>OX451737.1:1006604510-1007275810 GCA_948472305.1 Vicia faba
AATCATGAGAATAAACATAATGGGCTCAGGGGGTATGAAACCAAAAATGTGGTGTGAAAAGAAAAATCAGAAGCAAGCCCAGCCCATGAAGCTTCTTCTTCAACCTCTGAACAAAAACGTTCAAAAAACGCGCGCCTGTACTTCCAATTCAAACACCTGGATTTTTTGATCTTTTGCACAAACTTCCAACATAAGAAATGTTAAGCATTGAATCACGATTCTAAATATATAAAAAACTCATCCTAACACTCAGAAATGAGAGAGAATTTTGACATTCCCAAATCCTGACCTAAGTTTTCTGCCATATTCAAACCTTAAATTCTCACAGCTCAAGCAAAATAAATGAAAAGTAAAAGCATGTACAGATTCAGGGGCATGAGTAGAACACTTCTTATTCACAAACTTAGAGCTAATGATGCCTAGACTAAGAGTTAGAAGTTCAAGAAAATACATGTTCAGTTGAAGTTCTATCTGGCAATGGGGGAGCTTTCAGAGCAAGATGATGATCTGTACAGCTTGCCTGAAGTGTGGTGATGTTATTCCAATGCTTACTTTGCTTTGAGACACCTTGAATCGAGCTATGGACCTTCAACTGCAAAATAAGAAAGTGAAAATGGTGGAACTGGTTAGAGGAATTACAGGTCGTGTTTTAGGTTTTGGTTAGCTTGCATTGATGCTAGGGAATGTGTTTGATGAGCTTTGGGCAAGAAAACATGCAAGGGATGAGAGTTGGCACTCAAACTGCAGTGAGAACTCTGTTTGAGCAGTTTTAGGGTGGTTCTGAGTTTATGGAGGTATTGGAGGTATTGGAGTCGTGTGCTAGCTTAGTTAGGATGATTAGAAAGTGTCTACAATATTTGCTTAAGGTTTCTAATGCTGAGATCAAAGTTATGTTATGTTATGCCACTTTTCTTCACACTTAAGCAAGCAAAGCCAAGTTGATGTTCTAGGCAAGTAGAGGCCCCCTAATCATGCTTCAAAACCTCTCCTTGATCAGTGTGTTTTGCTCATAATCTTGTGCCAATTGGATTTGATCTGTACCTCTTGGATTTGCATTATGACATAAAGCTTGCTTTTGCAAAAATGGCCATTTTGCTTTTTCCATAAATGGCTTAATCTTGCATACAATGCTTGGATACACAAAATAAGACTTTGGCACAATGAGTATGCATTAAATTTATGAGTGTTGGATGGTTTAGAGGCCTGTAATGTAGCATAAACCAAGCTGACTTGAAAATGGCAATGTGTATGAACATGTCTTGGTCAAGAACAAAAGTGACTTTTTGCTATATTGCAAAATTCGATTCTCTCAAGTCATGAGGTTGTTTGATGAGTTCTTGGACATTTTGGAAAGCTTGGAATATGTAATACAATCCATATTTGAAGTGCAAATTGAAATTCCAAGTGGAAGTATGTGAAAAATGGTCTTGAAGTTAGGTAAAAACCTTGCCTAAAAAGGTCAAAATTTCACTAAGTTAAGAATGGTTTAGTACCCTTATTCCAAAAATTGTAACTTGAGATACAAGCCTCTTTTGGGAAAACTTTGTGAATAAAAGTTGTAGATTATGCAATAGGCTACAACTTTCATGTTTTGACTTTTGCTTGAATCCAAATGAATCTTGGTGAGAAAGTGGGGAAAAGTTGGGAAAAAATTAGGGTTTTTCATAACAGAAAAATTCTAAGTTATGAAAAATTCTCATTTCAAACCCTAATTTGCAATTTTTGGTTTCTTGGTGAACAAGTTTCATGATTTGGCATGTTTTGATGAAAAAGGAATCTTGACTCTTGATTTTGACCAAAAAGTCAAAGTTTGACTTTTCAGTATACAGTCAAAATTGATCAATTGACTGGGAAATTCAACTGTCAATCTTGTTTACTTGGGATCTTTTGAACTTGTTGAGCATGTCAAGATAATTCCATGGGGTCCTTGAGTCCATATGTGAGCTTGGTTTTCCATTGGTTGGGTCAAACAGTCAAAAATTGCCTTTGTGCAGTCAAAACCCTAAAAATGACCATTTTGCCCTTTTGGTGATCTGATCAAATTTCTTGTGGAATTGTGATCCAAACTTGATCAAATGGTTCATATGAGTTCATAATGTTGATGTGGGTCAATTTTCATGAGATTTGACTGTCAATTGGTCACAGTTGACTTTTTCCCCAATACAGCTGATTTCTAGGTCAACTGTCCAATTGACTGGGCAAAACTTGGAATCAAGACTTGAAACTTGATATGGATAAACTTGGGAGTCCAATATGAAGCAAGAAAGTCATCTTAGGCATTTTAGGTCAAAACATCTTTGTGCAAACACAAACCCTAATTTGGGTCAACAGAGCAAGGAGAAGTCTTGAGCAGATGAAACCCTAACTGAATCTTGATCTCCAAGGGCTTTG
Organism: Vicia faba; assembly: GCA_948472305.1. Lineage (NCBI taxonomy): Eukaryota > Viridiplantae > Streptophyta > Magnoliopsida > Fabales > Fabaceae > Vicia > Vicia faba. Next base: position 1,006,606,902 of record OX451737.1, read on the forward strand.
TGATGAGAAATTAATGAGAAATGGGAGGGCAAATTTTGGGGTACAACAGATATATATATAAAGATTATGCACCTGGCAAGTCGAAAACTTGAAAACCCGACTTGGGCAAAAAAGGGTATCCCGGTGATCTGAAAACCCGAAAGGGAGGTCCAGGCAAAAGTTAGGGGTTAAAGGGTAAAACTATGTCTCGTTGGATCACCTACATACATCAAGCTTTTTCTCCAACGTCAAATTTGAACGGTATAAGATCAATTCAATCAGCTTCTTCTGACAGCGAGGGATGAGATGCTCGAAGACATAGGGATAATAGTAGAGTTGAAACTCGATGAGATCGTTTACACTTAGCTATATGTTTCTGTTTCACTTTGTACTCTTTTCATTATTATGACGATTTCCTCTTACTAGGATTTCTGTCTCTTTGTACAAAATCGCTTATTTATAGGCAAATTATCAATACAAGTCAATTTAAAATTCAAATTTGTTTTGAACAAGCCTGAACAAGCTCATCCCCGACGAAGATACATTCCTCAGCGAGTCTAATATATCCTCAGACGAAAATTGGGGCATCTTCTAACTATTAACATAACCATACTCCCTAGTAGATCCCCCTAGAATATAAAGTAGTTTAATCATTTCTCCCGCATATAGAGGAAACTTCCTCCGTACAGCCTATAAAATTCCAATCCTCATCAGAAATTATCTCCTTAACACAATTTACAAGAATTTAATTCTCCAGCTGAGTTTATTTCTCCAACACTGCAAAATCCCCAGAAGAATTCTCTTCTCTAGCGGTATTTATTTCCCTAGCAAGGTTTATTTCCCCAACGAAATTGAATTTCCCAAGCAAAGTTCATTTCTCCGACTACTGCAAATCACCGAAAAAATTCTTTCCTCCAGCAAAGTATAGGTTGCTATCCCCAGAGAGTTTCTACGGAACCTGAAGTCGAGCTAGATGTCATTTAACTTTTTCCTCCCTAGAAGAGTGAGTATCCATATCAGAAACTCGGTCAACAACACCTAAGAAGGTTATTCACCTCTTTTATCCTAGTCAGGGTACAGAAGAACTAAATTCCCCAGTAGAGCGATGAACGACCAATGGTCATGAACTCTTCTATCCCCAAGCAGAAGTCAAACATTCCCAGTGGAGTATCCTCAAAACAAAAAGAAGGAATCCCTAGGGGAGACATTCTAAAAAAGATTGAAGATTCATATTCTTCATCTCCAGCAACAGTCATAGATTTATTTTTTCCTAGTCAAGGATGTTATACAGGTGAATTCCAGATTACAAATAAAGGATGTGATCACAAAAACCTGCACACAAAACAAACAAGCAACCCAATGTCTTGAGGTAAACCTCAAGAATTCCAGACAAAATAATCAAATAATATCTCCAAGATAGGTCAAGGTTTCTAATCTTAAGTCCAAGAAAAGTCCCATGCTCCATAATGCCAAGGATAGTAACCAAGTAGTCCAAGTACCATTAAATATTTTTTAGGGTTTATATTGATTATTAAGTATCTTAAGAAAGGAAGAGAAAAGCTCAAATGAGCAAAGTAAAAATGGCAAGAAAATAAATGCTCAAATGAGCAAAGATGAAACTGGTATGAAATGTAAATGCTAAAAGTAAATAGTACATAAAGCATAAAAAAGAATAAAAGCATAAGATAAAACAAGTCAATAATTAGTGGTTAGTTGGATGACCATCTTGAAACTTGCATTTGGAACTCATTAGAGGATTGGTAGAACCAAAGCCTCCACACAACAAGTTGCATTTTCTTTTGGTCAAGTATATCATCCATTTGGAATTCTCATAACTACCATTTAATGATCAACGATGTTTAAGTGATCTGCAAGGTGTTGAAGATCCATTAGAGGATTGGTAGAACCAAAGTCTCCACACAATGAATCTCAAGGTTATTGGATCAAAGAGATCAAATTAACATACTTGGGCTTACAATCATAAGTTTGGGCCACGAATGATCATTTATTCGAATCAGGACAAAATTTAGCGCTATGTTAAGCAATCGTAAATGGACTTATATAGAATTCGCACCTATTTTGAGGTCGGTTAATAGCAATTTATGCACCATTTGTTTTGAGACATGATATAGAGATCATGCTCCAACAACATTTGGTACAATAAGAAGGGGATGAGATGAAGAGGGATAGGGTAAAAAAATATACAAACCACATTTGAATTAAATTTTAATCAAACTATTATTAAAATCATTCATCCATTTTTTGTGGAGTTAAACTCAACACCATGGATCCAATGATGTTAATAAAGTTCATGATCCAAAACTTAACCCAAGATTAGCCAGAAAATAATCACAAAATAATATCACATTTAATATAAAAAAAGATTTAAAAAATGTTTTAAATATAGAAAATAAATGAGAAAAATATCAATTATGTTCAAATTAATCAAGAAGAGAGAAGTAAGGCCATAGAAAAATCAGAAATGGATCCAAATATTTTTATAAAATTTTTGGTAATTTTTAAAAGTCAGAAACTATTTTTAAACTATTTAAAATTGCTCAAACAAACATAAAATAGGTCAAAAATAGTAAACCTCAACATGAAATTCCATAAAATTTTCCGAAAGTCAAAAGTATGCAAAATAACATTTATGAATTTTTTTTATAATTAAAAAACGTCAAAAAATACTAAATGTCAAAATAAAAATGTGAAAAAATAGTCATGAGATCATAAATAATTCAAAGTATTTTTGTGAATTTTTTCATAACCTTTGGATAAAAAATAAAAGAGTTGTGAATTTTTGAAAATTTAATCAATAAAAATATAAAATCAGAAAATAAAATAAAACCAAAAACATGTGGACCATCAGATCATAGTCAAAACACATTAGTAAGCTAATCCAGTGGACCAGACGCGTTGTGCTTGATATGGACCCTAGTGAGATACGCATAGGATCAAAAAAATGGCAACTAATGAAATTAAAACGTTTGGCACGCTATCATTGGCTGAGACGAGACATGTCATCGTCTTCAACCTCCAAAAACCCTGCAATGGGAATTTTGTGAGATCCTTCAAATGGAAAAATTAGGATCTCATGCTAGCATCATTGAACTCGTCTCTTCAAGACGATTCTAACACAACCATCGTGCCAAATTTATATAAGGTATGGAGAGAGATATGAATCAAAAACCCAGAAAACAGCGAGCACCTTCAATTTGAGATTTCTCTCTCAATTCTCAATGGATTTAAAAATTGTAAGAAGCATTAGAATCAGGAGAAGGATTAGAATAAATTAGTGCTTGATTTGGATCCAAATGGTGGAGAATTATACCTTTTCGAAGTTCAAGGAAGAAGCTTTGAAACTGGACTTATGTAGCTTGAATTATGGCTCGTTTTGATTGGTTTAAGTGCTGGAGAGTTTATATGATGATCAAGGATGATGAATGCGCAAAGAATTTTGGAAAAGGGAGCTTAAATCTCAGAAACTGAATTCAAAAAAGATGGGTTCGTGTGAGGTTTTGGCAGTGCGTTCTTGGCTCTCAAAGCTTGAAGAAATGAATGGGGAATGACCCTCTATTTATAGGGAAGTGAATGAGAATGAAAATTTGAAGAGACAAGGAAGTTTGGAGGGAAACTGAGTGAAGGTCGAGCACGAGTGAAGTGTGAATTCATTTCCATCAAAACTCAACCAAATCTTGCGTTTTGGGGTGCTAATCACTTCTGACAAGTTTGCTAATCAAGCTTAAATCAAAAACACGCATAAATCTTGTGTTTAGAAGTCACATTGGATTTCAAAATTCTGACTTTGTGAAAAAATCAGTTTCAATTTACCAAATTCAAATCCATGGCATTTCCAACTCAAGGGGTCTTAGGGCATGATTCTTGATGCTTTAGAAAGATGAGGTTACAAGATTTGCAATGGAAAAAGAATGGAATCAAATGGATGCTTGAGCTGAAAGTTATATTGAGTCAAAGTTGAAGAAAAAGGGTTGACTTTCCATACTTCGAAAAATTTCAAATTTTTCTTCAAAAATGACCTATAATCTTTTGCATCCAAACATGGCCTTCGACTTGGAATTTGCTCTGGACCAAAAAAGATGGAGTGAATTAGATCTCTTGAATAACATTTTGGGACTTGAAACATTCCAAATATCCAAAAATTGAGAGAGTTATGACTTGTTGAAGTTGTCCAAAAATCATGAAATGACCTATAATCTTTTGCATACTTAAGGCAACTTTCTTCCACTTTCTCACTTTGAACATAAAATAAGGCATAAAGTACACATCTTCAAGATAATTATAGAAAAAGAGAGGACTCAAGGTGATAAAAAATGACCAAGTTATGACCATTTGAAGTCACATGTGGAAAATTTTGGGTTCATCTGGATGACTTGTAATCTTTCTTCATCACCAAGTTTCTTCCACATGAAAAATCTTTGGAATTTTTAAAGTGGTTTGTTGATAACCCTTTGAAGAGAAAGATGTCTTTGGAATTACTCAAAAATACCAAAACGTGAGCAAGATATGCTCCTTTGAAGTTCAAAACCCTAGCTTCTAGATCAAGAGAATGCCTTGGAGAACTTTGACAAGTTTGAACAACCTTCTTGTACCAACACTTTTGATTTATAAATAGAGGTTGTTGAGGATGATAATGAGAACTTATAACCATCAAAGCCACTTAAATATCTTGAATTTTGAGAGAAATATGCTCTTGTGACCAGTATGAACAAGGCCTTGTCCAAATATGACAACTTCTCCAATCAACCCCTTGTACTTTTGGGTCAAATTTAATAACCTTGAAATATGGTGAACCAAAACAATCTTGCCATGCTATTTCTTACAAAACCAATCCAATGATGAGGTTTGAACTTCTCAAGCTTGTATTGACTAGGGCATGGAAATAAACTCATGAACCCATGGGGTAACTTGTTAAATCTCATTGCCCTTACCTACATGGATAAAAAACAAGACAAGTCAACATTGTATTTGATAAGTGAAGAAATCAAACCAATATTCATGATCACAAAAGGAACATAAGTCAAGGTGCTTGGTAATCCCTCAAAAGGAGCATAACTCAAAGTATGGAGGGGAACTAAGGATCCTTGTGTGATCTTATTGTGATTGAATCAACATGGTATGATGAAGGGATCTTAGGGGGAAAATTGGGGTACAACAGCTGCCCTTATTTAAGTTTCTTCTATCTGGAGATACAAAGGTTAAAAATCTTCGTGTCTACATGATCAAAGATACTTAAATATAAAAAAAAAACTATTTCTGGCCCTAAGATGCCATGCAAATGCTTATGCATATGAATGCATATGAACAGGACCAAAGAGACGCAAAGTATTACTGGGGGTGCAATAAATATAAAAAAACAAAGGAGAAACTCCACCAGGAAAATAAATCACGGGTGGACCAAAAGAACTGAATCAGGGAGGATGGTAGAATGGTCAAAGGATACACCAACTTCTACTGAAGGAGAAGCTACCAACGTTTACTGAAGGTAGAGAGAAAGATAACAGGCATTGACGTTCACTGCCGATGTTCTACCAACTTTCACTGAAGGTAGAAAGAGAAAATCATATCATCACCGTTCACTGACGATAAACTACCAATGTTCACTGAAGGTAGAAAGATAAAATCATATCATCATCGTTCACTGACGATGAACTACCAACATTCACTGAAGGTAGAAAGATAAAATCATATCATCGTTGTTCACTGACGATGATCTATCAACTTTCACTGAAGATAGCAAAAAGATAACAAGCACCAACGTTCACTGCCGATGGTCTACCAACTTTCACTGAAGGTAGAAAGAGAAAATCATATAATCGTCGTTCACTGATGATGAACTACCAACGTTCACTAAGGGTAGCAAAAAGATAACAAACACCAATGTTCACTGCCGGTGGTCTACCAACTTTCACTGAAGGTAGAAAAAAGATAACAAGCACCGACGTTCACTGCCAATGGTCTACCAACTTTCACTAAAGGTAGAAATAGAAAATCATGTCATCTCTGTTCACTGGCGACGAACTACCAACATTCACTGAGGGTAGCAAAAAGATAACAAACACCTACATTCACTGTCGATTGTCTACCAACTTTCACTGAAGGTAGCAAAAAGATAACAAGTTTCCCCAAGATTCTGGTGTTTTTCCTAGAACGGATTTCAACTTCTTCTTTAACCGAGGCACTTTTCCTGGAAAGGGTAATATGTAAGCTGTCTCAAATAAAGATACTTCCACTTGCAAAGATTTCACAACGAGTTGTTTCTGCAAATTTGAAAGCCTTGCCATTCACTGGCGATGGACTGCAAACTATCCACTCATAGAGGAGGTAGCAAAAGTTACGTCTACTTTTATAGGGAAACACAAGTTGCTCAAACAAAGAGACCTGCTACTTGTTGTCATGGAGGATTGCAAAAAGAAATGACTTTCTGGGGATAGAAATATGGCTTCCTGTGGAAAGAAATATGACTTCTTGGGGAAATGCCACGATATTCCTGCTGAGGAAATAAAGTCTTCTCGTGCAAAATAAATGCATAAACTAAAACTCAAAGTTTTCAGAAATCCAAAGTAAATAATATCATTGTGGAACCACGGATTCTAACCAGAAATAAACTGGAACAAAACAGTCAACCAAGATATATCCTTTGAGAAATAAACTCAAGAGGGAAAACCAAATCCATCTAAACAAGGAGCGTTGCAGGAAGGCTAGAGAAAAAAAATATTCCACGAGGGATAACTCAGTGGGGATATTAAAAGAATATACGCTTTCTGCTTAAGGCCAACATTCTATTGACGAGAGGACAACGTGACTCTGCAAAACAGGGTGATATGTCAACAAAAATATTAACAAATGTCAATGAAAAATGATTTGTCAATTTTAGCCATGCATGATGTATGTATGAATGTATGAGTGCTATCGTGCGTATGCTGAAAAAACAAATACACAATCAGTGGGAACAAACAAACAAAACCGCCTCACGCACTAACAACACTCGGCTAAACTTCAACCAGAATGATCATTCTAAGAAAGGTAAAGGCCAGCTGCAGAAACCAAACCTACTGCATGCCTTAACTTTACTAAGGAGAAACATAATCCGGAGTTAGATACATCAAACAGATACCGGGATAGAACATCCTTCTTCCGGCTTCATCGAAGAAACCAATTTTTCTCAAAAGTAACATGCCTTCTGGAGATTGCAAGACCAGTTTTAAATAAAGCAGACTGACACCGACACAATCAAACTTCACTAGGGAATTCAAGCCTACTTCCCTGGAGAAAAATGCGGATTGAAACTTCACATCATGAAAACTCAGAAAAGAGAAGAAATGAACCCAAACTTGTCCGAGGATACCGGAACCATAAACCCAATACGAAGAAAACAACCTGAGTAGACCTTCCCGAGGGGAACAAAACTTCTCAAAACAACCAGAATTTGTCCATTCCTGGGATCACCATTTTTGTTGTTATTGTTTCATCACAAATCTCAAAGTAAAAGTAAATTGTAAAAATCCTTTTTTTTGAAAAATCAATTTTGTTATTTAATCTCTTTGCTTTGAAAGTTATTATCAGTAATAAATGGAGTCTTTACAAGCTAAATAAAATAAGAACACAAAGAATTGGGTAAAAGCTCGAATTTCATTAATAGAATGGTAGTCTGCAATTGGCGAGACTCCATAGATGATTACAAAGTTTGGGAAATGGTAATACATAATGGAAAAGATACATTGAGATACAGTGACCACTATCCCCCCTAACAACTTTTGAAATCCCGAGCAGCAGCTTTTGTTGAAGTATGGTGAGGATCCGAGAAGATTGTTGCTTCAACGATCAAGTCTTGTCTGACGTAGTTACTTGCCAAGAAAATCCCTAACTTTTTCCTAAGCTACCCTTGCGGGTTTTCAACTTAGCAGAAAATTTATTCTGTTTATGTCTCTAATTTTTGCCTAGACCACCCTTTCTGGTTTTCGGCCTACCCAGACGCTCCTTTTTGCCTAAGTCGCCCATTCGGGTTTTCAACTTAGCGAGCTATTATTTTGTTTCTTTAGGCGAAGTATTTCTTGACTGCGTCAACATTCATGGGACGTGGGAACTCCTCGCCATCCATAGTTTCAAGAATTAACGCACCACCAGAGAAGGCTTTCTTGACAACATATGGGCCTTCAAAATTGGGAGTCCACTTGCCCCTAGAATCAGTGTTGAGATACATGATCTTCCTGAGCACGAGGTCGCCTTCTCTGAATTCACAAGGTTTGACCTTTTTATCAAAATCTTTCTTCATTTTTTTTTGATATAACTGCCCATGACACAAAGCTGTCATTCTCTTCTCCTTAATCAAATTCAATTGGTCAAACCTGTTCTGGACCCATTCAGCCTCTGTCAATTTGGTTTCCATTATCACACGGAACGAGGGAATCTCTACCTCGACATGGAGTAAAACATCCATTCCATACACCAGGGAGAATGGGGTTTCTCCTGTTGAAGTGTAGACAAATGTTTGATACCCATGCAAATGAAAAGGGAGCATTTCATGCCAATCCTTATAAGTAACAACCATTTTCTAGATAATTCTCTTGATATTCTTATTAGCAGCTTCAACAGCCCCATTCATCTTTGGCCTGTATGGAGATGAATTGTGATGGACAATCTTGAATTCTTCACACAGTTCTGTCATCATCTTGTTGTTCAAATTCGAGCCATTGTCAGTAATGATTCTGTTCGGCACACCATACCGGCATATAAGATTATTTTTGATGAAACGCATAACCACCTGTTTGGTAACATTGGCATATGAAGCAACCTCCACCCATTTGGTGAAGTAGTCAATTGCTACCAAGATAAAATGGTGCCTATTCGAATCTTTGGGTTCTATCATCCCAATCATATCAATACCCCACATAGAGAAAGGTCATGGGGAGGAAATCACATTGAGAAGTGTCAGAGACACATGGACCTTGTCTGCATAAATTTGGCATTTATGGCACTTCTTTGCAAATTTTTAACAATCAGACTCCATTGTCAGCCAATAATAACCTTCCCTTAGCATCTTTTTATCCCTCGAATGTCCATTGGCATGAGTTCCAAATGAACCTTCATGAATCTCATGCATCAACATGTCTGTTTCGTGCCTATCCACGCATCTGAGCAAGACCATGTCATAATTTCTCTTGTATAACACATTTTCACTGAGGAAGAAACTGCCTGGAAATCTTCTCGGTGTCTTTCTATCTTTCCTCAACGCATCAATCGGGTATTCCTGAGTCTCAAGAAAATTCTTGATATCATAATACCAAGGTTTTTCATCTGCTACCCCCTCTGTCGTAAACACATGAGCGGGCATATCCATCCGTCGAACTGTAATTCGGGGTATATCATTCCAAGTATTCACTTGGTACATGGAAGCCAGAGTTGCCAGAGCATCCGCCATTTGATTTTCATCTCTAGGGATGTGATGGAATTCAACTTTATTGAAGAAGGGTTATAATCTTCTAACATAATCTTTGTAAGGGATCAAGCCAGGGTGACGAGTGTCCCATTCTCCTTTAATCTGATTTATTACCAAAGCTGAATCACCATACACATCTAGAATTTTGATTCTGAGATCAATAGCTTCCTTGAGACCCATGATGCAAGCCTCATATTCTGCCATATTATTAGTGCAATCAAATGTTAACCTTGCAGTAAAAGGAATGTGCGATCCATGAGGAGTGACAATCACAGCACCAATTCCTTTACCATAAGCATTCACAGCTCCATCAAATATCATACTCCAACGAGATTCATGGTCAGGGCCTTCCTCAGGCAATGGTTCATCACAATCTTTCACTTTCAGGAACATCACATCCTCATCGGGGAATTCATATTCTACAGACTGATGATCTTCCACCGGTTGGTGAGCAAGGTCATCTTCCAACACACTATTTTTAATAGCCTTTTGAGTGCGGTACTCGATATCATATTCAAATAACAACATTTGCCAGTGGGAAATTCTCCCAGTAAGAGCAGGCTTTTCAAAAATGTACTTGATTGGATCCATTTTGGAGATCAACCAAGTGGTATGATTCAACATATACTTCCGCAAATGCTTTGCCGCCCAGGCCAAAGCATAACATGTCTTTTCCAGCATGGAGTACCGCGACTCACAATCAGTGAATTTTTTTCTGAGATAATAAATGGTGAACTCCTTCTTCCCTGTTTCATCTTGTTGTCCCAGAATACAACCCATGGATTTATCTAACACTGTCAAATACATAATCAACGGTCTTCCTTCTACGGGAGGGAGCAAGATAGGAGGTTCAAGAAGATATTCTTTAATACTCTCAAATGCCCTTTGGCACTCTACCGTCCACACACAACCTTGATCTTTCTTTAACAACTTAAAGATCGGTTCACATGTTGCAGTCATGTGGGAAATAAATATGGAAATATAATTCAAATGCCCGAGGAAACCTCTGACTTGCTTTTTAGTTCTTGGTGCTGGAATTTCTTGAATTACTTTGACTTTATCAGGGTCAACTTTGATTCCTTTCTGGCTAACAATGAAACCCAATAACTTCCCCGATCAAACACCGAAGGTGCATTTATTTGGATTCAAGCGGAGACGATACTTCCTAAAATGCTGAAATAACTTCAACAAATCTTTTATATGCCCTTCTTCAGTCTGGGATTTGGCAATCATATCATCAACATATACTTCAATTTCCTTGTGCATCAGATCATGGAATAGGGTTGTCATAGCCCTCTGGTACGTTGCACCAGCGTTCTTCAACCTGAAGGGCACCACTCTGTAACAGAATGTTCCCCAGGGTGTGATAAACGTTGTTTTTTCCATGTCCTCTAGAGCCATTCTTATTTGATTATACCCAGAAAATCCGTCCATGAACGAGAATACTTTGAATTTTTCTGTTCTATCCACTAACGTGTCGATGTGTGGCAATGGAAAATCATCTTTTGGACTAGCTTTATTTAGATCTCTGTAATCTACGCACATGCGGACTTTTCCATCTTTTTTCGGTACTGGGACAATATTTGCAATCCATTAAGGATACACTGACGTCATAAGAAAATCAGCATTAATCTTCTTTAGAACCTCCTCTTTGATCTTTACTGCCATATCTGGGTAAGTTCTTCTTAACTTTTATTTAATTAGCGGACACTCTGGCTTCAACGGCAAGCAGTGCTTGACGATATCTATATCTAGACCAGGCATGTCTTGGTAAGACCAAGCAAAAATATCCACATACTCTTTCAACAACTCAATCAACCTTCTTTTTACATTGGGGTATAACGATGCTCCAATCTTGACCTCCTTCGGATCTTCTTCTGAACCCAAATTGATCACTTCCAAAGGCTCTTTAAATGGTTGAATGGAATTTTCCTCATGCTCAAGTAACCGTGAGACCTCTTCTGGAATCTCATCACAATCTTCTTCTTCAGCCCTAAACACAGGACATTCAAAGTTGGGAGAGGGTGCAAGGTCATTGTATTCAACGGTTTTTTAATTAATCTGCACATATGATTTATGATTGCTTTTAGAAACTAACACATATAACAAGTGATCATGCAGATTGAATTTTAGTTATTATTTATTTTGAAAGTTTTTTTTATTACCATTTTCCAAGAAAAATCAGAAAATAAAGACATAATTCGGGAAGCAAAGACAACTTTTATTAATGATCTTAAAAGTCACAGCAAATAGATAAGCCCTACAACATTAATACTTCCACCTTGGGAAGAGTGAAAGCTTTTTGAAGACAAAAGATTAACAAATCAAATTACTTTGAAACATGTATGCAAGAAGGAACATCAATGGTGACCCAGTTCTGAACCCTGACTCCATGTGTCACATAATTCGATACTTCCTGCTCTGCTTCATCCTCTTCAACAACATTAATTCTAGAATCAATTGGATGGAGGTAGCCTCTGCTGCGGAAAACATCATGATAACTGTTCATAGTAGACTTTGACTTCAAACTTTAGCCTTTGCCATTCTTCGAAGAGAAACTCAAACCAACTCTGTTCTTGTTCACGGGTGGATCCACAATTCGTCCCCAAACTGCATTATGTCCATTGCGCACAACATGTTGCGCATCCTTTAGCGAAACCACGAAATTATCATTTCTCCTTATGTTGTCAATAAATAGGGCTTGGAACTGGGTTCCAACAACAATCTCATTCTCTTCTACGATACTGAAAGAGGACAAATGGGATACCAATAACGCTTGCTCCCCATTTATGATCACCACCTTCCCTTCATGCACAAACTTTAGCTTCTGATGTAGAGTTGAAGTGACAGTCCCTGCTTCGTGTATCCATGGCCGTCCTAGCAAACAACTATATGCGGGAATAATGTCCATGACCTGGAAGGTTATCTGGAACAAATGTGGTCCTATATGGAAGGGTAAGTCCACTTCACCGATGACAGATTTGCTCGACCCATCAAATGCTTTAACAATGATGCCACTCGGGCGCATAGGTTCTCCTTGATACTTTAACTTCATAAGAGTACTCCTCGGTATAACCTTCAACACGGATCCATTATCAATTAGCACATTGGATAGAAAATCATTCTTACAATTCATAGATATATGGAGGGCCAGGTTGTGATTCCTCCCTTCATCTGGTAACTCATCATCGCAGAAACTCAAGTTATTACATGACGTAATGTTTCCAATTACACTGCTGAATTGATCTATTGGCATGTCACTCTCCACAAAAGCTTGGTCTAGTACCCTCATCAATGATTCTCTATGAGCAGAGGAATTCATTAATAAATCTAGGATATATATCTTTGAAGGAGACTGCAATAGCTGATCTACAATTTTGTAGTCGCTCATCTTAATTATATTCAAAATATCATCCATTTATTTCTCTAATGTAGCTCCACTAGTCTCTCCTATAGCCTTCTCAGGTTCATCATTCTCGGCAATTTTCTTTCCAGCAGCAACATCTCTCTAAATAACCGGCGCAAACACACGACCACTACGGGTCACCCAGGTGTTTTCAGCTATATTTCCAACATCGGGCATTGGCTGGATGGGAATTTCCACCCCATCTTCTAAGATTGTAGCGTTGTATTTGTAAGGCACAACCTTATCTGATTTGTAGGTGATGGGACCTGGCAAACTAATTACCAATGGGGTAACAGCTGGCTTAATATGGTACTTCACTTTAAAATGAGCGGATGCACCAAAATAAGGCACAATGACGTTTACCCCTTCTTCAACACAATCAGTCATCAAAAAGTCATTTCTGGGAATCAAATTTTTGTTTGAAGAGAAATACTCATCCGCGGAGGCATACTCTTCCTCTGACTCTTCTTCCATTAACTAAACTTCAACCATATCAACCTCATGATAATCATCCCTCTGACCTGTGATCTTGATAGTTCCATTGTCTAACAGCAACTGAACACCCTCCCTCACAATTGAACATCCTTGGGGATTTCGACAACAAACTAGGCAAGATCCATATTGGTGTTCCACCTGACCAGCCGTATGGCAGAAGGTAGCATGCAATTGCACGAGATCCTCGTTCAAATGCTCCACATCAAAAATTCTGAATTCACCAGGACATCCATAAACCATATTCACTTCCTCTTCATACTCTGCCCTAGGCCTGATTATATGGATTAAGCCCTCATCCATCATCTCCTGTAAAGCAGCCTTTATCTTCTCGCAACCCTGTATATATGTACTACAAATAGCACAACCGGAGTGGTCATGCGTATAGTAGCTGAATTCATAGAGGTCTGCGTGCATTTTCACCAAATTTCCTCTAACTAGATCAAAAATCCGGAAGTCTCCTGGACAACCGGCCACCATATTTACAGCATTTACTCCCCCGTGCTTGGGTAGAGGGTTATCTTTCACATTAGGTCCCATGTCCTTGAATGATAGAATTCCAGACTTCACCAACTTTTTCACTTCAGTCTTCAAAGGATAACAATTCTCAACACTATACCCTGGTGCTCCCTGATGAAAAGCACACGTTTGGTCTGCCTTGTAATACCAAGGCAATGGTGATGGTATAGCGGGAGGTGATCGTGTCTGGACCAACTTTTTCTGAATGAATGCTGGTAGTAGCTCTGCATAGCTCATGGGAATAGGGTCATAGTTCTCCCTTCTCTGATTATTCTCTTGATTCCCTTGTTAGGACGGTCTTTGATAAGCAACGGTAGTCGGAGCGACACTCATCACATGAGCAACTAAGGCGACTTGCTGGTGACGCTGATAATTCCTTCTAGGAGCATTTACCCTCCTCTCTTGTATAACAACATTTGCATTCCCTTCTTTCTTCTTGGTAAACCCATAAGATGGCTTCTTCACACCTCCAGATCCTTCACTCTTCATCAAACGGCCTTCTCTTACAGCCTCTTCTAGGCGGATACCCATTCCTACCATCTCCGTAAAGTCACTTGGTGCGCTTGCTACCATCCTTTCATAGTAGAAAGCACCCAGCGTCTTTAGAAAAATCTTAGTCATCTCCTTCTCTTCCATGGGAGGAATCACTTGGGAAGCTACTTTGCGCCATCTCTGCGCATACATTTGAATTAAATTTTAATCAAACTATTATTAAAATCATTCATCCATTTTTTGTGAAGTTAAACTCAACACCATGGATCCAATGATGTTAATAAAGTTCATGATCCAAAACCTAACCCAAGATTATCCAGAAAATAATCACAAAATAATATCACATTTAATATAAAAAAAGGATTAAAAACTGTTTTAAAAATACAAAATAAATGAGAAAAATATCAATTATGTTCAAATTAATCAAGAAGTGATAAGTAAGGCTATAGAAAAATCAGAAATGGATCCAAATATTTTTATAAAATTTTTGGTAATTTTTAAAAGTCTAAAACTATTTTTAAACTATTTAAAATTGTTCAAACAAACATAAAATAGGTCAAAAATAGTAAACCTCAACATGAAATTCCATAAAATTTTCAGAAAGTCAAAAATATGCAAAATAACATTTATGAATTTTTTCAGAATTAAAAAATGTCAGAAAGTATTTTTTTAGGTAATTAAAAGAAAGCAAATAGTACAAAAAATACAAAAAGTACTAAATGTCAAAATAAAAATGCGAAAAAAATAGTCATGAGATCAGAAATAATTAAAAGTATTTTTGTGAATTTTTTCATAATTTTTGGATAAAAAATAAAAGAGTTATGAATTTTTGAAAATTTAATAAATAAAAATATAAAAACAGAAAATAAAATAAAACCAAAATATGTGGACCATCAGATCATAGTCAAAATGCGTTAGTAAGCTAATCTAGTGGACCATACGCACTGTGCTTGATATGGACCTTAGTGAGATACGCATAGGATCAGAAAAAGGGCAACAAATGAAATTAAAATGTTTGGGACGCTATCATTGGCTGAGACGAGACATGTCATCGTCTTCAATCTCCAAACACCCTGCAATGGGAATTTTGTGAGATCCTTCAAATGGAAAAATTAGGATCTCGGGCTAGCATCATTGAACTCGTCTCTTCAAGACGATTCTAACACAACAATCACACCAAATTTATATATGGTATGGAGAGAGATATGAATCAAAAACCCAGAAAATAACGAGCACCTTCAATTTGAGATTTCTCTCTCAGTTCTCAATGAATTTAAAAATTTTAAGCAACATTAGAATCAGGAGAAGGAGTAGAATAGATTAGTGCTTGATTTGGATCCAAATGGTGAAGAATTTTACCTTTTAGAAGTTCAAGGAAGAAGCTCTGAAACTGGACTTATGTAGCTTGAATTATGGATCGTTTTGATTGGTTTAAGTGCTGGAGAGTTTATATGATGATCAAGGATGATGAATGCGCAAAGAATTTTGGAAAAGGGAGCTTAAATCTCAGAAACTAAATTCAAAAAAGATGGGTTCGTGTGAGGTTTTGGCAGTGCGTTCTTGGCTCTCAAAGCTTGAAGAAATGAATGGGGAATGACCCTCTATTTATAGGGAAGTGAATGAGAATGAAAATTTTAAGAGACAAGGAAGTTTGGAGGGAAACTGAGTGAAGGTCGAGCACGAGTGAAGTGTGACTTCATTTCCATCAAAACTCAACCAAATCTTGAGTTTTGGGGTGCTAATCACTTCTGACAAGTTTGCTAATCAAGCTTAAATCAAAAACACGCATAAATCTTGTGTTTAGAAGTCACATATTGGATTTCAAAATTCTGACTTTGTGAAAAAATCAGTTCAAGTTACCAAATTCAAATCCATGGCATTTCCAACTCAAGGGGTCTTAGGGCATGATTCTTAATGCTTTATAAAGATGAGGTTACAAGCTTTGCAATGGAAAAAGAATGGAATCAAATGGATGCTTGAGCTAAAAGTTATATTGAGTCAAAGTTGAAGAAAAAGGGTTGACTTTCCATACTTAGAAATATTTCAAATTCTTCTTCAAAAATGACCTATAATCTTTTGCATCCAAACATGGCCTTCCACTTGGAACTTTCTCTTGACCAAAAAATATGGAGTGAAGTAGATCTCTTGAATAACATTTTGGGACTTGAACCATTTAAAATATCCAAAAATTGAGAGAGTTATGACTTGTTAAAGTTGGCCTAAAATCATGGAATGACCTATAATCTTTTGCATACTTAAGGAAACTTCCTTCCATTTTCTCACTTTGCATATAAAAAAAGGCATAAAGTACACATATTTTAGATCATTATGGAAAAACAAAGGACTCAAGTTGATAAAAAATGACCAAGTTATGACCATTTGAATTCACATGTGGAAAATTGTGGGTTCATCTGGATGACTTGTAATCTTTCTTCTTCACCAAGTTTCTTCCACATAAAAACTCTTTGGAATTTTTGAAGTGGTTTTTTGATAACCCTTTGAAGAGAAATATGTCTTTGTAATTACTCAAAAATACCAAAAGGTGAGCAAGATATGCTCCTTTGAAGTTCAAAACCCTAGTTTCTAGATCAAGAGAATGCCTTGGAGAACTTTGACAAGTTTGAACAAACTTCTTGTACCAACACTTTTGCTTTGTAAATAGAGGTTGTTGAGGATGATAATGAGAACTCATAGCCATCAAAACCACTTCCATATTTTGAATTTTGAGAGAAATATGCTCTTGTGACCAGTATGAACGAGGCCTTGTCCAAATATGACAACTTCTCCAATCAACCCCTTGTACTTTTGGGTCAAATTTAATAACCTTGAAATATGGTGAACCAAAACAATATTGCCATGCCATTTCTTCCAAAACCAATCCAATGACGAGGTTTGAACTTCTCAAGCTTGTATTGACTAGGGCATGGAAATAAACTCATGAACCCATGGGGTAACTTGTTAAATCTCATTGCCCTTACCTACATGGATAACAAACAAGACAAGCCAACATTGTATTTTATAAGTGAAAAAATCAAAACAATATTCATGATCACAAAAGGAACATAAGTCAAGGTGCTTGGTAATCCCTCAAAAGGAGTATAACTCAAAGTAGGGAGGGGAATCAAGTATCCTAGTGTGATCTTATTGTGAGTGAAACAACATGGTATGATGAAGGGATCTTAGGGGCAAAAATTGGGGTACAACACAACTATCTATACGACCAATAAAAAACAGGTCCTATATTAACTCACGAAATAGGACAGGGAAACTATCTATATGACCAAGCAAAGATTAACTTCTGAAACAGGACGGGAAAACTATCAGGAAAAGATTAACTCCCGAAATAGGACGGGGCAACTATCAACATGGCCAGGTGGTATGAATTCCTGAAACAGGACGTTTACCAACAAAAACAGATTGTGGATCAATTCCTGAAACAGTACGGGGAAACTATCTACATGATAAGCATTTCAATAAGAGACTAAATCTTACAAGCATTTCCATCAGAGACTAAATCTGAGAAGCAGTTCTCTCAGAGACTAAACCTGATAAGCAGCTACTTAAGCACTTTCCCCAAAGAGTCATCCTGGAAAGCATTCTTCATATATAGTCAAGTGTAGACTTATTCTGATACTTCTATCAATAATCGCTTTGATGGAATCTATAAGCCCATCTCTGAAGACACTCTGTCACCTCTCCAAATGGAATCCTTAATACCATCCGAGCAGTATTATCAACCAACAATGTTACCTATTGCACATGCAAGTTGAAATTTCTGGGCACTTGAGTATTCAATCCTCTTCCACCTTCAGATCACAAATGGCGGACATGCCAATCTAACTCCTCAGGTTTAAGAAGATTGAACAGGGGAAACTGTTGTACCCCAAAATTTTCCCTCTCATTTTTATTCAAGACATTCTCCTAGGGTTCTTAAATGCTCAAGGTTGCTGAAGAATTGATCAGACAAATTCTCCTCCTAAGCAATGGGCTTACAACTACAATTTCACTTGTCTCAAGGAATATTGGGTTTCTAATGCCTCAAGTGGGTTTCATCGTCTCTTATATGTCTCCAAGAATGCTCATACCAAGTTTCATGCCTTTCATCACAAGTTTGCTCAATCAATTGCTCATATGACTAAAAATTAACTATATTGGGTAAAAAAAGTCAATTGTGGTCAACATACAGTCAAACTTCAAGATTTTTGGTCAACATCAATGTTTTGAAGTCACATTCATCATTTTATCAAGGGTTGATCATGATTCATCAAGAAAACTCCCAAATCATCAAAAGTCAAAAGTTGTCAAATTAGTGTTTTCTTTAGGAGAAGTCAACTGAACTTTGACCAAGCATAACTTTCACACGCTTCATCGGATTTTTCTCAACCAAAGCTCATTTTTAAGGAAATTAAATTCTCTACAACTTTGTCTTTCTAAGCTCAAGAACAAAAAATGCTTAATTTGAGAGATATGAGCCAATACATTATAGGTCATTTCAAAAGTCAACAAAAAGATACTTTTTGTCAAGGAAACTTACATCAAGATAAATCCTTCAACTGTAAAAATGATCAAAATAGGGATTGTAGAGGACATCTTGAGCTTTCCAAAAAGTTAAAGATCAACTTTAAGTAATAAAAATTAAGAGAGTTATCACTAGTGCAAGTTGGGAAATTTTGAGCAAATGCATGAAACTTAAAGTGACCAAACTTGGATTTTTGGGCTAATGGGCTATTGTTTCAAGGTCCATGCGCATTCTACACTTCATATGAACCTCTTAATTACTTCATGCACCCCTTGATCTCTTTATTTATTTATTTTGATTTTTATTAATTTTAAATTTAAAATAAATAAAATAAGACAAGGCTTTTCTTACAGGGTCCAAGTCCACAAACATTTGACCTAATTCGTGCTTATATATTCTAATCAATTCATACAAACCCGGACACGAAACCCTTGTGCAAGAAACACTTTTCCAAAACTCAAAAATATCAAGAATTAGGGCAACTCGAAATCCTAGTTTGCAGCCACTTTCACAACAAACCAATCATTCCAAGCAACCTCTGAAGTGTTGTAGGGTAAGATTGAACCGTTTGAAACAATCCAAAGGGCCTGAAATGCATGAACATGTATCACCGATTTCCTTATTGCATGAATTTTGTATTTTTGTTTCCTTTAAGTTTTAACGCATACTAACTTTAAAAACGTGTTCATGAGGTATACAAATGCATGAATAACTCAAAGCAAGATCCCCATAATGGCCAAATCACGATCCACAATGTTCATACCGGTTTGTGTATTTTTGTCGTAGATCAAAAACTAGTGCGATTCAGCCAAAACTACCACTCCTAATGAACTCACAGGGTTGGATTTAGGTGGGTAGGGTACCCTTGGATCTATAAAAATGTTTGTTTTTCTAGGTTGTGAAAAAGACTCACCGAAGAAGACGGCCGGAGCTAGGGCTCCGGCGCCTCTCTGGTCTGGTTATTTTGTTTTATAATATATTTATTTTGTTTCATTGATAATAATGGATGTACAGCCACCCCAGTGGAAAGCGAGCGCGCGTTAGGGCATTCCTCTCCAAATGCGTGGGTTCGATCCCTGCCTTTTGTCCTTCTTTTTTTTCATATTTTGTAATTTTTGCTGGTTAACATACAAAACACGCTGATGATATCCCTTGACACAAGTGCACGCTTGGCGCAGTGGTGAAGGTGCTGGGCGGAAAGGCTAAGGGCGTGGGTTCAACACCTACCCCTGGCATTTTGTATCTTTTTATCATTTCCTAACCTTTTTCTCCTTTTCCCTTAAAAACACTAAATTCATAAAACCATAAACCTTTTTTATCAAACCTAATTTTTTCAAAACCCTTTTTTATAAAACCTAATCAAATTAGGTTTTAGGTTTTTAATTTAATTTATTTATTTTTAATTAAGATTAATTATAATTTTTAGGTTTATTTATTTAATCACAAAAACCTTTTTTATCAAAAAAATCACCAAAGACACTTTTGTTTTCCTTTTCCTATTCTTACATGTTTCGTGTAGTTTATTCTTCTCGCATTTCCTCGATTATGTAATTGTTTCCAAGTTTGTAATAGCTACGGTTTTCATTTTCCGCAATTTCAATTTTGTATCTGCCTCAAAGGGATGTAATGGCTTAGGGTTTACTTCCTGCATTTACTTTCCTCACTTTAATGCTTTTCATTATTTTTATGTTTATTGCTTAGTAATTAGGATTGCATGGAAAGATAAAAATGAAACGATAGCTAACCCTAACGCAAAGATTAAAATAACTGAAAACAAATCACTAACACACTTACACCTCTAGGGTAACCTCCTTTGTTGCCTTCGAAAAATAAAAAGTCATGTCCCTCGAACGTGGGGATGCTTTAGCAAAGTCCCTCGATATAAAGATCATAGTCCCTCGATGACCCTTTGACGTTGCCTTTCGGTAGATGATCTAGTCCCATATGAAAATTGCTAAAGCGTCCTTACCAGTTTCCTTCGATGATTGTATGGTGACCCTCGACTATCCTTTCAAATCCAAAGATAGGGCTTCCTGCTAACTAATGGTACAAATAGCACTATCTAAAGGAAAAGGAAAAGAATGAGAACGACCTTGAGTAGGATATAACGCATAATCGCCCATGCACAAAGCTTTTCAAAATAGAACATATCTCACAATCACACTTTTAAAATAAATATTTTCAAACAAACACTTTGTACGCACTCTCGAGGACAGATACGAGAATCATTACAAAGTTTCTCCTCACGTTGGCAACTTTTCGAAATATTCCAAATACACAACACAAAGCAGTTTTCAATGTGAGCTAAGCGATTAATAGCCCATAGATAACTACAGATGAAAAGGGTGTTAACATCTTCCTTTTTAATAACCTACCCCCCGAACTCAAAAATCTCAAGGTCTTTTCTATTCTTTTCAACTTTTCCTTATTGGATAAAAGAAAAGTCGATGACGACTCTTACTATCTGCAACATTTGCAATAAAACACAAAACAAGTCAGTTCTTCCACCGTATTACAAAGAGCATGGGGGTTGAGCCGGATAGTAGAAACTTGGCATTAATCCTAAACACATTGAGAGTGCTTTAGAATTAATTAGAACTTGTACAGTTTCTAAAATGTGTTCCTCGATTTGAATGGACGAGCGAGATCAAAATCCCATGGTCAAGGAACGTGACTTTATTCAAAACCACGAGAGTCTGAGATTTAGTCTTTAAGATAATATTTTCTACTAAATATGTTTTTAACATTATTATAAGCAAACAAGTTATAGAGTCCCTGAGGTACGCGGAATACATATTCTGGTCTCTCTCTTTATTTTTTATCATAATCTTTGTTTTATTTAAGTTTTATTTCTTAGTCTCCCCTAATCCAATCCTTCATTAGCCTTAGCTATACAAAGTTACAATAGAGTACAGTAGATCGACAATCTTTTATATTACTATGATATTTTCGTGCACTTGCGGACGTATCATACTCTAGAAGAGTAGAGGTCATAGACAATTTATGTACCTTTTTGTACACCACCACACGTTAATCATTTTTAACTTTATTCTTATTTTCATAGGCTTAAGATATTTGAATATTGTTCATTAAAGCTTGTTGTAGAAGAATCTTTCTTAAGCCTTAGAACCTAAGTCTTGGAGTCTTCAAAAATTATCACACTGTTGAAAACACTTTACAGGACAAGTATTTAAATTACTGTTTTTCAAAGAGATTGGTGTGATATTACAACTGTTCTACAGTTATAATCGTTTTAAGCTTAAGATTCATAAAAGGGTTTTGTTTTTAGTAACAGATAGTTTTGATTTCATGCAAAGTATCAAGTATCGGTAAAATAAAGCTCTGGTTTTAAACATTTGGTAAGAGTGTGTCAAGATTAGGGCTTAATAATCTCTTTCAGACGTATTTTCTCTATAAAGTATGTGAACTCATTAATAATAAACATAATCACATATCCTCTCAAGATGTTTCATCTCTAAAACAAATTGTGAGTTTTATCAAATTGATTCTTAGATGATATCTCTACCTAACTATCAATTTGATAACTTTAAAATCTCAATATTAGTGAATATCAACTCATAAAACTATGTCTAGAAACTGTTCATTGGTAAGTGAAAACCTAGATCAAAAGATGAACATACTTCTCAATAATGATCAACTCAAATATAAACCATAAAACAATAGTTTTCATCATATATTTATCGTCAACATGTTCACATACTTAATATTAAGCTAAATACATACAAAGATAAAGATTATCTACCTCTAATCTTGACACTAAGAGGGATTTAGCTAGTCATCGTCATGGTAGCTTGATGGACAAGTAAACTACAAAGCTTGATGAACATAAAGTAGAAAGTATCAAAGATTTAAGATACAAATCTTTGATCTTGATTTACAAATGATGAAAAGTATTTCTTAGAACTAAAATTCTGATTTTAGTGTGTTTGATAAGAGGTGGTTTCAAAAATATCAAAAAAGATGCTACTTATACAAGTGCCCAAAAAGCGAGTCCCACTAAGCGGCCTAAGCAAGCTAAGTGGGCTCAACGAAAATATCTTTTCTTGGTTCAGTGAATCGCGCTAGTGGAATGAGGCCACTTAGCGGGACCAAAAATGACATTCTTCTAAATGTGCAAATCTTCATAGAGCGCTACAAATTGCGCTTAGCACGCTAGGCTGTATAAATCTCCATTTTTTGACTTGTTGCACCTCACTCCTGGCTCTAGCTTGCCCAAAGCTCCAATGCTCCAATGACCAACATCAAAACCTATAAAATGAGCATAAAACTAAGTAAATAAAGTAATTTACCATAGAAACTATATAATTGCTTATTTACATCTATTTACAAACTTAAACACTACTAATTATCAAAATAGAATGCAAAGGAAACCAAATCATCTACAAATATATCAATATTTTGGTGCTTAACAACTCTCAACAACTTAGCATTTTGCTTGCCCCTAAACAAAAATTCTCCACAAAAAAAACCAAGACGAGCCACAAAATTAGGAAACAACAAGTTTTTAGCACAACACAATTTTATGGTTCAAATGAACAAGAACAAACAAGATAATGCTTGCCACTAACTAAATCAAACCATAAGCATGAAACAATTGTTAAGTGTGAAATACATATCAAAATTTCCAAAATAATACAACTCAAAAATGAATGACACCTAAACATACACTCATCAATGCATGAGAAACAACAAAAGGGTTTTTTCACTCATCCAACAATCTTGCCAACATCTGGATCAAATCATGCATTCATCACACAAAAAGCATCAAATGCGCTAAGCAAGAATCATAAGGCATTGAAAGGGTTGTTATTTGGATTAGTTACAAGGAAAGGATATTTCTCAAGGTAATTGAAACTAAATTGCCTAATGCATGAGAACATTCAATTTTCACACCATTCTACAATTCAAACATGTTTACCACTCTTGTATTCTTTTCTTAGATATAACATACAACCATGAGCTCTTATGTCGACACTATTTATTCCCTTGGATTTTCAATTCTTTATTCACTTTTTCTTTTATTTTTCTTTCAACCACTTTTTATTTCTCAACAAACAACCTACATCTTTCTCCCCAACTTTGAACACAACCGAAAATAGTAGTAAGAATGTTCCCATACAACTAAGGCAAAAGAAAAATAAAAGCAACCACATTAAGGTTGAGAGTTCACAAATTTCTCAAACAAAAATCAAGATGCTTACTAAAATCTTAATGATGAATCCGTTATTCATTTTCAATATTTAGACAATTCAACCATCACAAGGATCTTGATAGAAAGGCTCAATTGGGGCTAACAAGTGATCACTCACTCTCAAGGTAGAATGATTATTCATTTGGTTCAAGTGGTTTTTCTCAAAATAAAACAAGAAATGCTTTTGATCATTTTCCAACTTTCACACATCAGCACACATGCATGATTAAACATAATAAGATCGACTTAATAAGAATGTTGGTTTCCTGCATTTTAGTGTATAATGGAAAGCCACCTCACACAAGGCTAAGTTCTAAAGTGATTAACAATTTACAAGTGTTTTAGAAGAATTAAATGTATGATATTATGCACAAACCACGAGTTTCATATTTATGCTAAGCTTATAAAAGAAAAAAACATGTACCTTGAAGTTGTTACTACTTTTTAATTCATATCATCACCACTCAATTGCAAGTTGAAGCGCATTTTGAAAAGTTCACTTGATTCCTTCAAAGTTGTCAAACTAAGGAACAAAACTTTAAGCTTTTTCTTTTTTATAAAAAAATTTAAAAACAAACTAACCAAATCTATACATAAATTAAACTTACTAATATAATGCATTAAAGTTAAAAATAAAAAATGCCCCAAAATGGTGTACCAAAAACATCCATGGCATAAAATGCCTCTAAAAGTTTCAACACACATCCTTTAATGGATAGAACCAAAGTACAACCATAATACACAACATAAAACATCATCCTTAAAAGGATGAAACAACATCAGGATAATTGTCTGAAAATTAAAAACAAAAGACTAAATAAATCATAAAACATAAAGATAATAATAGCACGGAAAACAAATCCCAACGCCAAGTCAACTGCTCAACTCGTCACCGCTCCCCACAGTTTCTTAATCTTCTTGCTCCTCATCACATCCTACATCATTAGCTACTTCCCCCTTTTGGAATAATG
Source organism: Vicia faba (assembly GCA_948472305.1). Lineage (NCBI taxonomy): Eukaryota > Viridiplantae > Streptophyta > Magnoliopsida > Fabales > Fabaceae > Vicia > Vicia faba. The sequence goes on from OX451737.1 coordinate 1,006,631,949, forward strand.
TCATGTCCTTAGGATAATTTACATAAGCAGAAAATTCCTCCCGAGTCGAAAGAGTCAGAACCTTCTCTGGTGCAACCTGATGATGATACAACATTTGCATAAAATCATGAATGAAGAAAGAAACTCTCATCTGAGCCTTCATATCTTCCAGTTGTAAACACATGTTTGTTGCTCATTATACCGAACCGGGCCCACTGGAGGAGCGTGCACATGTGGTTGAGGGGGTGCCTCACCGGTCAACTTCGGAACACAATTCCAAACAACATAATCCTCATTCACAACACTACTAATCACCTTGGTAGTCACATCTGGCATGTCAACCCCATCTTTCCTACACAACCCCGTAATAAGATCCGGAAATCCAAGAGTCATTAGAGTCTTATTACAATGAGAATGACCACTGATTGCTATTTTTTGAATCTCATTAGATATAACCTGAGCCATATCAATTTGCCAAACCTTAATCATGTAGTATAATAGGAATGTTATATCAATTGGAATAGTAGAAGTGTGACTCCTAAGCTTAATATTGTAAAGCAAAAGATTCAAATACAATTGTGCCTTTGTATTCATGTCACCTCTTTTGAAGTGTACAGGCTGGTTAGAACCATTGAGGAAAAAACCATGAGTAGGCGTAAGATCTAAAGTCTCACCAACTAAATCCAATCTCCATTTCTTACTTGCCACCCTCTTCTGATAAGAACAAAATTCACCCTTAGAAGAGTGAGAGGATGACCCAAGTATTGACTAACCACATTCCTATCTAATGACACTGCTCTCCCCCATACAAAGGAATAATAAGAGTAATAAACATCTTTAATTTGCATCACGTTAGCATAGAACTCTCGGACAATGTCAAAATTCAGCTCAGTCGGAGGAGTTAACAAGAAACCCCACTTTAGTTTCTCCATCTCTTCCACAAAGTACCTATAAGCCCCTTGAGGATTCAATGTGAAAATATTTTCAGGCAAGAATTATCGCTCAGCCATGTTATAGAACCGAGCTTATTAAAGAGGTCCGATGAAACGAGTGTTGTCAAACTCAACATGATATACTTTTGCACTTTGTCGAGAACGGGATGAGGATCCAGCAGCGTAGAGAGAACATTTTCCTTGGCTTTCCCTTGAACTCATCTTGATGGGATGGAAAGATATAAGAGAAGAGATTGCACAAAAGGAAAGTAAATGAAGCTTGAAATCTTGAACTATGGTGGAAAAACTTGAGAGAGAGAGAGAGAGAGAGAGAGAGAGAGAGACAATACTATGACAAAGAGTTGAAAATATGATGAAAATGATATTTTTCCCTTGTTGCGCTATGAGGGTGCTAACTGGGCCTTGAGACTGGGTCAGGCCCCACTTTCCATGTTTTTTTGTACAATAACAATCGCGCTAAGCGCGCCCCATGCTACTTAGCGGGATAAGAAAATCTACTAAAAACAGAACAGACAATAGGTTATGTTCTGCTCAATCAACTCCACTGCATCCTAACATACCTTAAATGGAAAAATACAACAATACTTACAATGTTGGGGTGCCTCCCAACAAGCACTTTGTTTAACGTTGTTAGAGCTCGATGTCTACGGTGATTTCACAAATCACCAAGACGAACAACACTAGTTTCTGGTTCACCTCACCTCCGAGATAGATTTTTAATCGCTGGAAATTCACAGTCCAAATTTCCTTTGAGATTAGATCCTTCAACACTGTCGCTCCATAGTCTTTCACATCTTTGATCAAGAACGAACCCGGCCATTTGGACTTCAATTTTACCAGAAAAAGTTTAAACTGCGAACTGAAGAGAAGCACCATTTGGCCAACTTTAAAGTCTTTGTGTCAGATTTTCTTGTCATGATATAATTTGAATTTTTCTTTATACAACTGGTTGGAGTGGTACGCATCATTGCATAATTCATCTAGATCCTGCAATGGAATTTTTCTTTTTTCTTCGGCCAGGTTAGAATCAAAGTGCAAGAATTTTAATGCCCATAGAGCCTTGTTCTCAATTACTACAAGAAGGTGACATATTTTGACATACACCATTTGGAAAGGTGTCAAACAAATAGAAGCTTTATAAGCGGTGCGATAGTCCCACAAAGCCTCATCAAGCTTAAGAGACCAATCCTTTTGTGAACTTGACACAGTCTTTTCCAAAATCCTCTTAAATTCTCTATTTGAAACTTCGGCTTGACCATTAGCTTTTGGATGGTACGATGTCGCCACTTTATGTTTTACACCATAGTTTTCCAAGACTTTTTCAAGAGGTGTATTGCAAAAGTGTGATCCACCATCACTAATTAAAATGTGCGGAGTACCAAAACAAAAAAAAAATGTTTTTCTTTAGAAATTTAATAACCATTTTTCCATCCGTTCTAGGATAAGTTATTGTTTCTACCCATTTAGAAACGTAATCCACCTCAACAAAGATAAATTCATTTGAAAAAGATGGGGGAAAAGGTCCTATAAAATCTATGCCCCAACAATTAAAAACTTCTATTTCCAACATGCTATTCAAGGGAATTTCATCTCCTTTTCCAATTCCTCCACTCCTTTGGCATTTATCACAATTCTTAGCATGCAAGTATGCATCTTAGAATAAAGACGGCCAATACAAGCCCAATTGAATGACTTTCATTTTCGTACGCAAACCATTAAAATGACCTTCATACGGAGAATTGTGACAATGCGAAAGTATACTTTTAGACTCCTCCAATGACACACACCTCCTTAACAAATTATCACTTCAAAGCCTAAAAAGCTAAGGCTTATCCCACACATAAAATTTCGCATCCGCCAAGAAATTCTGCTTTTGGTCCCAAGTCAGATCCTCCGATATCAGTCTGGATGCCTTGTGATTCGCAAAATCAGCAAGCCACAGTCTAACTTGTACAATAAAATTTTTTTCATCAGGAAATTATTCTCTAGCCTCACTTTCTTGGTTAGTAACCTCTATATTGACCAAGCGGGATAGGTGGTCTGCTACCAAATTCTCGGAACCTTTCTTGTCGCGAATTTCTAGATTAAATTCTTACAACAAAAGTATAAATCAAATAAGTCTTTTCTTAGAATCTGATTTAGTAAGCAAATACAGTATCATCGCATGGTCGGTGTAGACTACAACCTTTCAGCCAATGAGGTAGGATCTAAATTTTTCCAATGCATACACTATAGATAACAATTCTTTTTCAGTTGTGGAATAATTAATTTATGCTTCATTAAGAAATTTGCTAGCATAATGTATAGCATGAAAATTTTTTCCTTTTCTTTAACCAAGAATCGCACCAACAGCATAATCTCTAGCATCACATATTAGTTCAAAATCCATTTTCCAATTCAGTGCTACAATTATGGGTGCAGTTGTCAAATTTTGTTTCAAATTATTAAAAGCAATCAAACAAGCATCATCAAAAATAAAATACTTATCTTTGTTGAGAAAGTTTCTCAATGGCCTTGCAATTTTGGAAAAGTCTTTGACAAATCTTCAGTAGAAGCTCGCATGACCTATAAAACTTTGGATCCCTTTCACATTCAATGGTGGTGGCAACTTCTCAATAACCTCCACTTTGGCTTCGTCAACTTCAAGCCCCTTGGATGAAACTTTGTGACCAAAAACAATGCCCTCGATGACCATGAAGTTACATTTCTCCCAAATTAAGCACTAAGTTGGTGTCCATACACCTCTTAAAAACAGTATCCAAATTTTTTAAAGATCGAAAGACGCCTAGAAAATAGAGAAGTCATCCATGAAAGCTTTCATAGTCTTCTCAATAAGATCGAAAAATATGGCTTGCATACACCTTTGAAAAGTGGTCGGGGCATTGCACAAACCTAAGGGAATCCTCTTATACGCAAAAACTCCAAATGGGCAAGTGAAAGCCGTTTTCTCATGGTCTTCCAAATTAACCGAAATTTGGTATACCTGAAATACCCATCTAAAAAACAATAGAACTCTTGATCCAATAATGTTTCTAGCATTTGATCCATAATAGGAAGAGGGAAATGATCTTTCCTAGTTCCTTGATTAAGCCTCCGGTAATCAATACACATTCGTCCATCCCGTTATGGTTCTTGTTGGAATCAATTTATTCTTTTCATTTCTTATCACAAGAATTCCACCTTTCTTTGGAACCATATGTACCAGACTCACCCTAGTACTATCGAAAATAGGATAAATCATCCTGGCATTCAATAGTTTCACAACTTCCTTTCTCACAACCTCTTTCATTTTCAAATTCAAGCGGTATTGAGGTTGAGCTACCGGCTTGAAATCCTCTTCCATTAAAATGTTGTGCATACAATAAGTCGGGCTTATTCCTTTCAAATCCACTAAAACCCAACCTATTGCTCTTTGATTTTCTTTCAAAACTTGAACTAAGCCATGTTCCTCCTTTTCCGACAAAGCATTACTAATGATTATCGGGTTGTTACCACCATCATCAAGAAACACATACTTTAAGTGAGACGACAACATCTTCAATTCAAGTTTGGGTTCTTCTTGTAATACCCCAAATTTTTCCTACCCCTTTTACTTTTATTTGGCTTATGTGTTTCGCACTTTTCATATGTACATAACCTTCATTAGGTCAGTTAACTCCTCATGCATCATTCATCAACAAATTTTGCATAAGATCAATGTTCATTAACGGGATTAGGGTTTTGTCAATTGATTGAGGTGTATATGTTTAACAAAGCTTGATTCTTCTGGTTATTCTTCAAGGCAGTGAAATTGTGGAATTAGGGTTTTATGTTCATGGATATTGTGGACTTCTTTCTTATCAAGCTACAAGGACACCTTCATCATGGGATTTTAAGCCATCAAAGTGCATCTCAAGGGATATCAGGGTTTTGTGATCACCATCATTCATACGCTTCTAATTGTTCCTATCTACAAGGTTTTCTCCATGACATTTGCTTCAAGGTCATTGGTTGTCTATTGAGGTGCCTTGGCCGAATGAATTACAAGGTTTAAATTATGGTATAAAGATTATGTTGTGGACGTGTAATATGATCAAGGCATTGTTATTGTTTGTTGCTTCAATTACAGAAGGCGGATCTGAGGTGGAATTTAGGAATTTTGGAAAGGAGGCGAGATTGATTTGGTTTGGTTCTTGTGAATTCATTTTTGTGGAATCACTGAGGATATTATTCAAGTTTAAATGTTGATCGATTTCCCTTTAACTTTTAACCCAAATTTATATAGTTCATAATTCAAATATGGCCAAGTTGAAACAAAATACAAGTGTTATCATCCATCAAAATCAAATTACTTCATTCAAATTCCATCCATGTTGGCTATGATTCTAACCTAATTTGGCTTTGTCCAAATATGTCATTCATGTTTCATCAAAAGGCTTCGTCAAAAATCCATTCAAGATCATCCAAGTTCATTCATGTTTCAATTAATTCCATCAAAATAAAAGTTCATACATGCTATTACAAAATTCCATTACAACTTCAAGTGAAAGTTACAATACCATCCTAAATCCTATCCTACACCTATGTTCACTAAATCTTCAATAATAACCTGATTATGCCATGAATTACAACTTGAACCCTGCCCAAGAGTTACATATACCATTACCATGCATAGAAAAGTATACAAATATGTTTAAGCCTATTATTGACGACCCACATTTCTAGGCCAAAGCACCATGATTTTCATGTTCTTCGAGCGTTGTCGCCATGGCCTTTTGTGATCACTTCACAATAGAAGTGTGCTGCTACAAGAAGCAAGAACCTGCAACATGAGGAAGCCATGCATCTAAACCGGTTCAAAAATATACCTGTTCGGGAAAACATACACATAAACTCAATTAATAAATCGAAAATAAAAATTGGTTCAATAATAAATTAGTTCCAAGCAAGACCAAACTCGCCCTGCATCAGTTATGGACAAAGAAAATCAGGAGTTGATATAACAAATCAGGAAAATCAGGAAATGAGAAAAGCAACAAGATTTAACAAATTAGAAGCATATCAGTTGGAGCTTCACAATTAACAGTTATCAAGCCCAAAACTAACTTCATGTTTGCCTCAATCTCCTCCCTTCATTCCGTAACAGAAAATTCAAATCCAATGGCTAAGATTGCTCTAACTGTCCAACTGTTTATAATAGCCCTATAACTAATTCCCAGCAAAATCTCAACAAACTCCAGCTAATTCCTTAACCATCCTAACTGCATCTAACAGATTCTTCCAACTAACTTCTAAAAACCAGCTCACCTATAACAATCTCTAACCATAACCCCTAACTGCCTCAACAGAATTCCTATCCTCTCAAAAAAACAGTCCAAGAAACCATAACTAACTTCCCGCTAACCTATAACCACCTAACAGATTTCCAACCAATCATATAATTGATTCAACCAACTTCCAAAACTGCAAACTCCTCTAACAGAACCGAAAACTGACCAATGGGAAAATAACACCCTGCAAAATAAAAAGCCAGCTCAGTAACCGAATTGATTCCCAACCTTCCTAACATGCTAATAGTAACAGAAGCAGATAACTAACTCTCTAGCTCAGCTCAACAGAACCCATCAACTAATCTATTAGAAATCCCTAACCATTTTCTAACTAATTTCCTAATTGCGTTCTAACTCCAACCAACTAACAGCCCTACAAATTGACTTATAACAGAAAAAATCAGAAACAGAACTCTATCCAAAATCATAACTAACTTCCTAACATTAACAAAGCTAACAACTCATTCAACAGAATTCCTAACCACTTTAACGGAATTCCTCAACCAATTGCATAACGGCTTCAACAGAAAATTCATAACAGAACATCAGAAAGAAAACACGAATTCCAACAGAAGATAACAAAAAATTAAGAGGAACTTACCTCTGAATGAACCACATCGAGACCTTCAACAAACCCTCATAACTGACTCCATCCACACCATTCAATCATGTAACAGAAAGTAAAATCCAAGGGCTGAGATTTACTTCTCTATAAAAAACTCCAACAAACTATATAAGCCTTTTTTCTCTTCAATCTTCGAGGACGATCATTTTTACAAATCACCAGAAAAATCTTCACCTTCTTCTCTCTGAGTTTTCTGCACTCTCTCGGCATCCTCAAGGTTCAAAAACAACTTCACTACTTTGTAAATCTTCATCTTCCTCAATCTCTCAATTATCTGCATCGATAAAGCATCTCCACCCTTCAAGTAGAGGAGGAGAAACTTCACTCTTTAGTTACCTCTTCCATCTTGATTCTACAATAACCACAACAACACTGTCGCAGCGTTTCGGCATCAAGTCAAAGATCAATTCACGCTGCATCTTCTCGCCATCCTCACACCAATCGTCTCAGAAGATCTACATCATGAACTTGCGACCTCACATCTTCCATTATCTTCATCACTACACTCCAATCACAAACCTTCCACCTCCATATCTCTCTGCAACTCTTGAACCTTTCAAGAATCAACAACAAATGTGCCATCAATAACAACTCAGGATGCAGAAGTATAGAAGAAGAGGAAACAAGAAGGGGGTATGCATACCTGAATCACAACTCCTATGGGTTTTCTTATTATGTTCATCTTCTCGGAGCCGTGTCGGACGAACTCCGACAGGTAAGCTTCAATCTCTTTTTTTTGTCATCACACGCGAAGTTTTTTGAACGATTGTTGAACTGTGACTAAAATCTGATAACCTCGAACCTTCATCATCTTTCGGTGCTCCAATTTGAGATGCTTATCTTATTTTCCGAGTGTATAGAACCTAGGATTTCCGATCCGTTTGAGATGAAGCGTTGCGAGGAAGCGAAGATGAAGAAGAGTGGTGTTTCGGCGGTGGAATGAATGGAGATGGAGAGGATGGGAGAGAAAGAACAACCATGTATGTTCGAGAGAGGAGGAAGAATTGGGATCGTCACCCCCAAAACTTATCCCTAATCCATCTTTCCATTTGTTTTGTTTTTTTTTTTATTTATTTTTTATATAAACATTAAGATTGGACTGGTGTCATGGGAAAGAAACATGCCGAATTGTCCTACTGTGCTTGGCCTATAGCCATTGTTTTCCTTTGGAATCAATTTGCTTACAAAAAAAGAACACCAAAAAAAAATCTATGTATTGCTGGACCGAGCAGTTTTCCCTCCCAGGCCCATTCCTTTTTGATTTTTTTAAGCTTGCTATTATCATACAAAAACAGTAGATTGGATCCTGTTTGGATGGGCCTAACGCCTGTGTTACTGAATCCAACACCCAATGCCAGTTTTACACCCCCCCCCTTTTGAGTCTTGGTAGTTTTAGTTTCTAGTCTTTTTCTTGATGTTTTTTATTTCATTTCTCTTTTAAATTTCAATAATCAAAAACAATTAATGATAAAAAAAGAATAATAATAATCATAATGAAAAATAATTAATAAAAAAGGATTGTAGAATATAATAGAAGTTTTTTAGAAATTAATTCTTTAGTTTTTTTAGAATTTTCCTTACATAAACACTAATAAATAAAAAAAATACTTTTTCTCTTTTTAGATTTATCCATATTTGCATGCCACTTCGCCATGTTATTATTGACGCGTTTGTTCATTGTGAATCGTACATTTCTGTACTCTCAATCATGTAACATAACAGGTAGTTATGTGATCGAAGCGTATGACTTATGCTCGCTTACGATGCGACACACCTTATTTCTCATCGTTCTGAGAAATTCATATCATATCATATGTTGTCTTGATACATGTGATATTTTGTGATACTTTGCACATGAACTTCTGATTATGCGTCGCATTCGTAACACGTGTTTGCCTTTACCTTAGTTGGATATTGTTTCTGATTCTGTTTGTTTCTTGGTGAAGCTTGTTTGACGCGCACTCCTTGCTTCTCTAGTGCTTTCGTCTGCTCTTGACGACTTGCTCGCTTTGGTAGTCGCCGCTACTACTTTCGTATTTCTTTGCACTTTATTATGCTTACTTACTGCCTTTCTAGATATCATGAGAAGTAGGAAATAAAGAGCGTGCGCTCGAAGTCGTTGTTTAAATACCTGTAGCAGGCATTCCGCACTTCATTTTCTATACGTGTTGTGGTTGTGTTTGTTTACTTTCTTGTTGATCGATGAGTCAGTCAATTTAGAAATTGAGATCACGACTTTTCTCTCAGTGCATGCTCCCTATAGTATTTTATTTCTTTCCTTTATTTCTTGTTGATCGATGAGTCACTCAATTTAGAAATTGAGATCACGACTTCGCTCTCATTGCATGTTCCCTCTAGGATACTTTTATTAGAATTTCTTTAGCATGCTAACCTAGGTAGGATCTCTCTAGGTGTGCTCTCTTTTGAGTTTATTATCTTGTTTGTTTTATCCTTGTACATATCATGTTCCCTTAGGGTGTGCTTGCTCTGTTAGGATGCAAGTTAGACTTTAGGTTGTAAACCATGCATGCTAACATTAGGTTAAAAATAGGCTAGTCTCCCATAAACTCTTTTCTTTCTCTTTTTGCATCCTCGCATCTAAAACTAAAACTTCTTTCCTTAGCAAATCAAAAACATGCTAATCACACTTAAACCCCTTTTCAAGGTAACAAAGACACAAACCAATTCAAACCATTTTGTGCGCTCGAGCACCTTTTCTCTAAATCCTTTTTTCAGGTAAGGACGTGATTAGTTTACTTCTGTGCCAATGCATAAGTCTCCAAAGGTCGAGTTGCAGCAGAAGGCGGGATTAACATTATCCATAAAAAAACATAAAACAAACAAAAACATGTGAGCCGAACTACGATAGCTCTGATTCCTCAAAAAGGATACGTAGGCATTGGGGTAGAGCCCAAGCGAGCACAATTTTATTTTCCCTACATTCTTTTCTCCTTTATTTTGCATGCATTCTCCCTTCAGTAGTATAGTAAACAGTAAGCATAGATTAAACACACCCATAAGATAGACAACAAGAGTGGGTACCATAGAGTACTACGAGCGTGTGGGGTGCTAATACCTTCCCCTCGCGTAACAGACTCCCTTACCCAATCTCTCGGTTGCAAGACTGTGACTTCTCCCTTCTCAGGTTTTCTCGATGTTTACCTTTCCCTCCATGTGGGATAAAAGATGTTTGATGGCGATTTCATTGTTTGATGATTTTCAGTCGGTTGTTTCACTTATTCTTTAGCTTCCCTCTTCAAAATTTCAACTTCTTCCTACCAAGGTTGAACTTTTTCTAAAGTCTCAAGTTTCTTCACACATTCTTCCAATTACTTTTCTTCATGGGCATCCAGAACTTGAATCATTTAGTCAATGTTTTCTCAAGAGGTGTTGAAAGATAAGCTTCAATAGAAACATCCCAAATAGCTTCTTCAATATAATAAACTCTAAAGCAAGCTCCTTTATCATTAGAATGTTTCATAGCTTCAAAGAGATTAGAACTTACTTCTTCATCTTGAACTCGAACCTTCATCAAACCACCGTCGATGTCGATCATCATTCTTGTGCTCTTCATGAATGGTCAACCAAGAATCAAAGGTGCACCATGTTCTTCCTCCATATCAATCACAACAAAATCAACTAGGAAGAAAATTTTATCCACTTTCACTAGCACATCTTGAGTTACACTGTAAGGATGGGTAATGGATTTTTCGGCTAGTTGAAGTGTCATCTTTGTTGACTTCATCTCGATGCTCCCCAATCATTTCACAATAGACAAAGGAATCAAATTAATTCTAGAACCCAAATCAAGAAATCCCTTACCTACATAAACATCACCAATGGTAACCAGAAAAATAACCCTTCCCGGATCACTTTCCTTCTTTGGTAGAGTTCGTTGAGCTATAGCACTACAACTTGCATCAACCATTAAAACTTCTTGATTCTTCGATCTTCTCTTTTTTGTAAGGATATCTTTCATGAACTTTTCATACATAGGCATTAGCTCCATAGCTTCTAAAAATGGCATATTTATTTGCAATTGCTTAAATATATCCATAAGCCAAGCATAGTTCATAGCGTTATCCTTCTTGAAAGGATCATAACGATACAATAAATTTTGAACCGGAATAGTATTCAATTTCCCCTTCCCCTTCTTCTTTCTCATTTTTTATTCTGTATCTTTCTTTTATACTTCTTCCTTCTCCAATTGGTCCTTTTCAACTAAGTCCTCCTTAATATTCTTTTCTACTACTATCTCATCTTCTACTTCCTCTTCTACCACAATTTCCTCCTCAACAACTTCATCACCCCCCTTCGCATTTTCTTCTCCCCCAAATTCTCTTGCACTCGTTGTTACAATTTCCTAGCAATGCTCCTTCAGATTTTCTTGAGTATTTATAAAAAATGACAACCCAGTTTGTTATTCAGCTAGTTGCTTTGCACGTTGCCCAACTTGGTTCTCATGATTTTTGATATCCGCTTCATTTGACATTTGGTTTTCCATTGAAATTTGCATAAATTGAGTGAGAGTTTCTTCCATATTTGAAGTACCACTTTGAGGTTGTGAAGTTTGAGCTGTATTTTGGTATGGATTTTGTTGGTTTTCATTTCCACCATCTTTCCTCCAACCTTGGTGATAACCTTGATTACCCATTTTTTGGTAACCTTGGTTATTTTGTTAATTTTGTTGTCTTGGTGGATAAGTTTGATTTTGGTTTATATTTCCCATTTAATTCACTTCTTTTCCAATCGAAAGACAAAATCCAGTTTGATGATCACCTTGACATAACTCACAATAAGCTATTTGTTGTAATTGGTTTCTCGGAATTTCTTGCATCTTCTTAATTTGTTGAGGTAGTTTGGCCATTTTCTTTGTAAGCTCCTCCACTTGTTGAGAAAGAAATTTGTTTTAAGCTAGGATAGCATTATTTGTTCCTAATAACTCTCGGTTTCCTTTGTGAGGTACCGCGATCGTGTTGAACTTGATGATTATTTCTCTCCATCTTCCCAATGATTTCAATTTCTTCCTCTGAAGTCTTTGACATTAATGAACCACCCGTTTTAGCATCCAATAATAGTTTCGGTTGAGGTTGAAGACCATTGCGGAAAATGTGTAATTGTGTAGTCTCATCAAAACCATGGCTAGGACACTTTCTCAACATTGACTTGTACCTCTGCCAAGCTTCTTTGGTATATTCATTACCACCTTAAGAAAACATAGATATTGCGGTTTTGGCCTCCATAAACCTATATTGAGGAAAGAATCTTTCTAGAAATTTCTATTCTAAAACATTCCAATTTGTCATAATTTGAGTGGGTTGGTCAAGATACCATTCTTTGGCCTTCCCCGCCAAAGAATGAGTGAATAGTCTTTTGAAGACTTGCTCTTCTTCAACTTCTTGAGTTCCCACGGAATTAGAAATCTCATAGATTTTTTGAGATTGTAGTATGGGTCTTCATGATTAAGACCAGTGAAAGGATTCATATACAAAAGCAGTAGTATGCCAATTTTCATCTCAGAATTCCTCGCATTAGCTTGGCGAGCAAACTGAGCATTCTGTCCAGGACTATTTGTGCATGAACCTCTAGGTGGATCCACCATTACTTCTTCTAGATTTAGGACTGTTGATTCATCTCTTTCTTTCCTTTCTTTATCTAACTTTCTCCTCCTTTATGTCTTTCTATTAAGTCTTCTGCAAGTCCTTTCTATTTCAGGATCAAAAAGGAGTTGATCTTCAGAAACACTTCCTCGCATAAAAAAAAGTCTGAAAACACTATCCAAACAAGTGGAAAAAACAACAGATAATATAATTTTACAGTTTAAATTAAAACAATATAACTATTGCAATGCTTTCATTATCAAACGCCAATCCCCGATAACGACGCCATTTTGTTGAAAACACTTTACATGGGAAGTATTTAAATTATCATTTTCCACAGAGATTGGTGTGATATTATCGTCGTTCTACAATTATAATCGTTTTAAGCTTAAGATTCATAAAAAGGGTTTCGTTTTTAGTAACGGAAAGTTTCAATTTCATGCAAAGTATCAAGTATCGGTAAAATAAAGTTTTGGTTTTTAACGTTTGGTAAAAGTGTGTCAAGATTAGGGCTCGATAATCTCTTTTAGGTGTATTTTCTCAATAAAGTATGTGAACTCATTAACAGTAAACATAATCACATATCCTCTCAAGATGTTTCATCTTTAAAACAAATTATGAGTTTTATCAAATTGATCCTTAGATGATCTCTCTACCTAACTATCAATTTGATAACTTTAAAAGCTCAATATTAGTGAATATCAACTCACAAAACTATGTCTAGAAATTGTTCATTGATAAGTGAAAACGTAGGTCAAGAGATGAACATACTTCTCAATAATGATCAACTCAAATATAAACTATAAAACAATAGTTTTCACCATATATTTATCATCAACATGTTCACATACTTAATATCAATCTAAATACATACAAAATTAATATTATCTACCTCTAATCTTAACACAAAGAGGGATTTAGCTACCCATTGTCATGGTATCAAATATTTAAGATAGAAATCTTTGACCTTGAGTTACAAATGATGAAAAGTATTTCTTAGACCTAAAAATTTGATTTTAGTGTGTTTGATAAGAGTTGGTTTCCAAATTATCATAAAAAAATGCTACTTATACAAGTGCCCAAAAAGTGAGTCCCACTAAGCAGCCAGATCGTGCTAAGTGGGCTCAATGAAAATATCTTTTCTTGGTTCAGTGGACCGCGCTAAGGGGATGAGGCCGCTTAGCGGGCCCAAAAATGAAATTTTGCCAAATACACAAATCTTCATGGCACACTACAAATTGAGCTTAGCGTGCTAGCCTGTACAAATCTCCAATTTTTAACTTGTTGCACCTCACTCTTAGTTCTAGCTTGTCCAAACCTCCAATGCTCCAATGAACAACATCAAAACCTACGAAATGAGCATAAAACTAAGTAAACAATAATTTACCGCATAACTATATAATTGCTTATTTACATCTATTTACAAACTTAAACACTACTAATTATCAAAACAGAATGCAAATGACACAAAATTATCTACAAATATATCAACATTTTAGTCCTTAACACACACATAACCTTGTCTTCAGAGTCTTCAACACTTGGTTGTAAGAACTTGCTTTTCTTCAAATCATCAGAACTTGTTCAACAGAACCTCGTCTTCATAATCTTCAAAAGTTGTAACACATGCATAATGCTTTAGAAGGCATCCAGAGTGTATGTTCAGAATTTGATGATGTCATATGCCTTATACTAGAGTCAGAACATTATAGCAGCAACTACACACTAGACAAAACTATTAGCATATACAATTGTTCTCTAAAATAACCTGTAAAGTTATCATCAAAATCTCAAGGCCAGATGTAGAAACACTTCTTGTTCTTACAATCTCCCCCTTTTTGATGATGACAAAACCATGTATTTTAATAGAACAATTTATACAGGATAATAACTGTAACCGACAAAGCTCATACCCCCCCCCCTGAATCTATTAAACCCAAAATTTTATTTAAGCTTGTTCAGAGTCTCCCCCTAAGCACAAGACTCACAAAATAAATTTTGAGTGTTCAGAACATAGAATAGAGAAGTAGCACTACCCTACAACAACTCATCAGAGTCTGACCAGCACACCTGGTCTTCATCTCATAACCTGGTTTCTATCAGCACTTGGTGAAGAATCAAAACTTAATTTGAGCCTAATTAAATAATGACACACATCATTTATCAGCGCTTTTGTTCCATGATTCTAATATCATTACAAAAATACTATACTTCTCAAGCATGAGCATTTGATCTGATATATTCCAATGTATCAGATATTCAGACATTTACAACTTTTGAATAGAGCTTATGTTGCATAAGTACATGTATCAGAGCATAGATTCTGAGTGGTATCTCTGTATGAGAGCATGCATCAGAGTGTTGACTTATCTTCCTTTCAGGAGAACACAACTTCTGAGGTTTAAGTATGAATTTCATATTTTCATAAAGTTAAAACTTCTGAACAGTATGATATCAAGCAAGATTACCTTACTTTCAGTAAATTTATAACTTCTGAATTGTGTTTGGTACATTTGTTTGAATATTCATATATTCATAAAGTGCACAACATCTTCTGTATAAAATCATAGTTGATTTGATCCATAGTGTTTTCAACCTTTACATCATGATCTTCATCTTCAACTTGTCTTAGAATACTTGGTGAACTTGTTTAGAGTTCCCGAATTGAAAACATCAAACAAACAGTTAGTAGAAACAACGTTTTATATGTTTGAGTTTAATACTCTGAGAATAAGAATTATCAAAATCATTTTCTTTCTCCCCCTTTGTCAGAAATCAAAAAGGTAATAGAAAAATGAATCTTTAAAGATAGAATATTTACACCAGAGAATTTGTTTGGATAAAAGAATTGAGTTAAGTTCTTTCTTTTTAAAATGAGATTAAAAAAATATTTGGTAAGATTTTATGGAAATGAAAAGATTGAGTTAGCACCCATATATAAAATAAAAACATAACACAAAAAAATAAAACATTTGATTGTTTAGACATGAACAACAAATTCGACACAACACTTGTTTAAATAAAGAAGACTGGCAGATGATAAGCAGGAATAACCCCTAAACAACTAGACTTAGAGAACTTCACATCAAACTTTCTCAAGGACATCCTCTGGATCAATTCGGAGAATTGCTCCAATAATCCTGGCCCTTGTGAAGAGAATGGGGAGAACTCTAGCAAAAGGTATAAAGAGTTGGCGCTGAGTTCTGGAATCAATGATTTATTCCCTTAGATAGTTAAAGATGGATTGAGGTAATTTGACTCTAATGCGATGAACAAGAAAGTAGATGACAACTTTATCCTCATAGGATAGGGTTTTCAGCATATAAGTTCTTGGTCTAAAGTTTGTCAACACAAGCTGAAACTAGACTGAAGCACCTGGAAGAAGATTGGTAACATTAGTGCGACTATATTCATGAGATACAATATGAATAGTGTGGAGTCGTTCCGCAAAAGAGTATATGTTTTGGAAAGCTTCGGTGGTAACTCGTGTTTGAGCACATCCAATAGCAACTGCAATAGACGTTGGGGTGATAATGATAGAGTTTCCAAAGACAAATGGATGAATGAATGGAGGTTCCATTTGAACTAACATCGACATGCATCCAGAAATTCCCGACTAGGTCAAGATAGATTGGTCCAAACACTGCCGCAAAGTAACCAGACCATCCTTGCACGGAAATACTTTGAGTAAGACCCAGATTATTTCTGATGGACCTTGGAATATTTGGATGACATTCATAGATAATTTCAAGAAAATCTTCATCATCTTGAAAGGTACTTGAAGCCATGAGGTGAGAAAGATGACTAACTAAGAAGGGGTGATCAAGGCTTTATGTAGGGAAAAGGAAAATGTAATTGGCTGTATAATACATACTGTTTAGATACCTCACGAAAGGTGACAGCTCAATAAATGAGAATTTAGAGAGAGGGGTACAATACGAGTTCCAAGACACAAGATAAGAGACATGATAGACATTTATTGTAAAAATTGAAAAGGGAGATAACAATTTTCATTTCCAAAGAGGTAGTTTACCATAAATGTCAGATAGTTAAGGTCTAACATTCATTTAATGAAGTGACTCTTCAGTATCCATAGTGCAGAGTTTCCTATACAAGATATGTCTGACCAAGAATAATTTGACATTTTCCTTGATAGAATAACTTTTAACTTGTAAAATCATCTATAAGTACTTTTTTAGAAAGCATATAAATACTGACTTGATGAATTTTGTCTGATGTGAGATCTCCTTCATCGTCTTCCTTGTTTATGATCATCCATTTAATGTTAACATCATGAGTTCCTTTCTGATCAAATAATTGGTTAGAAACGTCCGTCTTGAAGGGTTATCTTTATAGGAGTTTAATCAATAAAATCTTCTGATTGAACATCTTCTGATCATCTTTCTTCTTGTTCTTTAGTAGTAGCTCTATTACCTTTATAATTTGAATTGGTAATCTCCATACCTGCAAGTTTATCAACTATATTTGACTCTTTAAAGTCAAGCGTATCATTAAGTATGACATGAATTGATCCAAAAAAATTTTAAGTGTTATATACTCTGTGGACTTTTGAGATTTCGGAACATCATAACATGATACCACTTTGAGTATTAGAATCAATCAAGTTCGGATTTTCTTTAGAGTCTAGGATAAAACAAGAGCCTCTAATTGATGAAGACAAGGAATATTGGTTTCTTGTTTTTCCATAATTCATAGCAAGTCTTTTCAGGAATAGGTCATATAAAGACACTGTTATGAAAGGAGTGCATTTGGAGTTCAATGGGAGACATTATGTTTATGCTTTTGTGCTTATGGATAAGTCTAGGAATTATCATATACTTTGTTGATGAAGAATCCTATTTATTCTAGTTTGGTTTGTTTTAGTTAGTTGCTTCCTTTGTCATATTATGGCTAAAAAGGTGGAGTAGTGTGTTTGTACGCACTAAGCACTGATTATTGGCTGATGTTGAGGAGGAAATTTCTATGTTATGTTAGCAGGTGTTGAGGGGGACTCCCTGCTATATTGGACTGAAGGGCTCTGAAGAGATGTCAGACAAGATTTCTTGAAATCATGTTGTTAAGAATTTAATTTCTCTATTTGTTGCAGTTGTGTTTTGTGTTTAGTAGACGGAATTACTACTAACTATTTATCTGGCTGTGTTGTTGCTTATAACTTTTTTTGTTATGTTTGCTTTACTGGTGTGCCTCTGATGTGTGTGTTTGATTAATTTTCAAACATGATTATCGTGTTTTCTTGTGCAAGATTTATTGGGTTGTTTTAGCCAAAATATGCCAAAGGGAGAGATTGTTATTTCTCTGAAATTATGATGGGCATGTATTTCGGTAAAACTAACTTGGTAGCAACATGTTGAACAAAATGTTTCAACTTGCAGATTCAACATGTCAAATGTGATGTCCTAACCAGAAGTATAGGACATCTGGTCTGTTACAATTTTGCAGTTTGGAAAATGTTTTAACTTGTAGTTTCAACATGTTGAAAGGGATGTCCTAGTTATAAGTATAGGACATCAGTTCTGCTACAACTCACAGTCTGGATTCAATTGTTATGATTTAATTATTGAATATTCTGGGAATATTTAGTAATCCTATGTGGCGTCCAAGATTGATAAATCAGAGATATTATGTTGGTTTTTCAAGATAGTCAAACTTTCTAAATATGGAGGGAGACATTTTAGGAAAGTTATTATTGAAGACCTATTTTCTTGGAGAATTTTTGCATACTTTGCACAACCTCTCTGCTGCATTTTTGAATCCCAAATCTAGTTGGGAAAAGTTTTATAAATAGAAGTGTTTGTAACCTAGTTTAGTATGGGTCCAAGATGTAGAATCATTAGGGCTTTCTCATTGTGCCTCTCTCTAGGAGAGTTGGTTTGTGTGATCCACTTAGGTTGTGAGTTAGACTGTGTTACATAGTTGTAATCTGTTATTATTCTCCTTCAAGCTTTTAAACAAGAGGTAGTATTGTTCTTGGAGGAAGCTGTTAATCAACTCTAAGTATTGTTCTTGATCAAAGCTATTGTTGTACCCCAAAATTTTCCCTCCCATATTCTTCAAGGTTTGTCAAGAACCATCTTCAAATTGTTCAAGATTTCTCAAGAGTTGTACAGTTCAAATACCTCCTAAGCCAGCTGGAATTAGGGTTTTGGTTCTCTCAAGGAATTTGAGGTTTTCAATGGTTCAACCAAGTCTCATAGGCCTATACATGTTCTCAAGCATCTACTTGCCAAGTTTCAAGACTCACAGTGTCAATTTGCACAGTCAAAAGCCTTATTTGAACTACAATCAACTGTAGGGGCAAAATGGTCATTTTGCAGTCAAAAGTCAGAATTTTTGGTCAACATCTTATTTTGAGTCCGCAATCATCAGTTGATCAAGTCTTGATCATGATTCCACAAGAATGGCTCAAAAATCATCAAGATGCAAAAAGTTACTATTTTTGGACAGTAGAAAAGTCAACTGTATCTTGACCAGGGCATAACTTTTTCATGGTTCATCATAAAAATCCCATCCAAGGCTCATTTTTAAGGGAATGACATTTCCTACAATACCTATTCACATTCCAAGTCCAAGAAATGCTCTCATAAAAAGTTATCAATTTCTACATTATAAGTCAATTTCAAAAGTCAACAAAAATGCACTTTAAGTCAAAGGCCATAACTTTATATTGGTAAATCCAAATGACATGGGACCAAAGGCATTGGTTAGAGGACTTCAAGACCTTTCCAAAATGTCCAAGAACATGTTCATATGATCAAAATTGAGCAAGATATGCATTGGAGAAGTTGGGAAATTTTTGTGAATTTGCAAAAGTCAACTTTGCTCAAAACACCTTGTTTTTGCTAATGGGCCTCAAATTTCTTCTTGAAACTTTATCCATGATTTATGCACGACCCATCAAGCTTAATTGAATTATTTTCTTATTTTTTATTAATTAATTGGATTTTTAATCAATATTAATTCATTTAATTAATTTAAATTGTAGGAAAATACAAAGATTTGATTTTTCAATCTTTTTGTGAAGCAAACATGGTCAAGATATGCTGGCAATTTCGTGTACAAATCAAATATGCAAAAATCTCCAAGTTTGGCAACTTTCTTCAATCATGAAAATACAAAAAGATATGATTTCCAATCAAATATTCCATCATCATTCCAATGGATTTTTGCTCAAAGATTTGACCTAATTTCAGTCTCCTATATATACATAAGCCAACCTTAATCATGCACACGTGAAAGCACTGCAAACAAAACCATAGCCATATTGAAATTTTCAAAGAAAACTTGAAAACTGATTTCCATATTCTAGCACGATTCAAAGGCTTTTGTGGATTCTAACACATTGCAGGGAGTGTGAGGAACGTGTAGCAATCAAAACCAAGCGTTGAAGCTCAAAGAATCATCAAGAACAGAACCACGGTTTGCTTGTTATTTTGAAAATCGAATAGCTTAATTCATGCATCATTAACATGATTTATTGTTTGTTTTGCATTGCTTGAATCCATATGAAGCTAATGGCATAAGTTAATTGAATTATAGTGTACAGAATCACAAGTTACCATGGGCGAATTCTAGGGTTCATAAGCTTTCAAATTGGGGATTTGCAATACAAGAAAAATTAAGCCTTGTGAGACCCATGATTGAACTCGTTGAGACCAGACGAATCCAAAGCAACCATCGCGAAATATTTATGTAGCCTGTAGCTCTGTTCGCTATTTTTCGTCACACTGTTTAGTGGGGGTTAAAAACCCCCGCTATCTAATGTTATAATTGCAGGTACAAGGAAGAAGACGAGGACGTGTTGATACGTGGTTGGTTCGTTAGAAAAGGCGCGCGTGTTTTTTGTTTTTACAGCATATGAATTGATTTATATATATTATATTTACTTGTTATTATATTATCAGATGCGCGTTCTAGTTCAATTGGAAAAGGCGTTGGAGCATTAACCATTGGGACCTGGGTTCGAATCCCAGGTCCCCCAAAATAATTGTTTGTTCTTTTTCCTAACATGTTCTTGTGCAGCCTTCCCAAAAGATGTCCACCATGCACTTTCAAGTCCTAGGCGCCAAGTGGCCACAGTCACAAATCCAATGGCCATGAGATGATGATCACTGTACTCCCTAGTCAAAGCACGCTGGATGATCTCAAGAGTCAAAGCAGGCTTGAATTGTCAATGGGCTTCAGAAAATTGCTAGCATACCTCCTAATTGGGCCAACACCCCCCCTGGTTCATTCATTCTTTTTTTCTTTTCTTTTATAATTTCCATTTAACTATTTTACTAATTGTTATTATTATTATTTAATTAACAATAATTAACTTTTTATAATAAAATTCAGAAAACCTAAAATATAATATTATTTTTATTATTATTAATTTCACCTTTAATTTATTATTTTTGTAAATAAATTCTAATGTAATTAATTTAATTAATTAGGTTAATTTTGACTTTTTCTCAATAATTTAAAATCAACATAGAATTAGGGTTTTCTTGACAATTTTAATTTCTTTTATTTTGTTTTCATTAAAAACATAAAAAACTTAAAATATATTTCTTTTATTTAATTAATTAGAATTAGGTTTAATTAAATGCAAAAAGGACCAAAAACTCATTCTTTCTCAAAAAGGGTCAAAACCCTAAGGACTTCTCCGATTCAATTTTTATTTGCGCGTATTATTTTGATCCATATTTATGTAATTGCTCCGAGAATGTAATAGCGTAATTAGGACTTTTTATCGCTTTCCTTTAATTTCCCGCATTTACTTTTTCAAAGGGTTTGTTTTTGGCGATGTAAATACCCGACGCCTTGTAATAGCGTAGATTTACTTTCCGTAACTATTAATTGTTAGATGTATGTTAACTAGGCTATGCATGACAAGACTTGTATAAAAATAAAGTCAATCGTAGCTCACCATAACTTGTACAAAGATAACTAAACTGAAACCTGACACACTCGCACATGTCACTCCTAGGGTACGCCTCACTTGGTTGCCTCGACGTGGTCATTGAGTATAGGGTGTTTTAGAGGTTGCCCTCCTGTCTAAAGATAAAAAAAAGTTTCCTCGAAACAGTTGCCTCGATAGAAAATGATCTAAGACATTAGGGTTACCACTAAGGCGTCCTACTATTGCTTTGGTGACCACATGTCCCTATAATCGAATTGACCCGAAACTCCAACGACGGTGCTACCTACTTCTCAATAGTGGGATAGTACTGTCTAAAGGACATTTACACAGCTTAATTTCTTTTGAGTAGGTAGAGGTTCTTAGATACTTGCTCTTTCAAAACAAAAATACTTTTTGCACCTACACTTTTCTGACAAAATTTTTCATATAAACACTTCATGACACTCTTGAGGACTGATACAAGAGTTAAATCAAAGTTTTCAAACAAACTTTTTCAAAACCCACAAACACAAGAAAAGCAAAACTCTTTTGAAAACATAGTGAGCAAGTACCTAAGAGCACGTGGATAACCACAGATAGAAAGGGTGCTAACACCTTCCCTTTCTATAATCTACCTCCCGAACCCGAGAAACATCTCGAAAAGGAATTTTGCTGTGCTTTTGTCCTTTCCTTGTTGGAGAAAATAAAAGACGATGGCGACTCTTACTTACCGCGACATTTCGCGAACCAGCATTCCAAAACAGTCAGTTCTATTTCCACCGATCACAGAACTGGCGACTCTGCTGGGGAGTGAATAAGTGAGGTGTACCTTAGGATTAGATCATTCTATGTTTTCAATTGTATGCCTTGTTTGCTTTTATATTTGTGGGCTTGTATTGGAGTTTCATAGATCCTAACCCGGATCTGGGGAATACCCTTTAGGTAGCAAAAAACTGTGAGGGACCTGTCCGGCGTAGACCGACACGGGTGAAGCAGTAGCTACGTTGGTGTGACACCTTGGTCTGTACCGATATCCCTTGTGTTGGAACGAGGAGAATATGGGTCTTCTGAGGAGTCATTAAGCACCAACTGACCTTAGAACCTTAAATTGACCCAACTTGGCCATAGAACAGTAGCAGAATGCTACACTCATTGAGGCTAAACTCTCGCGATGGTTCCGGCTGCAAGAAAAGGTTGCGAAGCTGGAGTTATGACCGATGGATGGTAGTCAGTGATATTGAGATCCTCTAGAACCCGGTTACCATTTTCTAGGACAGGTCTTAACCAACTGAAACTGAAAGAGGGTAGTACCTAAATTTCATGCCGGCCTGAAATCTAAGGGTTGTCTTGTGTGACTTGTGTGCCTTTACCATGGTTGCCTTTTGTGAATACTTGTGGTGTGCCTTTACCATGATAACATAACATCATAACATCATAACATTGCATACATCCTGCATAAGGACTAACCCATTTCAAGGATCTCAAGGGTTTGTGATGCAGGTCATGATTAACCAATTGTCTAGCAAGGGGCAAAGGGGATTTATTTTCCTCTAGCCAAGGTGGTTCGGAGATCAAAACATGATAACTTAAGTCAGGGGCTATGACCCACTCGATATGGTGAGCTTTGACTCTTGAAAAAGGACTCTCAGCAACATGAAGTTCCTTCAATCAAGCTACCGGATTCAAATTCTAACAAGTTTCTCTGTTTACCCCGCGAGATCCTTGAAAACATTGCATACGTATATCATACATATCATTGCATAATGGGCCACCCTTTACAGGTCTCTCACGTCCTCGCTGTTTATTTCAGCAATGACTTTCCAACAAAACAACCAGGATCTTCATACTCAAGAGACTCAGTTCAGGGAAATCATCCTAAGCCTATCCAAGGGGCAGGAAGAGTTGAGAACACTCCTCGTGGGGAATTTGGTCAAGAAGAGTCCTGAAGACAGTAAGGACGAACGGCTGAAACATCTGCAAGCTGAGGTTGATGCAATGAGAACCCAGATGTTGGGGCAGACGGCTCTTATCCAAGGCTTAGCTCGGGAGCAAGAAGAGTTGTGAGCCATGATCAACCAGCTTCATCAAGACAGATACAATAGTATGAAGCAAACGGTCAAGGCTGGGGATCAAACCAGTAATCAGCCTTCAAGAAGACAAGAGTTTGGTATGGTGAAGAATGGACCTCTCCAAGTTGCTACTACCTCAAGGGTCCAACAACAACCTCACCAAAAACAACAGGTTGATCAGAGTAAGCCAAACATGCCCAGGAGGCAATTTACCAAGATCAACATGTCACTGACTCAAGCGCTACAACACATGTTGAAGATAGGGCTGATTACATTAAAGGCTCCTCCCCGGAACCCAAATACTTCCGCTCCTATCTATCATCCCAATGAAAGGTGTGCATACCACTCTGACAGTCCGGGACATGACACAAACAACTGTTGGAGTTTGAAGAACAAGATCCAAGACATGATTGATGCCAAGGAGATCAAGTTTGACCCTCTGGAGACTCCAAACATAACCACTGCTCATATGATGAATCATTGAAAGCTTTTGTTCATTGTAATTTTCAAGTTGTAATTTTCTTTTGATTGTTCAAACATTTATTCATGTCAAACTTTATTACTTTATCAATGCATCGCATATGTCTGTTTTGAATCAATCCATTCATATTCACTATATTCAAATTGCTTTCATTTTTTGTGATGTCAACTCTCGATTAAAAAAAAATTCTAAACCTTTTGAGGGAGGATGACGAAGACGATACCACGATCTTTACAGTATGCTTTTGAACAGACCCCGCTGATGAAGTACAGGCATTGTTTCAAATCCTAAACAATGGAGTTATAATCCCTAGTCAACCCCTTTGAGCCAAAAAAGTTGGAGTTTTTCTTTTCAAAAAAATTAAAACCCTTAATCATAACTTGGGGCAGGGTAGTTCTCTCAGTTGATCCAGGTGCACAATGAATGGAATCAAAGGAGTCCTTCCAAAACAAAAGACAGTGATGGTTCCCTATAATCGTCAGGACAGGCAGTCGTTATCTTTCAAAATAAAAGCCTAATAAGTCAAAACCTATGAAGGAGACTTACAAAAAAGTTGGGGCATCCCGCTGACTGTAATTACAAAAGAAACAGTTCAGGAAAAAGACAGGGATAATAAAATCAAAAAGAAAGAGGTCATACAAACCCTCAACCAAAAAAGAAATGACTGCCTATTCAAAATAAACTATCAGTATCCGAACCATCACTGGTATATCAGAGCAAAGACTCAAACAAGGTATAATGCATGATTAGCTGAGTTTAGGATTGAAGAACATCACGAAGAGCGGGTGGGTACAAATAAATTTTGAGCCTTTATCCTTTGTTTCTTAAACCGTGAACCAGGCCACGTTATAACCCTTAAAAGTCCTAGCTGAAGCGTGGGTTAGTTCGAAAGCATACTGTTACCAAAGGTATCCTGACTCCTGTAGGGCTTGTTGTAAAATCTTGAGTTGATATCACATTTTACAAAAAAAAAAAATCACTGGTTTTATTGAAAACTGCATTTTCAAAAACTTCAAGACAGACATAGGCGTTGCATTCTTGAAATAATATTGTTTGCATATGACTATCTGTTCAACAGCAGAGAAATTCGCACGACGAATATCTATTGAACAAAAATCTTCTCAAGGATCACCTCAAGTGGAAAAACACTTCCAACCAAGGGGCAGACCTGATCATGGTCCGTCATCTGGGGCAGTCCAGTCAAGATTCAAGGAATCTCTCAAAAATTCCAAATAGCCAGGGGCAGATCTCCATCTGAATCAACTGGGGCATTGGGCATGAATTCCAGCGACAAATCTGGTACGATCAAACATCTTCTGGTAATATGACAACACAACACTACTGACTGTGACAACTCCCTACATTCTGAGAGCGTGGACATAGTCGAAAAAATACTACGCATAATCAAAGACCCGCTAGGTCGATTGGCCTAGGCAAAAATAAGGGCTTCCCAGCGAACCAAAAGGGTTCGGGCAAAAATAAGGGATGAAAAGGAAAAAAATTGTACACCCGGCAAGTCGAAAACCTGAAAAGGCGGCTTGGGCAAAAATGGGTATCCTAGTGGACTGAAAAACCCGAAAGGGTGGTCCAGGAAAAAGTTAGGGATCACAGCATACGACTATGTCCCGGCATCTCGTCACTTGCCTACCAGAAGAAGATTTGTCAAATCGGCAGTTATCAAGACCTCCGCAGGCACTTTCTCCCGCAGAAACAGGGGCAATAAATATTGTCCAAACTGTACAGCTGCTTTGCTCACCAGGTACAAAGGTGGATTCAGCTGAAGAATTTGACCAGGATACCTTCATTCCCCGCAGAGTAAGGCAAGATTCAGCAATACTCTCCCCAAGCAGAGTTGATCTCCCATCAGCCCTAAAAAGGCACAGTATCCCCAGCAAGTCAGCAACACTCTCCCCCAAGCAGAGTTAGTCTATCATCAGTCTCGAAAAGTTGGGTATCCCCAGAAGATCTTAATATTCCCTAGCAGAGTATACAGATATTCCTCAGCAAGAATCCCCGGCGTTCTTAATATTCCTCAATGAAATATAAGAATGTTCCCCGGCGGAACACAGACCCCCCAGTGGAGCCACTTCCCCAATACAGTCCAAAAAGTTTTATTTCCCCAGGAGAGTTAAATCATCCCCCCAGTAGATTCTGGAAGCTTGTCCCCTGCAGAGTACATAAATATCTCCCCAGCCGTATTCAAAGGTTATTCCCCCACCAGAGTCTAATTGGGTTATCCTCAGCAAATTACAACGGAAAGAACGTCCTCAGCAAAGTTCTTCCTATCCCCAGCGGAGTTCATCATCAAATTCCCCAATAGAGCTTATCAACGGAATCCCCAGCGGAGTTATCGTTAAAATCTCAGCGAAGCATCTCTTTCCCACAGAGTAATTCCCCGCAGAGTAATATCTTCACCAGGTTTATTCCCCAACGGAGTCATCTTCTCCTACCCGTTTATTCTTGTGAACATCTTCGTTCATCATCCCCAGCGGAAACGAAGAACTCTACTCTTCAACATCAGCCCAGGATTTAACAAACTTTCCGGCATTCGTGAAGGATTTATTTTCCCAGCCGAATATACATTCATAAACATCACATTGTCATACATCATGATACATGCATATACGCATCATATCACCCAATCTCATTTATTTTTGAGAACATCATGACATCATGCATTTCATACATCATGACATTGCATACAACTAATGTTTTGCCTTTTCAGGAAAAGGTCAATTAAAAGACGATTACCATCAACTTTTGCAGTTCTAGATTAACACCTGTATCTAGCCAGGAAATATCTGTGGATGATTGATTGTAGATCTATACATGTATCTAGCCAGGAAAGTATCTACATGAAAAGATCGAAGATCAATACCTGTATCTAGCCAGGAAACCATCTTTCTTTCTCAGGTCAGAGATCTACACCTGTATCCAGCCAGGAAAGCTATCTCGACTAACTTTTTTTAAGTTCCGGATCAATACCTGTATCTAGCCAGGAAATATCTGTGGACGATTGATTGTAGATCTATACCTGTATCTAGCCAGGAAAGTTATCTACATGAAGAGATTGAAGATCAATACCTGTATCTAGCCAAGAAATCATCTTTCTTTCTCAAGTCAGAGATTAATACCTGAAACCAGCCAGGAAAGCTATCTCGACTAACCCTTTTTTAAGTTCCAGATCAACACCTGTATCTAGCCAGGAAATATCTGTGGACGACTGATTGTAGATCTATACCTAAAACCAGATAGGAAAGTTATCTACATTAAAGAGATTAAAGATTAATACCTGAAGCCAGACAGGAAAACTATCTTTATTTCTCAAGTATGCAAGTTCTCGCTAAGGAATCTCTTACGCGATCGACACCCCTGGATGGCATCTTTAAGCCCATCTCCACAACTATTCATTACATTTCCAGATGGCATCTATAAGCTCATCCCCCGACAAGATTCTGTTACATCTCCAGATGGCATCTATAAGCCCATCCTCCTACCCATCATATCTCCAAATGGCATCTGTGATCCCATTCCCGACATCACATTGCTGATACCATACTATGCGAGTGCAAATTTCTGGGCACTCTAGTGTTCAATCATCTTCCACCTTCAGATCACGAAAGGCACGTAAGCCAATCTACATCCTCAGGTTTAAGAAGATTGAACAGGGGCAACTGTTGTACCCCAAAATTTTCCCTCCCATATTCTTCAAGGTTTGTCAAGAACCATCTTCAAATTGTTCAAGATTTCTCAAGAGTTGTACAGTTCAAATACCTCCTAAGCCAACTGGAATTAGGGTTTTGGTTCTCTCAAGGAATTTGAGGTTTTCAATGGTTCAACCAAGTCTCATAGGCCTATACATGTTCTCAAGCATCTACTTGCCAAGTTTCAAGACTCACAGTGTCAATTTGCACAGTCAAAAGCCTTATTTGAACTACAATCAACTGTAGGGGCAAAATGGTCATTTTGCAGTCAAAAGTCAGAATTTTTGGTCAACATCTTATTTTGAGTCCGCAATCATCATTTGATCAAGTCTTGATCATGATTCCACAAGAATGGCTCAAAAATCATCAAGATGCAAAAAGTTATTATTTTTGGACAGTAGAAAAGTCAACTGTATCTTGACCAGGGCATAACTTTTTCATGGTTCATCATAAAAATCCAATCCAAGGCTCATTTTGAATTGGATGACATTTCCTACAATCCCTCTTTACATTCCAAGTCCAAGAAATGCTCTCACAAAACGTTATCAATTTCTACATTATAGGTCAATTTCAAAAGTCAACAAAAATGCACTTTAAGTCAAAGGCCATAACTTGAGATTGGTAAATCCAAATGACATGGGACCAAAGGCATTGGTTAGAGGACTTCAAGACCTTTCCAAAATGTCCAAGAACGTGTTCATATGATCAAAATTGAGCAAGATATGCATTGGAGAAGTTGGGAAATTTTTGTGAATTTGCAAAAGTCAACTTTGCTCAAAACACCTTGTTTTTGCTAATGGGCCTCAAATTTCTTCTTGAAACTTTATCCATGACTTATGCACGACCCATCAAGCTTAATTGAATTATTTTCTTATTTTTTATTAATTAATTGGATTTTTAATCAATATTAATTCATTTAATTAATTTAAATTGTAGGAAAATACAAAGATTTGATTTTTCAATCTTTTTGTGAAGCAAACATGGTCAAGATATGCTGGCAATTTCGTGTACAAATCAAATATGCAAAAATCTCCAAGTTTGGCAACTTTCTTCAATCATGAAAATACAAAAAGATATGATTTCCAATCAAATATTCCATCATCATTCCAATGGATTTTGCTCAAAGATTTGACCTAATTTCAGTCTCCTATATATACATAAGCCAACCCTAATCATGCGCACGTGAAAGCACTGCAAACAAAACCATAGCCATATTGAAATTTTTAAAGAAAACTTGAAAACTGATTTCCATATTCTAGCACGATTCAAAGGCTTTTGTGGATTCTAACACATTGCAGGGAGTGTGGGGAACGTGTAGCAATCAAAACCAAGCGTTGAAGCTCAAAGAATCATCAAGAACAGAACCACGGTTTGCTTGTTATTTTGAAAATCGAATAGCTTAATTCATGCATCATTAACATGATTTATTGTTTGTTTTGCATTGCTTGAATCCATATGAAGCTAATGGCATAAGTTAATTGAATTATAGTGTACAGAATCACAAGTTACCATGGGCGAATTCTAGGGTTCATAAGCTTTCAAATTGGGGCTTTGCAATACAAGAAAAATTAAGCCTTGTGAGACCCATGATTGAACTCGTTGAGACCAGACGAATCCAAAGCAACCATCGCGAAATATTTATGTAGCCTGTAGCTCTGTTCGCTATTTTTCGTCACACTATTTAGTGGGGGTTAAAAACCCCCGCTATCTAATGTTATAATTGCAGGTACAAGGAAGAAGACGAGGACGTGTTGATACGTGGTTGGTTCGTTTGAAAAGGCGCGCGTGTTTTTTGTTTTTACAGCATATGAATTGATTTATATATATTATATTTACTTGTTATTATATTATCAGATGCGCGTTCTAGTTCAATTGGCAAAGGCGTAGGAGCATTAACCATTGGGACCTGGGTTCGAATCCCAGGTCCCCCAAAATAATTGTTTGTTCTTTTTCCTAACATGTTCTTGTGCAGCCTTCCCAAAAGATGTCCACCATGCACTTTCAAGTCCCAGGCGCCAAGTGGCCACAGTCACAAATCCAATGGCCATGAGATGATGATCATTGTACTCCCTAGTCAAAGCACGCGTGGATGATCTCAAGAGTCAAAGCAGGCTTGAATTGTCAATGGGCTTTAGAAAATTGCTAGCATACCTCCTAATTGGGCCAGCACCCCCCCTGGTTCATTCATTCTTTTTTTCTTTTCTTTTATAATTTCCATTTAACTATTTTACTAATTGTTATTATTATTATTTAATTAACAATAATTAACTTTTTATAATAAAATTCAGAAAACCTAAAATATAATATTATTTTTATTATTATTAATTTCACCTTTAATTTATTATTTTTGTAAATAAATTCTAATGTAATTAATTTAATTAATTAGGTTAATTTTGACTTTTTTCTCAATAATTTAAAATCAACATAGAATTAGGGTTTTCTTGACAATTTTAATTTCTTTTATTTTGTTTTAATTAAAAACATAAAAAACTTTAAAAATATTTCTTTTATTTAATTAATTAGAATTAGGTTTAATTAAATGCAAAAAGGACCAAAAACTCATTCTTTCTCAAAAAGGGTCAAAACCCTAAGGACTTCTCCGATTCAATTTTTATTTGCGCGTATTATTTTGATCCATATTTATGTAATTGCTCCGAGAATGTAATAGCGTAATTAGGACTTTTTATCGCTTTCCTTTAATTTCCCGCATTTACTTTTTCAAAGGGTTTGTTTTTGGCGATGTAAATACCCGACGCCTTGTAATAGCGTAGATTTACTTTCCGCAACTATTAATTGTTAGATGTATGTTAACTAGGCTATGCATGACAAGACTTGTATGAAAATAAAGTCAATCGTAGCTCACCATAACTTGTACAAAGATAACTAAACTGAAACCTGACACACTCGCACATGTCACTCCTAGGGTACGCCTCACTTGGTTGCCTCGACGTGGTCATTGAGTATAGGGTGTTTTAGAGGTCTCCCTCCTGTATAAAGATCAAAAAGTTGCCTCGAAACGGTTGCCTCGATAGAAAATGATCTAAGACATTAGGGTTACCGCTAAGGCGTCCTACTATTGCTTTGGTGACCACATGTCCCTATAATCGAATTGACCCGAAACTCCAACGATGGTGCTACCTACTTCTCAATAGTGGGATAGTACTGTCTAAAGGACATTTACACATCTTAATTTCTTTTGAGTAGGTATAGGTTCTTAGATACTTGCTCTTTCAAAACAAAAATACTTTTTGCACCTACACTTTTCTGACAAAAGTTTTCAAATAAACACTTCATGACACTCTTGAGGACTGATACAAGAGTTAAATCAAAGTTTTCAAACAAACTTTTTCAAAACCCACAAACACAAGAAAAGCAAAACTCTTTTGAAAACATAGTGAGCAAGTACCTAAGAGCCCGTGGATAACCACAGATAGAAAGGGTGCTAACACCTTCCCTTTCTATAATCTACCTCCCAAACCCGAGAAACATCTCGAAAAGGAATTTTGTTGTGCTTTTGTCCTTTCCTTGTTGGAGAAAATAAAAGACGGTGGCGACTCTTGCTTACCGCGACATTTCGCAAACCAACATTCCAAAATAGTCAGTTCTATTTCCACCGATCACAACTATGAAGCAAGATCAAGTATGTTGTTCTTAATCAAGGGGTGTCTTGATTAAGGTGTTTGTTTTTATTTTAAGTGTGATCTTAATTGAGGTGAAAAGTCGTCGATATAATAACTGGGAAAGGGACTGTTAGACATCATTACGGTTAATTGAGGTGAGATGGGATTTCTCATATCTAGGGAGGACCTAGGTAGAAGTTGCACAAAATAATGATTAAGTGACAAGTTATAAACTAGGGATTATTTTTTCTTTGAATTAATATTGTCTAGTGGATTTCCTTCCTAACTTAGTAGCCCCTATATTAGGTGTTGGTTTGCACCGAACTAGGTTACCAATTTTGTGTGTTGTTTATTGCTTTTTAGTACTATTTTAATATGTTTATACCTTGTATGTTTGTTTAAGTCAGATCATATGTTCCAACATGTCATAGGATATATGAGTTCTGTTATACCAGAATTTCAATTGGTATCAGATCAGGCATCCTATTCTATTTTTGGGTGAGATCTTGGGATGATACTTTATGGTTCATGGGAAAGGAAAAAGGTATTACCGAAAATCTATTTGAAATTGGAGAGTTCATATTGTTGTTTGAATGGTCCCTAGAAGTGGAGGATGGACTGTTCATGACAGGGTTGTGTTGTACTTGTCTGTTGTTTTCAAGCGTGTAACTTTGGTGGAAAGCTATTGTGTTGAGAGTTTGATTTATTTTCAAGTATAGGTTAACCTGATGCACCTGGAGTATGGTGGTTGTGTTCAAGGTTTTGTGTTGTTCCTGATGGATGTTAAGGAGAGCTTAGTGTGTTTTTCCGCTGCATGGTATCTGTTGTAACCCTGGTTAACATGGCATTAGGTTTTGGTATCCTCAGCAGGTTTATCCTATGGTGATGAGATATGTGCAGACTTTTTTAACCAACTTTGTAAAGTTGCAAACAATACTTGAGTTTTATCTCTCAAGTCCACTCATAAAGACATTTTTGATGAGTTTGATGATGAAAGTTTAGAGCCATTTATTTTGGCTTCCAGTAGAGTTTTCCTAATACTTGACCTAATTAGGAAAGTGACTCTGAGTCTTGTTGTTGTTGGTATAGCTGGAGCTTGGAATATTTTTGAGGACCTCGAAGGTGATCAAGGGTTATTTGTTTTCTGGAAGCAGTGTTAGGCTTCAGAACCAAGCTTTGTTTTGTGAGTTCTATAGGAAGGGAACTAATGTCCTACAAGATGTTGGGACATTGTGAAGAATCCTCTAGCGCTAGGAATATGAAGAAGAAGGATGTCAAAACAAATGTTTGAACATCTGTTGAAGGGGAGCATCATCTCCAGTTTGTGATGAAGTATTCTTCTGATGACAAATATCTTGTCGGGAGCTGGGTATAAGTATGATCTTGTGAAGTTATGTGTAATACAGTGGGAGAATTGACTTGGTTTTTTTTCGTTTGATCGCAATTGTTGCGGATAGCAAGAGTCGCCACCGACTTTTCTTTTATCCAACAAAGGAAAGGGTGAAAAGAACAAGAAAGACCTTTAGAGATGTATTCTTGATTTCGGGGGGTAGGTTATGAAAAGGGAAGGTATTAGCACCCTTTTCATTCGTAGTTTGCTATGGGCTCTTAGTTGCTTTCTAGATCACTTGATTTATTTGAAAATGTACTTTGTGGTGTGGGTTTGAAAATATTTTGAAAACGTCTATATAATTATTCTCGTCTCTATAAGAATACGTACAAAGTGTTGGTTTTGAAAATAGTTCAAAGAGGTCCTGTTGTGGAAGATGTTTTTGAAAGTGATTTGGAAAAGTGCCTTTGTAATGATTCTCGTATCTATAAGAATGCATACAAAGAGTTTTAACTTTTGAAGTAAAAGTTTCAATTGAAGGTGTTGGTGTAAAAATGGTTTTTTAGTTGTGAGCAAGCAACCAACTACGAGCGTCCTACCTACTCAAAAGTGTTGTACCCCAATTTTTGCCCCTAAGATTTTTGTATCATACCATATTCTTTCAATCACGACAAAATCACATTAGGGTTTTTGGTTCTTCTCCCTATCTTTAGCCTTGCTCTTTTGAGAAGTTATGAAGCACCTTGACTTGTTTTCTTTTGTGATCATGAATATTTTGCTTTGATTTTCTCTCTAATTAATAAAATGAAATATTAGTTTGTCTTACTTGTTAATAATGTAGGTAAAGGCAATGAGGTTTAGCAAGTTGCTTCATGGGTTCATGAGTTTATTTCCATGCCCTAGTCAATAGCTTGAGAAATTCAAACCTCACCATTGAAGTTGTTTTGGAAGAATTAGTATGGAAGTGGTTTTGGTGTCCATGAGTCCTCATCATCATCCTCAACAATTTCTATTCACAAAGGAAGAATATTGGCACAAAAGGTTTGTTCAAACTTGGCAAAGTCCCTCAAAGCATTCTCTTGATCTAGAGGTTAGGGGTTTGGACTTCAAAGGAGCATATCTTGCTCATCTTTTGGTATTTTTGAGTGATTCCAAATACATCTTTCTCTTCAAAGAGTTACCAACAAATCACTTCAAAGGTTCAAAGGAGTTTTCATGTGGAAGAAACTTGGTGAAGAAGAAAGATTACAAGTCATCCAGATGAATCCCCAATTTTCCAT
The DNA here is from genome assembly GCA_948472305.1 of Vicia faba. Taxonomy (NCBI): domain Eukaryota; kingdom Viridiplantae; phylum Streptophyta; class Magnoliopsida; order Fabales; family Fabaceae; genus Vicia; species Vicia faba. The sequence goes on from OX451737.1 coordinate 1,006,665,801, forward strand.
ATGTGAATTCAAATGGTCATAACTTGGTCAATTTTTATCAACTTGAGACCATTATTTTTTCATGATGATCCTAAAAATGTGTACTCCATGCCTTATTTTATATGCAAATTAAGAAAATAGATGGAAGTTGCCTTAAGAATGCAAAAGATTATAGGCCATTTCATGATTTTTGGCCAACTTCAACAAGTCCCAACTTGCTCAATTTTTGGAGATTTTGAGTGGTTCAAATTGAAAAATGTCATTCAAGAGGTCTACTTCATTCCATATTTTTTGGTCAAGACCAAATTATAAGTGGAAGGCCATGTTTGGATGCAAAAGATTATAGGTCATTTTTAAAGAAGAATTTGAAATATTTCTAAGTATGGAAAGTCAACTCTTTTTCTTCAATTTTGACTCTATCTAACTTTCAGCTCTAGCATCCATTTGATTCCGTTCTTTTTCCATTGCAAAGCTTGTAACCTCATCTTTCCAAAGCATCAAGAATTATGCCCTAAGACCCCTTGAGGTGGAAATGCCATGGATTTGAATTTGTAGTTTGAAACTGAACTTTACACAAAGTTAGAATTTTGAAATCTTTGTTTTGGCTTCTAATCACAAGATTTCCACGCGTTTTTGTTTCTAATCATGTTTAACAACTTGCCAGAAGTGATTAGCATCATGAAACGCACGATTTGGCTGAGTTTTGATCAAGTTTGAGTCACACTTTCTTCATGATGCAAACCCACATGAATTCCCTCCAAAATGCATCATTTGCTATTCCTTTTGATCCCATTTGCTTCCCTATAAATAGAGGGTCATCCCCCATTCAATTTCCCAAGCTTAGATAGCCAGAATCACCCTGCCAAACTTGCTTCACAACCCAGAATTCAGCAACTTCAAATTCTATTCTCAAGCCTTTTTCAATCCATTTTTCCCTCAATTCACCTTCCTTGATCTTCCCTAAAGCTAACCATATAATTACATTCAAGAATCATGCCCTATACTGCTCCATAGAAGTCCAGTTTCAGAGCTCTGCAACTTAATTTCAGTAGGTAGATTCCTTCATCAATTCTTCAAAACTTTGATATCATTGTGATGCTCTCATTTCCATGGTTCTAGTCGCAACACTTACTCTCATCTGGAAACTCGTTTTGACCATGAATTTTCAAATCCCTTTTAAAAACTTTCTTTCCAAATTGTTTGAGCTACAGTTTATATAAATTTGGCGCGATGGTGTGTTTGTCTTCGTCTTGAAGAGACGAAGCGAATGGCATAGGTCCGAGCTTCTGATTTTACAATTTGAGAGACTTGCAATTCGTGATGGCTGGAGGTTGAAGATGACCAACGTGTCATCTTCTAACTAATGAAGGCGCGACATCTGTATTTTTCAAATTCTGATTTTATTATTGATTCTATACATTATTCATTAAAGACCATGATATGCACAACGCGCCAGATCCCTTGGATTTGATTACTAACGCGTTTTGACTCTCATCCAATGGTCCACATCTTTTACTTTTATTTTCTTTTTCTGATTTTTACATTTTAATTGTTTTAAATTTCAAAAATCATAGAAAATTCATTTCTAGTCCAAAAAATCTGAAAATATTATGAAAAATATTTTTGATTATTCTCTTTCTGATTTTTATTTTTTCACAATTTAATTTTGTGTTTAGGTATTTTTTATAAATTTTACACTTATTTGATTTGTTTAAAATGTTTAAAAATACTTTTATACATTTTTAAATTCTGAAAAAATTATGGAATGATCCAATGATATTGTGACAAATATTGGTGACCTTATTTTATTTTTGTTTCTGACTTTACTATTTTTTTCTATTTTTGTTTCTTTTACCCATTTATTTTAATTTTTAAAAATAGTTTCTGACTTTTAAAAATTCCCAAAAATTTTATAAAATTACTTGGCCTCTTTTCTGATTTTTCTATGGTCTTATTTTTCATTTCTTGATTAATTTGAATATAATTGACATTTTCCTCATTATTTTCCATTTTTTAAAACATTTTAAAACCTTTTAATGTATATATTAATTATATTATTATTTTGTGATTATTTTCTGGCTATCTTGGGTTGATTTTTTTATCATGGCTTTATTAACATCATTGGATCCATGGTGTTGAGTTTAACTCCACAAAAAAATGGATGAATGATTTTAATAATAGTTTGATTAAATATTAATTCAAATGTGGTTTCTCTTTTTACCCTAATTCCTCTTCATCGCATTCCCTTCTCATTGCACTAAATGTTGTTGGAGCATGATCTCTATATCATGTCTCAAAACAAATGGTGCATAGATTGCTATTGACCGACCTTAAAATAGGTGCGACTTCTATATAAGTCCACTTACGATTGCTTAACATAGCGCTAAATTTTGTTCTGATTCGAATAAATGATCATTTATGGCCCAAACTTATGATTGCAAGCCCAAGTATGTTAATTTGATCTCTTTAATCCAATAACCTTGAGATTTATTGTGTGGAGGCTTTGGTTCTACCAATCCTCTAATGGATCTACAACACCTTTGGTCAACGCGGATCACTTAAACATCATTGATCATTAAATGGTACTTATGAGAATTCCAAATGGATGATATACTTGACAAAAAGCAAATGCAACTTATTGTGTGGAGGCTTTGGTTCTACCAATCCTCTAATGAGTTCCAAATGCAAGTTTCAAGATGGTCATCCAACTAACCACTAATTATTGACTTGTTTATTTTATGCTTTTATTCTTTTATGCTTTATGTACTATTTATCTTTTAGCATTTTTCATTTCATGCCATTTTCATCTTTGCTCATTTGAGCATTTATCTTCTTGCCGTTTTTACTTTGCTCACTTGATCTTTTCTTTTTCTTTTCCTAAGATACTTAATAATCAACATAAACCCTAAAAAACTTTTAATGATACTTGGACTATTTGGTTACTATCCTTGTCATTATGGAGCAGTGGACTTTTTCTTGGACTTAAGATTAAAAACCTTGGCCTATCTTGCAGACCTTGTGATCTTATCTGATTATTTTGTCTGGAGCTCTTGAGGTTTACCTCAAGACATTGGGTTGCTTGTTTGTTTTTGTGTGCAGGTTTTTGTGATTACATTCTCTGTTTGTAATCTGAAATTCACCCGTATACAGCCGTTACTCTGCCCAATTTTTGTGAAGACTTAACACACTTGAAGTTTGGTTCTCTCAAGAGGTCTAGTATCTTTACTTTCTTGGTATCAATCCAAAGAATGGGAATTCTATCTTGGCTCATAATGTCAAGCTTTGGCTTCTTGTTCGTTAGATGGTCCTTATCTTTAGCTTTTACCTTATGCTTTAGGATAGCCTCTTCTGCTCCTCCCATCTTCTTTAATTTCAAAATCTTCTCCCTTCTTTTTAAACTCTTCTTGTTTCTAAACTTGAAACACTTTCATAATAAACTTGGACTTATGTCCATGCATTTTCCAAATATTTTCATAAATAAACTTCAATCAATTTAATAATACCTTGACATTTTTTGTGAGAAGACTAAAAGTCAATCAATCTCATTTCAAACCATTTTGCCACTTTGGATTTTTATCTTTAAACTTTACTTAAAATACTAGACTCTTTTCAATCCTTGTAGTGATGCAAACAACTATACTTCTACAATATATAGTGAAGAGAGATATTTTCCACTTGGGTGTTGAGTGAGGCATTGTTGATTTTAAAGTCCAAGCCATATCCTCCACTTTGAGATGATGCAAATTCTCCTTTCTCATGATTGTGGGTAGTAAGTATGTTTTCCACACGGACAATGACGATGATGTTTTATCTCATAAAAAAACCAACACACTTGTGTTTCAAATTTTTAAAAAGAGGAACTACGTGTACCCTGATCCCCTATTGCACGAAAGGTGGTATGTAGGCACTAAAGGTTCGCAACTGCGGTGGGTGCAAAAATCATAAAAAATATTTCTCTTCTCACCTCCATCATCCATTTTATATACAACACATTTTTTATAGCCAAAATATACAGATTTTACAAAGAGGTTCATGCGGAGTACCGTAGATGTTTAGGGTGCTAATACCTTCCCTTTGCATAACCAACCCCCTTACCTTGAATCTTTCCCCCTTTTTTTAGGTTATTCTCTCTTTTCCCATTCCTTTGGAAACAATAAAGCGCGGTGGAGATTTTTATTTTTGATTTGTATAAAGTCTAGTCAATCCAATGGCTTAGTCTTGAACATTTCTACCGCTACAAAAAAGGTCTAATGTTATTTTCTTCTCCCTTTAGATGTTGCTATCTTACCATTGATTTGGTAAGAAGCCCCATTGTTTGATGTGAAGGGACGGGCGTGGGTCGTTTTCATAGTCATAGAAGGCAACCTATGAGACTTTTTAGCAATTTTGTATAGGGACTAGATCGTTTACCGAAGGAAACATCAAGGGACATCGAGGGACTACGATCTTTTATCGAGGGTCTTTGCTAAAACGCCCATATTCGAGGGACATGACTATTTTTCCGAGGCAACAAGTGAGATTACCCTAGAGGTGTATGTGTGTGAATGGTGTGTTTGATTGCATGCATTTTTGTCTTGAGTTTAGGGTGGTCTAAGTATTGTTTTTATATTTCCATACACACCCTAATTACTAGAATTTTATATAAAGCGGTAAAAATGCAAAAAAAATAAGGTCCTACGATATTACAACCATATTGAACAACAAGAAAATGTAAAAATAAAACAAAATAAAATAAGGGAAAACAACTTCTTCGATCCAGTCAGTATACACCCTTTGATTCTGCCCTTTCTTGCCTGTTTTGATTTGGGCCTGGAAGTTAGTGTGAGATGCACCCTTCGATTCACCCTTTTTTGCTTCCTTTGATTGCAGGAATGTAAGACTCCTATGTTGAGATTCGAAAGTCTTCAATCTTCAGCCAATCAAAGGATACAGAAAACTTGTCTAAAATTTGAAAATGAATCTAACAAGTGTAACTTTCAAAAGCTACAAGCCAGGGGTTAGCACAAGTTTAGTTGGCACCAAAATCCAAAGGCTAACTAATCATAGTTGAGATCCTCAACATATAGGCAATGAGAATCGAAAGTTAAGGCATGGTCAACTTCCTAGATGGGTATCTACATTTTCCTTTTATTTATATGTAAAATGTTATTTAAATGGAAAGTTCCAAGCTTAGAGGAAGCTTACCTCTTGAAGTGCCAATCGAAGGAGTTGTATGTGACTTCCTTGGTGGTGGATGGATCTACGCTGGTGTAATACCCCAAATTTGTCCCACCCTTTCACTTTTATCTGGCTTACGCATCTTGCATTTTTCTTATGTACATAACCTTCATTAGGTCATCTAACACATCATGCATCACCAGTCAATAAACTTAGTATGGGAATGAGGAACTTGAAGTTAGGGTATTCTCTATGGTTTGATGATTCTTATCTTCATTCAAGCTTGAATTAATTTGTTTCTCATTAACTGTGGTTTATGGAACTAGGGTTTGGATTCTTGATCATTGAGATCTTCTTTCTTTCATTAATCTACAAAGTTGTCATCTTCATCAAGGGCAGGATCATCAGGGCTTCACTAAAGGTTTAAGTAAAGACTTTGCAAGCTAGGGCGTGGGCCTTCTCAGCATCTCAAATTCATCTCAAAGAGATTAGGGTTTTGTGATCATCATCATTCATATGTTGCTAATTTCTCTTATCTACAAGGTTTCCCTCAAGACGTTTGCTTCAAAATCATTAGTCATCGAAATGAGGTGCCTTTGCAAAGTGAATTGCAAGATTTAAATCATCAGTACAAAGGTGATATTGTGGATGCATAATATGATCAATGCATTGTTATTAATTGTGCTTCAGTTACAAGAGGTGGATTTAAGAGGGAAATAAAGAGTTTTAGTAAGGAGAGGAGATTGATTTGATTTGGTTCCTATGGATTCGTTATTTAGAATCATTTTAGGCGCTACCTAATATCATGGATTAAATTTGTTTGATGTTTGTAAAGTAAGAAGTGCATTTGAATTCAAAGGAACAAGTGAAGTATTCAAACAAGGTTTATCCTCAAAGCAAGCTTATAAAATCAAATAACTTTGTTCAATGTCCATCAAAGCTCTTTTAAAACAATTTCCTTCAAGTTTCCAAGGCATTACAAGGGTGACGATCATTCAAGAACATTCGAGGTTCATTCAAATTTCCATCGAATATTATAAAAAGAATATAAAGTCAAGAGAAAATTATAAAGATATTACAATTACAAAGTCAGAGTCATTACAATAATCAAGGGAGTTACATAAAAGGTCAACATCATGTTATTATTGTTCAAACTCATGGAAGGACATAAGTACATTTCAAGAGGTTACAAGGAGAAATATAAATTTTAAAAGGTGCCAAGTGTCTTTGCACAGATTAGAGACTGAAAATGCAGAAATCAGAGCAGAGATGGAGAATTCCAAATTAAGTGCATCAGAGTCAGCGACAGCTTGCTTAGAAGTTACGAAAAGGAAGAATAATAAATTATGCTCCTAAAATTCTTGGAGTGCTAAGTTTCCAAGCCTTGAATGACCAACCTTCACGCCTTGCCGAAATAGTTCATGGTCATGACCTGTTGCGCTCGGAAACTAGCCTCAAAGTCAGGCTAAAACTGTGATGTTATGCCTTCAGAATTAGACCAAGGCAGATCCAAAAAGGATGGATACCAAGTGTCCTAAAACATTCTATAGAGCTGTAAATGCGCCTTCAAAACCATGTCAATCCTGCACTTATACACAAAACCAGGTCAACTTCACCATCAAAATAGGAAAAATACTCCAAGGTAGTTCATACTACTGTTAAACCAGATAAACCAAAGGGCCTCAATTGACGACAACTAGTTCAGATTGGTAACTCTAGTCTTGCACCATAAAATTGCATCTGATCTAAATTTCTGTCAAAAATAATATACATGATTCAATAACAATTCAAGCCAATTCATATATAAAACACAAAAATCTTCACAAACTCAATTCAACCCTGTAGAAAAAACCAGAAAAATCAGGAGTGGAGAAGACCTTTTGTCCTAAACAGGGCTCTGTTTGTATTACAGGCGAAAGGCATGTTACGTGAGCCATCATTAGTTTATATAATCATAACAGAGGCATATGTTCAGATTGAAGAGCAGGGAAATACACTAACCTTTTACACTTTTTTTATCTAATAGTTTTTAACCAACTTTATAACATGTTAACTAACATCTCCTAACCAAACGGATCAACTAACTTCCAGCTTAGTTTCCCGCTAACTATTTTTCTAACCTCCTAACCAAGCCTCACTGTAAGTGCCCTGGCTGGAGAATTGGCTTCATTTGTAAAACAAATAAGAAAGCAAGTTTACCCAGATCCCCTCTGTTGTTTTAATATGTGGTGTTGAAGAAGTTCAACATCTGGACCAACATGTTATGTAAGATGTCACAACATCAGCATGTGACATCGTGCCTGAAACTAAGTACTGATTAAGTAACTATGTTATATGTTGAATGTTTGTAACAGCTGTGACTTATAACCTAACTATTCTAAGTGATCTAAATTATGGAAGAGGTTATTTGTTGTGTTGAAAAAGTTCAACATCTAGGAAAACATGTTAGATGTAATGTCATGACATCTGACCTGACATCACGTCAACAAAATTGATAATTCAGTTACAGTTCTGGTACTTAAATACTCTGAGAATATATGTGGCGTTTCTTGTGGAGAATCTGAAGATCAATCAAGAATCAATCAGAATATTTGAAGAAAATACTGTTTCTAAATATGGAGATATTCTAGGAACTAGAAGATTGAAGACCTTGATTATAGGAGAAGTTTGCTGCTGAGTTGTAACAGCAAGGAGAAAAACTTGCTGAGTTAGGTAATAGGTTATAAATAGCAGATTGTAACCTAGGGTTTAATACACAAAAATAATGTAACATTGGGGGTGTTTTGTTAGGAAAACCTGTCGGTCTGTGGCAAGGTTACCATGTATGTAACTCGAAACCTGTAGGTAAGAGTTTGAGTGTTCTTGGATGAAGCTGTGAAGCAAGTCTAAGTATTTCTGCATTACTTCATATTCATTGTAATGTAGTAAACCAAGTGGGAGGGCACTGCTTCTTGAGTAGGAGTAAGACTTCTGTTGTTGCGACAATAGGAATGGAAACTGGTAGGTTTCTATCTAGGAGTTCCTAGGTATAGGTTGCACTGGGTAGATGATTAAGTGAAGGATGGGAACTTGTGAAGTTTAGTCCTGAATTAATATTGCTAATAGTGGATCTTCTTCCTGGCTTGGTATGCCCCCAGAGTAGGTGTATTTCACCGAACTGGGTCAACAACTGATTTGTGTTTTTACCTTCAACACTTTATAATTCTGTCTGTTATATATCAAGGTAAAACTGTAATGTTGTAACAGATGATGTCTCAGAACTTGTTAAGACTTCATGCTGATATCTGTGCAGAAGAAACAGAACTGCAAAGACTGTTTGCTCTCTGCTGATCATGTACCACAGATGAGCAGAACTAGGCACATCAGTGTTCTATCCTCTGGATCTTCAAAGTAGATCTGGTACAGCTTGGTTAAACTGTGCTTCTGTTACTCTTCAGTACCGAATCATAAAAATTGGGTATCTACCTTGCAGTGTATTTATTATGTCATATCAGATGTTTAGACATTGAGTATAACATCTGAAGACTGGCATACACCAGAATTTCAATTGGTATCAAAGCAGGCATCCTGGTCTGTTTCTGGATGAGATCCATGGGTGATACTTTCTGGTATTTGCAAGGTCAATTTTAGTACTGAAGATTGTAACCTGGAATGGTTTGTTATTTCCCTGAATGGTCCCTTGAAGTGGGAGGATGGACTATTCTTGACAGGAACTGTGTGTACCTGTCTTTGGTGATTGGCATTTGGCCTGGCTGTGTGGTAGCTGCTCTAGGTTTGATTTATGTTCAAACCCAGGATGTGTGTACGCCTGAAGTTGTGTATAGGAGTCATGCTAGGTTTATACCATAGTCTAAATTGATCTATTTTTGAAGACTAGTATGGTGGAGTGTGTGTGCAAAGATTGAGTTGTATTATGTTCTTCCGCTGCATAATACTTGGCAAAACTCAAGCTCTGATGTGTTTCCCCTCTTATGGATTGAAGACTACTGTATTCAAGATAATCTATTGAAGATGTCACAGATACTTGAGTCCTCTCAAGCCCACTCATGAAGACAGTCTTCGTTCAGGATGGTAAGAATCACATAATCACGGATTAGTGTTATACGAAGACCTTGAAGAATTTCAAAGAAGGCCTTGTTCCAAGGTGATGGAACTGATGTTCTATGTGATGGTGGAACAAGGATGCAGCTACTAGCTGAAGAGCATATGTTTTGGGTGTCAAACAAAGGGATACCTTTGTTTGGAACCTACTCCTGACCTGGAAGAGGAGACATTTGTGTGTGCAAAGTTGACAATGGTAAAGTCAACTATGTCTGTGTACTCCCGAAGGTTACTTTAGAAGTCAGAACTCTAGAAGTAAAGCTGGTTGAGATATGACTTTGATCAGGGCTGAGCAGTTGTTCCCTGGAGTACTATGGTGTGAAGTAAAGACCAGCTCATTGGTTAATAAAAGCCAATGATGGTACATCATTATTGCTTCTTCATAGAAGTAGATTGGGATCATGAGTCTTGTCATTTAACCATCGTGATTAGAGGTGGAAGACCTTTCAAGAATATGAAGACTCAGAGTTTGGTTAAGGTATAACTCTTGGAGTTAGTAAAATCTGGTAGGGAAGTCATATGTCATGTCGAGACAGTTGTGCACAATGCATGGATATTCTGTGTGGAGCTTCCATGTCTGATAGCTTGAGGGGAAGATTTGGTTCACCTACTCACATTAGTTCAGCCTGGTGTTTAGCTGGCTGTTGACCTATGTCACATGGGTTCTGGGTGTTATGTGACATATTTGCAAGAAAGGATTCATCTCTCTCATTCCTAAGGATGAATCTGATCTGGTAGGAGTCTCAAATCGGTTGAAGTAAGTAGAGTTTGTTCAGAGAAAATTCTATTTACTTGAGTCAAGGGTGGCAACCTAGATATCTCAACTCTTTGGTCTCTCAAAGAAAGAGCTTGCAAGAAGAAGATATTAACACACGAAGAGTATGTCAAAGTATTCAAATAGGAAAGTATCTTACTGGATAATGGGAAGGATTTATGATCAATTGCTATTTGTGACAAGTACACGTATTTAATTGACTATCCTTGGAGTTCAAGATAACTGATGTTCTTAAAGATGTGGGAACATTCCTTCTTCTAGACCCTGTGAAGAATCACAGGAAGAGTGATACCTTAGAGCTATCTCCTTGGTGACAGAAAAATCATTTGATCCTTGAAAAGGTTTCCTGGAAACATGTTCAGACTTAAAGCCACAAGAAGAAGAAGACATCATAATCTTGATGAGGGTCACTTGGATCAGTCTGGAGCTGAATTCAACAACTAGATGTTATAACATAATGTTGTGACATTTGGTTCAACATCAGATTCTTGGTTGGTAAAGTGGCACATCAACTTAAGATAGGATGATCTACGAAGTTGAAAATTAGATCCTTCAAAAAGATCGTCTCTTTGCAGCTCTTTGGAGTTGTTACATGTTCCTGACTCGGTGTATCTAAGCCTTTTGTGATAACTTGTAGCTTGAAGTTCAAATTTCAATTGGAAGATCAGAATATCTTTGGGAAAAGTCTGATAAACATGGAGAAGTCAAAAGGTGGCAATTGATTTTTTAAGATTCAAACAGTGGCATTTGGTCTATCTCAGCAGTGGACTCTAAGAATCAAGATAATCAACATATGACAGCTGATTATTATCGAGAAAGTTTGATTCACAGTATGAATGCGTTCAACCAATATTATTGAACAGAGGGTGCGCTCTTGAAGACATGAAGATGCGTCTTATGTTTTCCATTCATCAAGGGGTCCTATTTACCCTGAATCAGAAACCACCTTGAAGGTCCAACTGAGTATTGAATGTGTCCTACTTGTTTCCATGAGGAGAAGTGATTGTCCCTAATAGGGGGAGTATTGGGTTGTACAAAAGGTCTCCATCAAACTCGTAGGATATAAAGTGTGGCACCTTATTAACTATTGGAATGATGTGCTCAAAACTGAAAAGGACTATGTCTGACCGAATGTCAATGACCTTATTCCTAATTTCCTCTAAAACTACAGACAGGAGGAAAATTGGATGAAGTGTGAATTATTATTAATAAATCCATGTGTGTACAGTTGTATGACTCAGAGGGAGTAACCATCCTCTTTGTGAAAATGGAATGGTTTCAAATTAGCTGAATGTATGACGACATAGGATTTGAGCATGTTTTCATCTGCTAAGAAAACAGGGTTGTTGTGTCTCATTATGGAGCTGTTTAGTGAGCTGGAATGTTTAGATGATAACTTGTCATCTAATAAAGGTATTATATAACTGAGGCAGAGTACTTAAAAGGTGTAGTCGGTTCTAAAAGACAAATGTCTGACAATGGTCAAAGGGTCAAACCCAAGGGTAGGTACCTGTATTAAAACCAGTCCTAGGGTACTGAAACTGTCAGAGTAAAGTACCAAGATCGTTACTATCTATGCCAAAATTGCATTATTTATGAAGACTCTCTCTATTCTTTCTCTTCATCAGAGGGTTTCAGCAATATGAAGTTTGTTAGCATCTGGGAAAATTGTGCATGGGTATGGATCTGTATGGGCAGTCTTTGTCAAATTCTGGCCAAAAAGGGGGAGAAAGATAGGGACCCAGTAGTCTCAGGCGAGACTCAGGTGAAAGCAACACACGGCAATGTCCAGCAAGACTCAGGTGAAAGCAACATGATCCTTAAGTAAGTGACTTTGTTTGTGTCTTGTGTTCTGAGTTAAGAGGATAGTTGTGACTTGTGATCTGAGTTACATGATCACAAGTAATAATCTTGAGAAAAGAAATCCTCTTGGGGCATCGATGAAGATAGAGGTTTGTTGTTTGCTCAAAGGACATCAGCCTCTACAAAAGAAGATGTTAGACAAGATGTTGTAACATCTCAACTGTGTTGTGGCCTGGTCCCAAAATACAACTTGCACTTATTTGTTTTAGCCAAAATTTGCCAAAGGGGGAGATTGTAAGTGCCCTGGCTGGAGAGTTGGCTTCATTTGTAAAACAAATAAGAAAGCAAGTTTACCCAGATCCCCTCTGTTGTTTTAATATGTGGTGTTGAAGAAGTTCAACATCTGGACCAACATGTTATGTAAGATGTCACAACATCAGCATGTGACATCGCGCCTGAAACTAAGTACTGATTAAGTAACTATGTTATATGTTGAATGTTTGTAACAGCTGTGACTTATAACCTAACTATTCTAAGTGATCTAAATTATGGAAGAGGTTATTTGTTGTGTTGAAAAAGTTCAACATCTAGGAAAACATGTTAGATGTAATGTCATGACATCTGACCTGACATCACGTCAACAGAATTGATAATTCAGTTACAGTTCTGGTACTTAAATACTCTGAGAATATATGTGGCGTTTCTTGTGGAGAATCTGAAGATCAATCAAGAATCAATCAGAATATTTGAAGAAAATACTGTTTCTAAATATGGAGATATTCTAGGAACTAGAAGATTGAAGACCTTGATTATAGGAGAAGTTTGCTGCTGAGTTGTAACAGCAAGGAGAAAAACTTGCTGAGTTAGGTAATAGGTTATAAATAGCAGATTGTAACCTAGGGTTTAACACACAAAAATAATGTAACATTGGGGGTGTTTTGTTAGGAAAACCTGTCGGTCTGTGGCAAGGTTACCATGTATGTAACTCGAAACCTGTAGGTAAGAGTTTGAGTGTTCTTGGATGAAGCTGTGAAGCAAGTCTAAGTATTTCTGCATTACTTCATATTCATTGTAATGTAGTAAACCAAGTGGGAGGGCACTGCTTCTTGAGTAGGAGTAAGACTTCTGTTGTTGCGACAATAGGAATGGAAACTGGTAGGTTTCTATCTAGGAGTTCCTAGGTATAGGTTGCACTGGGTAGATGATTAAGTGAAGGATGGGAACTTGTGAAGTTTAGTCCTGAATTAATATTGCTAATAGTGGATCTTCTTCCTGGCTTGGTATGCCCCCAGAGTAGGTGTATTTCACCGAACTGGGTCAACAACTGATTTGTGTTTTTACCTTCAACACTTTATAATTCTGTCTGTTATATATCAAGGTAAAACTGTAATGTTGTAACAGATGATGTCTCAGAACTTGTTAAGACTTCATGCTGATATCTGTGCAGAAGAAACAGAACTGCAAAGACTGTTTGCTCTCTGCTGATCATGTACCACAGATGAGCAGAACTAGGCACATCAGTGTTCTATCCTCTGGATCTTCAAAGTAGATCTGGTACAGCTTGGTTAAACTGTGCTTCTGTTACTCTTCAGTACCGAATCATAAAAATTGGGTATCTACCTTGCAGTGTATTTATTATGTCATATCAGATGTTTAGACATTGAGTATAACATCTGAAGACTGGCATACACCAGAATTTCACTCACCAAAAAAATTATAACCAACTGTAACATCCCTAACAGGCTAACAAATTCCTATAACCAATTGTCAAAATAGAATTTCTAAACAACATTTTCCTAACCATTTTTTGTTAACAACTTCCAAGAAAACTTCCACAGCAGAAGAAATAGAGCCAGCTCTCCTAATTGACTCATAACTAACTACCTAACTAATTTCTAACAGTTTCAACCAAATTGTAACAGAAAAAGCCTCTTAACTATCACAACAAAAGTAACTAAACAGAATTCCTAACTTCCTCTAACCATCTTTAACCAATTCCATAACAAAAAAAATTTCTCATCCTAACATTTTGCTAACAAAAACCGCAACAAAACTTCTCAACAAAGGAGGATATCAGACAGTAACAAAAGAGGAGAATTCACTATCAGATTTCAAGGAGAGATTCAAAGAATCATGATAACAAAAACTCTCCTTTTCATTCTCTCTTCAATTCTATCTTCCAGAATCTCCATGCTTGAATCTTCACCTTCCACAATCTCTCAACTCTTTGCACCTTCAATCTTCACATCACACTCTCTTTAATCACCACCTTAATCTTCATTTGTTTCAACATTTTCAACATCATCTTCATCCGCAACAACAGTCTACGTCTCTGCAAAAGCGTGATCATCAGCACATTGTATCAACCCTTCGCTTCTCAACAAAGCGCTCGATCCCTATAACACACAGAAACGCATCACGGAATCAAAGATAAAATCAGTAAAGGAAAAGAGAAGAAGAAAACACGAAGAAGAATATTCGAGCAGAAACAAGGTATACCTGGAGTCACGCCTTCATCTCCGTCACCTATGAGGTAGGTTACTATGGATTCTCTCATCTCTTTCCTAGTTCTTTGATGTCATTGTGTAGAGGTCGATGTGTAGAATGGAAGACCTAAGGAATTAGGATCGGAAGCTCCACCTTGGGCATAGGATTTAGCTTCTAGGCCTAGGGTTTTCAGAGAGACTTTGTTAGATTTGGAAGGGAACGCTGGAAATTGAATAAAATTGCAGGAAGTTGAGAATCCATGGATCATAATTAGAGGCGGAGATGAGATGAGGTTAGAGGTGGTTATTTAGGGATCGTGGTGGTGGCGGCGGTGATATCGCTGGGAGTCGCGAGAGAGAAGAGAAAAAACAGTGAGTTCAGGGAACGTGAGAGTCTCAAACTTTCAATCTGAAAACGACGATGTTTCAATTGTCTTGGTTTTTTTGGAGACACAACGGGTGGACCGGATCTTTGATTAGTTTTGGGGGTTTTGTGAATCGGACCAGCATACAAGACCCACCCTTAGGCCATACTGCATTATCCTAAGCCCAGATCCATCCTTTTTTTGTGAGAGTTTGACACAATAAAAAGAAGACTCTATTGGGCTCAGATTGGGTGGGCTCAGGGCCCAGACTCCACTATTACAACATAATCCCTGATTACAGCCTTGCACCCCCTGACTCTATTATTTTCATTCTTGGAATTGGTTTTATTTTTTGTAAAAATATGATAAAAACATTAATAAAATTTAGTAGAATATATTAGAAATTTCCTAAGTAATTCTTTAGTTTTTTTTAGAATTTCCTTTACATAAAAAAAAGATAATAATAAAATTACTTTTCCTTTTAGTTTCTAAAAAACTAATAAATCCAAAATCTTTTTTATCCTTTTTTAGTTCAGTTTTTTATATGTGTTTTAGTTCCGCTTCACCATGTTATGTTTTGACGCGTTTGTTCATTATGAAAGGTACAATTTTGTGCTTTCGACCGCATAACATAACAAGTAGTTATATGATCGAAGCATACGGCTTATACTCATTCTGATGCGACTCACTTTATTTCTCATCGTCCTGAGAAAATTCATATCGTGTTATATGATGTCCTAACGCGTGTGATGCTCTATGAGCTTTGTGCAGGAACTTCTGATTACGCGTTGAATTCATAACACGTGTTTGCCTTTATCTTAGTTGGATATTATTTCTGACTTTGTTGGTTTCTTGGTGAAGCTTGCTTGATGCATACTCCTTTCTTCTCCAGTGCTTTCGTCTGCTCTTGACGACTTGCTCGCTTTGGTAGTCGTTTCTACTACCTTAGTATTTCTTCGCACTTTATTATACTTACTTAATGCTTTTCTAGATACCATGAGAAGTAGGAAATAAAGAGTGTGCGCTCGAAGTCGCTGTTTAAAGACCTGTAGCAGGCATTCCGCACTTCATTTTCTATATGTGTTGTGCTTGTGCTTGTTTCTGTGATTGTTGATCGATGAGTCACTCAATTTAGAAATTGAGATCACGACTTCGCTCTTACTGCATGCTCCCTATAGGAATTTATTGCTTTCCTCTATTTCTTATTGATCGATGAGTCACTCAATTTAGAAATTGAGATCACGACTTCGCTCTTAGTGCATGCTCCCTATAGGATTTTATCGCTTTCCTTTATTTCTTATTGATCGATGAGTCACTCAATTTAGAAATTGAGATCACGACTTCGCTCTCATTGCATGTTCCCTATATGATGGTTTTGTTAGACTTTCTTTGGCATGCTAACCTAGATAGGATCTCTCTAGGTGTGCTCTCTTGAGCTTATTATCTTGTTTGCTTTATCCTTGTATATACCATGTTCCCTTAGGATGTGCTTGCTCCGTTCAGATTCAAGTTAGACCTTAGGTTGCAAACCATGCATGCTAACATTAGCTAGACGTTTCCCTTTTGTTAATCCAAACCTTAGGACCACCATTGTATGATAACATTAGGTTAGAAATAGGTTAGTCTCCCTTAGGCTCTTTTCTTCCACTTTTCCATATGCATCTAAAACTAAAATCATTTTCTTAGCAAATAAAAAAATATGCTAATCTCACTTAAACCCTTTCTCAAGGTAATAAAACACAAACCAATTCAAACCATTTTGTGCGCTCGAGCACCTTTTCTCTAAAACCCTTTTCAGGTAAGGACATGATTAATTTACTTCTATGTCAACGCATAAGTCTCCAAAGGTTGAGCTATGGCAGAAGGCGGAATTAACATTGTCCATAAAAAACACAAAACAAATAAAAGCATGTTAGCCGAACTACGGTAGCTCTGATTCCTCAAAAAGGATACGTAGGCATTGGGGTAGGGCTCAAGCGAGTACAATTTTATTTTCCCTACATTCTTTTCTCATTTCTTTTGCATGCATTCTACCTTCAGTAGTACAGTAAATAGTAAGCATAGATTAAACACACCCATAATATAGATAACAAGAGTGGATACCATAGAGTACTACGGGCGTGTGGGGTGCTAATACCTTCCCCCCGCATAACAGACTCCCTTACCCGAACTCTTGGTCGCGAGACTGTGACTTCTCCCTTCTCAGGTTTTCTCGATGTTTACCTTTCCCTTCATATGGGATAAAAGACATTCGACTGTGACTTCATTGTTTGATGATTTTCAGCCGGTTATTTCAGCTGGAACCTTCCTGAAGCTAGTTCAGTTGTTATTTTATTTGGGCAGTCACTGTATCAGAGGAGGGTGTGTGATAGTGGTGAGTGAATCAAAGGTTATTATATAAAAGTCTAGGGAGTGAATCAAAAGATTGTTATGTTGCAGTTTGGGAATGAATTGAAGGTGGGTTATCTGACGGTTGGGGAGTGAATCGAAGGATTAACTAATGCATTAAGGGATCTGAGAGTTTTAGAGTTTGAATGTTTGAGAATGTTTTAGACTATTTTAGAGTTTTGAGAATTTGATAATTTTCTCACAACCAGAGTTTCTTCAGCTACCAAAAAAGGTCCTCTAAGATGTGTTATGGAACATCTTATTTATAGATGAAGTTTGCTGAGGTTTGGGAGGGAAAATAAATGAGATTTGAACAAATTAGGTATGCTATTTTTGTAGCCATTGAGATGCAGTTTTTTGTATGCCAATTTGGTGCAAATATGGGGGCAGCGTAAGAGGTCTGCTTTGTAGCAGTTTTGGAGTGTTGTGACCAGTGCAGCAGTCTTATACTTGACAGCACATGGGACTCTGGCCAGCAAGCATCTTTGGATATTTCAACCTTTTGTTTTGACCACCTAGGTCCAACCTTCGACCAGACTCTTCTTCAGACAACAATATTTGATTTTCACCAAAGGTGTATCCTTCGAATGGATCATATGTGTATCCTTTTGAAATGGCCAAATGTGTATCCTTCGATTGGACTATATGTGTGTCCTTCGAAGGGATCACATGCAGTTCTTTGAATGGGCTAGTAAGGTATATCCTTCGAATGGGACACCTACGTATGCCCTTCAAATCCACCAATACATGTCCTTTGAAGGGGCAACCAATTGTGTGTGTTTGGAAGTTTTTCAAAGGTGGAATCGAAGCAATCATGAGGGGAGTTCCTACCTTATGAATTGAAAGTAAGCCGAGCAGGAGGTCAATGCCTTCTGAATCGAAGGAAAATTGCAGGAGGCTATTTCCTTGTGCCTGCTGGCATGAGGAAGCCAATACTCAGTCGAAGCTTTTGTGCAGGTAGCCCTTGTCCAATCAAAGTTTGTGTGCAGGAGGTTACTGCTTTGTGACTCCAAAGGCAAACATGCAAGGCCAATGGTGCAATCGAAACTTGCACGCAGGAGGTCTAAATTCCCAAATGAGGCTTGCATGCAGGAGGTCCCTGCTTTATGGATAAAAGGAAATCCTTCAAAAGGCCATTGCCTTCTGAATCAAAGGAAAGCTGCAGGAGGACATTGCCTTGTGCCTGCAGGCATGAAGGAAATCCTGGTTTTGTGAATCAAAGGAAAGCATGTAAAGGGGCCAATGGTGCAATCGAAGCTTGCATACAGGAGTTCCCTGCTTTGAATCAAAGGAATCTCTTAGAAGGTCATTTCCTTCTTAATCGAAAGAAGCCAATAGGAAGCCACTAACTTCTGAATTGAAGGAACCCAACAGGAGGCCCTTCCCTTTTGAATCAAAGGAGGCTATTTCAAAGGGAAACAAATGCCCAGTCGAAGTGTGTATAAAGAAATCTAGCAAAAGTATAATGCCTCAATCGAAGCTTGGGAATTTGAAGCAAGTTTGAAGGAGGTCAGGTGCCTAATTGAAAGCTGATGAATCAAGCTTGCATCGAAGGGGGCAATTTGCCAGATTTTGAATTCGAAATGTTGCCTACAGTCACTCCTTTTTATTTACTTTGTACTTATGCAAACTTGAGCTTTTGAAGATCTTCGTGATATATATCTTGAGAAATTGAGGGGGGAAATTTTGGGGTACAACAGCTTCCCCTGTTCAATCTTCTTAAACCTGAAGAGTTAGATTGGCTAGTCTGACATTCATGACTTGAAGGTGGAAGATGATTGAACACTAGAGTGCTTAGAAATTTGCACTCGATGATGTGGTGGTTGATTATGTAGGGAATGGGCTTAAAGGTGCCATTTGGAGAGGTGATTGAGAGTTGTCGGAGATGGGCTTATAGATGCCACCCAAAAGTGATTATTGACAAAAATTAGACTAAGTCTAAGCTTGAATTCAATTGGAAAAGAATCAAAATTGGAGCGATTTTAACTGAAACAGAGAAAGTGTCTACCGGAACGGAATCAGGATAAATCATTGATCGATTTAAACTAAACCAGCAGAGGTCTTGAATAATCTTTAACTAGGAAAGAATCAGAATAAATATTTTGAGTGATTTAACTGAACCAGAGAAAGTGTCTACCGGAACGGAATCAGGACAAACCATTGATCAATTTAAAATGAACCAGCAGAGGTCTTGAATAATCTTTAACTAGGAAAAAATTAGAATAAATCTTTGGAGCGATTTAAATGAACAAGATAAAGTGTCTACCGGAACGGAATCAGGACAAACCATTGATCAATTTAAACTGAACCAGCAGAGGTCTTGAATAATTTTTAACTGGGAAAGAATCAGAATAAATCTTTGGATTTATTTAACTGAACTAGAAAAAAAGTCTACTGGAACAAAATCAGGACAAACCATTGATCGATTTAAACTGGACCAGCAGAGATCTTGAATAATCTTTAACTGAGAAAGAATCATAATAAATCTTTGGAGTGATTTAACTGAACTAGAGAAAGTGTCCACCGGAACGAAATCAGGACAAACCATTGATCGATTTAAACTGAACCAGCAAAGGTCTTGAATAATCTTTAACTGGGAAAGAACCAAAATAAATCTTTGGAGAAATTTAACTAAACCAGAAAAAGCGTTTACTGGAAAAGTATCAGAACAAATCTTTGGTCGATTTAAACTGAACCTGAGAAAGTGTCTATTGGAAAAGTATCAAAATAAATCTTTGGTCGATTTAAACTGAACCAGCAGATGTCTGAAGGAAGTGTTTGTCATGTAGATAGTCACCCCGTCCTGTCTTGGGAATTGATCTACAATCAATTTGTCCACAGATAGTTTCCCTGTCTTGTTTCGGGTATTAATCGAGAACTTATTGAAAATTGGTAATGATATTTGTTTGTATACTAATTTTCCCGAAAAAGGTAACGAGTCAGCAGTGTGAAGTGTCATGGTGTGTGAGATGTATCGAGTAATGATGCTCTCAAAACAAATGAGATTTCGATATATGCATTCGTGTTGTCGATGCTATGATGTTTGTAAAATGATGTATGAATGCAATGTATGAACGTATCAGTTGTTCTACTGCGGTGTTGCTGGACTGGGGAAAATGAATCCTTGACTGTTGTTGGGGATGAAGAGCGTAAGTCTTCATATTTTGTTGAATTTGAAGTGCTGAGAGACGAATTTCCGTTGTTTAGAGAAATGAACTTTGTTGAGGAAGGGAAACTTCATGAACTTGCTTGGGGATTTTTATGAAGTCTTGCCAGGGAATCCTGACAACACTAGGCTGTATGCCGAGGATATGGCAGTGATTTTATAGTAGGATTCCCATGCCTCTTAAACCGTTAGTAACTATCTTTCTGTTTTTTATGCACGTTTTTGTAAACGGTAATCACATTTAAATGCATATGTTCAAAAATAATCACTGGACTTTTTTTTTTTGCAAACAAAATAGAAAGGTAAAAAAATATAATTTTGCACTTTCAAAGAAACAACTTTGTATTAATTTAAAGAGGTTTTTCCTATAATAGACGTTTTTGTACAAGGAGACGGACACCCTAGTAAGAGAATGTCATCGTAAGAATGAAAACTATACAAAATAATGTACAAAGAAAAACAGCTATATGAGATAATCCCATTGGTTTTCCATTCTGCTATTGCCTTTATGTCTTTGAGCGTCTCATCTCTTTGTTGCTCGTCCGAAGATGACTGGGTTGATTAGTACCATTTGAGTTTGATAGTTGTTATCAAATATTTGCTATAAGGTGATCCAACGGGACAAAGTTATACGCTTTCAATCCCTAACTTTTTCCTGGACTTCCCTTTCGGGTTTTCATTCCACCAGGATACCCTTTTTTGCCCAAGCCTTCTTTTCAGGTTTTTGACTTGCCGGGTGTACATATTTTTCATATGTATATCCCTAATTTTTGCCCGAACCCTTTTTGGTTTGCTGAGATGCCCTTATTTTTGCCTAGGCCAGTCAACCTAGCGGGTCATTATTCATGCGTAATATCTTTTAACTATATCCTCATTTACATGGTGCGGAAGGTCGTCACCATCCATAGTGGCTAGGATCATGGTTCCACCAGAAAATATGTTCTTGATCATAAATGGTCCTTCGTATGTAGGAGTCCATTTTCCCCTGGGATCACCTTGCGGCAGTATGATGCGCTTGATTACTAAGTTACCAGCTCGATATACCTGACGTCTGACCTTCTTGTTAAAAGCTTTAATCATACGTTTTTGGTACATCTGACCATGGAAGACAGCTGTGAGCCTCTTCTCGTCAATCAGGTTCAACTGGTCGAGTCGAGTCTGAATTCATTCGTCTTCATTCAAACCTGCATCTTTAATGATTCTCAATGAAGGTATCTGGACTTCAATGGGTAGGACAGCTTCCATACCGTATACCAAAGAGAAAGGAGTTGCCTCTGTTGACATGCGCACCGTGGTACGGTAACCATGAAGTGCAAATGGTAACATCTCATGCCAGTCTTTTTAGTCACTGTCATCTTCTGTATGATCTTTTTGATGTTTTTATTAGCGGCCTCCACAACACCATTCATCTTTGGCCGGTAAGGAGAAGAGTTATGATGTTGGTTTTAAATTGCGTGCATAGTCCGATGATCATAGTATTATTGAGATTGTTACCATTATCCGTAATGATTCGTTCTAGAATACCATACCGACAGATAAGGTTATGTCTAATGAATCGGGCCACAACATTCTTGGTAACAGAAGCAAACGAAGCCGCCTTGACCCATTTTGTGAAGTAATCGACGGCGACGAGGATGAAACGGTGTCCATTAGAAGTTGTAGGTCTGATCTCCCCAATCATATCAATTCCTCACATTGTGAATGGCCAGGGAGTAGTCAATACGTTTAGAGGAACCATAGGCACAGTTACTTTATCAGCATAGATCTGGCATTTTGACAAGTTCGTGAATGCTGATAACAATCTACTTCCATAGTGGACCAGTAGTATCCTGTCCGTAGGATCTTTTTAGCCATCTTGTTCCCACTAGAATGGGTGCCAAAGGTACCTTCATGCAAATCAGCCATAATCTTTTCTGCCTCACTCTTGCCTACACACCGAAGCAAGGTAGAGTCGTGGTTGCGCTTGTAGAGGATTATGTTACTGAGGAAGAACTTGGAAGAGAACCTTCTTAGGAACTTCTTATCATTGACTGAAGCTCCCTCAGGATATTCTTGGGCTTAGAGATATCTTTTAACTTCATGGAACCAAGGTTTATCCACTACTTCTTCAGTATCAATCTCATGATAGTATGTTGGTTTGCCCATCCTCTCAATAGTGATCTGGTGAGCCTCATTATCCCACCTGACTTTGAACATGGATGACATAGTAGCTAGCGCGTCCGCTAGTTGATTTTCCTCTCGTGGAAATGCTCAAAGGTAATTTCTTCAAAATGTGGAATCAGTGTCAACACATGCTCTGTCTAAGGGATGAGATTAGGATGCTTTGTGTCCCATTCTCCTTTGATTTGACTGATTACTAAGGCCGAGTCTCAAAATACACTCAAGGATTTGATCCTCAAGGATTTGATCCTCAAGTCTATAGCAACTTTGAGACCCATAATGCATGCTTCATATTCAGCCATATTATTGGTACAATTGAAACACATCCTGGTAGTGAAAGGAGTATGGTAGCCTTCGGGAGATATGATCACAACACTGATTCCATTACCGAGTGTGTTGGAATCTCCATCAAAAACCATAGTCCATCAGGATCCTTGTTCAGGTCCGTCATATGGTCTAAGTTCTTCACAATCATTCACTAACATGATGTCCTCGTCCGGGAATTCAAAATTCATGGATTGAGTCATCCACAGCCTGATGAGCCAAATGATCAGCTAGTACACTTCCTTTTATAGCTTTTTGGGTAGTGTATTGAATTTCGTATTCGGTCAGGACCATTTTCCATCTTGCTATTCTTCCAGAGAGAGCGGGGTTCTCGAATATGTATTTGATAGGATCCATTTTAGTTATATTGTCATAATTTGCAATAGCATAACCATTATCAATGGGATCCAGAGTGGATGTGGATCCATATTTTGATATGTGAGTGGGTGTAAGAGCATAGCTATTTTTGATAAAGTAAAAAGTAGAAAAGAAAAAACAAAGAGCATAAAATTTGCATACAAAACGTCCAATGATTTATTAATGACATATGAAGATTAAGTAATAACCCTCATAGATAGACCATTGTGACTCGGGTAAGACACGAGGTTTTAGAGTTTCAATTGTTTAAATATTACATATCCAAAAACTAAAAGACAATTATTCTTGAATAAAAGTAATAGGAACAAAATCTTTGGCCTCCCAATTGTTGATTCCACTATTGATAGTTAGGAAGATCCACTTGTCCATGTCACATTCGCTATCACTGTCCTCCAACACATTGACTCCATGGTTGTTGATGCGTAGTGGCGGTCTCCCAGCACGAGCACGACGAACAGCTCTTTGGGCCTCTGAAGCAAAACCCAAACCAAACTTGTCAGATTTGTAGGGAATATCCGGAAGTTGGCCCCAAATGGTACATCTACCCTCTTCAACTACTTCTTTAGCATCATTCAGAGAAGTCATCTTCAACGGAGGTCTGGTAATCTTTGGAACCTTAGTAGAAGTCTTGGTTACAACAATTGTCTGTAGAACCTCCTCAATGAACTCGCCGTCTATTTCAACATACCTGAAAGAGTTCAGGTGGCTCACCATGTATTCCTCCTCACCATGGATGTGATAATCTTTCCATTGAATGGATACTTCAACATCTGATGTTGGGTAGAAGTAACCGCACCAACCCCATGGATCCTGGGTCGACCCAATAAACAGGAATAGGACAGGCGGATGTCCATCACGTAGAAAGTTGAGTCAAATGTCTCAGTACCAACTTTAATAGGGATGTCCACCTCCCCGTGCACCATTCTTTTGGAACCACCAAAGGCCTTCACCATAATGTTACTGGGCTTCAACGTGAGTCCTTTGCAATCTAACCTGTCTAGAGCATTCTTGGGTAAGACATTTAGCAACGAACCTGTATCCACTAGAACATGAGTTAAGGTAGTGCCTCTGCACTCAATGGAGACATGCAGGGCATCATTGTGTTTACTTCCCTTGGGAGTTAGATCAGCGTCAGGAAAACCCAGTCCATTATCAGCAGTCAGGCTAGACATGCAATTCTCGAATTAATCAGCAGAGGTCTCTTGAGGCACATGGCAAGACTTCAGGAATTTTACCAAGGCCTTAGCATGGGCTTCAAAGTATAACAGTAGGGCTAGCATTGAGATTTTCGAAGGGGTCTGCCCCAACTACTCCACAATATTGTAATCACTTTTCCTTATGATATTTAGTATTTCCTCTATTCCCTTTTTAGAAGCCTCAGGAATGACTTCTTTGTGTGCCTTTGTCTGGACAGGCTCAACCAGTACCTCTTTGCCCCGAGTCTCGGCTGACTCAGTAGCAGGGATAATAATAGGAGTAGCAATGGGAGTACTAATAGGAGTAGCAGCAGGAACAATCAAAGGAGTAGAAACAATCTTTGGAGTGATTTCGGGAGAGAAAACCCTTCCGCTTCTCATAATTTTACTGGTCTCGGCGATGTTGTCGATGTCAGGATCAGTGTCTTTGGCAACTTTATCTTCAATAGCTGACAAGTCTTTCTTGACGCCATTGTAGTAGACGTCAGCCCCATAATTCTAGGGAATAGCTTTATCATAGGAATATAGTATTACCCCAGGAAGAGTGATAATCATAGGAGCAAACTTGGGAACGGGTGTAATCCTGATGGGTCTTTTAGTGGAGACCCTGGGAGGATTATCGAAAATGGTAATTATTGAGACATCTTCACACAAATTTCTTGAAAGGGGAACTTTCTCAAATAGAATATCTTTATTAATCATCAGGCGTTGGACACCCATTTTTAACGATAAACAACCATCTAGTAGGGACATACATAAGTGGCAACCTTCACCATAACCCGGAAATAAACCGGCTCGCAACATATTTTCTTTAAAAATCAGAAGAGGAGTGGCTAATTCATCCACAGAGGAAACAAATAGGTAATCTTCAACGGCATTGACACCCTGGCCATGTTTGGGCATTGGTGCAGTTATTATATTAGGTGAGTCTAGAAGTTCAAACTCAATCTCTTTCGCCTCGATAAGATCTTGCACCTTATTTTTCAGAGCCCAGTAATCATTTGTATCATGCCCCATACTCTCGGAATGATAGGCACATCGAGCGTTTAGGTTGTAGTGGGGAGAAGCAGTATTGGGATTCTTAGGAGCTTCCTTTAGAGTCACCAGATTGGACTTCAACAGGTGTGGCAAAACCTGGGACAAGGTCATGTTGATATGGGTAAACCGTCTTATGGGCGCATCTGGCCTGCAGTGATTGTTTCGTTGTTGGTTTGATATAGGATTGGAGATCATAACAGCCCCTACCATCGGACGACGTTCAGTTTTGTTTTGATTTCTCTGGTAATAAGCAGCACTGACCTCCTTCTTTCCAGTGAAGGGTTTCTTCATTGTACTTGAGGATGCATCCCTCTGAATCTTGCCACTCTTAATACCAACTTCTACCCGCTCACCAGTTAGGATCAGCTTAGTAAACCCAGCTGAAGAGCTTCCAATCAAATGGTTGAAGAATGGACCAGACAATGTGCCGAAGAACATACCCACCAGCTCTTTATCAGATAGAGGGGGCTGGACTCTTCCCGCAAGATCCCACAATTTTTGGGCATAATTTTTGAAACCTTCGCCAGAACCCATAGACATACTTTGCAGTTATGTACGAGTTGGAGCGAGGTCAGCATTATACTGTTACTACTTGTAAAAAGCAGCAGCCAGATCTTCCCAATTGCGAATGTTGGTTCCTTCCAACTGATAGAACCAATCCAACTGCGTCCCTGACAAACTTTCTTCGAAGAAATGTACCCATAGGTTCCTATCAGCAGTATGGGGTTGAATCTTCCTGACATACGACCTTAAGTGCAACTTAGGACAAGAGGCACCGTCATATTTTGCAAATGTGGGAACTTTGAACTTTGGTGGAATGACCACCCCAGGAACCAAACCCAGTTCTTCAAAATCCAGACCAGGTACTCTCTGAACTTCCATGGCATTGAGACGATCCTCCAGTTGTTTAAATTTGTCATCAGCAGGAGGATATTATTTTTCAGCATAGTCAGTCTCCTCTTCATCATACCCCAGACTGTGATCTCCTTCTTTTGCCTTTTCTTCCTGATTGTATCCCTCATTTGACGGTGTTGTGAATTCTAAAGCCCGCTTTTCTGGTTCTCTGAACCTCTTTCCCATGTTTAGGACACCCACTGTTTTCTTTGTCTTCTCTTTCTTGTCTTTGATCATGAGTGCCTTCAGGTCCTCTTGTCCTTTAGCCAGAGCCAGGAACATCTGTTGGAATTGAGCATTATGTGCTTGAAGATCCTTCATTGTTTGTCCAGTATCCATCTTAACGAAATAAACATTAGAAAGATAAGGAAACCTGTTATGAAAAAACATGTTTGTGTTATGATGTATGAACGTACGTATGCAAATTATTTCAAAGACCCAAAAGATTTTTTAGACAAAAGAAACAAACATAAATTTCATTAATAAGTTCAAATTGAGTTCAAACATGCCTCTTGGGCTAACAACGGAGGAAACAAATACAAAATAAAACTCCTAAGACAAAAAGGTCGAACGCATCCTCTTCGGTGCAATGTAGGCATTCAAACTTCGCTCTTCATGAAGCTGTTTGCTGAGCTCCAAAACCTTCTTCTCACTAGCATAGAATTAGTTCTCAAAGGTATCTCGTTCTTCCTTGAACTAGATCCAAGACTTTTGCAATTCTTCGAAGTTTGTTGGAATATCTTGATGAAAAATGATGTGAGAGTCGTCCTCTTGAATAATAGACTATGAAATCACTGGCAAGAGTTAGTAGACATGTTCTTGGGAACCTTGCAAGGGTTATATTATGAGTGAAAATACCAGGGGGCATCAAATTCCCCCTACAATTCAAAAAGGCATGTTTCAAACTTCCCAAAAAGAAAAGAGCAAGAAATTAATGTTGTAGCCTCACAACCAAGTGCACAACAACCATTAATGATCCCACAAGGACAACAACAAGGCAGATTTGGAAGGCCGTGGAGAAATTTTGATCCACTCCCCATGCCACCCATCCAGTTATTACAACACCTGGTCAAGGCATCCTTTGTGGAACTCATGCTTCTAGCTCCTCCAGTCGGGCCACTCCCACGAAAGTATAATATCGACGCCAGATGCGAGTATCATGCTATTTCTCCTGGGCACACCATAGAGCAGTATTGGGCATTCAAGCATAAAGTTCAAGACTTGTTAGAATCTCAAGAAATCAAATTTGAGAAGCCTAACATCAAATAAAACCATATGCCTCCGCACGGTGGACCAGAAATAAATGCAATTGAAGTAGTCACTGACTTTGGGGCAACCAGACAAGCAAAAGCCCCGATAAACTTGTTGAAGGAATATTTGTTGGAATGTGGGTTCCTATTGGAACATAATGAAGCCTTTGAAAGAACGCTACAAAATCTAGTGGACCAGGGGATAGTCAAATTCGGACATACCCTAAAGAAAAATATGTAGCAACGATTGAAGGAAAGAAGCCATTGGTAGTTCCTTGCCAAGGCCCAAATCTTAACAAGAAGACTCTAGTGATCCCGTGGGAAGAATCGGTAAAAACCCCAGGGATGGAACCAAAGAAGGTTCTCCAAATATCAGCAGTTCCAAAGGCCTCGATGATAATTAAGGGACCGTCAATTATCCCTTATGAAAGTAATAAGGCAATACCATGGGGTTATGATTCAGCCGTATATATTAACAGAGTAAAACAAGAAAATGAGCCATCGCCAAGCCAAGAACTTGCAATTTCAAATATAGCAGGGACAGGGGGTATAACCTGAAGTGGTTGATTATTTGGATCTGAACCACCAAAGAAGAAAGATGAAACCTCAATAAAGGACAAGGGAAAAGCAGTGGTAAAAGAAAATCAACAGAAAGAACCTCCAAGCAAAAACTTTACTAATCAAGAGGCAGAGGAGTTTCTGAAAATAATCAAAAGAAGTGACTACAAGGTGGTGGATCAGCTTCACCAAACCCCAACTAAAATCTCCATACTCTCATTGCTCATCAATTATGAAGCGCACCGATACTCTTTAATGAAGGTACTGAGTTCAGCCCACGTTGCGGAGGAGATTAGTGTGAATCAATTTGACAATGTTGTAGCAAATCTAACATCTAGATCATACTTGGGTTTTAGTAACAATGATTTTCCACCTCAAGGTCGAGCTCACAACAAAGCACTCCATATCTCTATGCAAATAGGTACTACCAGACTATCCAGAGTACTCACCGATACTGGCTTTGCCCTTAACGTGTTACCAAAATTAAGCCTGATGAAGTTAACATTAGATGAAGTTGTTATGAGGCCAAGCTCTACAATAGTGAAAGCATTTGGCGGTTCTCAAAACTCGATATTGGGAGAGGTGGACATTACAGTCAAAATTGGGCCACATATCTTCTATATCACTTTCCAAGTCAAGGATATAGAGTCGGTGTACACTTTCTTACTTGGGAGACCTTGGATTCATGCAGCAGGGGCAGTCACTTCGACATTACATCAAAAGTTGAAGTTCTTGGTGGAAGGGAAATTAATCATAATCGACAGTGAGGAGGACATCTTTGTAAGTCACATCGAATCGTACAAATATATTAGTGTCGACAAAGATTGTATAGCCACCCCATTCCAAGTCCTGGAAGTTGCTTCAATGGTGACTTTACCAGTGGAGAAAAGTGATAAGTCTAAGGTAACCTCGTGGAGAGATCTGCAAACAACAATGGAAGATGGTGCCTCGAAGAGTTGGGGAAAGCTCCCAGAAATTCCCGAAAAGAATAACAACTTTGGTTTGGCCTATGAATCATCAAAAACTACTCTGAAGGGTAAAGCACGGTTTCCTCCAATCTAAGAGACCTTTGTCCACAAGGGAATAGAGCATGGCGGACATGTGGTGATGATATCCAACAAATTGAACACCAAAAGGGAAACTGGCTTCATCCGAGAATGCGCCCCAGGAGAAGAACTCAAAGGCTGGATAGTTGTGGAGATTCCCGGGATCTTTTTCTTTCCTAAGTAATTTTTCTTTTTTTTGAAAGAACATATGTCAAGCCTGAGGCATAGGGGTTGCTTGTAAGGGTTCCCCCGTTTTGTTTCAGATGATATTTACAATTAATAAAAGTTATATTTTGTTTTAAATTAAGATCCTTGTCTTTCTCTTGCATTTATCTCTTAAATTTAAAAATGGAAATACTTTATTTTCATATGCATTTTCAAAATTCATATACTAAAATTTGCACCAAAACATGATAAACATGCAGATCCATGCCCAAAACCACCGATAATGTTACTGTTGCAATCCGATATAATTTTGATGCTCCTATCAACCAAGTCGAAGAGGAAGGTGAGGAAGATCTTGAACTTTCTAAAGAAATGGCAAGGGAAATAGAGCAAAAAGCGGAAAACATACAACCATATCAAGAGGCTATCTATACCATTAATCTAGGCATAGAGGAGGATTTGAAAGAAATCAAGCTAGGGGCAATGTTAGAGCAAAGCGTCAAAGAAAGGTTGATCAAGCTACTACACGAGTACATGGATATATTTTCTTGGTCCTACAGGGACATGTCAGGATTAGATACAGACATTATGGTGCACAAGCTACCTATCAAAAAAGGTTGTTTCCCAGTTAGGAAAAAACTCACAAGAACTCGTCCAGATATGTCTAGCAAGATTAGAGAAGAGGTCCTCAAACAGTTCGATGCAGGGTCTTAACAGTGGTAGATTAGCCACCATGGATAGCTAACATTGTACTAGTACCCAAGAAAGATGGCAAGGTATGCATGTGTGTGGATTATCAAATCTACGCCAATAAGATAAATGTGCCTCCAACTCCTCTGAATGTCATCAGCTCCCCTTGGCCATTTTCAATGTGGGGAATTGACATGATTTGCATGATTGAGCCAAAGGCATCCAACGGACACTGTTTCACACTAGTAGCCATAGATTACTTCACCAAATGGGTAGAAGAAGTATCATATGCCATTGTGACAAGTTAAGTGGTTACAGGATTTATCAAGCAGAATCTCATATGCAGATACGAGGTTCCAAGCAGGATTATTACCGACAACAGTTCTAATTTGAACAACAAGATGATGAAGGAATTGTACGACAACTTCAAAATTGAACATCATAACTCCTCACCATATAGACCCAAAATGAACGGAGTTGTCGATGGAGCCAATAAAAATATCAAGAAGATCATTCAGAAAATGGTGAAGACATATAAAGATTGGCATGAAATGCTTCCCTTTGCTCTACATGGTTATCGCACCTCTGTGCGCACTTCAAAAGGTGCGACTCCTTTCTCTCTGGTATATGGCATGGAGGATGTGCTTCCAGTGGAAATAGAAATACCATCACTTCGGGTTTTAATGGAAACAAAGTTGGAAGAAGCAGAATGGGTTCAGACGCGACTCGATAAGCTCAACCTCATCGAAGAAAAACGCTTGAAAGCTTTATGCCACAGTCAACTGCACCAGAAACAGAAGAAGAGGGCCTTCGACAAGAAAGTTTTCCATCAAATATTCAAAGAAGGGGATTTAGTGCTCAAGAAGATTCTAATACCTCGCCTCGATTCACGTGGTAAATGGACACCCAACTACGAAGGTTCATACGTAGTGAAAACAACATTCTTCGTGGGTGGTCTCATCCTCACAACAATGGATGGGGAAGAACTACCGCATCCGGCGAATTCAGACGCTGTCAAAAAATATTATGTATAAAAAAGATCGCTAAGCTCGAACCTTAAACGGGCGACTTAGGAAAAAAAGGAGCGTCCCGATGGATCGAAAACCCTAAAGTGTGATCTAGGAAAAAATTAGGGACACAAAAAAAAACTATCCCGGTGGATTGAAAACCCGAAAGGGCGATCCAGGCAAAAATTAGGGATTTAATGCAAAGGAAATAAAGAACAAAAAGACTGTGATCTAAGAATTGCGACTACGAACCACGAAGGGAGAGATGGATTTAAATCATACGACTCAGAAGCAAAGGAGATACGAGCTATTAAAAGGATATTGGGGAACAGCAGTAGCAATTATCATTTTCATTGCCATTTACAGTTTCGAAAATTCATGTAATTACCTCTTTCAAGGAATTACATCCTATACATTCGCATATTCAGAGGAATATCATTAAAACATTTGCTTTCTTTTCATCTTTCAAATTGTGTTTTTCCTTTTTCAGACTTGTTTACAAAATACTACGCTTATTGATAATGAATATTGTGTCGAAAACATTTCAAGGGATTTGACAAATAAAAGAACTCAACAAAACATCAAAAAAGCATTTTGGTTAGAAAAAACATCAAAAAGAAAATCCATGTCTACGTCCATACACATGTCTACGCCTATGCCTGCACTTACAACACAAAAGTCTACACATATGCCTATGCCTACGCCTGCACTTCCGACATGATAAAAATCAAAAACTTGCTAACACCCTTCATCACGTTCAAATCAATTCAAAGATACCACGATAATGCAAAATACAACGTCGGGTAATTGGTAACTTAAAACCAATGGTTTAAAGGAGAGAATGTCGGAAACATCTTCATAACATTCTAAGGCATGCACATATTTTGCATACACAGATATTTAATACACATACACTCTAGGTTCCATATCAATATCAGACATTATACACATCATACATCAAATAAACAATCTCTCCCTCGATTTAGCTATCTAAGGGTTAATCATCAAAGCACACTTCTTTCTACAATCTAACCTGTCACCTAAGACTCCATGTAGTGATGTGTTCAGCCCATCACTTAAGACTCCATGCAGTGATATGTTCTCTATAACATAGTTTATTACCTAAGACTCCATGCAGTAATGTGCAAAACCTAGTACATTACCTAAGACTTCACGTCACAATGTTCGAAATCCAAATAAGATCTATCACCTAAGACTCCATGCAGTGATGTGTTCAGCCCATCACCTAAGACTCCATGCAGTGATGTTTTCCCTCTATAATGTAGTTCATTACCTAAGACTCCATGCAGTAATGTACGAAGCTCGGTACATTGTCTAAGACTCTATGCAGTGATGTATTCTCCTCTCCTTACCCATTACCTAAGACCCTATACAGTAATGCGCAAAACTTAGTTCATCATCTAAGACTCCATGCAGCAGTGCAACATGACTCATTGTCAAAGACTCCATGCAACAATGTGTTTCCCTCCCTTCACCCATTAGCTAAGACTCTGTGTAGTAATGTGTGACATTTCCAACCTAGATCATTGCCTAAGAATCCATGTCGCGGTGCTCGAAATCTAAATTTAGCTCGTCGCCTAAGACTCCACGCAGCGATCCGCAAACATAACCCATTGCCTCAGTCTCCAAGCAGCCATGCGTTATCAGGTGTTGTTTTATTCATCCCCCCAAATGGATGAATAAGAAAAGTCAAACCAAGACATACAATATTATTCTCTAAAGCTCAAAAACGTATGCCTCGTCGTCAAAACCCTGGTAAGCGATATATCATCAACTTTGCCTATTTCCTCGAGAATCTTAAGGGTATTCTATATCAGCGTAACCTTATTCTTGCGGACAAATTTTGGGGTATTCCAAGTATTCAATAAACTCCCAATCAAATGCGCAAGGCTCGTGTGTTCTCACGTTATTTGATTGGAAGATAATTGAATAGGGGCAACTGTCGTAGCCCAAATTTGCCCTACCTTATTTTCAAGGTTAAAATAGAAGAGAAATGTTTAATTAAGGATGGTTCAGCAATATCTGATGGCTCATTCTTAAATCCAAGTCAACAAGGGGGTGTATCTTAATTCAAGAGAGCGGGGCTTTCTAAATTAGAAATACCCATATACCCGTAGGCCCATTTGCAAACCATGTTGACCAATGGCCCATGAGATTCGAATATGGAAAATTATTTCAAAAAAAAATTATTAAGTTCTTAATTATAATAAGGCCCATCTAAATATTGTTGTTGTTAGTAAAAATAAGGGGTGAGATTACAAGCCCATTAAAATTCATGTTGGGCCATTTTTGTTTTGGTTAGGAAGAAGCAAAGAGGGGGTATGGTTATAAGATTAAGCCCATTGAGTTTTTTTAGTAGAGCCCAGATTAAGTAGAGATTTTGTGGAATTAAAGTTGCCAATAACACTTGGTAAGAAGCTGGTCAAGCAAATGCCAAGACGTTTTGCACCAGAAATTATGTCAAAAATAAAAGAGGAGATCAAAATACTCTTAAGAAAAGTTTATTAGGACAACAAGGTATGTTGAATGTCTTAAGAATATAGTTTCTCTAATTAAAAAATAAATGAACACGGAGGGTTTGCATAGATTTCAAATATCTAAATGTTGTGATCCCAAAAGACGAATACTAAATGTCTGTTGCCAAGATGTTGGTCGATTCAGCAATGGGTTTTGA
This sequence comes from Vicia faba, assembly GCA_948472305.1. Lineage (NCBI taxonomy): Eukaryota > Viridiplantae > Streptophyta > Magnoliopsida > Fabales > Fabaceae > Vicia > Vicia faba. The sequence continues at coordinate 1,006,699,422 of OX451737.1, forward strand.
CTATCTTAGTATGCTTGATGGTTATTATAGTTATAACCAAGTTTTTATTACAGATTAGGACATGCCAAAAATGGATTTTCAATGTCCAGGAGCCTTGGGCACTTATGAATTGGTGGTGATGCCTTTTGGCTTGAAGAATGTCGAGGCAAACTACCAGAGGGTAAGAAATTCAATTTTTCAAGCTTATATCAAAACATTTATGAAAATATATATTGATGATATAGTCATTAAGTATGTGTCGGAAAATGGTCATCTTGACCACCTTCGATTATTGTTCAAAAGAATGAGAAAATACATACTAAAAATGAATCCTCTTAAGTGTGTTTTCTGTGTGCAGGCAAGAGATTTTATTTGGTTCGTTGTTCATAAAAAAGGAATTGAAATAAACCAGAATAAGGCTAAAGCCATTGCGGAGACACGACCTCCTTCAACTAAAAAATAGATTTAGTCCTTATTGGGAAATGTCAAATTTCTAAGGAGGTTCATTTCAAACCTTAGTAGCAAAATGCAAGCATTTTCACCATTACTCCGTCTAAAGAAAGAAGGGTTCAAATGGAAACAAGAACATCAAATGTCTTTTGGAGAAATAAAGGAATACATGATGCACCCTATGATTTTGTCTCCCCCTGTTAGAAATAGGTGCATGAGATTGTATATTTATGGATCAGACACGAGTATAGGGAGCATGTTAGCCCAAGAGGATGATAATGGAATTGAAAGAGCCATTTATTACCTCAGTCGGGTCTTGAATGACGCATACACTAGGTATATCCTGATAGAAAAGTTGTGCCTATGTTTATATTTCTCTTATACAAAATTAAAACATTATATAAAACATGTTTATGTTTGTGTCTCTTCTCATTTTTATATCATTAAACACATGTTATATATACCAATTTTGTATAGTCAAATTGGAAAGTGGGTGGTTTCTTTAACTGACTATTTCCTTACTTATGCGCCTTTAAAGGCTATGAAAGGAAAATTGTCACTCAATTCAACATAGATCATGTGATAGATGAGGCTCATCAGAATTATCTAGAGTCGAAACCTTGGAAGTTATACTTCGACGGTTCTTGTCATAAAAATGGAATTCACATTGGAATTTTAATAATTTCTCCTAGTAAAATTCCAATGGTGTTTAAATTTAAAATCAACGGTTCCTGCTCTAATAACAAATCCGAATATGTGGCTTTGATAGCTAGCCTTGAAATCTTGTTAGATTTGGGGGCAAAGAGAGTCGAAATCAAAGGAGACTCTGAGTTGGTGGTAAAATAGATGACGAAGGAGTACAGATGAATTAAGGAAAACTTAATAATGTACTTTATTATGGTGAGCCGACTAATAAAGCGTTTTGATTTTTTTTACATTCAACATATCCCTTGACTCGAAAATCAAGAGGTAAATAATCTGGCTCAGATCGCCTTAGGGTATAAAGTGTCAAAGGAAAAGTTGGAAGAATTGATTGAGGTTTGAGAGAAAATAATTTCAAAAAAGTTGTCCCCTTCAGACTGGGATATGTAGATTTTGAGAATTTTGAAATTTTTGTCACTGATAATATATCAAATTTTTATTGGCAAAAACCGATAGTCGAATATCTAGAAAATCCAATAGGATCAACTGATCAAAAGATCAAATTATAGGTCTCTAAACTATTTTATCATAGGGGACTAATTGTTCAAGAAGGTCCCTGAAGGTATCTTTCTCAAATTTCTCAGCGAAAGTGAGGCATATTTAGTAATATATGGTGTCCATAGTGCATCATGTGACGCCTATTAAGCCAACAACAAAATGAAGTGGTTGTTGTTTATACAAGGCGTTTATTGGCCCATAATGCTAAAAGATTGCATTGAATTCACCAAAGGATTCCAAGAATGCCAAGCGCATGCAGACATTCAACATATTCTTACAAGTGAGTTGCATGTAGGCATTCAGCATGTTCTTACAAGTGAATTGCATGCAATCATAAAACCTTGGCCATTCATAGGTTGGACTTTGGATTTGGTTGGTAAATTTTGACTAGCATAGCCTAAAAGCCAAAGGTACATCTTACTCGGAATAGATTATTTTACTAAATGGATAGAAGAAATACCCCTATTCAATATAGACTAGGAGGCGATAATAGACTTTTCCCAAAACATATTATTTATATATTCGGAATTCGTGAGACCATTACGATTGAACAACAATTTGTGTTCACTGGTCGAAAGATGTAAGAGTTTTATTTTGAGGTCGGGATTAAGTTGTTAACATCCAATATGAATTATACCCAAGTGAATGGTCAGGTCGAGGCATCAAATAAGATTATAATTAGTCTAATTTATAAGCGTGTGAAGAAAAACCAAGGAATTGTTATAAGACACTGGACCAAGTCTTATGGGCCTATCAAACATCCCATAAGGAGGCAATGAAATATAGTCCTTTTCGACTAACCTTTGGACATGATGTTTTCCTACCTATCTAAATATATTTGTAATCAACTAGAATTCAGAGACAATGAAATACCATCTGAACATTACTGGAATATGATGTTGATGAACTAGTCGATTTAGATGAAGAAAGGCTATTTGCCTTAGATGTACTGATAAGGCAAAGTGAGCGAGTGGCCAAAACATATAATAAGAAGGTTAAAGCTAAAACCTTCTTAGTGGGTGATCATGTTTGAAAAGTATTTTTTCCTATGGATAAACAAGATAGAACTCTAGGTAAGTGGTCACTTAACTTGGAAGGCTCATTTCAAATCGCTCAAGCATTTCTGAATAATGCTTACGAGATCAAAGAGTTATCACATGATAGTCGAATCTAGAGGATAAACGGTAAGTATTGGAAAAGATACAAATTTATGCTACCGGAGATTCAGGTTTTGATAGAATAATATGCAATGTACATAATTCCAAAGTGGTGTTCAAAAGGGTGCCAAAATGGCAGACATTACAAAGAAATGTTACAACAAAAAACTAAGAGTCTAATACACCTAAGCAAAAAACCTAGACTTAAAATCTTCAAGATAATCTTTAGAGAACGTGAGACTGGTACTCAGCTTCACGCTAGCTTCCTCTAATTTATGCACTCCGTCCTTCAGTCGAAGATCAATCACAACATGTTGAACCCATTTGTCAGCTTCTTGATCAATTGTCTCCCTGGTGGGAAGTGATTCAGATTTGCTGAGTTCGGATTTTTGATTCTCTAGATTTGAAATTTTCTTGTTTAGTTCATCAAGTTAAGTGCAATAGCTAGTGATTTGACTATCAGAAGAGGCTATTTTAATTTGATTATCTTGAAGCTGAGTTTCAAAGTCTTCGACTTGTGTCTCGAATGCTTCACTCAGATCCCATTCTCCAGTCATTTCTATTTTTTTCTGTTGAATTCGTGCATGATAAGTCTTCTTAAGCTAAATGTCCTGGAAAACATGGTCAAATTGGACAAGGGAATTAGGAATCCATTGCTTGTTGATTTCTTTTAACAAATTTTGAATATCAGTCACGTATTTGGCATCCTCCTTGATAGTATAGTGGAGGTCTATATCAAAGACATTTGCGTCAATTTTTTGGATTATAGTTTCACATAATCATCATATTCATCAGCCACAGAGGCATTTGAGGAAGTTGAAGAGTTGACTCTAGTCGATAATCTGCAAATTTTCTGAAGTCGCCTCAAGGCTTCTGTCGAATTCTTCTTTTTGATGACCAAAATCTCCTCTTGACTAAGGTATGTGTTGGTAGAAGAATCTTAGATCATATGGTCATTTATGCCTCCCTTAGCCCCCTTATGTTAGCTTTGTTCTATCTCTGACAAAATATTTTCGCTAGCAGGTTATGAGTTTTCTTCCTCCTCCTTGGACTTTTCTTTCATCACCTTGGATTTGTCTTCCTCCACCTTGTGGGAAATTTGTTGACGCTTTGGATCATCTTGACCTAAATTATTATGAATTTAAGCGAGGGTGTCTTTGAAGTCATTGACGCATTGAGGAGACAATTCACTGGTCTTGATATGTGGCTTGTAATACCCTAATTTCCCCCCGAATAGTTATAATTAAAAATTAGAGTAAATTAAAAACTTCATACAATTAGGATGTCACATTTATCAATAAAAACTTGCTCATATTATAATAACATATAACACATATAGCTTATTTAAATTATTAATAACAACTACTAAACATTCAACATGTTTAACTTCATCTTATTGCAATAGAAAATCACTAACAAAGTATTCAAATACTTATTTTAAATAAAACATGTTATAAAATAGTCATAAGATTTAAACATAAGAGATATCATAAAATCTCTAACAAAAAAAATATAACACTCAAATGTTCGACCCCTGGTGTTACATATCAAAGAAGATACTGACATCGATGAAAGAAATAAAGAAGAGCAGTCTCTTCTATTCTCATCCAAACCTTCATTGAAGATCACCTGCGCGTTACCCATGTGGGGACAACATTAAACAGAAGGAGTGAGATATCACAATAATATAAAGAAATGTATAATAATAAGTAGATAACTAATTATTTCATGCATAGTCACCCATTCCACCAATCACACTCCCACACAATCAATAACACTCAATTACACATCAATTATATAACAAGAACATTCATATAATAACAACAATTATGCAATACAATGAGACCCAACACCATGACTCAATGCATATGGTACCAATATGTGAACTCTCTAGTTCACCGCTCCCGATCCCCACCATAGGATCCAAGCACAAAAAAATTGTCACCATCACCATAGGTAACGCTTCACCGATTCCCACCTAGAACCAGCTACTCGAATCCAATCTCCACCATATGATTGAAGCTCACCAATAAGAACCACCGTGCAAACACCAATAATACATGCTTCACCAAATAACATGCAATAACACAATTATGTACAATGACATTCACCTTAATCAACTTACTCCACCAATACTTGTCACCGTGAACCAAACACATGCTATAACATTATGCAATAGCAATTAACTGTATAGTAAGAAATAACAATACATTCACGCATATTCCAAACATCGACATCATACCGCAACATATAATTATCACTATGTAATAGTATTACACACCATTTAATTCAGTTCCAGAAACACAAAACCATTTTTACATGAAATTACATTGTACCAGGTCTCCACAGGTTCAAATGGCATGTCAAACGAACACCCGAAACTCAAGATATGAATTTTCAAAGTTTTATAAAAAATGTGTCAACACTGATGGTAATCGATTACACCCCTTATGGTAATCTATTACACACTCACACTTTTTCCAGCATTCCCAATGTTTTGCAATGGTAATCGATTAAACCATCTATGGTAATTAACTACACGCTTCCCAAAACCCCATGTTTGACAAAATTGTAGTGTAATCGATTACACCAGATGGGGTAATCGATTACACCTTCAAAAATTTCTCAGTTTTTAAAGTCATCGCAGCTGTAATAAATTACGCCCATGCCCGTAATCAATTAGCATTGTGACAAAAGAAGTTTTTTGTTATGTCGGTGTACGAAAACCAATCACTAACCCATTCAAAAACCCCAATTTTCATGAAACATTGAGAAATCAAAATTTACATGTTCAATTATATAAACACACAAAATATCATCATTCACCAATAACAAATCATCCAATACACAAACAACACATTACCATTTGTTGGTTTGATTCAAACATACAAAGAGACAATCACAAACATAAACAGAAACATTCCAACCATGGTAATTCATAATCCCAACTTACAGATTATTATACAACCCTTTAGAAGATTGGAACCCCACTCTTACCTTGGTATTCCTAACAAAATTTCTTTGACCTCTAACAATGGAGTTCTTCCCCCTTCTTCCTCAAGCCTCAGCCTTATTCTTCCACTTTTCTCTTCCCTTTTCATGTATTGACTTTGTCTCTATCTATTCCCCCAAATTTTCCTTATTATAATATTATTACTATTATTCCCAACTAATTAAAATAAGTAAAATAAAAACTAAATAATTATTTAACTTTATTATTACTAACATTATTTAATCTATTTAAATTTAAATTTTAAATAATATTAGTAACAACAGTCTCTCACCACACCATGTTCTACACTTTTGCTCACACACACCCAATACCTAAATTCCTAATTTCCAAGGTAATCACCTCACACCGGTACCAAACACACCAAAACACCAAGCAACACACAACATCACACAATTTAATTTCAAAGAATTAATGAAATAAATCGGGGAGTTACAACTCTCTTCCACTTAGAACATTTTTGTCCTCGAAAACTTACCTTATGCGAATAACTCAAGATATGTCTCTCGCATTCTAATCTCTAATTCCCATGTCATGTGATCTCCGGTAGTGCCTCCCCACACTACCTTCACAAGATAAATCTCTTTACCTCTCAACTATTTTAATTCTCGGTCTTTGATTCTCATAGGTAAGGTTTCAACTGTAAGATTATCCCTTACTTGCATATCATCCATCTGAATCACATGAGACGGATATGGAACTTACTTCCGAAGTTGTGAAATAAGGAATACATCATGAAAATTTGAAAGATTAGATGACAAGGCCACTTTATAAGCAACAACTCTAACCCTCTCAGAAATATGATACGCACTGATAAATCGAGGAGTAAGCATTCTCGATTTCAATGCACGTCCAACACCGGTCACCAGAGTGACTCTCAAGAATACATGGTCTCCTCCTTGAAACTCAAGATATTTCCCCCTTTTATCATGGTAAATCTTCTACCTGCTCTGTGAAGCTTTCATCTTTTCTTAAATTAACTTCACCTTTTCAGTAGTCTATTGAACGATCTCAAGTCCAAGTACTACATTCTCACCAGATTCATACCAACACAGAGGTGTCATACACCTCTGTCCATACAATGCTTCAAAAGGATCCATCAAAATACTAGAATGGTAATTATTATTATAATTAAACTTTATCAACGGAAAATGATTATCCCGAGCACATCCTTGCTCAAGAATGCAAGCCCTCAACAAATCCTCCAAAGACTGAATAGTCTTCTCTGTTTAATCATTTTTCTGTGGGTGATAAGCAGAACTCAACCTCGGCTTAGAACCTAAGGCTCCCTGCAAACTCTCCCAAAATCCTGAAGTAAACCTGAGGTCTCTATCAGAAACAATACTCAATAGAACTCCATGCAGCTTCACAATCCCGCAGATGTAAGCCTCTGCCAACTTCTGCAAATGAAAACTGATGTTAATCGATATAAAATATGCCAATTTTATCAGCCTATCATTGATCATCCAAATCGCATTATGCCCTCTCGGGGTATTCAGTAACCCCGTCACAAAATCCATAAATATGATATCCCATTTTCATTATGGAATGTCTAACAGTTGCATCAACCCTCCAGGTTTCGATGCTCAACTTTCGACTTCTTGCAAGTCAGACAAGCATACACAACTTGTGCCACATCACGTTTCAATCCCGGCAACCAAAATATCTTCTTTAAATCCTAATACAACTTAGTAGCTCATTGATGGATACTCAAGCTACTTCTATGGATTTCTTCCAAAACCATTATCTTCAAATCAGAACCATCAGGAGTATAAATCATATCTCGGAAACTCAACAAACCCTGACCGTCCAATTTAAAGACATCCTCTTCAGTATGACTACTTCCTACCATAAAGTCCAACAACTTCACATCCAACTTCTGACTTTCTTTAATATTGTCAAGATAATTATTATTTATCTTTAACATACCCAACTTTTCCATCTTTCATCAACACAAAACCTAAACCCATCATCGATGCATCACAATACACTACAAATTGTTCATTCGGTTCAGGCAAAATCAAAACTGGAGTCGTAGTCAGTCTCTTCTTCAGCTCAATGAAACTTTTCTCATAGTCAATGTCCCACACAAATGCTTTACCTTTACAAGTTAGATGAGTCAATGGAAGTGCTAACTTGGAAAAGCCTTCAATAAACCTGCGATAATAACCAGCCAAGCCCAAACAGCTTTTATTCTGGACTGACCCAACGGCTAGAGTGGACTTAGTCTAACCTCCTCCTTTGGAACGGCTCGTGCAACCACGGCCTGGGATCCCCCGCCCTCCATCGAGAACCATCGATAATTTGCCCTCCTGGACCAGCACTGACTTACGATAATCGACGAGCGCCTCTCAGTCTCCCCGACCTCATGTCGGCCAGACAACCAGGAACCGACCAGACCGCTGCCCATAACCTACCTCCTCCTTGGAACTAATGGCTAGTTGCAGGTGCACCTTCCCGGTTTGACTAAGTCCTGGTAGTTCCCTACTTTTGTGGACCCACATATTTAGGCCCAAAAATAGGGGTCAATGGCCAAGCGCCAGGGGCACTATATAAACCATCACTCATGTGAGGGCCAGGTATCAAATATCCATTATTCTCACTAGAACCCTAATACTTTGCTTGTATCTCTCTTGCTCCCACACTGACTTGATCGTCGGAGTACCTTGCAAGTACAATCCCCCTTTTTCCTCCTCGACTTTTCAGCCCGTCTGAAGATCATCATCTGGCCACCTTGCAGGTTCTGATCAACTGGTAAGATCGATGGTACTGATTATGGGAAAGTATCTTCCTGTTTTCTATTCCTAGAAAATGAAGACCAAATATCCTCTCCATTCATCAATCATGGCCAATCACGGTGATCACCGCTTATCTGGAAAATCTATGCTCTCCCCTGCATGCAAGACCGATGGAAGCCAAGAACATCCTCACCTCGAGGATAAACTCGGAGCCAGTGACAGGCATACTACATCCCTGGATTCCATTGGAGCTGATTGTGATAACAATATATACTTGGACGAACAGTTTCCCAAGAACCCTGTCGAAGACCAGCCAGAGATTCTGCAACCGGTCCCTATTCCGAAGAATGCCGACCCAGCCATAGCAGCACTAATCGCTGCCCTTAATTGAACTAGTTCCCTCATCCTCCAGAAGAGAAGAAGGATGGGGGCTCTAGAGAGGAAACAACAAGGTCTCCCCCTTGGAGACACAGACGACATAACTCCTCCAACATATCACCTCCCCGAGAGGAGCGTCCTCCAAAAAATGAAAGTCTTGACGTTTCTTTCCGCAAGAAGCGTGACTGAGAATCTCCCAAGAAGGATAAAGACCTTCCACTTCCCAAGAAGATAAATAGTACCTGCAAAGACAACTGCAATGGGTCACGATCACCCAAACCGAGGCGACAAAGGCGAAGCCCCTCACCACGACGAGGAAGAAACCATCACTCCCCGTCATTATTTCCAGAATAGGATGATGATGAAAAGCCCCTCAGCCTGTTATCGAGAGGAATTATGGAGGCACGACTCCTAGTCGGGCTCGAGAAGCCGCCCTCATTGGGATCCTACGATGGCACGACTGACTCGGATGACCATATAGAAGACATTGATGCCCTACTTAATTACCGAGACATGAAGAGCATAATCAAATGGAAGTTTTTCTCGGCCACTCACTCTGAGAAAAGGTGCCATGGCTTGGTACAAAAGCTTTCCCCCTAAACCTATAACTTCTTGGAAACAACTGGGAAATATATTTTCGAGGCACTTCACCACCTCCCATTGGCATCCAAAATTAGAGGCTCCACTCGAAGCGATTATCCAGGGCAGAGACAAATCTCAACTTGCATATATCGAGTTCTTCATTAAAGTAGTCGCATAGGTCTCAACGATCGATGCCATGAATAAGTACCTTCTTGAACGAGGTCTATATCCCCGCAACGACTTCGAGAAGGTTGTGGGCATCGAAACTCCATCCACACTCGACTCCCTCCTCCTCAAGGCTCAAGCGTATATTCAGTATGTGGAGAAAGAACTGGCCAACAATTCCAAGGACTCAAGGCACCGAGAGAGTGCCAAACCCTCGAGAAGCAGCGAGCCCTCGACATCCTGTCGGGCAAGAGAGAAAAAGCAAGAAGACAGATCCCGAGACACCAAATATTATAAGGGGCATGCTAGTCGATTATATGACTACACCCCTCTGACCACTTCAAGAGAACGTATTTTGTCTGAATGCGCCAACTCTGAATTTCAAAAGGTTGGGGTACGCTTTCCTCGCCAGACACACTCCAAGCATGGAACCGACAAGAGAATTTATTGTAGGTTCCACAAAAGTCGTGGTCACAACACCGAAGATTACATGCATATCAAGAATTCGATCGAGATACTAATCTGAGACAAGAACCTCAAGTAGTACAAGAAGAAAGAGGGTTCCTGCAAGAAGGCTCCAGAAACCAAGATTCTCGAAGAGGGGAAGGAGTCCCCGGACATCAGCACAACACTGTCGCCATGAGTATCTCATGACCAGAAGAGTTTTACTTCCCCAGACATGGAGAACGTCCCATTGTACTTCTCCTCTCATAGCTCTTGGGAGTCATTCCCCGCTGCGATGGTCATCTCAGGCAAGGGATTCAACAAGCATACAGTGGGATCTGTAAAAATAAGGTTTGAGTAACTTATCAAAGCCAACTCTTACATGGATGCCACACTAGATAAGTTCTGAGGAGGCTCTTAACCCCTCGCTTTCTACAGGGAGGAACTGTCAGACGGAGCCCCTAACTCCACTATCCCACTACTCGTGGGGGCTCACATGGCGAATGTTGTACCCCAAAATTTTCCCTCTCATTTCATCAACATTTCTCATCACAGGAATCTTGGAAGTCAAGGTCAAGCTAGGGTTTGCTCTACTCAAGACACCTCCTTGCACTGTTGACCTAAATTAGGGTTTGAGTTTGCACAGTGATGTTTTGACCTACAATGCCCAAATTGACTCTCATACTTCATGTTGGACTCATAAGTTTGTCCATACCAAGTTTCAATCCTTGATTTAAATTTTTGCCCAATCAATTGGACAGTTGACCTAGAAATCAACTGTATTAGGGAAAAAGTCAACTGTGGCCAATTGATAGTCAAACCTCATGAAATTTGATCCACATCAACATTATTAACTCATATGAACCATTTGATCAAGTTTGGATCATAATTCCACAAGAAATTTGATCAGATCACCAAAAGGGCAAAATGGTCATTTTTAGGGTTTTGACTGTACAAAGGCAATTTTTAACTGTTTGACCTAGACAATGGCAAATCAAGCTCAACCATGGACTCAAGGACTCAATGACATTGTCTTGACCCATTCAACAAGTTCAAAAGATCCCAAATGCATAAGATTGGCAGATGAATTTTTCAGTCAACTGATCAAAATTTGACTGTACACTGAAAAGTCAAACTTTGACTTTTTGGTCAAAATCAAGTGTCAAGGGTCATTTTTCATCAAGACATGCCAAATTATGAAACTTGTTCATCAAGAAATCCAAAAATGCAAATTAGGGTTTAAAATGGAAAATTTTCATAACTTGGAAATTTTCTAAGTTATAAACTTTTCCTATTTTTTCCTAACTTTGTCCCATTGTTTCACCAAGATGCAAATGGATTCAAACAAAACTTGAAACATGAAAGTTGTAGTCCATCACAAAGTCTACAAATTTGAATCACAAAGTTTTCTCAAAAGAAGCTTGGATCTCAAGTTATGATTTATGGAACAAGGGTACCTAAAACTTTTAACTTAGAGAAATTTTGCCTTAGTTTAGGCAGGATTTTGACCCATCTTCTTGGCCATTTTTCACATAGTTATACTTGGAGTTTCAAGTTTCATTTCAAAGATGGATTATAGTACATGTTTCAAGCTTTCCAAATTGTCTAAGAACTCCTCAAACACCTTTGTGGTTAGGGAGAATCGAATGCTTGAAGTTGGCAAAAACTCACTTTGATCCATGGCCAATACATGTTCATACCAAGTTGCAAATCTGAGCAAGATAGCTTTGTACATAATTACAGGCCTCAAAACCAGTTTGTACTTCATAATTTAATGCAAACCCATTGAGCTAATGCATTGTCTTGGTCATTAGGGTATTGTACACAAGTTTAATCCCTAAATGGTAAAAGGCATAGTTCTATTTTTGAAAAGTTATACTTTATGTCAAACCAAGATCTTTGAAGAATGGGGCCATATCTCTTAGGCAAGATCAAATCCACAAATTTCAAGTATCAAGGGCAAAGTATGCAGCTTACAAGATAGAGTGTACAGGCCTGCATTGAGTAGTTACACATTCTTGCTTCATAAAGAAGAAATTGGTCCAAATCTTGCAAACTTGAAAACCAGCCATAGTCAGCTTACACAAACATTGCAAACACATTTCACACAACCCTTTGAGTCATAAACACGAGCTCTTCACCACTCAAACCTCCTTGTACACAAAATCACCATTTTTCTGCAAAAACAGGGCAAGCCCTGCAGAACCACCTCCATCTCCACTTTCCCTTGTGCGTTTTGCCTCAAATTTGTTCCAATACCTTCCATTCAACTCACCTAAACTATTCCAGACCTCCATTTCCAGTTGTAACACCATTAACACACATTTCCATTTTTGTTTGGAAGCTTTGCAGGTTGAGTTCTGTAGCACGATTCAGGCTACTTCAAAACAAGCCAAGCATTGGGAAAGCTTCAGTGGACATCAGGCAAGCTCAAAAGAACCTCAAGCACCCTTGGAAGTTGCTGCATTGTCCAGTTCGAAGTCAACTGAAACAGGTATTTCATGAACTTCTATCTCTCTATTTAGGAATAGTTAGACTTAGGTTTGTGAATGAAAGATGTTGTATTCATAGCCCTGAAACCATACAGGTGCTTAGTTTTCATTTATATTAATCGTGCTAGGAGAATTTCATCCATAAACTTTCTGAAAAAACTAGGTTAAGAATTAGGGCCAGAAAAATTCTCTCTGGTCTTTGAGAGTTAGCTTAAGTTTTTTATATGGTTAGATTCGTTGTTTGATGCTCTACAAGTTTCATGTTATGAGTTTTGTCAAAAAAGCACATAATCAGGAGATAGCATTTTGTACATAACACGTGCACGTTTCTGTTCAAAGGAAGAAGATGAAGTTGATTCTGGGCTGGGCCTGGATTTCTTTGCTTTTGACACCCCCCAGTTCACTTTCAGCACCCCTTGGCCCATTGCTTTGTATTTTCATTATTTTTGCATTTTTATTTTTTCTCTGACTTTGATATTTTATTTGCAAGCATAAAAAATATTCCAAAAATATTTTCACTTTTTTTTTCATTTATTAGATATTTTATTCTAATTTTTCCTAATGTAAACATGTTTAAATATCTTATATTCTTTTGTTAAAACTTAAAAATAATACAAATAATACTTAAATAATTTATTTTATTGTTAAATACATTTGAAAATATTTTCTTGAAATATATACATTTTTTGTAAATAATTTATTTTATTTTTATACACTTAATATATTTAATATATATATATATATACATACCTATATACTATATTTTATTAAATAATTAGAACAAAAAATACAAAAATAATACATTTTTATTTTTATTAATATTTTATACTAAAAATACCTTTTTTCAATATAATTTTATTTTTTTGTACAAATCAATACATTATTGTATATAAATAATAAATAATACTATTTATTTGAGAAATTAGGGTTTTTGCCCTAAAAAACAAAATAATTGAAATTGACTTTTTATTTATTTTTATTTCACATTAAAAATACTTTTTACATACATAAAAACTTTTTTTTTGCATAATACATTTTATTTGATATTTATTTATTGTATTTGTAAGTGTTTGTTTGTTGGCATTTTTTTTGGTAAAACCAGAGTTGCGAATGTCATGACTGATGTCATAACATTCTGGGATAAAGGTACATTCTGCAGAAAAGAATGTCATACAGGAACTTCTCAGTATGAGGTGTTTATCATGATCATTAAACAATGATCATATATAGTGTATTCTACCAAAATCAGTGAGCAGGATTCTTGTTGTCATAACCAATGTTAAGACATCCTGTACTGATCTAACATTTGTGTAGATTTGTTATTCCTGAGATTTTTCAGGAATCTGATATGCTTCTCTGAGTTGATATATACAGTCCAGATCAGATGCTCACGTGGACATTAGGTTAACCTTTCTTAACCCTAAACTGGTATGATGAAAGCCTAAGACCAAGTCTTTAGGTTAACTTTAGTTAACCCTAGCTATTTTCATGGAAGCCCTAACTGAAGAATAGTCGGCCTATATATTCCTCATGAAGATTAATGGTGAAATATACTTTTTGACAGAAGATCAATAAGGGATTGTATAGTTGTAACTACTGTGAGCCAAGCAATTATCATTGTGATAAGTGACTTGGAGTAGGATTTGATTGTAAGGGTTGTGTATCACTCAAAGCTTTGAAGCACGAGTGTTTGTGTCACTTGATTAAAGCTTTGAATCAAAATCAAGTTAGGGTTGTTTATCACTCAAAGCTTTGAAGCACGAGTGTTTGTCACTTGATTAAAGTTGTGAAGCAAAATCAAGTGTGTGTACTGAAGAGTGTCTTCATAATCTCATTAATCAATAGTTTAGTATCACTGCTGTGATTGAGGGGGAGTGAGTAGGAACTCAGGTTTAAGTTGAACTTAGATTGAAGTTGCATTGGGTAGGTCTTAAGTGAAGGAGATAAACTAGTTGGTTTATTCCTGAATTAATATCTCTTATAGTGAATTTCCTCCCTGGCTTGGTAGCCCCCAGAGTAGGTGTTGTTACACACTGAACTGGGTTAACAATTGATTGTGTTCTTTACTATTTTTAAATTTAATGTCTTGAAGTGTGTCAGATACGGTGTCATAACATTCACTGTGACATTAAGTATTTGTTGCCAAAATTTCAGTATTTATTTAAATATTGCACATTTATTTGTTATGCCTTATACATTCAATTTGGTTGTAATAATTTAGAATTTAATTTCTTACAAAATAATCCCCAATTCAAATTTGTACCCCCCCTCCCTATATCATGTTGTAATAGTGTAGAATTTAAATTCTCGCACCTTTAAGCTTTCAATTATGCCATGATTAGACTTATGGTTTTGTATGCAAAAATCAAATTAACAAATAGTTTGACCTAATCCAAGATAACAATGCATGAAAAACAAACACAATGCACACTTGCACCCCTAGGGTTACAATCCACTTGTTGCCTTCAAAAATTGGCCATGATATGCATGTCAAGTACTTTGGCAAAACAAAAACAAAACAAAAGATCATAGTCCCTCGACTACGCTATCTGAGTTGCCTAAACAAAATGATCAAGTCTCTCAAGAAAAATTGCCAAAAATACTTGACACCATTGCTATCATGGCATATACGATGACCCGCGCCTGTCCCGTTTAACATCCTAACACAAGGTTGTTCACCAAATACAATGGTGAAATAACACTGTTAAAAGGGTTAAAAACATAAGAAAGATCTTTGAGTAAAATAGGGTAGACAACTCTTAGTTACTTGATCAAAACTTGCAAAAAACATCCTTGCTATTTTCAAAATACACTTCACAACACAATCTCAAAACCCCACTTTCAAACATTGAAAACTCTTCAAAATACAAAAACACCTTTGTATACATTCAAACAAGAATCATTACAAAGGTTGCCACAACGATGGCCTCTTTTCAAAACATCTTTCAAAACCACACACAAAGCACCATTTCAAACAATTGAAGAGCACCATTTCAAACAATTGAAAAGCAAAGCAAGTGATCTAAGCAAGTAACTAAGAGCCCATGGATAACCATGGATATAAAGGGTGCTAATACCTTCCCTTTCTATAATCTACTCCCCGAACCCAAGAAAACATCTCAAAGGTCTTTCCTGTGCTTTTTGACCTTTACTTAGGATAAAATAAAAATTCTGTGGCGACTCTTGCTAAACCGAAACATTTGCGAACACAAACATAAAATCCCAAGTCAGTTCTCCCACCGTATCACAGCGAACTTTGATGTTCAGCGCATACTGGTCGATCAAGGGATCTCGGTGGACATCATGTACACCTAGTTATTTTCTACCCTACAGTTGAAAAAAAGCCACCTGACCCCATATGTAGGCACAGACCTTCAGGGCTTCAACGGGGCCAGTACCAAACCTTGGGGGTATGTCAAACTGATCATCACATTCAGAAGAGGGGTGACTGCCAGAGCCATCAAGACTCAGTTTTTGGTAGTGGATTGCTCACCTCTCTATCAATGTATCTTCGAGAGGTCCATTCTAGCCGAACTGATTGCGGTGCCCTCCACCATACACCTCAAAATGAAATACTATACTACAGAGGGTTTAGTCGCCACCCTCTACGGGAAGGTCTAGGCGGCAAGAAGATGTTTTGAAGCCTCGTCCAGGGGCCTGAGTTCCATCAACTCTCAACCCCAAATGACCACTGAGGCCACCCTGCCCTCTAGCTTTGAGAAGGCCAAGCCACTGCCAAGGGTCGACGCCATCGACCTCGACATCCGCTTATCCAAGGAGGATCGTACAGATAAGATGGAGAAAGTGAAAGAGCCCATGGTTGAAGGAGAAGGTCATTCCTAGCTGCAAGTAGCGAGGAAATCTCAGATCCCATACAACCCATTCCAGATGGAGACTTAGAGATCATCCCCCTCGAAAATGATCCCACTAGAGGAGTAAAGATCGAATTTGACATCCCTGACTTAGCGAAGAGGCAACTTAAAGCTTACTTGAGGGGGGATGCTGATCTGTTTTCCTAGAGCGCAGCTGAGATGCCTGGGTTGCACCCATAGATTTCATGTCATCCCCTAACCATAGACACTACCCTCAAAGTGGTCGCCCAGTGCAGAAGAAAGTAGTCCCTCGAAAAAACGGAGGCTGCTGAATTAGTTGTAAAAGACCTCCTAGAGGCACACTTTGTTTCTGAATCCCAATACACAACCTGGATCTCGAATGTAGTTATTGTAAGGAAATATAATTAAAAATGGCGCATGTGCATTGATTATACCGACCTCAATCAAGCTTTCCCGAAAGATGCTTATCTCCTCCCTAATATTGACAAATTGGTCGACAACTCGGTCGGTTTCAAATTGTTATCTCTCTCTCTCTCTCTCTCTCTCTCTCTCTCTCTCTCTCTCTCTCTCTATTCATGGAAAATCCGCCGAGCACGCGCTCCCCCTCTTCAAACTCCTCTGCAAGGAAGCTGCCTTTGAATGGACGGCCGAGTGCAAGCAAGCTCTCACCCACTTAAAGCAAGCATTATCGCAACCATCTGTCCTTTCTCGACCAGAGAAGGATGAAATCCAATATCTATATCTGATTGTCATCCCCGAGGCAATAAGCGCAACACTAATCAGAGAGACCCCAAAAGGGAAGAGGCTTATCTACTTTACGAGCAAGGCCCTACAGGGACCCGAAGTAAGATATCATCAAATTGAAAAGGTGGCCCTAGCCCTTATGAATGCAGCGAGGAGACTCATGCACTATTTCTTGATGCATACCATAGTCGTCCGAACAGATCAACCAATAAAGCAGATGCTCGGTAGGCCTGACACGACATGTATAATATTGAAATGTTCGTTAGAACTCTCTGAATTTGACATCTAGTATGAAGGCAGGAAAGCCCTCAAAGCTCAAGCACTGGCCAACTTTGTGGCCAAAATGACCCCTTCCACACCCCCAGAGAGGGTACGCCGATGGACAATTTTCATCGACGGTGCCTCTAGTTTGACAGGAAGCGGCACAACCATTATATTAGAAAACAAATAAGGAACCCTAATTGAGGTCTCCCTTGCATTATCCTTCCCGGCCTCAAACAACCAGGCTGAATATGAAGCATTCTTAGCAGATTTACGCCTAGCCGAAGACCTAGGAGCCGAGGAGGTGAAAATCTTCACTGACTCTCAGCTCGTTGCACCCCAGGTCCGGGGGGGATATCAGGTGAAAAATGATCACCTTCTTGAGTATTGGGCCCTGGTCCAAGAGAGAAAAAAGAAATTCAATTTTGTGGATGTACTACATGTTCCACGCGAACATAACGCTCGGGCAGACATCTTGTCTGAACTAGAAAGAACAAAGAGGAAAGGGGAGAACAAGTCGGTGATACATGAAATTATTCCTCGACCGAACACCTAGAGATCCCCCTCGACTTTAGAGTATTCGCCATAAGAGAAGACGATTGTTGGATGACCCCGTACACAAATACCTAACAAGAAGAGCGCTTCCCATCGACTCAAAAGAAGCGGCGGTGGTCAAGCGAAGATCCTATTCCTATGTCTTAGTAGAAGAAAAACTTTACAAGAGAGGCTTTTCCATCCCCCTCCTCATATGCGTCGAACAAAACGGAGCGGATTACATCCTACTCGAGATCCATGAAGGGATAAACGGCCAACATCTGGGAGGAAGATCCCTTGCCAAAAAAGCTCTACGAGCGGGGTATTACTGGCCCTCCATACAACATGACGTGAAAGAGCACGTAAAGAAATGAGACAAATTCCAGCGGCATAGGGACATGCACCTGGATCCCCAAACGAGCTCGAGTCCCCCTCTTCTCCCTGGTCCTTTTCCTGGTGGGGGTTAGACCTCCTCGGTCCGTTCGTGGTAGGTACAAATCAAAAAAAATATTTGATAGTAGCCGTCGACTACTTCACCAAATGGATAGAGGCAGAAGCATTGGCCAAAATTACCGCCCAAAACGTCTTTCGCTTCTACAAAAGAAACATTCTTTTTCGGTTTGGCATCCCACAAGCAATAGTCACCGACAACGGGACCCAGTTCATAGATCATACATTTCAGGAATTTGTTGCCAAGTTGGTCACCACCTAACACTTTGCCTCTTTCGATCATCCCCAGACGAACGGCCAGGCCGAGTCCGAGAACAAGGTGATACTTAGGGGTCTCAAACGAAGGTTAGATGAAACCAAGAAAAGATAGGTCGAGGAGCTACATGGTGTACTTTAGGGATACCAAACAATAGCACACTCATCAATCGGGGAGACTCCTTTCCGACTAACTTATGAAATGGAGGTAGTCATCCCCATAGAGATTTAAGAACCCTCCAGGTGAACTGAAGCTCCCCTAGATGAGAAGATGAACAACGTCGTCCAACGGGAAGAACTAGACTTGTTCGAAGAGATCCGAACATAAGCGACCTTATGAGAGTCCTATCTCAAACAAAAAATATACATGTGCTATGACACCAAATTCGTGCGACGAGAGTTCGAGATGGGCAGCCTTGTCTTAAAGAGAAATCGCAAAGAATCTCGCGAAGGCAAGCTAGTAGCAAACAAAGAAGGCCCCTATCGCGTCTACGCAAAAATAGGGAGCGGGAGTACTACTTAGAAAGTCTATAAGGGGAACAACTTGCTCGACCATGGAATGATGAAAAGCTAAAAAAATATTTCAGTTAAAACACTGAGCAGACGACGAGCTTCATCAATAAGACAGACTCATCCAGGCTCGACCACGCATGCATGCCTAGGTACAAGCATAGCACCCAAAACATTTTTGAAGGGGCAAGACTCCACTCTTCTAACGAGCGTGTCCTCATCCTGACATGGATAACTCGACTGAGCTCCATCGTCCTCGTACCACGATATTAGAACACTCGGCTCACAACGGGAAGTTCACGCCGCTGAGCTCAGGTCCTCCAAATGAGACTTGAATTTTTGCCCATGCCCGGTATTCACTCTGGTCATTTGTTCAGTTTTCCCATACTAGAGAACATACAAATCAAATGAGCAAATCCCCGTTATAAACTCTTAGCAAAATAAAATATGTCTCAAGAAAACGAGCATAATAATAAACATGCAAACACAAGTCAAATATTTGGAACAAACGATCACCATGGCCGGAGAATTAAAAGATACGACCACCAGGGTCGCTATTGTACAAATATTACAATAAGGGAGGCCTTTAGCCCCCCTTCCAAAAGAATAATTTGTGACCACGATGGCCACACTTGTTTAGAACTTATATAAACGGGTAAAAGCCCAAAAAAACAAGGTTACAATGTTATAGCACGCAGGCCAGAGCGGAATAAAAAGCTATCGATCATCATTCTTCAGTCTCTTCCTCGATAATGGGCGACTGCTGAGAGGGTCCCCATGTGGGCTGGATAGCGAGCTCCTTGAGATAGTCGGGAACCAAGATCTTTTCTGCAGCCACATAGTAATTGACCCCCATCCCGGAGGTATTAAACTCGACCCCAGGGTTCAAAACACGGAGCTGCTTTAGCATATTCTTGAAGCTCCCCTCGTAAGCGGCATGAGCGTCATCAATCGCTAGTTGAAAACGAGCAACCAGCTCAGCTCAAGTCTTCAAGTCCTTCGTATCTTCTAGCTCGTCTTTAGCGGGTGCAGCCTTAGCAGCCAAAGCCGCCACCCTCTCCTCTAGAGCCTTCTTCTTAAGCAGCAAAACCTTGCACATCTCGGATGGCTTCCCTAGATCTTCCTCGACTGGCTTCTAAGCTTGCTCCTCGTCACTCTACCCCTTCTCAGCTGCGGCCAGTTTGGCCGGTAGCTTCTTTAGCTCGACTTCTTGAGAAGAACCCCTCTCGGTGTAGTCTACCGCCATCTCAGTATCTTCATCAGGCCACCAGCATCTTGTGCCAACACTGCCCTTTTCTTCGGGCGATCCAGCCCTTCAAGGTGAAGAGACTCATCACGCGGGAGTTATAAAGAGGAACACTCAAAGAAATCCCTTTCCATCCAGTAGGAGGAAAGATCGTACTTACCTTTCCCCTTTTCCCCTGTCAAATCAACGCTCCCCTCGACGTGTGGTCTCTTCTCCTTCAAGGACACAAGAGCGGGAGAAAGGGTGACAGTAACTTGACCCGAAGTCGAGTTGCTTGACCTTTATGAAGGAAAAGTCCCTGAACCAGACTGGGAAACTTTCAATGTCTTCTTCTCCTTCACGGAAAGGTTCCTGGCTATGGAATTCCTGAGCAGGATTCATGTTATCTGCAGAACAAACAACAAATCAGAGTTAGCAAACGAGGACTTAAAAATGTCGACCATATATAACTATTCAAAATATAAAGCTAAATACCCTAGTATTTAAAGGGGTCCTCGCTCTCGAGGAGCTCCTTAACGGCTATCAGATCAGGCTCGTACACGATCTCTCTGTTCTTATTTGGGACCGACTTCTTTAGCTAGACGTGAGGAATCTGAACGACAAAAGAGGTCAAATGGCGAAACTCATCTGGTCCTTGTCACCAAGCTCCCCCTCCTTCCATATGAAGGAACCTAACTTGTTGTCAAAATGCTTCCTCGTCCACTAAAAATGGAACTTGTAGACCAACTTACTCACATGTTCCCCAAGCTCGTTCAAGACAGGGGCCTCATTGTCATCATATTCTAGAGTAGCCCGAAAAACATTCAATATTTACCTGCTCGAAAGAGGCTGCACGAGAATATACTTGTCCTTGAAGTGCGGAACAAATTCCAGGTAAGCTTTAAAAGCTTCCCATTTCCCTGCTTTAGGGTGACCCATCCCCACTTGCCATCAACCTTGCTCCTATAAAGATGGAAACAATAGAAGAACAAAGGAATCGTGGCCCCTGTCTTCAAATAATCACAGACAATCTCGAACGCTCGCATAAAAGTGACCCCGTCAAATGCAGTTGAGAAGAAGCCAGTCAAAGATGCCTGAAAATGGCCACCTGGAAATCCGAGAAGGGAAGTCAAAGGCCCATCTCCCAGAAAACAATGTCATACATAGAGATCCGCCGCTTATCATATTTCGAGCAGATCTGACTATATTTCCCAGGAATCCAAAGTGACCACTCCCCCCGGCTCTCGTCGTTGTACGCACACACTTCAGTAAAAACCTCATCCTGGTGCTCGAAGAAGTAAGAAACCCAATCCCAAGGATCCTCTGTGACCCAAGTATGCGGGTCCTTGTCATCCTCAGGCGCAAATAGGCCACCCTAATCGATGGAGGCCATCTCCATATCCTCTCCCCTTACTTGTTGATCGGATTGGTTCAGCGCGTCTTCTGATATCTCTAAGATGCTCGACGTACTACAAGACTCGTCCGTGGAACTCTAGGAAGATCTGGTCTATCCATTTGAAAGATCTCCTTTGATATTATCATCCATAGTATCTGAAAAGCAGAGGATAGAGGTGAGTTCGACATCAATGCTAAAACCACCTTTCCACTACTAATCAAGTGAAAGGGCGTTAATAAACGAGGACCATGTCCCCGACCAGAACCCTCACTAAGGCATCTGAATGATCAAACACTTTTCCCAGCAAGACAAACTCTAGTAAAAAATGACATAAATCCTCAAGGATCATCTACGACATGTCGCAAAAATCCAGGAGGATCCATGGTGTCTCCGGCGATACTAAACTACTGAACCATCACCTACCACCAACACTCCCAAATAACTCCCTAACAGACATGATCCTAAGCCTAACCGCATGCATTCCTAAGAGGAAAATCATGAAAATCTAAGCTACAACAGCTAAATAATAGAGAAAAAACCAAAATCTTACCAATTAATGAAGGAATTAAGTTGAAAGGAACGACAGCAAATAGTTAATCTTCAAGAAACAACAGCGGTCAACAAGCGAGCAATAACGAGCAATACGAGAGAAGAACAAAAAATGCATAATGCTCTACTTCTCTCGTATTTTTAGTTAAACCCCCCACGCGTGAGAGACACATGCCTAGGGAACTGTAGGATCATCATCATTGCACCCTAGCCCCTAGGCCATCATTGCGCCGCTGCATCAGCACCCTACCAAAAACACACTACCTCTTCAATTTTCATAACTCAAATGACCAACTAATCATCTCCCCGGGAGAAAGGCACAACGGGCGACACTCACGCTCCCCGTAAGAAGCGCCCCATTCCATGAGCAGGTGTTAAAGTCATCACTCTTGCGCCCAGAAGCAACGACTTAGGGGTTATTATTCTGGACTAGCCCAACTGTTAAAATGGGTCCAATCTAACCTCCTCCTTTGGCACGGCCCGTGCGACCACGGCATGGGCTCCCCCGCCCTTCGTCGGGCACCATCGATCGTTTTTCCTCCTGGACCATCACTGAACTATGATAATTGACGAGCGCCTCTAAGTCTTCTGAAGCCCAAGTCGGCCAGACAACCAGGAATTGACCATATCACTGCCTGTAACCTACCTCATCCTCATAACTAACATCTAGTTGCGGGCACACCTGCCCGGTTTGACTAAGTCCTAGCAGTTAACTATTTTTGTAGACTCGCATATCTAGGCCTAAAAATAGGGACCAATGGGCAAGCACCAGGGGAACTATATAAACCCTCACTCATGTGAGGGCCAGGTATCGAATATCCATTATCTATCACTAAAACCCTAATACTTTGCTTGTATATATTTTGCTCCCACACTGACTGGATTGGCGGAGTGCCTTGTAGGTACAACCCCCCGTTTTCCTTCCCGAATTTACTGCCCGTCTGAAGATCATCATCCGGCCACCTTATAGGTTCTAATCAACCAGTAATATCATATTCTAATCTTTGTAACCGCCTTCGGAGCCTACCACTGTAGAATTGTATCTACTTTGGATGGATCCACAATAATACCATCACCTGATCTAACATGACCAAGAAAAATAACTTCTTGCAACCAAAATTCACATTTCAACAACTTAGCATAAGGTTTCTTCTCCTTCAACACTTTCAACATAATTTGCAAATGTTCAGCATGTTCTTATTCTGATTTCGAATAGATCAGAATGTCATCAATAAAAACCACCACAAACTGATCCAGATAAGTATGAAATATATGATTCATATATTCCATAAATACTCATGTTGCATTAGAAACACCAAATGGCATCACCAATTATTCATATTGTCTATACTAAGTCCTGAAGGCCCTCTTTGAAACATTCTCATCCTTAACTTGAATCTGATGGTAACCAGGCCTCAAGTCAATTTTGCTCAAAATAAGTTCACCTACCAACTAATCCATCAAGTCATCTATTCTCATAAGTGAATACTTGTTCTTGATTATTACTTTATTCAACTGTCGATAATTCTCACACAACCTCATAATACCATCTTTCTTGTTTACCAACAACAGCGGAGCTCCCCAAGGCGATACACTAGGTCTAACAAATTTCATTTCCAGTAATTCTTCTAATTTCTTTTTTCAATTCATCTAATTCTGACGCCGATATCATGTATGGTGCCATAGAAATAGGTCGGGTACCATGGACAAGATCCATAGAAGACTCCACCTCTCTCTCTCTCTCTCTCTCTCTCTCTATCTCTCTCTCTCTCTCTCACACACTCTCTCTCTCTCTCTCTCTCTCTCTCTCTCTCTCTCTCTCTCTCTCTCTCTCTCTCTCTCTCTCTCTCTCTCTCTCTCTCTCTCTCTCTCTCTCTCTCTCTCTCTCTCTCTCTCTCTCTCTCTCTCTCTCTCTCTCTCTCTCTCTCTCTCTCTCTCTCTCTCTCTCTCTCTCTCTCTCTCTCTCTCTCTCTCTCTCTCAGTACATCTAATACATCATCTAGAAACACTTTTGGAAATTCCTTCACCACTAGAAATTCATCAATCACAACTTGACTTTTAACAGACAATGATGCAAATAAGGTAAACATTTGAGCTTTTTCTTGCAAAATCTCTTCCACCCGTCTAGAAAACAAGAAACAAACTTCTTCTTCCTCAACAGGAGCACGAAACTGTAATGTTTTATTATAACAACTTATATGAATGTGATTGAACTCCAACCAGTTCATTCCCAAGATAATATCAAGATCCCTTAGCGGCAAGGAAATGAGATCAACAACAAAATCTCTATAAAAAAATAAACAAAGTACAATTCAAATAAACTAAAGAAGAAGTCACTGATCCCTTAGCAGAAGTATTGATAGTCATCTCAACCGTTCATGGAGAACACTTCAAGGCCCAACCTTTTCACACAATCAACAACAATAAATAAGTGTGTAGCACCAATATCAATAATAATAATTAAAGGAATACTATTAATGTAACATATACCTTTAATCAACCTATCAGCATTAGAAGTCTGAGTTCCCGGTAGAGCAAACACTTTCCCTATTGATTGAGCTTGCTCTGGACTCTGACAATGAGTATTGATGTGTCCTGGTTCGCCATAGTTATAACATGTCACTACATTATCCTTGCAATCAGCAACTAGATATCATGACTTTCCACATCGGAAACACTTCTTCACACCACTGTTACATTCATTGGTGTGGTGACCTAGCTCACAACACCTAAAGCATTTAAGAGTAGCAGTAGAACCTCCCCCACTTGGCCTCTTACCATCAGTAACCCTTTGTTTACCTTTCTCAGCTGGGGCACTATAAGGCTTCCCACTAATCTAATGATGTTTCCCCCTCTTCTCGCTCAGACTCTTATAGTGAGTTGACTTAGCCTTACTATATTCCTCGAAGATTCTACAACTATTCACTGACTCTGGAAACTGACATATCTGTTGATATCCAATAGCCTGCTTAATCTCATGATGCAACCCATTCTCAAACTTAATACACTTCGAAAACTCGGAAGCTGCCTCATTGTAATGAGGATAGAACTTAGCAAGTTCCACAAAGCTGGCAACGTACTCAGTAATAGACGAACTCCCTTGCTTTCAACTCTAGGAATTCAATCTCTTTCTTCCCGCAAACATCTTCAAGAAAATGATTTCTCAAAAATTCTCTGTTGAAAACAACCCAAGTGATCACTTTTTCTGCAGCTACCAACACCTGACGAGTGTTGATCCACCAATCATCAGCCTCCTCGGCCAGCATGTATGTACCAAACCGTACCTTATGGGCTTGTGAGCAATCCATCACTCAGAATATCCTCTCAATTTTGTTAAGCAAAGCTTGTGCTCCATCAGGGTCATACCTTCCCTTGAAATTAGGTGTATTGTTCCTCTGGAACTCTCCCATATAACAGAACTCAATGTTCCCTCCAACATTAGGTTGATTCTGCACAACATGAGTCATAGCCTGCAAAGCATCAGCAGTAGCATCATCGTTCCTTCCAGCCATTTTTGTTCCACACCAATAACAATAATAATGGTCAGAAGACTATATCGATAATATTCAACTATCACACCACACTGACTCAACAACTTGACCAGACAGATCGACCTACTCTGATACCACTATGTAACACCCTAATTTACCTCGAATAATTATAATAAAAAATCAGAGTAAATTAAAAACTTCATACAATTAGGATATCATGTTCATCAACACAAACATGTTCATATTATAATAACATGTAATACATACAGCTTATTTAAACTAGTAATAATAACTACAAAACCTTCAACATGTTTAACATCATCTTATTGCAGCGCAAAAGTATTAACAGAGTATTCAAGTACTTATTTCAAATAAAACATGTTATAAAGTAGTCATAAGATTTCAACATAAAAGATATCATAAAATCTCTAACAAAAATAGCATAGCACTCAAACGTTCGACCCCTAGTGTTGCATATAAGAGAAGACATTGACACCAACGAAAGCAATAAATAAGAGCATTCTCTTCTATTCTCATCCAAGCCTTCATTGTAGATCACCTCCATGTTACCCACGTGGAGGCAACATTCAAACAGAATAGGTGAGATATCACAATAATATAAAGGAATGCATAATAATAAGTAAATAACAATTTTTTCATGCATAGTCACCCATTCCACCAATCACACTCTCACACAATCAACAACACTCAATTACACATCAACTATGTAATAATAATATTCATACAATAACAACAATTATGCAACACAATGAGACTCAACACCATGACTCAATGCATGTAGTACCAATATTTGAACTCTCCAGTTCACCGCTCCCGATCCCCACCATATGATCCAAGCACACTAAAATCGTCACCAACACCATAGGTAAGGCTTCACCGATTCCCGCCTACAACCAGCTACTCGCACCCAACTCTCACCATAGAATTGAGGCTCACTAATACGAATTCCATACCCCAAAATTTCCCTATTATTATTGTTAATCACTTTATTCTATTTTTTTTCTAATGTTGGTGTTATCATACTTTTAGTTTAAATTTTTAATTAAATTAATTTATATTACCATAGTTATTATTTTAAAAATACTAATTAGTTTTATTTATTTCTAAATACAATGGGGTCCAAATGGTAAAAGGGGTATATTCTTATAAGAATGTTTGGGTTTAAAGGAGGTATGAATTTCACAAATTCTGAATTAAGTTAAAGGGTCCATTAAGCTGTTTTTTGAAGTCTATTAGATCTATTGGGATTGACTGGAGTTGACTTTCTTATTTATTTTTATTCTTATTATTTAGAAAAAGTTGGTTGATGTCAACTTTCAAGTTTTCTCATAAATTATTGTTTGTTATTGTTAAAAATATATATTTTTATAATTATTATTATTTATTATTATTCAATTATTATTTTTTATTATTTCTTGATAAATGTTGACCGAGTCAATGGAAGGGTTGGAACCCTAATGTAATCAGTTGCGGCGGTGTTATCCACCTTCTTCTTCACTAAGCAATGCTAAAGCCCGGAAATTTAAAACTAAACCAAATCTTCACAGAATCAAATCAAAGATTACAGATAAAATGAATTTTATTCATTGATTGATGATTATACAGGCAATTTAGTCTAAATATAACAATCATATCTAAATCATATCTAAATCAAATCCATAATCAACAAACCCTAATTTCAAACAAAATCTAATCTCAATCAATTTACAACAAATCTTTAATCAATCTTGAAATGTAACAGCAATTACTTACAATTTTCCTAATTTGCTCAATCCCTAAAACTCTATAAAAACCCTAAAAATTATAAGAAAAGGGACCGAAAAATTAAGATTAAGGAGAAGGAGTGGAAGAGGAATTTTGGAGTCATGTCGCTCGAATCTCTGACTGTGAGTCTCAACACCAATGTTTCCTCGCTTGAAATCTAGGTTTCATAACTGAAACCCTAGATCTTCAGTCCCTTGTTGCGACTGTCATCTGCAAACGCTTCTCTTACCTGCAAAGGAGAAGAAGAAGAGATCAGAGGGAGATCACAGAAACAATTGGAGGAAATTGAAAGCACACAGTTTCACTTTATAGAGGTAACTCGCTGAAACACTTAGCTTGAGGGTTTGTGCTTTGATTTGGGTTGCAATTTGGGGGAGGGTTGACTTCCGATCGCCACCGTTTAGGGTGGCCTCCATTTAGGATTGATGGTTTTGGGATGAAGGGTTTTGTGGGATGGAGAAGAGAGAACGAGAGAGTAGTAGAAGAAGAGAGAGGAAGAGTTTGTATGAATGAAACAAAAATGGGGAAAATCATGTTATACTCCCTCCACACTCTCTTCAGATTGCAGCACGTGGCCATCTACTGGCCATGTGATTATTTTGCTCCATGTTAATCCTATGTGTGTCCCTTGCCATATACCCCAGTCAACGTTTTGATCTCAATCGTCCATTCCGCTTACTCCTAATGAACGCCCCTGAGTTAACTTCAAGGAGTCAGACGATCACCATCGAATGGTGCTACTGATGCAGTCACCATAAGCCCCCTACGACCTACACACTAGATCTGGACGAATCATCGTAATTTTTTTTGGCCAAGACCCATTGCTATACACACCCCAGTTTTTTTATTTACTTTCTTAAACTGCAATTTACACCTTTCGTGTTCTGGGCCTCCCAAAACCAAGATATGGGCTCTAGCCCATTGCTACTTACCACTCCTGAATTACTAGTCTTAAATAAAATACACCCCTTCGTTATTTAAATTAATTTATTTAAATTATTTATTTATTTATTTATTTTTCTTATTTGTTTTATTTATATATCTTGTCTATGTACTTTATTTATTTATTATCACTAAACTTTGATTAAACTTTGTCTATGTTCCTCGGCTCCCAAATCTTCGGCTAGGCGTAAGCTTGCCAAGAATGCCTTATATTCGGCATGGTTATTTGAGGTCGAGAAAGATAATGCAAGGGAAACTTTGATTAAGGTTCCTTCTTTGTTTTTTAATATGATGCCAATGTCGCTTCCTGTCAAACAGAAGGCACCATCGACGAAGATCGTCCACCGACATGCTCTTTTCGGGTGTGCGGGCGAGGTCATGTCAGGTCTTCCGAGCAGCTGCTTTATTGGTTGATCCGTTCGGACGACTATGATATGCGCCAGGAATTAGTTCCTGAGTCTCCTTGTCATGTTAACAAGGGATAGGGCCACCTTTTAAATTTGTTGATATCTTATTTATGGGCTTTGCAGGGCATTGCTCGTAAAATATATTGGTCTATGTCCTTCTGGGGTTTCTCTGATCAATGTCGCGCTTAATGCCTCGGAGGCGATGAACAGATAAAGATATAAGATTTCATCCTTCTCTGGTCAAGAAAGGAAGGGAGGTTGTGATAGCGCTTTTTTAAGTGGGTGAGGGTTTTCTCGTATTCAGGCGTCCACTCGAAGGCAGCTTCCTTGTGGAGGAGCTTGAAAAGGGGAAGTGCGTGTTGGACGGATTTTTCCATGAATCGAGAGAGGGAAGTGAGTATTCCGTTCAATATTTGGATGGAATTTTTCGAAGTGGGCGTTGGAAATTCAGAAAATGCTCGGCATTTGTCGGGGTTTGCCTCAATGCCTCATTCTGTTAGGTAGAACCCGAGGAACTTACCCGCTCGTATACCAAAGGTACATTTTCTGGTTTAAATCGCATCTTGAACTTTCTGGCCTACTCGAACACTTTCTTTAAGTGGAGGGAATGATCAACCTCTTCCATGGATTTTACGATCATGTCGTCCATATAGACTTCGAGCATGTCGCCTATCTCATTATGGAAAACTTTGTTCATCATGCGCTGATATGTAGCGCCCGTATTTTTTAGGCCGGAGGGCATTACATTGTAGTAATAGTTTCCCGACTTATTCATGAAAGCGATATATTTCTTATCCTCTTTCGCCATTGGAATCGGGTTATAACCAGAATATGCATCCATCAATGATAGCAATTTAAAACCGGCCGAGTTGTCGACCAGTTTATCAATATTGGGAGGGGATAAGCATCTTTCGGGAAAGCCCAATTGAGATCAGTATAATCAATGCACATGCGCCATTTTCCATTAGATTTTTTCACAAGACCTACATTTGAGAGCCAGGTTGTGTATTGGACTTCAGAAATAAAATGGCCTCTAGGAGGTCTTTTACAGCTAGTGCGACAGCCTCCATTTTTTAGGGGGACTATTTTCTCCTACGTTGGGCGACCGCCTTGCGGGCAGGATCTATGGTTAGGTGATGGCATGTGATTTCTGGATCGAATTTCGGCATCTCGGCCACACTCCAAGCGAATAGGTCAGCATTCTTCCTTAGGCAAGCCTTAAGTTGCCTCTTCTCCAAGTCGGGGAGGTCAGCTCCGATCTTCACTCCTCTGGTGGGGTCGTTCTCGAGGGGGACGAGTTCGAAGTCTCCATCTTGGATAGGTCATGCGGGATCTGAGAGTTCCTCGTTATCTGCATATGGGATTGAACCTTCGCCTTCGAACATGGGTTCTTTCTCTGTTCTACATTATCCTCTTGGGAGAAGCGGCTATCGAGGTCAATGGCATCGATCCTATGTAGTGGTTTGGCTTCCTCAGAGCTGGAGGACAGTGCGACCCCGGTGGTCATTTGAGGTTGGACGTTGATGGAGAAGAGGCCTTTGGTTGAGGCTTCAAAACATATTCTTGATGCTTGGATGTCCCTGTTCAGGGTGGCGACCAAACCCTCGACAGTGTAGTACTTCATCTTGAGGTGTATGATAGAGGGTACCGCAATTAGTTTGGTGAGAGTGGGTCTCCCAAAGATGCACTGGTAGAGAGACGGGCAATCCACTACCAGAAAATGGGTTTTGATGGCTCTGGTTGTCACTCATCTCCCGAAGGTGACGATCAACTCGACATATCCCCAGGGTTTCGTACTGGCCCCGTTGAAGCCCTGGAGTTCCGATCCTACATACGGGGTCAGATGGCTTTCATTCAGCTGTAGGGTAGCAAACAACTGGGTGTATATGATGTCTACCGAGCTACCTTGATCGACCAGAATGCACCGCACGTCGAAATTCACCATGTGAGCCCTTATGAGTAGTGGGATGGTCGAGTTAGAGGCCCCGCTCGTTAGTTCCTCCCTGTAGAAAGTGAGGGGATGAGAGCCTCCTCGAAACTTATCTAGTGTGGCATCCATGTCATAATTGGCTTCGATGATTTGATCGAATCTCTTTTTACGGACCCCACTGTATGCCTGTTGAATCCCCCGCCAGAGATGACCATAGCAGTAGGGAACGACTCTCAAGGACTGTGAGAGGAGAAATTCAATGGAACTCTCCCCATGTCCGGGCAGTAGAAATCTTCTAGCTGCGAGATGCTCATGGTGACCGGTATGGTGTTGATGTAGGGGGACTCCTTCCCCTCTTTAATGTTTTTAGCTTTTGGAGCCTCTTCATGGGCTCCCTATTTCTTCTCGTATTGCTTGAGGTGCCCGTCTTGAATCAGTATCTCGGTTACATCTTTGAGATGGACGCAATCCTCAGTGTTGTGTCTGTGGCTTTTATCGAACCTTTAGTATTTGCTCTTATCGGTTCCTGGTTTGGAGCCTATGACTTCGGGTGTCGACGGGAAGCAGTGAAGTGCCTCAAGAACATCCTCCCCAATTGCTTTCAGGAGGTGATAGATTCACCCGGGAGACTCTTGTACCAAGACATTGCTCCTTTCCTGAGGGTGGTTGGGAACAGTCTACATTTGATGGCGCCTCTGACCCCTCAATAGTCAAGGTAGGCGTCGATGTTCTCTATGTGTTTATCACGATCAGTCGTACCATCATATATTCCTAGTGGAGGTGGCTTCTCCGGGCCGATTGGGAGTTGGGCCTCTATAATCTCTCTTGGTAGCGGCCCGTGGGGCTCGTCATCATCGCTTTCTATGGGAGATGGAGAAGGGTATTGATAATTCCTTCCCCGTCGGGCATCATGGTCTCGTCGGGAGGAAGGACTCCTCCATTATTGTCTTGGCTTGGGTGATGGTGATCGACCGCGGTCAACTTGGCGGTTGCCCTTCTTCTTCTTGGATGATGAAGAGTCTTGGTCTTTCGTGGGAGGTGTGCGGTTGCGTTTCTTGAAGAAAGAAACGTTACGCCTCTCCATTCTTGGTGGATGGCCACGCCTAGGTGGAGATATGCTGGGGGAATCTCATCTCCAGGGTCTCCGGAGAGGAGACTTTGACTGCTTCTTCTCCCAGGCCCCTATCTTTTTGTTCTGCTATAGGATAAGGGTGTTGGTCTGGTTGATGGAAGTGAGCAATGTTACGATGGCTAGATTGGCATTGTGAGGAATGGGAACTAGTTGCAGGGCCTCTAGAAGTTCCTCGGTGGGGATCTTAGGGTGTTGCTCATCCAAGAATTATTGATCGTTGGGATGGGCATCGACAAAATCAAGGGACGCAGTCCGACCATCACGGAGGCCAAAGTTATCCCCGAGGTGAGGATGTTCTTGACTTCTATTAGTCTTGTGCGCTGTGGAAAGTACAACCTTTCCAGACAGGTGATATTCATCACAGTCAGCCATGATTATTGAATGAAGAGATCTTTGGTTTTCAGACTTCGAGGAATAGAAAATGGGGAAGATAGATTCCCATAGATGGCACCACTGACCTTACCGATTGATCAGAACCTGCAAGGTGGCCGGATGATGATCTCCTGTTTGGCTGGAATGTCGAGGAGGAAAAAAGGGGGTTGTACCTGTAAGGCACTCCGATGATCAAGTAAGTGTGGGAGAAAGGATATACAAGCAAAGTATTAGGGTTTTTGTGGTGAATAGTGAATATTTGATACTTGGCCCTCATATGTATGAGGGTTTATATAATTCCCTTGACGCATGGCCATTGGTTCCTATTTTTGGGCCTAGATATGCGGATTCGTGAAAATAGGTGATTGTCAGGACTTGGTCATACCGAGCAGGTGTTCCTGTAACTAGTCGTTGGTCCCGAGGAGGAGGTAGGTTATAGGAAGCAGCCTGATCGCTTCCTGGTTGTCTGGGTGACTTGAGGTCGGGAAGACTGGGAGGTGCTTGTCGATTATCGAAGGTCAGTGTCGGTCTAAGAGGGAAAACAATTGATGGTGTCCGACAGAGGGCGCGGTAGATTAGGGTTGTCTCGTGTGTGCTTTACCAAAGGAGGACTCTAGGCTGGTCCCACACAGGTTGTCGGGCCAGTCCAAAACAAAACCTTATAAAGAAGGACTGTCAATTGGCCAAGGGGATTTAACATCCCTATGAGTTTTTGTGACAAATTCACCTAGAGTTAGTGGAATTCCTTTAAAATAATATCTCTCAAGGGGCTAGACTCTTTGGGGGTAGGACTTTGAAATGAAACCTATGACTCTTTGTATTAACCATAAAACAAAATCTCATGGTGAAACCTTGTACGACCTAAGAGACGAAAGTTTCGGTCTACAACGAGGTTCCACCTAAGGGAGGTTCTTATGCCTTTGCCCTTTGGAGTTATCCATGATACCCTTAAGGAAACTACCTTTGGTGTTAAGCTACCATTTAACATTGATCCTAAGTACAAGCCAAATGTGTCAAGTCCTCTTCTTATGTCCGTAGAAGAGATAAATAACTTGAAGAAAGCCTTGGATCAAGCTCAAAAGGAGAATGCAGGATTGGATCTTAGCCTTCATGACCTTACTAAGAAGAAAAGAAAGTTGCAGCAAGAGCTTGAGTCAAAAGATCAACTGATTCAGAAAGACTGTGAAGCATTTGAGAATGAGAGCCTTAAGCGAGAGCATCCGACCGAAGGATTATTGAGCTCTACTTTCAACTTGGATTCCCATAATCAACATTTGGATGATTATGCAAGAGACATTGGAAGACTAAATAGGTGGTATGAAAAAGCACTACAAGACAAAAATGAAATGGAAGCAAATCTGAGAGCTCAAATCCAAGGGTTAGTATAAGGAGCTCTAGATTCGGAGGA
This sequence comes from Vicia faba, assembly GCA_948472305.1. Taxonomy (NCBI): domain Eukaryota; kingdom Viridiplantae; phylum Streptophyta; class Magnoliopsida; order Fabales; family Fabaceae; genus Vicia; species Vicia faba. The sequence continues at coordinate 1,006,733,241 of OX451737.1, forward strand.
CCAAATCTAGTTCCTTACCACCAGTCTCTGTGAAAGCCAAGAATCAGAAGTGAGAGAACGCCTTAGAAATATGGAAGTAGAGAATATTCTCTCTCAAAAGATAGAAGAATATGAGCAAGTCTGTCACAAGCTAGAAGACCTCCGAAAGAATTTCCTCATACAAATAAGACTTTATACGGAGACGAGGGATGAAAATTTATATTGGGAAGGAAAACATGTAAAGATCTCCAAATCTGGAGAAGATAATAAGAAGATAGTTCTGAACCTCTACAAGGAATACCAGATCTACAAAGACAAGCACGCAAAACTTGCCTTCCTAGCCAACAATCTTATTGAGGACATTCCAAGGAACCTAAAAGATACAGAAGCAACAATGGTTCCCCTCCCAAAATATGTTCAAGGCTTCCTCAAGCTTTGTAGAAAAATGGTTGATAGTTTCAGGGAAGAGATCTGCAAGCGCACCTAGGAGATTATTTGTTTCCCTTTTGTTATTTCTTTCAGTATTTGACGATTGGTTCAGCATTTACTTCCAGTACTTTCCCTTTGGTGTTTCGATTAAAACTTTTGGAGTGTATTTCCCTTGATGGTTTAAATTAATAAAAGTATTCTTGTTTCCCTATTCAGATTGTGTATTTATTTTTAGATAATCGCCAATAAAAACCAAAATCTAAAGAAAAAAAAGTACATATATAAAAAAAATATAATAAGGAAATCCTATGTGAATAAGACAATAATTAAAAATTTTTGAAATATTCATACGCATCCATGCCTTCACAAGAACTACATTTAGCAAATTCATACATAAAGCTTACATTTTTCAAATAATCATTCTCCAGTTAAATCATTGGTAAAAAAGCATTGCCTTTCTGACCTCCATATCAAACAAGTGCTCATTAAAAGAAAGTAATGGATAAGATTGAGGAAAATCAAGCCATCTTCCAAGAAGATTTGGAACAAGTGAAGGGTAGCATTGACTCAATGAAAAGAGATATGAGTTCAAACTTGCTCGCCTTGAAAGACATCATATAAAGATAAGATCAGATCCCAATGGTAGCCTTTGAAGAAGTAGCCCAGACTATTGGTGCATCGAGCGGTCACCAACTGAGACAGGTACCAGAGTCAGGACCTCTAAAGTGAACTGTGGCTCAGCACGAGGTCCAGCAAGCTGATACTAAAGGATTTATCCTACCTCCACCGAAGGTAGGGGCATCTCATACCTTACAGTTTTCAGTCAACAATCTACACAATGTGGATAATTACATAGACCTATAATATGGAGATCATGACTTGGAAGACATCAATCAAGTACCTCAAAGAACTACCCATACTAATGTTGCTGAAAACCCCATGGCACTCATTCAATTTAAAGCTCTTGAGGAAAAGATGAAGGATGTGGAGGGCTACGATGCTTTCAACATCGATGCTCTCGAAATGGGTCTAATTCCAGATGTAGTGATCCCTCCAAAATTCAAAGTACCATACTTTGAAAAATATAAGGGACTCACATGACTAAGGAACCATATATGTATATATTGCATAAAAATGCATGCATATGCTCAAGATCAGAAGTTAATGATCCATTGTTTCCAAGACAGTTTGAGTGGGGCATCTTTAGATTGGTATATGCAATTGCATCGAGTTCATATCCAGACATGGGCAGATCTTGCCAACACTTTCTTAAGATAATATAAGTACAACTTGGATAGGGCTCCTAATCATATGCATCTCCAGAACTTATCTCAAAAGAAGGATGAGTCCTTCAAAGAGTATGCTCAACAGTGGATAGAAATGGCAGCCCGCGTACAACCACCACTTCTGAAGAAAGAATTGGTCGATATGTTCATGGGTACTTTACAAGGGTTGTACTATGATAAAATGGTAGGAAGCATCTCTTCCGTATTTTATGATTTGGTGACTATTGGTGAAAGAATTGAGGCGGGTATAAAAAGTGGCAAGATACAAGGGGCATCATCCAGTACTCCTTGTCGTTCAAAGAAGTGTGTTTCTAACTTCTCGGAGAAAAAGAAGGGAGAAATTAATGATGTTGCATCACATCCGAAAGAACAACAACCATTGGTAATTCCACGTGAACAACAAAAGAATAGGTTTTAGAGGCCTCCGAGAAGATTTGATCCTCTCCCCATGCCTCACAGTCAGCTATTGCAGCATTTACTCACGGTTTCTTTGGTAGGACTAAAGTCATTAGCTCCTCTGATTGGGGCACTCCCGCCAAAATATGACGCTAATGCAAGGTGTGAATATCATGCCAACTCTCCATGTCATACCATAGAAAAATGTTGGGCCTTCAGACATAAGGTTTAAGATTTGTTGGATTCCCAAGACATCACTTTTGACAAGCCTAATACCAAGATGAACCCCATTCCTCCATGTAACACCCTATTACCCCGTCGGTAAATTATATAAAAATCAGAGTAAATTAATTTTTAAAATACAACATCAAAATAGGATGCCACATGCTTCATACATAATACATACTCATTAAATAAAATACGCAACACAATTCATATGTTCAAAAGTCTTAAACCTCCTTTCATTTATTCGCAACGGAAAACATCAATAAAGAATCATCTCAATTCTCCAACCAGAGTCATAATTATCATCTTTCAAAATTCAGCATAGTCATAAATTAAACTCAAACAATAGAGTAGTGCAAAGTTCACTCCAACGAAATAAAACAAACACGAAATACCCAAGTGTTATGTATCAGAGCATACACCGACTCAATCTACACAGAACTGAAGGAACTCCTCATCTAACCACGACCTCGAGCTACTTCGAATCATCTGCACGTTACCCACGTAGAGGCAACACTCAAACAGAAAAGGTGTGATATCATAACAATATAAGAGGAAGCATAATAATGAACAGATAGTAATTCAAGTACAGATCATTATACATCTTTATCTCACACCTTTTTATCGTTCATCATACTGTGAAACACATCAATATAATTATATGTAACAAACAACACAAACATCCACCGTAACAGAATTAGAAATTCGTTTAATAATCAAACCATCAATTACTAATAACAGTGTAATGCAATGAGGATAATAATGACTCTATGCATGTGGTACCATTGGAGTAAAACTCCCAACATAAACTTTTTCCAGTAATCTCGAGGCATAAGGCATAATCCCTCTTCACAAATCATTTTTCCAATACAGTCCTTCACAAAATCCGCCAATACAGGCCTTCACAAAAGCCTCCAATACAGACCATCTTTAATGAATGCATGTGACACTGACATGCAACAACTTAATTTACATTGATTGTTCATACTTATCAATTTCTCTCCAATACAAGTCATCTTCATCATCATTATCATGCAATACATCATGCAAAATCCTTCGTACATCGTTTACACAACACTGATACATTCAATCGCAACATTTTGCATTACAACACATTCAACATACGCACACATCAGAATTATTCCAATAAAATATTAGTCTACTATCATCAAAATTATTACCAAATTGTAGAAAATATTTTTATATTTCCAACGATCCAAACGGCGCGTCAAACGGACACCCGAGTTAAAAGTTATGGAGTTTTCAAGTTTTAAAAAATGCTGTCAAACAGTGAGCAATCGATTGCACTAACATACAAATTGATTGCACCTTGTTCCAGAGGACAAAAATCATGTTTTTAAGTAGTGAAAATTTGTACTGCAAATCGATTTCTTACTGAAACAGAATAAAAATTCACCAAAATTGAATTGTGCAAATCGATTGCACCTGCACTACAAATCGATTGCACCATGTGAAAAACAGTTTTACGGATTTAGAAAAATAGCAGTGCGAAAACCCTTTTGGCTCAATTCTAAAAACACGAACTTCATGAGATAATGCACAATCAAACCGCAAATTATCATCCCCATCATCATACATCAATTACCACACATATCAAACATCAATGGTACACACAATGCATCAAAATCAATCATCAAAGGGTAAAACCCCAAAACAACCAAATAGGGAAAAATCATAAGCATACTACCATGGAACCTAAACACCACCATACCCCATCATTAGGAAAACCCTTATAGAGTTAGAATCCCCATTACCTTAGATTGGTGATGATTCTTGATCCCTGCTGATGAACTTTCCTACCCTAGCTTTCCTAGTGCTTTCTCCTCTTCTCACTTCTATGCTTCTCTTTATTTGTTTCTACGTACTGACTCTCTTTCTCTTCTTCTCACTCTAATATATCCCAATATTAAAATAACTATCCAAATTAAGTAATTATTTAATTATTATTATAAAATAATAATAATCCTAATATTATAATATAATAGTAATAAAAATCCATATTATACTACACACCCCCATGTATCTACACATTTAGCCATACACCCCTAAAACCTAAACTCTCATAATTCTAAGTTATCTAGTCCCCAACAAAATATCATATCACATTATCTAGTTATTTAATTAAAAAAAATCTAACTAAATTGGGGTGTTACAACTCTCCCCCACTTAGAATATTTTCGTCCTAAAAAATCCACTTGATACTAACAAATCCGGATACGACTCTAGCATCCTTCCTTCCAACTTCCACATCATGTTTATAAACCTTCTGAATACTACTATCCAACCTTCCATATCATCAACCACAAAAATCCAATAAGATGCATTACTACCGAGTTATGAATGCATATGTTAATTTCCTCCTTGTCTCATCACCCCAGAATACATGATATATTACTTTATGTTCCTGTTTATGCTTGGGGCCGGAACACAATGAGATCCTCTTTGTCACTATAGGTAACACTTCTCTAATTTCTCTTCATAAGGAAACTATGCTCACCCTCGAGTCTCTGCCATAGGAAACAAAACAACAACATAGACTAAGAACGTAGAGTCTCATGACATGAACACCGTCTCTACTATTTCATCATACAATAATATCATCATAAGAACATAAAAACAACCAATTACCGACAACATTGACACACAACTTTAGTGCCATAATGTTATGTTCCACTAGTAGATTATGCAAATCAATACCTCTATTACGATGACAGCAACACGAAAAATATATCAACCTTTCACCTAACAATTCCATTCTGAAATGTCCAATGGTTTGCATCATCCCCGTAGGATTCTGATGTTTATCGTTGACTCCTAACAAGTCACACATGCATAATGAACTACGCCACATCACGCTTCAGCTGCACCACTCTGATTCATCTACTTTACAATAACTATCATCATTTTGATTTCCATGAACTATCAGATCTACAAGTTTCACGTCTAGTTTCTGAATCTCTTTAATATCCACTAGGAAATCATTGTTCACTTTAGATATCCTTAACCTTCCACTATGCAGCATTAACTCACATACCAACTCAAGTCATCGAACAACTCAATAATTTCCAACTCTTTCATAGCCACTTTGATATTAGGTTCACACAAAATGGTGAATAATTATCTTCTCGATAAAAAGTCAATCATCTTTACTCACTATCAAGCTAGTAAGACAAGTATATCCCATCCAATACAATCATGTCTACTATCAACAAGAGATTAAGGGTGATCAGTTCCTCAATTTGTCAATAGGTAGCCGATAACCATACTGGTGGCATAAATCATCGTTACTCAACTACAATAGTGTCCTTTATCTTGTGCTCAAAGTTACTTAAGCATAATATTCAACAATCATCTCTAAGACTTACAAACATTTTCTTAATTTCCTTCTTTTCAACCTCGTCAATGATACATAAACGCCCAAAAATCCATCACATATTCTCTTATACATACTCGTGGTGCAAAACAATTGTTAAATATTCTCCCAATATTGGAATCGCTACTACACCAAGTATAATCCAAGTCATTTCGCTCCAAATGAAGTATTCACCCAAGTAAAGGGCTTTAATAACATCAATAAATCCTTAGTCTCTCCTTTAGCCTTATAGCCTCGATGATTCATATAACTTCATATTTGGATCTCATTCCAATCGCAATCTAAATAACACCATTACCACATCCCAGTTGCTGATAAAACTTCCAAAATTTTCTTGACACGTGTCAATATTATATTATCAACAAAGCACAATCCACTCTACCATCTAACTTTCTCTCTTCCTTAAAGATCTCTACACTCTAAACATTCTCAATTGGCATAATCTGCACTTCTATGTGTTTGCTCCAATACCTGCACATCCTTACTAATACCAATATCTCATTCATTAACAGCATATCATTCTAGACCTCGTCTCAAATGAACTGCAATAGTAATAAGTTATGACCAAAGAAACTTCTAGCCTTTGTAACCAACTTTAGAGCCTCTCAATGTAGAACTGCATCTACTTTGGATGGATTCACAAATACCATCACCTGAAATAGCATGCTCAAGAAAAATATTCTCCTCAAACCATAATTTACACCTTGGCAACTTAGCATAAAGTTTCCTCCCTCTCGACACAGAAATTCAAATCGTAACATTCAACATGCCTATATTCTTACTTAGATATTTCCTCAATAAACACCACAACAAACCAATCCAATATTCATAATGCCTTCACCGAGTTCTAAGAGATATTATCTAACTATCCTCACCCTTCACCCGAATCTGAAGATAGACCAACCTCAATTTGATTAGACTTGAAGACATACTCGTCTACCATCCGGTCCCTCAAATATTAAATCCCTCTACAGTGGATATTTAATCGCAATCGTTACCAAAATCAATTGTCGGTAATCTACGCACAATCTCGTAGTACCTGCTTTCTTCTTAACTAATAATATCAAATCTCCCCAAGTGATACACTTGGTCTCACAAATTTATCTTCTAACCATTCTTCTAATTTCTTCTCCAATTCTTCCAACTTTGAACTGAAATCCTGCATGGTGCCACAGGAACAAGTCTCGTACCAAGAACGAGATCAACAGTAAAATCCGTCCCTTGTCCAACCTCTTCACGTGACAACTAAATTACTTCCAGGTTCTGGAACCATTTTAAAACAAGTTTTATCATGTTAGCTTTCTAGCGCTTCAAACAGAACTCAAATCGGACATCCAGAACTCAAGTTATGACTTTTCAAAGTTTTTAGAAAAATGTTATCCAACATTGTGCAATCGATTGCACCAGAACAACAATTGATTGCACCCTATAAAAAAGAAGTTTTTCATGATTTTCTATGTACAAAACTCATTCCAACACTTTTCCAAAACCCCATTCTTCGTATAACTCAAGAGGCACATTAATTTTCCAAAAATTCCATTTTCTAAAACACCAATGCTCCAGTCCTTTTTACAAATCTACTCATATCTTCGAGTTCCAAATCTGACTCGTGATTCACAACACCTCAACAATATCAACGACAATTATCAATCACGTACATGATTCCAACACAAAAATTCACAGCAATCATCACTCCAACATTACTCAGGACAACAACGGCATACACAATGGTAAATCAACACTGACAACTTCAAGATCAACATGCAGTGTTGAAACATTATGACCATATGAGCTTCACCTTCTAAGATTTATCCTACTTATTTAACAAATATCTCCCAGCATAGGAATATGCATCAACTCTTCAAAATAATTCGCATCTCCAACCACTCCACTCCAAGGATAACATCAAGTTAATCCAACATCTCACTCTAATGACAAGTCATAATTCTCCCCAAGAAAACATCAAGACTCACCCACAACTGGAACATCATTATCCATAACATCGCCCTCCACTTCTAGAGATACGAACAACAAGAGTACATGGTCATTCTCTCTCAAGGACCCTTCGACTAACCGCTAGATATAAATCCTGAATTCGTTACTTCCTTCAAAATTGGAAAAAAACAACGGAGTCTCGCCAACATTTGCACTTATGAAAATCATGACACACTGAAACAACTGTTCACACCTGAACCATCTCAAAGAAGTACTAGCTTCTCCCCTACTTTTTCCAATCCCACTCCTACAAACAAGTGATTAGAAAAACAATAAAGCACCGACAGTGTTCCACACACATGTCGCATACTAAGGAACAACAGGTCGACAATATTCAATTGTCACACTACACTGACTCAACAACTTGGCCGGACTGACCGACCTACTCTGATACCAATTGTAACACCCTATTTCCTCGTCGATAAATTATATAAAAATAAGAGTAAATTAATTTCTAAAATACAACATCAAAATATGATGCCACATGCTTCATACATAATACATGCTCATTAAATAAGATACGCAACACATTTCATATGTTCAAAAGTATTAAACCTCCTTTCATTTATTCGCAAAGGAAAACATCAATAAAGAATCATCTCAATTCTCCAACCAGAGTCATAATTATCATCTTTCAAAATTCAACATAGTCATAAATTAAACTCAAACAATAGAGTAGTGCAAAGTTCACTCCAACGAAATAAAACAAACATGAAACTCCCAAGTGTTATGTATCAGAGAAGACACCGACTCAATCTACATAGAACTGAAGGAACTCTTCAGCTAACCACGACCTCGAGCTACTTCGGATCATCTGCATGTTACCCACGTAGAGGCAACATTCAAACAGAAAGGGTGAGATATCATAACAATATAAGAGGAAGCATAATAATGAACAGATAGTAATTCAAGTACACATCATTATACATCTTTATCTCACACCTTTTTATCGTTCATCATACTGTGAAACACATCAGTATAATTATGTGCAACAAACAACACAAACATCCATCGTAACAGAATTAGAAATTCGTTTAATAATCAAACCATCAATTAGTAATAACCGTGTAATGCAACGAGGATGATACTGACTTTATACATGTGGTACCATTAGAGTAAAACTCCCAACATAAAAATTTTCTAGTAATCTAGAGGCACAAGGCATAAGCCCTCTTCACAAATCATTTTGCCAATACAGGCCTTCACAAAATCCGCCAATACAGGCCTTCACAAAATCCGCCAATACATGCCATCTTTAATGAATGCATGTGACACTGACATGCAACAACTTAATTTATATTGATTATTCATACTTATCAATTTCTCTCCAATACAGGATATCTTCATCATCATTATCATGCAATACATCATGCAAAATCCTTCGTACATCATTTATACAACACCGATACATTCAATCGCAACATTTTGCATTACAATACATTCAACATACGCACACATCAGAATTCTTCCAATAAAATATTAGTCTACTGTCATCAAAATTATTACCATATTTTAGAAAATATTTTTAGCTTTCCAACGATCCAAACGGCGCGTCAAACAGACACCCGAGTCAAAAGTTATAGAGTTTTCAAGTTTTCAAAAATGATGTCAAACAGTGAGCAATCGATTGCACTAACATGCAAATCGATTGCACCTTGTTCCAGAGACCAAAAATCACGTTTTTAAGTAGTGAAATTGATTGCTCTGTACTGCAAATCGAATGCTTATTGAAACAGAAGAAAAATTCACTAAAATTGAACTGTGAAAATCGATTGCACCTGCACTTCAAAATGATTGCATCCTGTGAAAAACAGTTTTACGGATTTAGAAAAATAGCAGTGCGAAAACCCTTTTGGCTCAATTCTAAAAACACGAACTTCGTGAGATAATGCACAATCAAACCCCAGACTATCATACCCATCATCATACATTAATTACCACACATATCAAACATCAATGATACACACAATGCATCAAAATCAATCATCAAAGGATAAAACCCCAAAATAACCAAATAGGGAGAAATCAAAAGCATACAACCATGGAACCTAAATCCCACCATACCCCATCATTAGGCAAACCCTTATAGAGTTAGAATCCCCCTTACCTTAGATTGGTGATGATTCTTGATTCCTACTGATGAACTTTCCTGCCCTAGCTTCCTAGTGCTTTCTCATATTCTCATTGTTATGCTTCTCTTTCTCTGTTTCTACGTACTGACTCTCTTTCTCTTCTTCTCACTCTAATATATCCCAATATTAAAATAGCTATCCAATTAAGTAATTATTTAATTATTATTATAAAATAATAATAATCCTAATATTATAATATTAATAATAATAAAAATTCATATTATACTACACACCCCCATGTCTCTACACATTTAGCCATACACCCCTAAAACCTAAACTCTCATAATTCTAAGGTATCTAGTCCCCAATAAAATATCATATCACATTATCTAATTATTTAATTAAAAACAATTCTAATTAAATCTGGGTGTTACACTCTGCATGACGGGCCAACTGTGAATGAAATCGAGGTAGTCACTAACTGTGGGGCAGTTAAACGAGTAAAAACTCTGATAGATCTCCTGAAGGAATATCTGTTTAAACATGGTTTCCTTTTAGAGCATAATGATGCTTTTGAGAAGACGTTATAGAAATTAGTGGATCAAGGGATAGTCCAATTCAGGAGACACCCTGAAAAAGAATATGTAGCTGCGATCGATAGTAGTAGAAAGAAGCCATTGGTAATTCTTTGCCAAGAAAACTCTTGTAATTCTTTGGGGAGAGTCAAGTACGACAAAAGCACCAGTAACAATGCCATGATAGACTCTAAGAATACCAGTGCTTCCAAAAACTATAATGGTGATTAAGGGGCCATCTCCCACTCCTTATGAAAGTGACAAAGTTGTGTCGTGGGCTTATGATTCTATTGTCTATGTCAATGGTTTAAAGCAAGAGTGTGAGCCATCAACAAGCCAGGGACATGCAATTACAAATATAGCAGGTATAAGGGGCATGAACCAGAGTGGTCAAATCTATGGTCCCAAACAACAAAAGAAAGATGACAATATGGTTAAAGATAAGGGAAAAGTTATGGTGGAGGCAATTCAAGAAAAAGAACCTCCAAGCAAGAGTTTTACTGACCAAGAGGCGGAAGAATTCTTGAAAATAATCAAGAAAAGTGATTATAGGGTGGTGGATCAGATACACCAAACCCCGGGCAAGATTTTAATACGCTCACTGCTTATCAATTCATAAGCGCATCGAGAGGCTCTAATGAATATTCTGAGTTCGGCTCATGTTGCAAAGGAGATTACAATGAATCAGTTTTACAATGTTATAGTGAATCTAACATCTAGATCATACTTAGTATTCAATGACAGTGAGTTTCCTCCACAAGGTAGAGCTCATAACAAAGTGTTGCACATTTCTATACAGATAGGAACAACTAACCTATCCATGGTGTTCATTAATGTTGGTTCCACCCTCAACGTAATACTGAAATCTAGTCTGATGAAGGTAACACTAGACGGTGTTGTCATAAAGCCATGTTCTACGATAGTTAAAGCTTTCGACGATTCTCAAACTTCAGTGTTTGGAAAAGTGGATCTTCCTGTCAATATCAGTCCGCATATGTTCTATATTAACTTTCAAGTGATGGATATAGAACCAGCATATGCATGCTTGCTCGAGAGACCTTAGATTCATGTGGCAGGGGCTGTAGCCTCAACCCTGCATCAAAAATTAAAGCTCCTTGGTGAAGGAAAATTGGTTATAATCGACGGAGAGGAGGACATCTTTGTAAGTCACATAGAGTCTTATAGATACATCAGTGTGGATGAAGACTGCAGAGCAACACCATTCCAAGTCTTAAAGGTTGCATCAATGGTAACCTTACCAGTGGATAAAATCAAGAAACCTACTATGACTTCATGGAAAGATTTACAAAAAGTTATGGAAGATTGTGCCTCAAAAGGTTGGGGTAAACTTGTGGAGATACCTGAGAAGAAGGATCATTTTGGTTTGGGCTATGAACCGTAAAAGGCTATTCTAAAAGGAAAGGTGCAGTTTCCTCTTATTGTACCCCAAAACTTTCCCTCTCATTTTTAAGACAAATTGATTCAAGATACATCTTCATGCTCCTAAGGTTCTCAAGTACTCAAGACTACTCAAGAATTTATCAAACAAACTCTCCTCCTAAATAGTGGCCTACAACTAAGGTTTTGGTTTTCTCAAAGAAAATTGGACTTATAATGCCTCAAGTTGACTTCATGGTTTCTCATATGTATCAAAGTATCCTCATGCCAAGTTTTAAGCCTTGCAGCGTAAGTTTGCTCAGTCAAATAGTCAGATGATTGAAAATTAAGTATACTGGACAAAAAGTCAACTTTGACAAATTTACAGTCAAACTTCAAGATTTTTGGTCAATATCAATATTTTGAGCTCATATTCATCATTTGATCAAGGTTTGGTCATAATTCATCAAGAAAACTCAAGATTCATCAAAAGTCAAAAGTTGCTAAATTAGGGTTTTCTTAAGGAGGAGTCAACTAAACTTTGACCAAGCATAACTTTTACATACTACATCAGAAAATTCTCAACCAAATCCCATTTTGATATAAATACAATTCTCTGCAACTTTGTCTCTCTAATCTTAAACCCAAAAATGATTCATTTGAGAGATATGAGCCAAAACATTACAGGTCATTCTAAAAGTCAACAAAAAGACACTTTTTGTCAAAGCAATTAATATCAAGTTAAAATCTTCAAATGTAAAAATAACCAACATGAAAGTTGTAGGACACATCTTGTGGTTTCCAAAAAGTCCAAGATCACCCTCATATGATGAAAATTGAGTGTGATACGATTTGTGCACGATGGGCAATTTTGAGGAAATGCATGAAATTCAATTTGAAGCAAACTTGACTTTTGGGCTAGTGGGCTTATCTTTTCAAGCCCAAATGTGTTCCTGACCTCATAATAGACCTCTAAATCCATTCATTTATTTTTTTTGATTTTTATTTCTTTTTATTTTGATTTTTATTCAATTAAAGGAAAAATGAATCAAGTAAAATATCAATTAAATGGATTAGGGTGTGTGGATATTGTTTTAATCATGTCGGGGGCCCAAATGTAAATCTTGAGAAGCAAGAAGTCGTGTGAGCTCATGAAGAGATCATTTTTCCAAACTTAGAAACTTTTCATGTTAACTTTTAAATCAAATCTTCACATCTCTCAACCATGAGATCTAAGCCCGTGTCTTTGACCTAATTTCCTCCTCTATATAAACACAACAAAGCCAGATGTCAAGGACACGAAAAAAGCTTCTCAAGAACACTCTCTCAAAATCTCAAGTTTTGTTAAAACTAGGGCAAAGTTAAAATCCTATTTCCAGCATCTTTCAACAAAAACTAAACATTGCATCATCACTTGGAAGTTACCAGCAACCTTTTCAAGTTCAGAAACAAGTTCAATCACATCCAAAAGCTATCCATATAACTCCGCCAGTGAGGTAAGGAATCTTGATTCGAATTTGAATTTTCATTCGTTTTTAACGTGATTTCTCTTCCTAGATATGTTTGTTATATCATTTAGAGCAGGTTAATGTGATCACATGTGAAGATAAACTCCCCATGCGTTAGATGCCATTATTAGGGTCTCGAGAAGCAGGTTGCTTGTATCTCTGTATACATTGAGTTTTAGGACAAATTGATGCCACCGTTAAACTCGCAGCATGCGATTTAGGGGGGGTAGGTCCAGGGATTCGAGCTATTTTTGTTGTTTTGCAGGTTTTCAAAAAAACATCATCGGAGAAGATGATGCTTCTCCTCCGTGTGTGGTGGTCGGTGCAACCAAGGGCTTGTGTGGCTCCTCTCTATTCACCCGTTCAAATTTTCCAGGCCCACCACTATACGCGCGTTATTTTGATTTCTTTTAATTTATGGTTTTTAAAATTTATTTTATTTTATATGTATTTCGTGTTATTATACTGATATGTAACATGAAGTGGTTTGGTGGTAAGGTGAGTGCTTGGTAACCATAGAGGCGTGGGTTTGATCCCCCTTGTATATTTTCTCTTTTATTTTTTAGGTAAAAACAGGTTATTATATCTTGAATGATTCCCATTCCTAAACAGCAAAGCAGCAATGGCTCAGTGGTAAAGCAGGCACGCTGATACCCTAATGGAGTGGGTTCAACACCCACCCCATGCACTTATTTTCATTGTTTTTCTAACCCTTATTTTTCTTTCTTCTTACATATCTTTTTTACCAATTAATTAATTAATCATAACCTAATTAATTTTAGGGATAATTAAGCCAAATAATTTTCTTAAAACTAATTAGACTTTAGGTTTTTTTATTAATTAAAATCAATTAGATGTTAGGGTTTTTATTAACTTAATTTTCTTAAAATTGATTAGAATTAGGTTTAATTACTTATTAACACTCAAATTATTTTCTAAACAAAAACACCAAGATATTTTTCCTAACACTTGGAATTTTAGGGCATTTGACATTTTTTCCTAACATTTTTTATTTTCTTTCGCATTTAAATTCCTAGAAAAAATTGTATACTTCGCACGGGTTTTTTGTAATAGTTTAGATTTATTTTCTCACACTTTTATACTTTTGTAACTGCCTCAAAGCCATGTAATAGTATAGGGTTTACATTCCACACCTTTAATTTTCTGTACATATTTGACTGCTGGTAATTAGGTTTATATGGGAAGACTAATAATCAAACATAGAAAAACCCTAATTCAAAATAAATAACTGAAATCAATACACTCTTCACACTTGCACCCCTAGGGTGCCCTCTCTTGTTTCCTTACGATTAATGGTCATGTCCCTCGAAAGTATGGATACTTTAGCAAAAGACCCTTACGAATAAAGATCATAGTCCCTCAATGACCCTTCGAAGTTACCTACGAAAATAATCTAGTCCCTCTGATACAAATTGCTAAAGTATTGATACATGTTGTCTTCAATGACCATTCGATGACCCTACGCCTGTCCCTTCACATCCAATAGATAGGGCTACCTACCAACTAATGGTATGGATAGCACTATCTCTAAAGGAGAAGGAAAATAAAAATAATGACCTTTAGTGGGTAAGGAACTTTTAATCGCTTGCTCACAACTCTTTTCTGAATTAAATGTTTTTACACATCACACTTTTCAAACAGAATATTTTCAAAACGCTTTGTATGGATTCTTGAGGACTGATACAAGAATCATTACAAAGTTGGTTGTACTTTGGCTTTTCAAAAATATTTTCAAATCACACACGCAAAGAAAATTTTCTAAGTGAACTAGCAATTAAGAGCCCGTAGATAACTACGGATGAAAAGGGTGCTAACATCTTACCTTTTCATAACTTTTCACCCTTTCCTCATATTGGATAAAAGAAAAGCCGGTGGCGACTCTTGAACCGCAACATTTATGATAAAACCAAAAAAGTTAGTTCTCCCACCGTGTTACAGAACTGGCGACTCTACTAGGGACTACTTAAAAAAGAGAGGTTACCTTAGGGATAGATCACTTTACCTGCTTTCTTTATTTGCTTAGTTTGCTTTAAATTTAAGGGTTGCTTGGGTTTATTATTGCTTGTAAGACGCTACACCCGTATCAAGTGATGCCTTAGGTAAGTAGCAATAGATCATGAAAATTGTATGGCGTAGACCGATATGATTGAAATGATGGCTATGGTTGGTGCGACACTTTGGTTTGTACTGATGTTCCTTAAGTTAGTCAAGGATAACATTAGGTTTCCGCGTGCTATCATTAGCACTAACTTACTTTTAGAACCTTAATTGACCTATCTTGG
Source organism: Vicia faba (assembly GCA_948472305.1). Lineage (NCBI taxonomy): Eukaryota > Viridiplantae > Streptophyta > Magnoliopsida > Fabales > Fabaceae > Vicia > Vicia faba. The sequence goes on from OX451737.1 coordinate 1,006,748,780, forward strand.
CTATTAGAAGGTATTGAGATGGCCAGCTTTGGTGTAGTCAAAGGTTGGTTGATACTAGATGCTACGCTCATTGAGATTTGACTCTCAGGATGTTTTGGTGGAAAGCCAGTTGTCGTGCTAAAATAAAGCCTGCGAGGAAGATCGGTGATATGAGATTCCTAGAACCCGGATACTATATTAGGACAGGTTGAGCCAACTTAACTTTAAATGGGGAAGGGTACTTACCTTTGGACTTCATGCATGCCTTTAAACCTAAGGCTCTTGTTTGACTTATTTGTGTTTGCTATCTATCTAACATTAACATGACATCATAACATCATATCATCATGACATGGTATTTTTACTAACCATTTCAAGGATCTTAGGGATCTTTGGTGCAGGGTTATCATAAGCCAGATTTCTAGCTAGGGACAAAGGATTTATTTTCCTCTAACCAGATGTTGTCAAGATCAAATTACATTCTCTCGAGTCAGAGGCTAGGACACACTTGATATGGTGAGCTTGATTCTTATGGAAATACGTTCAAATATGAAGACTCAAATTTCTTCATACAAAGTTGCAACCAAATTCTTTTTCTAATAGTTTAATCCCGTGAGATCCTTGAAAACATTGCATATGAATTTACATGTCATGCATATCATTACATAACAGGTGTTATCAAGAAAGGTTTTCTCATCTTCTTGTTGTTTATTTCAGTAGAAAAATGGCTCTTGAACAGACAGTCAAAGATCTCCAAGCTCACAATGCCCAATTCCAACAGATGTTCCTGAACTTAGCCAAGGGGCAGGAAGAATTGAAGGAACTTATCACCAATGAGAAGAAGAAGAAAACAAAGAAACCAATTGGCGTCCTAAACATGGGGAGAAGGTTCAGAGGTCTATTGAAGCAAGCTCTAGATCTTAATATCACATCGGATGAAGATGACAAACAGGATGAAGATAGTAAGAGTGTGAAAACTGAAAGAAGCAATCCTGGTTCTGATAAATTTCCTGGTGAAGAGGAAGATGATTATTTGGATGAGCAATATCCCCCTGCTTATGAGAAGTATAAGCTACTGGAAGAGCGTCTGAGAGCTATGGAAATCCAGAAGGTTCCTGGATTGAACTTTGATGATTTGGGTCTGGTTTCAGGAGTTGTCATTCCTCCAAAATTTAAAACTCCTATCTTTGCCAAGTATGATGGTGTTTTCTGCCTGAAGTTGCACTTGAGGTTATATGTTCGGAAAATCCAACCACACACTACTGATAAGAAGTTGTGGCTGCATTTCTTTTAAGAGAGTCTATCTGGAACACAACTGGAATGTTATTATCAACTTGAAGGTGCCAATATTCTCACTTGTGAAGATTTGGCTGTTGCTTTCTACAAACAATATCAATATAATTCTGATTTGGCACCAACCCGCGTGCAACTACAAAGTATGTCCATGGGTTTTGAGGAAGGTTTCAAAGAGTAAGCATAGAAATGGAGAGATCTTGCGGGCAAAGTTCAACCTCATTTGGATGATAGAGAGTTGGTTGACATGTTCATGAGTACACTGACAGGTCCTTTCTATAATCACCTACTTGTAAGTTTTTCGGCTGGTTTCATTGAAATGGTATTGACAGGGGAACATGTTGAGAATGGAATCAGAAGCAGTAAAATCTAGGTAGCTACATCTTCAAATATTGTGAAGAAGGCTTATAATGGTAAGAGAGAATACAATGTCATGTACGGCCATAAGGGTTGTAATAAGAGTGACCACAACCAATCTGTAGGGGAAGTACTAATCTTTAATCTTGCGTCAGTGCAACAATAACAACAGAATAATCAGCGTAGGCAGGACGCACCTAGGAGACAGTTCACAAGAATTTACATGCCATTGGCGTAAGCCTTACAACACATGTTGACGGTAGGGCTAGTTACATTGAGAGAACCTCCTCAGAACCCCAACACTTCCTCTCCCCGCTACAATCCCAATGTAAGGTGTGCATCTCACTTCGACAGTCCCGGGCATGACACCAGCAATTGCTGGGCTCTGAAGAATAAGATCCAAGACATGATAGACTCTAAGGAGATTGAATTTGACCCTCTTGAGACTTCTAACGTGATCACTACACATATGCCTAACCATGACAAGGGTGTTAATGCTATTGATGATGTTTCTATTGTGGAAGATGCTGATAGTGACTACGACATAGACAGTTGGATTTTCCCTACTACCGGCAGTGGGCTTAATAACTAGAAGACTAAAGACTTTATCCTAATCTCCTTTATTCAGGAGTAAATGTTATTTTCTGTTTTTCTTACTTTTAAGTTTTTTTTTGGTTATATAATTTAAATAATAAACTTTAAGCCTTGTGCCTTACCCGGGACACAACAGTCTATTTGTTAGGGTTGTCATTATTCATCAACATATATTTATTTAATAAATCATTGGAAGTTTGCATTCAAATTTTGTGCTCTTTTTCTTTATTTTACTTTATTTGCTTCCAAAATGGCTATATGTTCTTACACACACCCACACAACAAATTGCAGATCCATATCCACCCTGGATCCTATTGATAACAATTCTACTATTTCCAATTATGACTTCAAAAATCCAATCTACCAAGCCGAGGACGAAGGTGAGGAAGATTGTGAAATACCTGGAGAGCTTGTTAGGTTGTTAATGCAAGAAGAAAGAGCCATACGACCACGTGAAGAGCCAGTTGAGGTTGTGAACTTGGGTATTGAAGAAGACAAGAAAGAAATCAAGATAGGTTCCAACTTAAAGGATAATTTCAAAAAGAGATTAATCCAGATGTTGCGTGACTACATTGAGATCTTTTCTTGGTCCTACGAAGACATGCCATGGCTTGATACTAATATTGTGGTTCACCATTTACTAATGAAGGATGGTTGTCCTCCTATGAAGTAGAAGTTTTGTCGTATGCATCATGAGATGTCTAAAAAGATCAAAGATAAGGTTATGAAACAGTTCAATGCATGTTTCTTAGCTGTTACATCCTATCCTCAGTGGGTTGCAAATGTGTTTCCAGTACCTAAGAAGGATGGTAAGGTGCATATGTGTATAGACTATAGGGATCTAAATAGGGAAAGCCGCAAAGATGACTTTCCGCTTCCGCATATTGACGTTCTGGTTGACAACACTTCTCATCACAAGGTAATTTTCCTTCATGGATGGTTTCTCCAGTTATAATCAAATCAAGATGGCACCTGAAGACATGGAGAAGACTACTTTTGTCACACAGTGGGGCACTTTATGTTATAAAGTTATGCCTTTTGGTTTGAAGAATGTCGGTGCAACATATCAGCGCGTTATGGTAGCTTTGTTCCATGATATGATGCATCACGAGATAGAGGTTTACGTTGATGACATGATAGCCAGGTCTCAGACTAGAGAAGAACATCTTGACCACCTGCACAAGCTGTTTGAGAGATTAAAGAAGTACAAACTAAGGTTGAATCCAAACAAGTGCACCTTTGGGGTAAGATCTGGTAAACTCCTAGGTTTCGTCGTCAGTGGTAAAGGTATTGAAGTTGATCCTACCAAGGTTAAAGCTATTCAAGAAATTCCAGCTCCCCGTAATGAGAAGGAAGTCAGAGGTTTCTTGGGACGATTGAACTATATTGCCATATTTATTTCCCATTTGACTACTACCTGTGAGCCAATCTTCAAGTTACTAAAGAAAGATCAGGTAGTGAAATGGAACAACCATTTTCAGATAGCCTTCGATAAAATCAAGGAGTATCTCCAAGAACCTTCGATTTTAATGCCATCGGTTGAAGGAAGACCTCTGATCATGTACCTAACAGTATTAGAGAACTCAATAAAGTGTGTGTTGGAGAAGCATGACGAGTCTGGTTGAAAAGAGCATGCAATATACTATTGTTGCACCCAAAAACATTTCCTCTTCATTTTATTTACATGGCTTATGCTTTATCATACATACTCATTGTGATACAGTGGCCAAAACCGGACTGTTTTTGGAATGCTAGTTTGCGTTTTGCGTTTGTGTTTGCAAAATGTCGCGGTAAGCAAGAGTCGACATCGAATTTTATTTTATCCAACAAGGAAAGGAAAAAAAAGCACAAAAAAATTCCTTTTTCGAGATATTTCTGAGTACGGGGGGTAGATTATAGAAAGGGAAGGTATTAGCACCCTTTCTATCCGTAGTTATCTACGGGATCTTAGGTACTTGCTCATCATTTTCAAAATTGTTTTCTTTGTGTTTTGTGGGTTTTGAAAACTTTTTGTTTCAACTTTGATTTAACTCTTGCTTCTATCTCCAAGAGTGTAATGAAGTGTTTTTGAAAACTTGTTTGTAAAAGAGTGTAAGTGTGAAAAAATTATTTTGATTGAGCAAGTACTTAAGAACTAATCTACCTACTCGAAAAAAGAATCGTTATATATCTATTTCCTTTAGATAGCGCTATCCCACTATTAGTGAGTAGGTAGCACCATCGTTGGAGTTTTGAGGGTCAATTCGAAAGGGACGTACGGTCACTAAAGCAATGTTAGGACGTCTTAGTAGTAACCCTAAAGTCTTAGATCATTTATCCGAGGCAACAATGTTCGAGGCAATCTTTCCGAGGCAACTATGATCTTTGGACAAAAGGACGACCACTAAAGCACCCTATACTCAATGAGCGTTTTACCGAAGGCAACCAAGTGAAAGTATACCCTAGGAGTGCACATGTGCGAGTGATTCAATTTCAGTTTATTTATCTTTGCACATGTTTAGGGTGATCTAACTGTTTTAAAAATTAGTCATACATTCTTGTCATGCAAACCCTAATTATTCACATATCTAGCAGTTAAATATTTGCGGAAATTAAAGTGCGGAGTTTAAACTAAGCTATTACAAGGCTTCGGGTATTCACATAGCCAAAAATAAACCCTTTGAAATTAAAAGCAGTAAAAAATAAATAAATGTCCTAATTAAATTATTACAAACCGGGAGCAGATACAATAATTAGGCAAAATAATAATAAAGCGCGCGATTAAAAATTAGATTGACGAGAAATTAGGGTTTTGACCCTTCTATCCTAATTAAAAAGGGAAATGTTTTTTTGTTGTTTTTAATATTTTTTAAGAAAAGAAATTAGGTCTTTAAATTAAATGCAAAATTGATTGGTTATTAAATTAATTAATGAAAATATTTAAATGACATATTTTTGGGTTTTTGTTATTTTAGGAAATAAATAAAATAATTAAGTTAGTGATAAACCTATTTATTCTAATTGATTTTAATTATTTGCAACATAAATTAAAGTTATCTAAAATTAATAACCTAATTAAATTATTTGATTTTTTTACTAAAAATAAATATCCTAAATTTAATTTATGAAAAGTAATATTTTGTGATTTTTTGATAAAAAGATAAAATAATTTTTGGTTAGTAAAATAAATAAATAAAATAATTAAATGAAATAAAATAAAATATAGAAAAAGATAGAGATTGGGCCTGAGAATGGGGGTGTCAATAGCAATTTCCTGGGCCCATTAGTGATGGAGTCTGTTTGACCTTTGTGATCCTGTGTAGCACGCTGACTTTGGCTCATGATGCACCTTCAATGGTGGCCATCTGGACATCTGGCATGTTTGATGATGAGAGCATATGGTGGATCTCCTGGCTTGCGCGTGCACTGAATTTCCTGAAAGAAAATAAGAAAATAGCAAATGCTGGAGGCAAGGGTCGAACCCCTGACCTCCAGCCTTCCAATGCCTTAAGCGTTGCCTGGTTACCACTGGGCCACTTTGCTTTTGTTGTATTGTAATGAAACAACAATAATAATATGTAAAAACAAATATTAGTGGAAAACAAAAAGAAAATTCCGCAGAAATTTGAATAGACCAATGGAATGCTGCCACCGGTCATCGTCTTCCTCTCTCTGTGGGTAAAAGTCTCATACTTTTACCTACGGACATTTTGTCTGTCGCTATAGGCAGTGTTCATTCAAAAATTCTCCATGGGCCATATAAATGGAAACTAGCGCCATGGTTGAGTTCGTCTCGTCCTCCTAAACGTGATGGTATCCCCCATCAGAGCTAATTTCACCTGTAAACAAAAGCCCTAATTCGAAGTTCTAAAACCTAACAATGGTGAAATCGTGTATAGGCCATATAAATGAAATTGAATGATGCAGAAAGCTTGCAAATGTGATTATGATCAAGAATGTGTAATTAATTCAACCTAACAATGCATAAATCATGCGATTCGAATTCAAGAACAGGGCTATATCGTGAGCGACTTACAGAGCTTTTTGGGGCTTGAAAATGCTTGATTTCAATGGCTTTGGCTTGCTGGGAACCTCAGGAAGGGATTGAGATGGATAGAAAGCCTTGAGGATGCCTCTAAGTGCAAATTCGATCTCACACTTTTCTTGTTTTTTTTCCAGTTTTCGTTCTCCTTATTACGCATGTCTCCAACCTTTCCTTTAGGTCTGGCCTCGTTCTATATGTACCAAGCAATGTATTAGGGTTGATAACTGCATCCAAATATTCCTCCTTCAATGATTTTTGATTTGATTTGATTCACCTTTAAAACCTTTCCAAATTTGGCGTATTTCCAATCTTTTTGTGCACACATGCCTTGATACGAGTTTGATTGATGCTAGCTGTGTAATAAGACCTGAAATAATCACAAAATCTTTGGTTTTCAATATTTTTCATTTTATATGATTTGTTTTGATTTAAATTGAATTAATTCAAATAAAAACCAAAATAAATAATAAATATAAAATATGGACAAGTGGAAAAGGCTAGAGCACGTGGGCTATGTTTCCAACTCAAAACAAGTGAAAAAGATTGAGCCCATTTGGCAAAAATTGAAGTTTTAGGGATAGTTGACTTTTGGCAATTTTGCAAAAAAGGTCAACTTCACCAATGCATAACTTCATCAATTTTGACTTTTTGGAGGTGTTCGTTGACTTTTTAGAAAGCTTGAGATGTCCTATAAACAACCCTTTTGGTCTCATCTAATTTTGATATTCCATGCTCAAGTATGAAGCTTTGACAAAAAAAAGGTGTTTTTGTTGACTTTCCAAAATGACCTATAATGTCCAAATTCATAACTTCTTGTGAGTGCATATTTTTAACTTGGGAGATGAATATGGATTGTAGGTAATTTCATCCTATTCAAAATGAGATTTGGATGTGTCATTTCTCATATAGTATGAGAAAGTTATGCTTGGTCAAAGTTGGGTTGACTTTTCCTGCAAAACCCTAATTTAGCAACTTTTGAGTCTTGATGAATTATGAGCAATCCTTGATGAATCATGATCAACCCTTTATCAAATGATGAAATATACTTCAAAATGAGGATGCTGACCAAAAATCTTGAATTTTGACTGTATGTAGGCCACAATTGACTTTTGCCCTAGCATAGTCGATTTTCAGGCTTTTGAGCAATTGACTGATCAAACTTTCTCTGCAAGGCTTGAAACTTGTCATGGATGATCTTGAGAACATATTGTGACATTGGTGAGCACTTGGAATCACTTGGACTCAAGTATCTTGATGCAACATGAAACCCTAGTTTGGGGTAGACTGCCTTAGGAGAGAGCTTATCTGGCCAACCCTTGGACTACCTTGAGCAACTTGAGGATCTTTCTTGAAATGTTTTGAGAAATATGAGAGGGAAAATTTTGGGGTACAACACTCATACATTCTCATGGCAAGGATTAGGGTATCTTGGTTCCCAAGTTCTTCTACAGGCTATAGAAGATATTTGTTTGGTCAATCAATGCAAAATAGGATCTCATATCTTCAATATTTAAACCCTCTAATCTACAAGGTTTGCTTATATTACAAGACATCTCATTTGTCACATATGATCATTAGAAGTTGGAAATTTGTAAAGTTTGGAGAAAAATTACATTTCTACTGCTCACTTCTCAAGATTAGGGTTTTGACCAGTTGAAGAGTTTGAGGCTTGTAAGAGTCAAGTATGTGAAGTATTACCTTCTTATCATCATATAAGGCATATTTGTTCAAAGAATCTCTCAATTTTTCCAGAAGAATGAGGGCTTTGAAGATTGGTCAATATCTCCTAACAAAGAGGGATAAAATTAGAGTTTTGGTTTTAATCAGGAAATCTCTGACTTTTGGGAAAGACTTAATTACATTCCTCTCTATATGTTGATAAGCACCTATTATTGAAATATTGGGTGCCAATTTTTGAGTGAAAGAAGTTCAATCGATCAAAAGGGGCAAAATAATCATTTTGACCAAAAGTCAACCAAAGTCAAAGTTGACCAAGTGGACTTTTGGTCAACTATCAATTCAAGTATCCTATTTTCATATTTCATGATCATTGGTGTCATAAAGTTAAGAGAAGAGGTCAAAATGAAGATAACTTGTTCAAGAAGTTATTTGGACATATAGAAAAATTTCTAAGTCTTTAAGTCTCCATAGTACTGAACTTTGGACATCTATAACTTTCTCGTTTTTTATTCAATGAAGGTAAACTCTACATGCTTGGAAATCTTGAGAGAAAACCTACAAGATTGTCATTGTGTTCTCAAGTCCCAAAAATTAATTATTTGTGAGTTATTGAAGTTATAATTTTTGGTCACAAAGAGGTGTCGAGTTGCCTTCCCATTGGCAAGTCATGCACATATTTTGATCAAACACGTGGTGTGCCAAATGTATGAGCTTATTTCTTACAATCTAAGAATTAATTTAAAAATCTAATAAGAACATCTTATAGTTTGCCATGGGATCTGATTATTAAGATTTGGATCACTCAAAATGGCCAAAGGTTGAGTGAGATGTGTGTTCCTAAAGTTGGTACCATGAACTGGTCAAACATGCCTCCATGCAGGCCCATGCACGCGTGTGCAATAGGCCTTATCCAATATCACTTTTTTCTCAACTTCTCTCCATCATATCTCCATTATTTCAACTCCAAATTGGGAAATTAAAAGCACCATGATGATCTACATGGAAAGAGCTTTTTCAAGGCCCCTTAAGCAAAGAAATTGCACGAGTCAATTGGGAGATTTTCAAGTTGAAATTGAGTTGGTCATGAACCATATATGCAGCATATTATATTTAGTTATTTTTTGTACATGCTCTTGTTTCACATGATGTGCACGCCTCACACTCTCATTCTTTTCCCTTTAAGTGTCCAAAACGACTGCAAGCTTGAACATTGAGAGATCAAAATGCAGTAAATCATGAAATCATCTCCAACAACTCTAAATTTGCAAAAGACCTTCATACCCTTGCAAAACTTATTCAACGCACTTCCTTGGCTCTATATAAGCTCCTTTTCATTCTCATTTCAGAAAAAAAGATGGTTGAACACTCACACAAAATCTCTGGAAATTCTGCTCGGGGCTCAATCTTCTTCTTCAAACATAATTTTTTCTCTTTGCATTTTCCTTAAGTTCTTTGCTCGAAGCTCCAATTTATGCACAGCTACACTGCATTGAAGTGAAAGAGAAAGGACCATTGGATTTCTTGCAAGTTAAGAGGCATAGAGTGAATTTATTTTTCACTCACTCAAGGTAAGTGATTCTCAAGCTTCGATCTGAACTTTCACTTATGTTTAAGATATAGACCTTGTATGATAGCATAGCTGGCCAGATCTTAGATTTGATGAGTGTTTATATTCATTTTGAAATCTGAATCATGCTTTGCAATTCATGTTCAAATTGTTTGACATAGTATTTTCATGATCAGTTTTTGTTTTGCTCTTGCAACAATTGAAGAAACTAATAGCGTATTCTTATTCCTTGCAATTTTCTGATGGAGAAACGAGAGAAATCGGTTGATTTGAAAATGGCTTGATAGATTTTGTTTTTACACGTTCATGACATGTTGTTTCCAGCAATTTCCGCTTCAACTTTTCTCCCTGATTCATGAATCATTTTTGAAAATCTTTAATCCTACATTAATCTACTCAATGAGATCTTTAATTTGATCACAATTTTGTGTGTTTCCATCAATAAATGAAGAAGAAATTGTGATTTGAATCCAGCATGTTAGACTGAGCAAAATGTGTTAGGGCATGGCTCGATCTCAGGGGCGATTACGTGGCGCGCATCCATTGAACATGATTTGAATATCTTATACAGCACATTTTGGTTTTAACGGGTGTAATAGATTTTAGTTTTTTTTTTAATTTTTAATACATTTTTATTTGTTTTCTTAATTTTGTTTCAATATTTTTATCTTACTCAAAAATTACCCAAAAAATATATTAGGCATATTTTTCTAGTATATTTTCATATTCTGAATTTTATTACCTTTTTTTTTTTTGGAAAAATGAAATAATACAATTATTCAAATTAGGGTTTTCCTCATCACTAAGGTTCTAGAATTTTATTCTTTAACTTTCACTATTTTGAAAAATCACCAAAAAATCTATTAGGTTTCATTTTGAATATACTTCATAAAAATAAATTTTTTTTATTTTTACAAAAATTTGTGATAAGGAAATAAAATCAATCTTTGACAATATCATTTTGTTTACTTTTTTTGTTATTTTGTGCAAATAATTTTCTTTTGATATATTCCTTCAATAATAAAATTCCATAAAAATAGAATTACTGACTCTTAGACATTAAATAATTTTATATGATTTTTAATTTAATTAACACTTCAATTTTCTATTTTTCTATTTTTTTAGAAATTAATATTGGTTTTTGACCTTTCTTCTTGCTTAGGTCTTAAGAAACATTTTAAAACCTAACTTTCTCTACTTGTAAAAATCAAAGAAAATATGTTTAAATTCCTTGGATGACTTAAAATCATAAAAATAATTTTTGTTGAATTTTAACTTTTGATTTTACATTTTTCACAAATATTTTTCAAAAACTCTCAAGTTTGACCCTTTTATTAACTAGTCTTATTAATTCCTAATCATTTCTAACTCCTCAATTTAATCCAAGGAATTTAAATTATGTTTCTGACTTTTACAAGTCTTTATAAAGTTAGATTTTAATTAAAACTCAAATTTTACAAATCTTTCTTTTATTTTTAACCTAATTTTGATTAAGAAACATATATCGGGCTTTACCTTGACCAAAGTGTTTGTGTCTGAAAGTTTGTGTGCATAGTTTAGGGTTAGTTTTTGTTAGCCTAGTACATACTAATATTTGGTATTATTAGGATCTATATCCTTCATTCTCTCAAGCTCCTAACATCTTTCTTTCCCTTCCATCGTTGTTTACTTCTTATCCTCCTCTCTTGGTGTGCTTAAGGTTTTCATACTTTGTTTTATCACAAGCCTTGGGTGTTCTTGATGATTTGTTATATTTTTTCCCTTCTCTATTAGACTCTCATTTTGTATGCTCCCCATAGGATCTTCAACTCAATCTTTTCCTAAAGATTAAGTTGAATAGACCTTAGGCTTATATTCATATATGCTAACATTAGGTAGAGATGCCCCCTTTTACCCTCGACTATAGGATCAATAATGCATGACAACTCTAGGTTTATTTTGCTAGTCCCCCATTACACTTTTCCTTTTCCTTTGCATTTGCATTAATACAAAAACTTCTTTTTCTTGCAAACTTCAAAACACTTAAAAATTATTGATGAGAATCATACCTATGTTGAGGATGGGAAATGATAAGCAGGTTTCTTCTCGATCTTATTGCTTTTCCATTATAAGCCTTGGTGTGGTTTAAGTCTCAAAGACTTATTTCTTGAATAAGTGGAGAAGTGGCTAATATCTCTCTCTTGAGATCAACTAGTTGTTATCTGCAACAAAAACACCAATCAACGCAAACTCTTTTTGCTTTCAGGCTTTTCTTTCAAACTTTTTCAAAAGAACATGTTAATTCACTTCTATGCTGATGCATAAGTCTCCAAAGGTCGAGTTGCAGAAGAAGGTGATATTAATATTGTTCATTAAAAAACATAAAACCAACAAAAACTTTTGAAGCCGAACTACGACTGCTCTGATTCCTTAAAAGGGATACGTAGGCATTAGGGTAGGGCCCGAACGAGCACAACTTTATTTTCCCTACATTATTTTCTCTTTTCTTTTGCATGCATTCCCTCTTTGCATTTTCTTTTATCTATTAAGCTTAGACATAGACTTTCACACACCCTTAGATTAGAACCAACATAAGTGGATCATGTAGAGTACTACAGATGTGTGTGGTGCTAACACCTTCCCCTTGCGTAATCGACTTCCTTACCCGATCTCTATGGTCGCAAGACCATGATTTCACCCCTTTAGGTTTTCTCGATGTTTACCTTTCCCTTCTTGTAGGATAAAATAAGTTCGATGGCGACTATATTGAATTTTATATTTGATGATCTCAGCCGGTTGTTTCAGCTAAAGAATTCACTAGAGAGAGATTGACCTATTGCTGGTCCATCCTTAGCAAGTCAGTTCTAGCTTGTGTTTGTTTTCTTTTCAATGGGGTGTTTATGTGTTATTTCTTTCTAGCTCTATTTGTTTATATTCTTTGATTATATGCGTTCATACATTGCATTTTATTGTTTTCTATACTCTGGATACTGCTATTGTGCTGTTTTTGCGGGGGTGGGATGATACTTTTTTAGGTAAAAGGCCCAGTACCCAGGCTTGAGTTATGAACTCATAGGAAACCTAGGAATAGAGTTGGGACACGATGGCTATAGGACGTGGTCTGATTAGTGCAGTCATATCATATACCCCACTCGGATGAGGTTCAAATGAAGGTGTCTTCATCATGCACGTCTGTGTTGTGATGATTTTACTTTCAGGCGGACCCGTGATTTCTAAGTTACCCTTGCTTACCCCGGCCTAGTCTTCACCCGTGAGTGGGAGGGATGATTTCTTACAGGTACAGTTGGTGACTCTAATTATGTTGGTAATTTGGGTTCTGAAGGTGACTTTGACTATGTTGGTGACTCTCTTTCTGTTGGTACTTTGGTTGGTGACTATTATTGGTGATTGTCTCAAACCTTTGAACTTATGACTCTATATAGCAGAACAGCAGTGGCTAGTACATTGGAAACCTTGGTCCTATCATGTTACATTATAGAATATTTACTTTTCAAAAAATATATATTGTAAATAAATGATTAAACTGCATATGCATTGTCATTTCCATGATTTTCCATAGTTCTCTTTTCCTCTAAGAATGGCAAACAACACTAATATCGTCATGAAGACCAAGAGGGATAACTTCAGCTACCAGTTTTCCCAAGTATTTGGCCCTTTCTTGAAGAACCCAGAGATCTCATGAATTGTCAACAGATGGGTGTTTTTGGTGAAAGATATTGGAATCTCCTATCTTTGTTAGATGCTCGGGTTGATGATAAGGTTTTTCATACTTTGCTACAGTTTTATGATCTGGAGTTGCATTGTTTCACATTTCAGGATTATCAGTTGGCACCCACTCTTGAGGAGTATTTTCATCTTCTCCATATCAGAGTTACTAATCATATTTCATTCATCCAGGTCCCTATTGAGCCTGACTATGAGGCTATTGCTAAGGTTCTTTATTTGAGCCTTAGTGATGTAAAAGGAAAGTGGAGACTTCATAAAATCGCTTGTGGTCTTCCAGTAGATTTCATGGCAGGAAAGGTTAAAGAAATGACAAGCAAGTGACATTGGGATGCTTATTTTGCATTATTGGCTGCTACCACTTATGGGGTTGTTCTCTTCCCTGAGATTAAGAAGATAGTGGACTTGGCGGCTTTGTGCATCTTTATGAATAAAAATTTGATACCTACCTTATTAGCTGACACTTACCATGCCATTCACTCTAGGTATGGGAAGAAGGGATTAGTGGTATATTGTGTGACAATGCTTTACAAATGGTTCATGGCGCAATTTCCTACAAAGGGACCATTCAAGGAAGATCCTCGTTCTTGGGCATCCAAAGTGATGATGCTCACTTCCTTTGATATTCAGTGGTACAAACTTAAGGTTAATAGTGTTAAGGTAATCTCTAACTGTGCAGGTTTCTCTAATGTTCCACTCATAGGAACAAAAGGGATTGTCAATTACAATCCAGTACTTGACCTTCGTCAGTTAGGCTATGATATGAGGCGTCCACCTACAGCTAAAGAGGTTGAACTTGTGTATTGTAAAAATGGGGAAGACCTTGAATTGTTGAAAAAAGCAGAAGTTGATTGGGCCTGCATTGGTAGGAAAGGAAAAGAGTTCTTTGGATTAAAGGAGGTGTTATCTTTTGATCCTTATGTGGATTGGGTGAAGGAAAGAGTTAAAACTCTTATGTTACCTTTTGAAAAAGAGGCATCCTTGTATCCTCAACCCACTGAGCTATAGCACGATGTACCTAAAGAGCGCTTTTATCAAGTGCAGTTGGAAAACAGGGATCTTCGTCAAAATCTTTAAGAAAAAGAAATGGAAATATACTTCCTCACAGAAAAGAAGAGAGAATTAGTCTGTCAGCTAAAGAATATGAAGGTGAAGGTAGTTCTGAAGGTAGGAAGAACAAAATAAGACCTGGGACAGAAAACTCTTTTATATCTATAGAGGAGTATCAGATGGCCCTGGCTGATACAGAGAAGAATCGTCAAGAAACTTTGGAATTCCAAATAGCCAACAATACAAACAAGGCAAAAGCTAAAGAGTTGGGAATTCGATTTAAAGTTGTTATGTTGGAACTAGAAGAAAAGGAAGCTCGGAGACCAAAGTAATGAAAGAAAATGCCAGACTCTGAGACAAACTAAAAGAGATGGAGGATGCGCTCGTACCCATACCTTTTCCGGAGTGCAAGGAGTGTGATTGCTTCTTGGAGCAATGTGTGTATTTGGAGGGACAATTATTTCGAAAGGATGTGGTAATTGATACCTTTGTACATGGACGAGATCACGAAAATACAAGGAAATTATTCACAAAAACCAAAGAATAGAGTAAAGGGTACTTCCAGCAGTGGGGACCATTATAATACACAAAGATTAGAGATCCACTGCATTGATTTTCGTTATTATTTCTTCTTTGATGTCATTCGATCACCACCAGTTTTGTTGGATGGGATCATTTATATTTCATTATGTATTTTGGATCATTCTTGTACGAATTAACTATTGATCATATGGATCATTTTATTTTTAATGAAGCCAATTATTGTTGTTGTATCTCTTGTCGATCACTGATTATCTCTCTTATCATGTTTGTTTAATGTTCCTAGGGGTTGACAAAACTTTTGGATACCTTGGAAATGATAAAACATCTCATGCATGATCATTCATGCATGCCTATCATATCATGACAGATGTTTATGGAAGGATTTCTTATCTTTGATCTGGGTTTTCCTTTCATAAATTGCTACTACAAACTCGTACCACTACAACACTTTGAGTACTTCCAACAAGCAAATGGAACAAATACAGGCAAATGCTGTTGCTATGGGTACCAGGATGGATACTCTGGTTGACCAGTTAATGGAGATCATTCAGAACATGGCTTGTCAGCAAGAGGAAATAAGATCCATGATTATGAGGCCTGCTGAAACTTTGAATAATGGTGGTGAAACTGTGAACGTGAATCCTCCAGGGGTCGTCGTCAATAATCCTAATGATACTTTGGTTACTCAGAATGTGGTTGAGAATCCGGGAGGTGCTCGGCATGGGAATCTGGATTCGAATGTCGGTCTGAATATTCAGAATGGCCAGCCTGTAAATCTCGGCAGTCCTACAAATAACCAAGGTATCCCTATGATTCAAGTTGTGGGGAATCCTCCTCCACCTACTCCTATTTGTTAGAGTATTTAACAACTTGTTGTACCATCGAGGCCTGTTCGCATTCCTTCTAGGAAAGTGGAAGATGATAACTGGGAAGACTGGATGTCTAATATTGATGAGCCAACAGAATCTAACAAGAAGTTGCATATGCTTGAAGAGCGGATGCGCAGGTTTAAAAGTCAAGGTGCGGTGAGCTTTGACATGTCTGATTTAGGCTTAGTGTCTGTGGTGAAGATTCCCCCAAAATTCAAGGTGCCTGATTTCGTGAAATACAAAGGCACTTCCTGTCCAAAGACCCATGTTAAGTCTTTCTACCTGAAGATGTATGCGTATTCTGATGATGAGAAGCTATTGATGAACTTCTTTCAAGACAGCTTGACAGGTGGCCCACTCGAGTGGTACATGCAGTTGGAAAGCAGTCGCATCCGTACATGGAGAGAGTTGGTTGGGGCTTTTGCAATATCAGTATAACACTTACATGGCTCGCACAAGAACCAAATTCCAAAATTTATCCTAGAAGTGGGATGAGTCTTTTAAAAAGTATTCCCAGAGGTGGCGAGAGATGGCTGCAAATGTTCAACTGCCCATGTTGGAGCGAGAGATGGTGGAAATTTTTAGTAGTACATTACAGGGCCAGTACTACACAACTTGCAGTACATCATGTACTTTTTCCAAAATCGTAACCCATGGAGAGCAAATTGAAATCGGAATTAAGTTAGGAAAGATCCAATATGTTGTTGCTGGAAATAATGTTGGTAATACTAAGAAGTCTTTCGGTGGTAACCAAAAGAAAAAGGAGAGTGAATCCAGCATGGTCTATTCTCGAAAATGGAAAGGCAGATATCAGGATTAAGATCATCATATTGTTGTTGTAACATTACAGATTGTTGCGCCTCAGAGGCAAGCTCATATGCCTAAGCAAGGCAATCAACAAGGCCAAAGGTGTCCCCCTAGGAAGTTTTATGTGCTTACCATGTCATATCCAGAGTTGTTACCTCAGTTGCTTGAGTTGAATCTAGTTGAGTTACGCCCTTGGAAGGTTGATCCAGAAAGATTACCAGCACACTTTGATGCTAATGCCCGATGTGATTACCACTCTGGTGGGCAGGGGCATACTATTGATAATTGATATGCTTTCTAGCACAAAGTCCAAGACCTATTGGACTCTTAGGCCATAAACTTTGGACCGGCACCCAACATTACTAATCAGCCTTTGCCACCTCATGGCAGTGCTACTGTTGGCGCCATTATGGAAGATGAAGATTTGAATTTGATTATGGATGTTAATTAGTTGACTACACCTCTCTCATTTGTGAAGGAATAGTTGTTAAGTAAAGGTGTATTCTTGGGCTGTGGGATGGACTGCAGTTTGCTTAAATCAACCAGAGAGTTGTCAATTGTTGAAGGATGCAGTCCAGGATTTGATTACCAAAAGAGTTTTGTAGCTTGACCGGGTAGTTGCTGAGACTAAAGTTGGTAAGGATGAGGTTGATATGGTAACTATTCCTATCAGAGCAATGATCATTCAAGTACCTGTTACAATTCTGGTTCCTGCCAGAAAGCCACCAATAACCATCATTATGCCCGGGCCAATACCGTATGTCAACGAGAAAGCAATTCCTAGGGATTACGGTGGTGAATGTTATCAACAGGGGAAGAAACTTGTTACTCAGAAGTCTGAAAAGGTCAAGTTTGAAGAATAGGAGTCTGAGATTCATGACATCATTGGTGAAAGTAGGATTACCCGCAGCGGTCGGATTTTCTCTCTGTCAGAACAGCCTGAAAGTAGTGCAGATGTCGCAACTAAGGCTAAAGACCAGCAGGATTATGGTCGATGGTGATAAGTCGGAGCAAAATCCCCATGTTCCTGCTTTGGATGCTGAAATGGCTTAAGATGTAGCCGAGTTGATGAGGTACATCAAGAAAAGTGATTACAAGATCATTGACCAGTTGAGTTAGACACACTCTAAGATATGAATTCTTTCTTTACTCAGATTCGGAATCCCATAGAAATGCATTGATGAAACTGTTGGGGACTTCTTTCACTCCTCAAGAGATATCAGTGAATCAATTTGAAGGGATTATGAATAGTATTTCTACAAGTAATTGGCTTGGTTTTATAGACTTTGACTTACCCCTTGAGGCAAGGAAGCACAATAAAGCACTGCACATCTCCATGGAGATTGCAAAGACTACCTTATCCCGTGTGTTGGTTGACATGAGTTCATCTCTCAATGTGTTGCCCAAGTCCGCTCTCATGAAACTTTATTATGATGGGCTTTTGTTGAGGCCAAGTGATTTTATTGTCAAAGTTTT
This sequence comes from Vicia faba, assembly GCA_948472305.1. Classification (NCBI taxonomy): domain Eukaryota; kingdom Viridiplantae; phylum Streptophyta; class Magnoliopsida; order Fabales; family Fabaceae; genus Vicia; species Vicia faba. The sequence goes on from OX451737.1 coordinate 1,006,766,743, forward strand.
TGATGGGTAAAAAAGGACAGTGTTCGGGGAGGTCGACTTGTCGATCAAGATAGGTCCCTAGGTGTATGAAGTCACCTTCTTTATCATGGACATTAATCCTTCTTATTATTGTTTATTGGGCCGTCCATTGATCCATGGGGATGTTGTTGTTACCTCCACTATGCACCAAAAATTGATGTTTTTGTTGAATGGGAAGGTGGTCACCGTTTGCGGCAAAGAGGATTACATTGTCAGTCATCTGAGTTCCTTTCGCTATGTTTAGGTGGAGGGAGAAATCCATGAGACTCCGTGCCAAGCTTTTAAGACTATGCAAGTTGTTAGAGCTCCTCACCAGGAGATTAAGAAGCCAGAGGTCTCCATGTCATCTTATGGTCAGGCACAAATGATTGTTCAATCTGGTCATCCAAAAGGATGGGGAAGAGTGTTGAATCTCCCGACTCAGACAGATAAGAAAGGTTTAGGCTTTATGGTTGGTCGAAGTGTGTCAACTGCTACTCCTCTCAAGGTTCAAGGTATTCCTCCGCCAATTCAGTTTGTCAGTGGTGGGGTTATTCATGAAGAAGCTCATGCTGCGAGTGAGGATGGTGACAGTGATTGCGAGATGGATAAGTGGGTTTGTTCTACCGTGCCGGGTAAAAAGCTTGCTAGCTGGTTTGCTGAGGACGTCGTTGAAGTCACCCGTTATGAAGAGTAATTTTATTTATTTATTATCATCCAATAATCCCTACGTCATGTCTAAGATGTAGTGGACATACTGTAAGGCCACAATGTTTTTCATTACCAATTTATCATCAATAAAGGACGTCATTTGCATTCAAAAATTTTGCTCCCTTTCTTTTTAATTTTTGGCAAAATGTGAGTTTTTATTTTATTTTATTTTTTAATCTAAAACTAATAATAAAAATAAAAATAATCATGCAAATTATGTCCCCTGTTAATCCCGAAAATTGTCGATAATGGTTTTGTTATGGCTCTTTATGACTTCAAAAATCCGATCTATCAAGTTGAGGAAGATTGTGAACTTCCTGAAGAGTTAGCTAGATTGTTGAGGCAAGAAGAAAAGGCCATTCATCCACACCAAGAGACTACTGAGTTGATCAACTTAGGTACCTAAGAGGTCCAAAGAGAAATCAAGATTGGGACCGCTTTAGAAGACAATGTCAAGCAAAGATTGATTGAAATACTCTGTGAGTATGCAGATATCTTTACTTGGTCTTATGAGGACATGCATGGGCTGGATACAGATATTGTTATGCACAAACTTCCTCTTAAAGAAGAGTGTCCTCTTGTTAAACAAAAGCTTCGCAGAATTCATCCTGAGATGTCTAAAAAGATCAAAGAGGAGGTTCAGAAACAGTTTGATGCGGGTTTTTTGAAAGTGGCTTCTTACCCTCCATGGATCACGAATATTGTACCAGTGCCTAAGAAGGATGGTAAAGTCATAATGTGTGTTACTATAGGGATTTGAACAGAGCAAGCCCTAAAGATGATTTCCCGTTACCATATATTGATATTCTGGTTGACAATACTGCTCGAGCTAAAGTGTTTTCCTTCATGGATAGTTTTCCTGGCTATAATCAGATCAAGATGGCACCAGAAGACATGGAGAAAACTACTTTAATTACACCGTGGGGAACATTTTGATACAAAGTGATGCCCTTTGGTTTGAAAAATGCAGGGGCAACTTATCAACGTGCAACGGTCACTCTCTTTCATGACATGATACATAAGTAGATTGAAGTATATTTTGATGATATGATTTCCAAATCCCAGACAGAAGAGGAACATCTTGTCCACTTGTTGAAATTGTTTGAAAGATTAAGGAAGTTCATACTAAGGTTGAATCCTAATAAGTGCACCTTCGGGGTGAGGTCAGGAAAATTAATGGGCTTCATTGTAAGCGAAAAAGGAATTGAGGTTGATCCTAGCCAGATAAAAGCTATACAAGAAATGCATGTGCCGAAAATAGGGAAAGAGGTTCGTGGTTTTCTCAGGATATTTAACTACATTGCTAGGTTCATCTCTCACCTTACAGCTACTTGTGAACCATTTTTCAAATTGTTGAAAAAAGATCAAACGAACAGGTGGAATAACAATTGCCAAGCAGCATTTGATAGAATTAAAGAATATTTGCTGGAACCTCCAATTCTTTCGCCTCTGGTGGAAGGTAGGCCCTTGATAATGTATCTGACAGTGTTAGAGAACTCAATGGAGGTGTGTATCAGGGAAACATGACGAGTCTGGTCGAAAAGAGCATACAATATACTACCTTACCAAAAAGTTTACCAACTGTGAAACAAGATATTCACTACTCGAGAAAACTTGATGCACTTTGGCATGAGCTGCTCACCAACTAAGACAGTATATGTTGACTCAAACTAATTTGTTGAACTCTAAAATGGATCCAATAAAGTACATTTTTGAAAAGCCATGTCTCACGGGATGAGTAGCCCATTGGCAAATGATTTTAACTGAATATGACATCCAGTATACTACCCAAAAAGCTATCAAAGGTAGTGTGTTGGTTGATCCTCTTGCTCATCATCCCATGGAAGACGACTATTAGCCGATGAAGTTTGAATTTCCTGATGAAGACATCATTTACATACAGGATTGTAACATCCCGGGCCTAGAAGAAGGACCCGAACCAGGATCGTGATGGACAATGGTTTTCGATGATGCCTCTAATGCATTGGGTAATGGTGTTGGTGTTGTGATTACTTATCCTGAAGGTTTCCATACTCCTTTTACCGCCAAAATTTGCTTTGAATGTACAAACAATATGGCTAAGTATGAAGCCTATATCATTGGGTTAGAAGTTGCTATTAATTTGTGAATCAAGATCTTGGAAGTATATGGGGACTCTGCTCTTGTGATTAATTAAATCAACAGAGATTAGGAGACTCGCCACCCAAATTTGATTTCGTATCATGAGCATGTATTGAATCTGACCCCTTATTTTGATGAGATTACTTTCAATCATATTCCAAGAGAAGAGAACAACTTAGCAGACACCTTGGCTACTCTGTCAACCATGTTTAAGGTTAGATTGGCAAATTAAGCCCCATCTATCTCCATTTTAAGTTTGAATGAACCAGTGTTTTATTATGAAATAGAAGAGGATGTTGTTGATGAGAAACCATGGTTTTATGATATCAAGAGATATCTTGAGACGAAAGAATATCCAGAGGATACTTCTGTCATTGATAAGAAGACTCTGCAGAAATATGTAGCCAAATGCTTCCTCGATGGGGATGTTTTGTACAAGAGAAACTATGATTTAATTTTACTCAGATGCGTGGATAGACGTGAAGCAAATAGGATCATATAATAAATTCACGAAGGTTCCTTTGGAACACATTCCAGCGAGCATACTATGGCCAAGAAAATCTTGAGAGCAGATTATTATTGGTCAACAATGGAAAACGATTGCTACAATCATTCCAAGATCTGTTACAAATGTCAGATCTATGCTGATAAGATGCATGTGCCACCCAATCCTATGAATGTCTTAACTTCACCTTGGCCCTTCTCAATGTGGGGTATTTATATGATTGGCCGGATTGAGCCGACTGCTTCCAATGGGCACCGCTTCATTCTGGGTGTCATTGACTACTTCACTAAGTGGGTCAAAGCAGCATCTTATGCCAGCGTCACTAAGCAGGTGGTTGCTCGTTTCATCAAGTATAATATCATTTGTCGATACGGGGTTCCCGAGAAGATTATTACCGATAATGGGTAAAATATCAACAATAAGACGATGAAAGAGTTGTACGAAAGCTTTAAGAAAAAGCATCATAATTCTTCTCCTTATTGTCCTAAGATGAATGGCAGAGTTGAGGCAGCTAACAAGAATATTAAGAAGATTATGCAGAAAATGGTTGTCACCTATAAGGATTGGCATGAGATGTTGACATTTTCTTTACATGGTTATCGTACCATTGTGAGCACTTCAACTGGGGAAACCCCCTTCTCGCTTGTTTATGGCATGGAAGCAGTCCTTCCTGTGGAAGTGGAGATTCCTTCTTTGAGGATAATGACAGATGCACAATTGGATGAGGCTAAATGGTTTTATAATAGATTTGACCAACTGAATCTCATTGACGAGAAGAGATTGACAGCTATTTTCCATGGGCAGTTATACTAGAGGAGGGTGAAGAAAGATTTCGATAAGAAGGTACATCCGCGGAATTTTCAAGCTGGTGATCTCGTGCTCAAGAGGATCTTGCCTCCCAATAATACATATGCTATGGGTAAGTGGGCTTCTAATTATGAAGGACCATATGCATTAAAGAAAGTCTTTTCAGGAGGATTTATGATGCTCACGACAATGGATAGAGAGGATTTCCCTCATCCCGTCAACACAGATATAGTGAAAAAGTACTTCGCATGAAATGCCCGCCGAGTTGACTGGCTCAGGAAAAAAAGGCATCTCGGTGAACCTAAGCGAGCATAGGTTCGGGCAAAAGTTAGGGACAAAAGAAAGAGTGAATGATTTAAAAATAATGTACACCCACTAAGTTGAACCTGTCAAAGGTAATTTAGGCAAAAAAAAGGGTATCCCGGTGGATTGAAACCCAGAAGGGAAATCCAGACAAAAGTTAGGAATTAAAAGCGAATACTACAGTCTATGTTGCATCTGTAATATCAACTTACAACATTGTTGATTTGGCTCAGGGAGCATCAGTCCAATCAGGTTATTTCGAAAGCAAGATACTAAGCATCTTTAAGGTCATGAGAGCTATAGCAGAGTTATACTCAATAAAGTCGCACTCATATTGTCATCTTTGTTTTCTCCTCTGTATGCTTTGTATGCAATTGCCTTTTTTCAGGAAATACTTCTTAATGTAAATGCCTATTTACAGGCCAATCAATCAATAAAAGTGTTTTCAAATTGTGCCAATTTTTTTTATTTTACTGTTTTGATTACAAAAGACGTTTAACATTTTTTATAAAACTTTTCATTTAAAACATTAAAAGCTTTACAACAAATGATATCGGTAAATGAAATTGCTTAGAGTTTCAGGTGTCTGATATGACGGCTAAGGCAGACATCCCATATTGGGGTATGTTGTTATGATTTATGTGTTGTGCAGATGGGATCCAATATCCCCAATGAATGCTCATTTCTACTCAGGACATAATCATGTATCCCCAGCAATGTTATACCCTCGCTTGAGTATGCTCTTCCTCTTTGTTGCAGTCTATTCTTTCTGGATTTCTTGAAAGATTATTGACGTATTACCCTTGAAGTTGGAATTTCTGGTGAGATTAGCCCTCGTTTTCTCCGTGAAGTATGCATGCTAGCCCTCAGTCAAGTTTGCACTCTTTTCCCCAGTTTGATCTGCCTATACTAGAATTTTCTTGAAGAGACTCCCAATTATCCGTGGGAGATTCTGGTTTGGTATTCCCATGGAGGCAGATTTTTTATGCCCGATTTGAATTGATTTCTACTCCCCAATACAATTCTTTGGTGATGTGAAACTTGTAGAAATGATTTTCTCCAGTGCAGTTGATGTTGTTGATATCACTATCTGAAGCTTCTATGTTACTCAGTGGAAGAGGTAGCTTTTATCCCCAGATGAAGCCAAACTTCAGGGATATGCTGGATTAATTCGCCTTTATCCCCTAATGAAGCAAGCTTTCTCTCCCCAGTGTAGTGTGCATAATGGTGCCATTCATAACTCTTCCATCCCTGATGGTAAAAGGTGTTTGAGATATCCCTAGTGGAGCTCCTGTCTCAAGATGCTTGTTTCTTCTCAAGTGAAGATTTCCATCCTGGTGGTGTTATCCTCGTAAGTCAGGTCCCTGGCTTTTCTAAAGCAATATGCATTGACGTTTGTCGTGCAAGGGTCTCTTATCCTCAGTAGGAGAGTATTGCTAGAGAATTCCCAAGTGGAGTTCCAAATTTCAAATTGTGGTTCAGAGGTTTTCTCTCCTTCCCTAAGTAGAGTTTATTGCCTCTATTTGTCACCCCCAGGGTGGTCTAAATAGAATTCTTTTTGTTCAAGAATTTCTATGATCCCCAATGAAATTTTCTATTCCCAACGAAGTTTTCCTCATCTGGAGGGGATTATATTTGTTACCTAGGGAGTTGAGAGTTTGATCAGAGTTCAACTTTCTTTCAGAGCTGCGATTTATGTTTGCAGTTTTCTCCCCGGGAAGTTATTTGCCCAATGATAGCAATCTTCAGAAGCTGTTAGGTATGAATTATGAATCCCCAGTGAAGTGCAGAAGATCAGATTTGTGAATATCTTAGTTCGAGAGTTCGTTATCTTCTTAACAGTCGATTATGGTCGAATGTTCCTCATGTATCGCTAAACATGCATCATTTCATTTCATCTACCAAAACGTGTAGCATTTCCTTTGAATGGAGAAATACACTATAAAAATTCAAACATGCATGAGTATAAGCCAATCGAGTTCACCGTTGGTAACCGGATTGTTATGCGCTCATATTTGATTTATCTCCACAGCAATCTTAGAGTGATCCTATTTTGTTTCCCCAACGGAGTCTGTTTAATTTACCACCAGTCGTGTCTTTGGTATCTTCCATTTCCTCAGTGATTTTCTGGTTTGTTCTTGCCCTTGCAAGTCCTTGGTTACTTTACCTGTGTTTTCTATTTTCGTTAGAGTGCGAGCAAGAGTCGGAGTATAACATTTTCTTATTCCTCAAGTATTTGAGTATTCATACTTGGTCTGTGGTAATTCAGATAATTGCCACTATTGAAGAATTACACCACGCCTTTAGCCTGAGAGATTTTGTAGTTCTTACGTATTTGCAATCTCTTGAAGCCCAACGTGTGTTGGCAATCCCTGTTTAGATTCCCTACAGTTGGTTTTTATTTTTTTTTAAATCACAAGTTTGCTTTCAACCGGTGTTCTGTTTGGGTTCAATACAAACATGAATCCCCAGTAAGTTCTTTCCCCAGCAGTCCTTTTCGGTTAGTCTTCTTTTCATTTTGGAGTTCACCTTTGATCGGCGTCAATTTCTTAGGAGTATACCTTTGGCTAAGCTTCCTTGTTGTTTCGCCTTTGTGCAGGCATCCTTTGTTAAGAGTCTACTTCAGTCGTGTCTCTTACTTATTTGTGTTTAACTCTTACTAAACATCTCCAGTTCACCTTCATTCAGTGTTCTTTCTACAGGAATCTACCTGCGGTCTCTTTCTTCTTTGATATATTTGGTTGAAGTTGTTGTGTTAGATTTCTTCCTTCCTCGATATATCCAGTTGAGATCACTTTGTTAGATCTCTTCCATCTCCAATATCTTCGGTCGAGTCCATTATGTTAGGTCTCTTCCTTCTTTGATATCTTTGGTTGAAGTCGATGTGTTAGATTTCTTCCTTCCTCGATATACCCAGTTGAGATCAATTTGTTAGATCTCTTCCATCTCTGATATCTTCGGTCGAGTGCATTGTGTTAGGTCTCTTCCTTCTTTGATATATTTGGTTGAAGTCGATGTGTTAGATTTCTTCCTTCCTCAATATATCCGGTTAAGATCACTTTGTTAGATCTCTTCTGTCTCCAATATCTTCAGTCGAGTCTGATGTGTTAGGTCTCTTCCTTCTTTGATATCTTTGGTTGAAATCGATGTGTTAGATTTCTTCCTTCCTTGATATATCTGGTCGAGATCACACTGTTAGATCCCTACCATCTCCAATATCTCTGGTTGAAATTAATTTAACAGATTTCTTCCATCTTTGATATTCGTTTGAGATCGATTTAACAGATTTCTTACATCTATAATATCTTCCATATGTATCCTCTACCAACTCTAGATATGTATCTTTAATATCTCTTTCGTGTGTTCGCTACCAACCCCGAATATGTACTTTCGATTTTTTTCTGATCATGTGTTCGCTACCAACTCCGAACAAATATTCCTTGATAGTCGAGTTCTCTTTTGTGTTTCTAACCCTAGCCTGACATACATCAATCCCCCGATAACCCCTTTAACCCAAAAAGCAAAAAAAAACAAAAATACATAAAACCAAAAATACAATAATACATGATTGGCTTCAGAGTGAAAATTTTCGGGTTCTTTTAGTATTTAATCTTCTTCCACCTTGAAAGTTCGAAAGGTTTGGGCCAATCTCACCTTCAAGTTTAAGACGATTAAATAGGGGTAGCTGTTTCACCCCAAAATTTGTCCTCTTCATTTTAGCTACATGGCTTATGCTTCATCATACATACTCAAACATTCTCATGGTAAGGATTAGGGTATCTTCGTTCCCAAGTTCTTCTACAGGCTATAGAAGATGTTTGTTTGGTCAATCAGTGCAAAAGAGGATCTCATATCTTCAATATTTAAACCCTCTCAAGCTACAATGGTTGCTTATATTGCAATACATCTCATTTGTCCCATATGATCATTAGAAGTTGGAAATTTGCAAAGTTTGGAGAAAAATTACATTTCTACTGCTCATTTCTCAAGATTAGGGTTTTGACCAGTTAAAGAGTTTGAGGCTTGTAAGAGTCAAGTATGTGAATTATTACCTTCTCATCATCATATAAGGCATCTTTGTTCAAAGAACCTCTCAATTTGTCTAGAATAATGAGGGCTTTGAAGATTGGTCACTATCTCCTTACATAGAGGGCTAAAATTAGGGTTTTGATTTTAATCAAGAAATCTATGACTTTTTGGGAAAGACTTAATTCCATGCCTCTCTATATGTTGATAAGAACCTATGATTTAAAGATTGGGTGCCAATTTTGAGTGAAAGAAGTTCAATTGATCAAAAGGGGCAAAATAGTCATTTTGACCAAAAGTCAACCAAAGTCAAAGTTGACCAAGTGGACTTTCGGTCAACTATCAATTCCAGTATCCTATTTTTATATTTCATGATCATTAGTGTCATAAAATCAAGAGAAGAGGTCAAAATGGAGATAACTTGTTCAACAAGCTATTTGGACATTTAGAAAAAAATTTAAGTCTTTAAATCTCCATAGTACTAAACTTTGGACATCTATAACTTTCTCATTTTTTATCCAATGAAGGAAAACTCTAAATGCTTGAAAATCTTGAGAGAAAACTTACAAGATTGTCATTGTGTGTTCAAGTCCCAAAAATTAAGTATTTGTGAGTTATTGAAGTTAGAATTTCTGGCCACAAAGAGAGGTCAAGTTGCCTTCTCATTGGCAAATCATGCACATATTTTGATCAAACACATGGTGTGCCAAATGTATGAGCTTATTTCTTCCAATCTAAGCATCAATTTGAAAATCTAATAAGAGCATCTTAGATTTTTCCATGGGAGCTGATTATTAAGCTTTGGATCACTCAAAATGGCCAAAGGTTGAGTGAGATTTGGGTTCTTAAAGTTAGTACCATTAACTGGTCAAACATGCCTCCATGCAAGCCCATGCACGCGTGTGCAGTCTGCCTTACCCAGTATCACTTTTTCTCAACTTCTCTCCACTATATCTCCATCATTTCAACTCTAAATTGGGATATTCAAAGCACCATGATGATCTACATAGAAAGAGCTTTTTAAAGGCCCCTTAAGCAAAGAAATCGCACGAGTCAATTGGGAGATTTTCAAGTTGAAATTGAGCTGGTCATGAACCATATATACAGCATATTAGATTTAGTTATTTTTTGCACATGCTCTTGTGTCACATGTTGTGCACGCCTCATACTCTCATTCTTTTCCCTATAAGTGTCCAAAACGACTGCAAGCTTGAACATTGAGAGTTCAAAACGCAGCAACTCATGAAATTATCTCCAACGGCTCTAAATTTGCAAAAGATCTTCATACCATTTCAAAACTTCTTCAACACACTTCCCTGGCTCTATATAAGCTCATCTTCATTCTTAAGCTTCATACACTGCATTAAAGTAAAAGAGAAAGGATCATTAGATTTCTTGCAAGTTCAGAGGCATAGAGTGAATTATTTTTTCACTCACTCAAGGTAAGTGGATTCTCAAGCTTCGATCTGAATTTTCACTTATGTTTAAGATGTAGACCTTGTATGATAGCATAGCTGGCCAGATCTTAGATCTGATGAGTGTTTATATTTATTTTGAAGTCTGAATCGTGCTCTGCAATTCATGTTCAAACTATTTGACACAATGATTTCACGACCAGTTTTTGTTTTGCTCTTGCAACAATTGAAGAAACTAATAGCATATTCTTATTCCTTGTAGTTTTATGATAAACTTTGATGTTTGGATTATTGGATTTGGTGTAGAAACGAGAGAGATCAATGGATCTGAAAATGCCTTGATAGATTATGTTTTTAAAAGTTCATGACATGTTGTTTCCAGCAATTTTCACTTCAACTTTTCTCCCTGATTCATGAATCATTTTTGAAAATCTTTGATCCTACATTAATCTACTCAAAAAGATCTTTAATTTGATCACAATTTTGTGCGTTTTCATCAAGAAATGAAGGAGAATTGTGATTTGAATCCAGTATGTTAGACTGAGCAAAATGTATTAGGGCATGGCTCGAACTCAAGGATGATTACATGGCGCGCATCCATCGAACTTGATTTAAATATCTTTTACAGCGCATTTTGGTTTTCACGGATGTAATAGATTTTAGTTTTTTTTTAATTTTTAATACATTTTTATTTGTTTTCTTAATTTTGTTTCAATATTTTTCTCTTGCTCAAAAATTACCCAAAAAATATATTAAGCCTATTTTTTTAGTATATTTTCATTATCTAAATTTTATTTCTTTTTTCATGTTTTTTTTAGAAAAATTAAATAATGCAATGAATCAAATTAGGGTTTTCTTCATCATTAAGGTTCTAGAATTTTATTCTTCAACTTTCACTAATTTCAAAAATCACCAAAAAGATATATTACGTTTCATTTTGAATATAATTCATAAAAAAAAATTATTTTTATAAAAATTCGTGATAAGGAAATAAAATCAATCTTTGACAATATCATTTTCTTTACTTTTTTTTGTTATTTTGTGAAAATAATTTTTTTTTGATATCTTCCTTCAATAATAAAATTCCATAAAAATGGATTTACTGACTCTTAGGCATTAAACTAATTTTCTATGATTTTTAATTGAATTTACACTTTAATTTTCTTTTTTTCTATTTTTTAGAAATTAATATTGGTTTTTGACCTTTCTTCTTGCTTAGGTCTTAAGAAACATTTTTAAACCTAACTTCCTCTACTTGTAAAAATCAAAGAAAATATTTTTAAATTCCTTGGATGACTTAAAATCATAAAAATCATTTTTTTTTGTATTTTAACTTTTGATTTTATATTTTTAACAAATATTTTTCTAAAACTCTCTAGTTTGACCCTTTTTATTAACTAGTCTTGTTAATTCCTAATCATTTCTAACTCCTCAATTTAATCCAAGGAATTTAAATCATGTTTATCACTTTTACATGTCTTTAGAAGTTAGGTTTTAATTAACTAAAATTTTACAAATCTTTCTTCTATTTTTAACCTAATTTTGATTAAGAAACATATATCGGGCTTTACCTTGACCAAAGTGTTTGCGTTTGAAAGTTTGTGTGCATAGTTTTGGGTTAGTTTTTGTTATCCTAGTACATACTAATTATTTGGTATTATTAGGGACTATCTCCTTCATTCTCTCACACTCCTAACATCTTTCGTTCCCTTCCAGCCTTGTTTACTTCTTATCCACCTCTCTTGGTGTGTTTAAGATTTCCATCCTTTGTTTTATCACAAGTGTTGAGTGTTCTTGATGTTTTGTTATCCTTTTCCCTTCTCTATTATACTCTCCTTTTTTATGCTCCCCATAGGATCTTCAACTTAATATTTTCCTAAAGATTAAGTTGAGTAGACCTTAAGCTTATATTCATGTATGTTAACATTAGGTAGAGATGCCCCCCCTTTTATCCTCAACTATAGTATCAATAATGAATGACAACTCTAGGGTTATTTTTCTAGTCCCTCATTATACTTTTCCTTTTCCTTTGCATTTGCATTAAAACAAAAACTTCTTTTTCTTGCAAACTTCAAAACACTTAAAAATTACTAATGAGAATCATACCTCTGTTGAGCATGGGAAATGATAAGCGGATTTTTTCTTGATATTATTTCTTTTTCATTCTAAGCATTGATGTGGTTCAAGTCTCAAAGAGTTATTTCATGAATAAGTGGAGAAGTGGCTAATATCTCTCTCTTGAGATCAACTAGATGTTATCTCAACAAAAACACCAACCAACGCAAACTCTCTTTGCTTTCGAGCTTTTCTTTCAAACTTTTTCAAAAGAACATATTAATTTACTTCTATGTTGACGCGTAAGTTTCCAAAGGTCGAGTTGCGGTAGAAGGCGAGATTAATATTGTTCATTAAAAAACACAAAACCAACAAAAACTTTTGAAGCCAAACTACGGCTACTCTGATTCCTTAAATGGGATACGTAGGCATCGGGGTAGGGCCCTAACAAGCACAATTTTATTTTCCCTACATTATTTTCTCTTTTCTTTTGCATGCATTCCCTCTTTGCATTTTATTTTAGCTATTAAGCTTAGACATAGACTTTCATACACCCTTATATTAGAACCAACATAAGTGGATCCTGTAGAGTACTACTGACGTGTGGGGTGTTAATACCTTCCCCTCGCGTAACCGACTTCCTTACCCAATCTCTATGGTCACAAGACCGTGATTTCACCCCCTTCAGGTTTTCTCGATGTTTACCTTTCCCTTCCTGTGGGATAAAAGACGTCTGATGGTGACTTCATTGAAGTTTATCTTTGATGATCTCAGCCAGTTATTTCAACTACCTTAGCAAAAAGTTTACCGACTGTGAAACAAGATACTCATTGCTCGAGAAAACTTGTTGTGCTTTGGCATGGGCTGCTTGCCGACAAAGACAATATATGTTGACTCATACTACCATGTTGATCTCTAAGATGGACCCAATAAAATACATATTCGAGAAACCCTCTCTCTCTGGAAGAATAGCAAGATGGCAAATGGTCTTGACTAAATACGACATTCAGTACACTAATAAGAAGGCAATTAAAGGGAGTGTATTGGTAGATCATTTGGCTCATCAGACTGTAGATAACTATCAGTCTATGAATTTTTAGTTCCTGGATGAGAATATTATGCTAGTTACTGATTATGAAGAACCTGGACTGCATGAAGGACATGAGCCAGGATCTCAATGGACTATGGTTTTTGATGGAGCTTCTAACGCGCTTGGTAATGGGATCGGTGTTGTGATTGTCTCTCCCAGGGTTTGCCATACGCCCTTCACCGCCAGATTATGTTTTGATTGTACCAACAACATGGCAGAATATGAAGCGTGCATCATGGGTATCAAGCTGCCTCGATATGAGAATCAAATTCCTAAAAGTATATGGGGACTCAGCCCTAGTAATTAGTCAAATTAAGGGAGAATGGGATACGAAGCATCCAAATCTCATTCCTTATTGAGAGCATGTCTTGACATTAATTCTGTACTTCAAAGAAATCACTTTTGAACACATTCCACGAGAAGAGAATCAATTGGCATATGCACTAGCTACCCTGTCATCTATGTTCAAAGTCAGATGGGATAATGAAGCTCCTCAAATTACTATTGAGAGACTAGACATGTCGGCACATTGCTACAAAGTTGATAATGATAAATTAGAGGAAAAACCTTGGTACCATAAAGTGAAAAGATACCTCGAGACTCAAGAGTATCCTGAAGGGGAATCTATAAATGACAAGAAATTTTTAAGGAGGTTCTCTGCCAAGTTATTTCTGAGTAACGGAATCTTGTACAAGTGCAACCACAATTAGACTTTGCTTTGTTATGTAGACAAGAAGGAAGCTGAGAGGATTATGGAAGATATGCACAAAGGAATCGTTGGTACTCACTCCAGTGGATATACAATGGCTAAGAAAATACTGAGAGCATGTTATTATTGGTCTACCATGGAAACTGATTGCCATCGTCACTCCAGAACTTGTCACAAATGCCAGATTTATGTTGACAAAGTACATGTGCCTCCGGTTCCTTTGAATGTCTTTACTGCTCCTTGGCCATTTGCAATGTGGGGCATTGATATGATTGGAGAGATTAATCCTACTACTTCTAATGTCCATTAGTTCATCCTTGTCGCTATTGATTACTTCACGAAGTGCGTAGAAGAAGCCTCGTTTGCCTCCGTTACCAAGAATGTTATGGCTCGGTTCATTAAGCATAACCTTATTTATCGGTATGGCATACCTGAAAGGATCATCACAAACAATGGTACCAATATTAACAATACTATGATCACGGAAATCTACACGCAGTTCAAGATTAAGGGCCCATAATTCTTCTCTGTATCGACCAAAGATGAATGGCACAGTGGAAGCCGCCAACAAGAATATCAACAAGATCTTGTAGAAGATGACGGTGACTTACAAACATTGGCATAATATGTAACCTGCTCTTCATGGTTACCGCACTTCAGTACGTACATCAATTGGGGAAACCTCGTTCTCTCTAGTCTACGGTATGGAGGTTGTCTTACTTGTCGAAGTCCAGATCCCTTCCTTAAGGATTATAAAAGATGTAGGTTTAGATGAAGACGAATGGGTTCAGACTATACTTGACCAGATAAATTTGATTGATGAAAAAAGGCTTGTGGTTGTTTGTCATGGTCAGATGTATCAGAAACGCATGATCAAGGCCTTTAACAAGAAAGTCAGACATCAGGAGTATCAGGCTGGTGATTTGGTAATAAAGCACATTATCCTACCACAAGGTGATCCCAGGGGAAAATGGACTCCCATATACAAAGAATCATTTGTGATCAAAAATATTTTTTTGGCGGTGTTATGATACTTACCACCATGGACTCTGGAGATCTTCCACACCCTGTAAACACGGACATAGTTAAAAAATACTACGCATAAAAGAGACCCGTTAGGTTGACTGGCCTAGGAAAAAATAAGGGCATCCTGGGGAACAAAAAGGGTTCGGGCAAAAATTAGGGACATATATATATATATATTAAAAAATTATACACCCGACAAGTCGAAAACCTGAAAAGGCGGCTTGGGCAAAAAAGGATATCCCGGTGGACTGAAAACCCGAAAGGGCGGTCCAGGAAAAAGTTAGGGATTAAAGCGTACGACTATGTCTTGTTGGATCACCCATATACTTACAGTCAGCATAATTACCAACGTCAATTTCAAATGGTACAGATTAATTAAATCAACTTCTTCTAACAATGAGGGATGATATGCTTGAAGACATAGGGGAAATAGCAGAGTTGAAACTCGATGGGATCATTTCCACATAGCTATTTTTCTTTGTTTTTCTTTGTACCCCTTTTCCTTTTACGATGATTTCCTATTACTAGGATTTTTGTCTCCTTGTATAAAATTGTTTGTTTATAGGCAAACCTTTTAAAATCAATACAATCAATTTCAAATTCAAAATTGTTTTTACTTTCTCTAGTTTGTTTGCAAAAACGTCCAATGGTTATTGTTGTACCCCAAAATTTGCCCTCCCATATTCTTCAAGATTTGTCAAGTCAAGGCCACAAAATTCCCCAAGGGTTGTGCAGCTCAACTGTCTCCTATACAGTCAAAACTAGGGTTTGTGTTCTGATCAAGAATTGAAAGTTTTCAAAGGCCCAATCAAGTCTCATATGCCTACAAATGTGGTCAAGTATCCTCATATCAAGTTTCAAGGCATTCAGCTCAAAATTGCACAGTCAAAACCCTAGATTGCACTACAGTCAACTGTAGGGGCAAAATGGTCATTTGACAGTCAAAAGTTCAAATTTTTGGTCAACATATCATTTTGAAGCCACAAACATCATTTGATCAATGCCTGATCATGATTCTCAAAATTTGGCTCAGAAATCATCAAAGATGCAAAAGTTGCTATATTTGGACAGCTGAAAAAGTCAACTGAAATTGACCAGAGCATAACTTTCACATGGATTATCAGAAAAATTCCATCCAAAGCTCATTTTGAAGAGAAAGACATTTCCTACAACTCATCTTCATACTTCAAGTCCAAGAAATGCTCTCACAAAAAGTTATCAATTTCAACATTATAGGTCATTTTCAAAAGTCAACAAAAAGGGACTTTAAGTCAAAGGCCATAACTTGAGATTGGTAAATCAAAATGATATGGGACCAAAGGAATTGGTTAAAGGACTCAAAGACCTTTCCAAAATGTCCAAGAACATGTGAAAAGCTTAAAAATTGAGCAAGTTATGCCTTGTGGAAGTTGGGAAATTTCTGGGAATTTTGAAAAGTCAACATTGATGCAAATGATCCAAAAATGCAAATGGGCCCATTTTTCTTCCAAGTTTCTTCATGCCAAGCCTATGCACGACCATTAGGCCCAAAGGGAAGTATTTTCTCATTTTTTAATTATTTATTTGAATTTATATTAATATTAATTCATTTAAATTAATTAAATACATGAAAAATATCAAACTTAACCTAAAAAAATCTTTTCATGCATGTTTATTCTCAATATCACGTGCATATCCCAATTAGGCAAGTTTTGATGAGATTTGAGCATGATTGAACCAAAAACCATGAAAAAAGATATGGAAAAGATCCTTGAAATCAAATATTCAAAAATCATCAAAGCAATGGATTTTGTCCAATTTTTCTTAACCTAATCACTCACTATATGATCAGGAAGGCAAACCTAATGCAGATACACTCTAAGCTGCGCCCCAAGAACAGTTGGCCAATTGAAATTTTTTCATAAAACTCAAGAACTGAAAAGTGCCTTAGAGATCGTTTCAAGCCATAAGACTGAGTCCATCATATTCCTGAAGCTTCAAGGATCACATACCAATCAAAACCATTCGTTCTAGCATCAAGAATTGGTAAAACAGGCATACCCTGTACCGAAAATATTTGATGTTCTTGCACATTGATTCATACATTTTCCATGATTTTTGAGACTTGATTTGCATTCCTGACATGATTTCGAAGCTAACCCATAACATTAATTTGATTATTATGCGTTGTGGGCGAATCTGCCATGCGAGAATTCTAGGGTTGCAGGTTTTCTAAATTAGGGCTTTTGCATAGGGGAAAAATTAGGACTCAAGACTACCATGGTTGTATTCAGTAGGTCTGGACGAGGATAACCCCATACTCGCGATGGATTTATGTATCAAGGAGAGCTATTCACTATTTTCTGCTAGCCCCCCTAATGCAACGCTATAAAAACCGTTGCTCTTGTGTTTGTTTTACAGGGACGAAGAAGAAGGTGGAATCGTGGCACGTACTGACTGGCCAATTCAAATTTGCGCGCGTTTTAACCATTACGCATTGGTTTTGATTTTTGTTGTTTATTAACCATAATATATTAAATTAACCTTCAGTGGCTCAGTGGTAACACGTTGTGCATATGACATCAAAGACCTGGGTTCAAGTCCCAGGTCTGGAAAATTTCAATGCTATTTTTCAATATGAAATTCTATGCTTTGCTAACGTCCAGGTGCACCATGTTCCATCCTCATCCAATCTCCACGCGTCCAAAGGGCATCAGATCCATGGCCAAGATTCAAGGTGCATCATACATCAGGTCAACTGCATCACACATGATTAGAAAAGTCAAACGAATTCAAAATCAAATGGGCCAGAATTCTAAGGCCTGAACCTCCTAATTTGGGGCTACCCCCCCCCCCCCTGGTTTGCATTTTTCTATTTTTCTCCTTATATTTTATTTTTGCTATTTCATTTATTTTCTTTGTTTAATTTAATTAATTTATTTTCACAAAAACATAAAAAACACTAAAATTCAGAAAAAGGATAAAAAACGATAAAAATATTTATTTTATTTATTTTCTTGTAAATAATTAACATGTAAATAAATTTAGTAAAATAGGTCTTAACTTTAATTCTTTTCCTAAAAAATATAAAAAATGTAGAATTTAGGTTTTAATTGTTAATTCTTTTTATTTCTTTTTTTATCATAATATTATTATTTTGTTTATTTCCATAAATTGAATTTTGTACATAAATAATTTAGGGTTTAATTTAGGTTTTTCATAATAAATAAAGAAAACATTAGAATTAGGGTTTGGACATTTTACTTTAATTATAATTAATCCTTTTTCTTATTTAATCCAAAAAATACAAAAATACCAAAAAACATTCCTTTTAAATCTTTAATTTTAATTCCTCCTTAATTAATTCATTAACTTTAAATATTTTTGTAAAAGGGTCCAACGCCCATTGTTTTAATTTAATTGCGCACATTTACTTTATGTCGTTCATTATAATTTTGTATTTCTCCCAAAGCCGTGTAAATAACTTCTCGTACTTTTATTTTATTGCTTTCTTTATTTTTCAGTCAAATCGGGTCCGGTTTATTTTGGCGATGTGGACCCGCGCCATTTGTAATAACCTTAGATTTATTTTCCCGCAAAACTTTATAACTGTTAAATATGCATGCAAGAATGAATGGACAAATTAAAATCAAGCGTAGAACACAACAAACATGACAAGACAAATAACTGAAACATGACACACGATTCGCACACACCACCCCTAGGGTATGCCTCACTGTTGCCTTTCGAAAGGTGGTCGTCGAGTAGAGGACGTCTTAGTAAGTCCTCATGATCCGGGAACCTGGCATGAGGGTAGCTTCTAAGGTGTCTTCCCATTGCTCTGGTGATCACCACGTCCCTAAAACTCGAATTGACCCGAACACCTCCAACGGTGGTGCTACCTACCTCTCAATGGTGGGATGGCACTACTTTAAAGGACTCTTACACAGACGAATTCCTTAGGGTAGGTAGGTTCTCAAGGATACTTGCTCAAATTTCAAAAACAAACAAAAATACTTTTCACACCAACATATTTTCAAAAGCTTTCAAAACAAATTTTTCAAACACTCTGACGTACGAGTCGAACTGAAATTTTTTCAAAGAAACTTTCTAAACCCACCTTGAAAAGCAAACAAACATTTTTGAAAACACAATGAGCAAGTATCTAAGAGCCCATGGATAACCATGGATAGAAAGGGTGCTAACACCTTCCCTTTCTATAACCTACCTCCCGAACCGAGAGCGATCTCTTTAAAGGAATTTTTCTGTGCTTTTGTCCTTTCCATTTGGAGAAAATAAAAGACGGTGGCGACTCTTGCTTCCGCGACATTTCGCGAACCAGCGTTAAACAGTCAGTTCCAGATCCACCGATCACAGAACTGGCGACTCTGCTGGGGATAAACTTAAAGTGAGGTATACCTTAGGGCTAGCTTATAACTATGTTTTCAATTGTTTTCCTTGCTTGCTTTATTATTGTGGGTTGCTTGGGAGTTCTATAGATCCTAACCCGGATCTGGGGGATACCTTCTTAGAAAGTAGCAACAAGGCTGTGAGGGAACTGTGCGGGGTATACCGACATGGTTGAAACAGTCTGCTACGTTGATGTGGCACTTTGGTGTGTACCGGTAACCCTTGAGTTCAGTCAAGGAGAGTACGGGGCCTCCGCGTGGTGTCGTGAAGCATCAACAGACCTTAGGAACCTTAATTGAACTATCTTGGCCTCTTTAGGGTAGTGAGATAACTGACTTTGGTGCAGTCCGAGGTTGGTTGATACTCGATACTACACCCAATTGAGGGTTGCTTTCCTGGAATATTTCGGTCGCCAGTTCAGTGGCTAAATCGAAACGATGAACAATGAAAGCAATCCCGTGATATTGGGAACCTTAGAACCCGGTTACTTTGATTAGGACAGGTTGAACCCACCAACTTCAAGAGGGTACTACCTAGACCCCATGCTGGCCTAAACCTAAGGGCTCTCTCTTGTGTGACTTGTGTGCCTTCGTACTTGACTATCTGCATGCTTGTGATCTAACACTTGTTTCTTGCAGGTTTTGTTTCAGTCCTTAATTAGGACTCATAACAGGGTTCACTCACATTACCCCATGCATAGCATAACATCATACCATTGCATGCATCCTGCATACATCCTAACCCATTTCAAGGATCTCAAGGGCTTGTGATGCAGGTCATGATAAATCAAACATCTAGCCAGGGGCAGAGAGGATTTATTTTCCTCTAGCCAAGGTTGTCAGGGGCTATGACCCACTGGATATGGTGAGCTTTTGACCCTTGAAGAAGGACTCTCAACAACATGAAGTACCTTCAATCAAGTTACCGGCTTTCAACTCTAACAAGTTTCTCTGTTTACCCCGCGAGGTCCTTGAAATCATTGCATGCATGTCATACATATCATTGCATAACAGGTACCCTTTCTCTGCAGGTTACTTACCTTCTTCGCTGTTTATTTCAGCCGATCGTCATGAATCCTGAATCATCAGCCGAGCAGACTATCAAGGCCCTCCAGGCTCAGAATGCCCAATTCCAAGGGCTAATCATGAACTTGACCCAGGGGCAGCAAGATCTGAAGGCTCTGCTCTTGAAGAAGGAAAAGAAGAAGAAGAGGACTGTCTTGTTCAGCCCTAGACGCAGATCTGGGAATACACCGCAAGTCGAAACTGAGAGGACAACTCCATCTGTGAGGGAAAGCAGTCACCATGAGAGAGAGGTGCCTAGTCCAGTGGTCTCCGACAACGAGACAGATTTCAACGACGAACAATACCCTCCGGCTGAGGATAAGTACAAACAGTTGGAAGACCGGCTCAGTGCTATAGAGATACAAAAAGTGCCTGGCCTGGACTTTGAGGATCTAGGTCTGTCTTCTGGAGTAGTGATCCCGCACAAGTTTAAGGCACCTGCCTTTGCAAAGTACGACGGGGCATCCTGTCCTAAGTTGCATCTCAGGGCTTATACAAGGAGGATCCAGCCCTATACAGCTGACAAAAATTTATGGATCCATTTCTTCCAAGAGAGTCTTTCAGGGACTCAGCTCGAGTGGTTTTATCAACTGAATGGAGCCAACATCCGTACCTGGGAGGACTTAGCCACTGCTTTCTACAAGCATTACCAGTACAATGCCGATCTTGCTCCCACACGCACTCAGCTTCAGGGAATGTCTATAGGTGCAGGCGAAGGTTTCAAAGAGTACGCACAGAAATGGAGAGACCTTGCTGGAAGGGTACAGCCTCCATTGACGGACCGGGAACTCGTTGATATGTTCTTGGGGACCCTATCTGGGCCATTCTTCAATCACCTCATTGGTAATTCATCTGCTGGATTTACCGACCTCATCCTGACCGGCGAAAGAATTGAAGCTGGTATCAAGAGTGGGAAAATTCAAGAGGCCACACCTTCTGACCCTCACAAAAAGCCTTACACGGGAAGGAAGGAATCTAATGCTGCATACGGTCAAAAGAGTCGCCGTGATCAACATGCAGGGGCAGTCATGATCTCTGGTTCTGCACCACGCCGCCAACCACAGAGGGGAAACCAGCAAAGGCCGGACGGGCCTAAAAGGCAGTTCACCAACATTAACATGCCATGGTCGCAAGCACTGCAACATATGTTGAAGATGAACCTGATTGCAGTGATCAACCCTCCTGCCAATCCTAAGACCTCCTCTCCTAGCTACAATCCAGAAGCCAGATGCGCTTATCACTCCGATAGCCCGGGGCACGATACTGAAGACTGTTGGGCACTAAAGTACAAAATTCAGAACATGATCGATGCCAAAGAGATCGAGTTCGAGCCTGCTGAGACTCCCAACGTGATCAATGCTCCATTGCCAAAACATGGCTAGGATTGAGAAATTTTTTGTTCATTTGAATTCAAGTTGTATTTTTCCTTTCTTGTTCAGATAAACAATTATTATGTTAAACTCTTTTATTTCATGAATGCATTACACATGTCTGTCTTGATTAATTATGTTTACTATGCTTAAAACTGCTTTCATATTTTTGCAATGGTCAACTCTTAATTGAAAATTCTAAACCTCTTGAGGGAGGATGACGAAAACGATACCGCGATCATTACAGTATGCTTTTGAACAGACCCCGCTGATGAGGTACAGGCATTGTTTCAAATCCTAAACACTGGAGTTATAAGGATGATAATCCCTCGTCAACCCATCAGAGCCAAAGAAGTAGGAGTTTTTCTTTTCGAAATTTAAAACCCTTAGTCATAACCTGGGGCAGGGTAGCTCTCTTAGTTGATCCAAGTGCATAACGAATGGCACCAGAGAGATCTTTACAAAACGAACAAAGACAGTGATGGTTCAGAACAATCAAAAGGACAGGCAGTCATCATCAAACTCATAAACAAAAAGCCCAAAAAGTCTAAACCTACAAAGGGGACTTATGAAACTGGGGCATCCCGCTGACTGTAATTCCAAAAAAGGAAACAGTTCAGGCAAAAAAAGAAAGGGATAACAAAAATCAAGCAAGAAGTCTTACAACCAAAGCAAAAATGACTGCCTATTCAGAATAAATCATCAATATCTGAACCATCAGTGGTATATCAAAGCAAATACTCAAACAAGGTCTAACGCACGATCAACTGAGTTTAGGTTTGGAGAACATCACGAAGAGCGGGTGGGTACAAATAATTTGAGCCTTTATCCTTTGTTTCTTAAACCGTGAACCCGGCCACGATATAACCCTTAAAAGTCCTAGCTGAAGCATGGGTTAGTTCGAAAGCATACTGTTACGAAGGTATCCCGACTCCTGAAGGTTTGCTGTAAAATATTGAGTTGACATCGCACTGTATTACAAAAAATGCATTTTCAAAATTCAAGACAGACATAGACTTTTGCATTCTTAAAATAACCTTGTTTGCATATGACTATTTGTTTGAACAGCGGGGAAATTCGCACGATGAACACCTTGTGAACAGAAGTACCTCCAGTCAAGGGGCACAGTAGGAGCATTGCCCATTATCTGGGGCATGGCAAAATACTTCCAACAGGGGCAACTCCCTACATTCTGAGAGCGTGGACATAGTCGAAAAAATACTTCGCACAATCAAAGACCCGCTAGGTTGACACACCTAGGCAAAAATAAGGGCTTCCCGGCGAACAAAAAGGGTTCGGGCAAAATGAAGGGATGAAATGAAAAAAAACATGTACACCCGGCAAGTCGAAAACCTGAAAAGGCGGCTTGGGCAAAAATGGGTATCCCGGTGGACTGAAAACCCGAAAGGGCGGCCCAGGCAAAAGTTAGGGATCAAAGCGTACGACTATGTTCCGGTATCTCTTCACTTGCCTACCCGAAGATTTGTCAATCACCCACACAGGTATCCTCTTCCCTCACCTCCGAAGCAGGGGCAATAATGAGTTATCCAGGCGATCCAATTGCTCTGTCAACCAAAGTACAAAGGACAGATCAACATAAGGATGATTACCATCTACCTCTATGAATTCCAGATCATGGGTTAACGTCCGAGACCAAACAGGACAATCATCCACTTAATCAAAATCATGCGACCCAACACCAGTTTCCTCTCAACCTTCAGACAAAGTCATACACAGACTCCTCCTCCACAAGATGACCTAACCCCGGTTCATCAAGAAGTTTTTACACAAACTTATCCAAGTAACCTAACCCCGGTTCCTCCTGAAGTCTTACATGGACCTACCTTAAGATGACCTAACCCCGGTTCGTCAAGAAGTTTTTACACAAACTTATCCAAGTAACCTAACCCCGGTTCCTCCTGAAGTCTCACATGGACCTATCTTAAGATGACCTAACCCCGGTTCATCAAAGTTTTTACACAAAATTATCCAAGTAACCTAACCCCGGTTCCTCCTGAAGTCTTACATGGACTTATCTCAAGATGACCTAACCCCGGTTCATCAAAGTTCTACACAAACTTATCCCGAAGCAACCTTACCCCGGTTCGTCAAAAAATCTCACACAGATCTACCTCAAGGTAACCTAACCTCGGTTCCCCCAGAAGTCTCACATGGACTCGTCCCCAGTAACCTTACCCCGGTTCGTCAAGAAATCTCACATGGATTTACTCCAAGGTAACCTAACCCCGGTTCCTCTAGAAGTCTTACATGGATTTAGTTTAAGATAACCTCATCCCGGTTCGTCAAGAAGTTTTACATGAACTTACCTCGCCAAGCAACCCTACACCGGTTCCCCCTATTCAAGATGCAGTTTTACATGGACTCGTCACCCTGACACCCTACACAGGTTCTCCCTTTCCAAGAACGCAGTTTTACACGAACTCATCATCAAGGTAATCCGACACAGGTCCCTTCTCCATTTCAGATGCGGTTTTACACGAGCTCATCAGCAGGCAACCCTACATAGGTTCCCTCTTTCAACTTATAACATTACAGTCCAAAACTTCCCCAAAGAGTCCAGTCCAACCCAGTTTCCCCAGGAAAGTTGGAATTCATATCTCCCCAAGCAGTAAGCTTACTCCCAGTAAATACTGGAAGCTTATCCCCTCGCAGAGCACGAACGCGTCGTCCGGCTTTATTTAAAGAGTTATTTCCTTAACAGGATATAACTGGGTTATCCTCAGCCAAAAGCCATGGAAAGAGCGTCGTCGACAAAATCTTCTTACCCCAGCGGAGTCCTTCAACACTTCCTATACAACAAGGGTATCTCCAGCAAACTATTATCAACATTCAGCAAAGCATCTCTATCCCCACAAAGTATTGCTTCCCAGCATGGTCACAAGAGTATCTTTTCTCCCCGCAGACTCTTCATTTGCCAAGTTTATTCCTCAATGGAGTTATCTTCTCCTACCGGTATTCTTGCAGTTATCATCCCCAGCGGAAGCAAAATCTATTCTTCAACGTCAGCCCAGGATACAACTTCTCGGCACCCGTCAAGGATTTACTTTCCTAGACGAAAACATACATAAAACTTCACATACATCATCATAGCATGCATAACGCACTGCATCATATCATACGAATCTCATTTATGTTGAGAACATCATTGCTTGATCCATATCATGCATTGCATATGACTGACTTTTACCTTTCAGGAAAGATGCAGTTTAAATTCTCAATCACATTTCAAGACTTTGTCCGGTTCAGTTAAATCGACCCTAAGATTTTCCTGATGCTTATCCAGTCAAAGGCCTTCTCTTGGTTCAGTCAGATCGACCCTAAGATCTCCCTGATGCTTATCCAGTTGAAGATGTTTCAAGACCTAGACCGGTTCAGTTAAATCGACCCTAAGATTTTCCTGATGCTTATCCAGTCAAAGGCCTTCTCTTGGTTCAGTCAGATCGACCCTAAGATCTCCCTGATGCTTATCCAGTTGAAGATGTTTCAAGACCTTGTCCGGTTCAGTTAAATCGACCCTAAGATTTTCCTGATGCTTATCCAGTCAAAGGCCTTCTCTTGGTTCAGTCAGATCGACCCTAAGATCTCCCTGATGCTTATCCAGTTGAAGATATTCCAAGACCTTGTCCGGTTCAGTTAAATCGACCCTAAGATTTTCCTGATGCTTACCCAGTCCAAGGCCTTCTTCTGGTTCAGTCAGATCGACCCCAAGATCTCCCTGATGCTTATCCAGCTGAAGATGTTTCAAGACCTAGACCGGTTCAGTTAAATCGACCCTAAGATTTTCCTGATTCCTACCCAGTCAAAGGCCTCTCTGGTTCAGTCAGATCGACCCTAAGATCTCCCTGATTCTTATTCCAGTAGAAGACACCCAAGATTTTTCTCAACGAGCGTTGTTGAAGTTAAAGTCGCCCAAGGTTCTCTTACCATTCATGCTAAGGTAGTAGCCATCCCTGGTTCATTCATCAACGTTTGAAGCTCCAGACTCAGCTCCTGTAACCAGTCAGGACACATCTATACCAAGCATCTAAAATCAGCTCCTGCAACGTGTCAGGTACTCATTTTCTCTTTTGCAGGTATGCAAGTTCTCGCTAAGGAATCTCCTACGCGATCAACATCCAGATGGCATCTATAAGCCCATCGTCCTATCCAGCAATCTCTAAATGGCATCTATAAGCCCATTCCCCCCATCACTTCTACTATGTGAGCGCAAATTTCTAGGCACTCTAGTGTCCAATCATCTTCTACCCTCGGATTACGAAAGGCACGTCCGCCAATCTGCATCCTCAGGTCTAAGAAGATTGAACAGGGGCAACTGTTGTACCCCAAAATTTGCCCTCCCATATTCTTCAAGATTTGTCAAGTCAAGGCCACAAAATTCCCCAAGGGTTGTGCAGCTCAACTGTCTCCTATACAGTCAAAACTAGGGTTTGTGTTCTGATCAAGAATTGAAAGTTTTCAAAGGCCCAATCAAGTCTCATATGCCTACAAATGTGGTCAAGTATCCTCATATCAAGTTTCAAGGCATTCAGCTCAAAATTGCATAGTCAAAACCCTAGATTGCACTACAGTCAACTGTAGGGGCAAAATGGTCATTTGACAGTCAAAAGTTCAAATTTTTGGTCAACATATCATTTTGAAGCCACAAACATCATTTGATCAATGCCTGATCATGATTCTCAAAATTTGGCTCAGAAATCATCAAAGATGCAAAAGTTGCTATATTTGGACAGCTGAAAAAGTCAACTGAAATTGACCAGAGCATAACTTTCACATGGATTATCAGAAAAATTCCATCCAAAGCTAATTTTGAAGAGAAAGACATTTCCTACAACTCATCTTCATACTTCAAGTCCAAGAAATGCTCTCACAAAAAGTTATCAATTTCAACATTATAGGTCATTTTCAAAAGTCAACAAAAAGGGACTTTAAGTCAAAGGCCATAACTTGAGATTGGTAAATCAAAATGATATGGGACCAAAGGCATTGGTTAAAGGACTCAAAGACCTTTCCAAAATGTCCAAGAACATGTGAAAAGCTTAAAAATTGAGCAAGTTATGCCTTGTGGAAGTTGGGAAATTTCTGGGAATTTTGAAAAGTCAACATTGATGCAAATGATCCAAAAATGCAAATGGGCCCATTTTTCTTCCAAGTTTCTTCATGCCAAGCCTATGCACGACCATTAGGCCCAAAGGGAAGTATTTTCTCATTTTTTAATTATTTATTTGAATTTATATTAATATTAATTCATTTAAATTAATTAAATACATGAAAAATATCAAACTTAACCTAAAAAAATCTTTTCATGCATGTTTATTCTCAATATCACGTGCATATCCCAATTAGGCAAGTTTTGATGAGATTTGAGCATGATTGAACCAAAAACCATGAAAAAAGATATGGAAAAGATCCTTGAAATCAAATATTCAAAAATCATCAAAGCAATGGATTTTGTCCAATTTTTCTTAACCTAATCACTCACTATATGATCAGGAAGGCAAACCTAATGCAGATACACTCTAAGCTGCGCCCCAAGAACAGTTGGCCAATTGAAATTTTTTCATAAAACTCAAGAACTGAAAAGTGCCTTAGAGATCGTTTCAAGCCATAAGACTGAGTCCATCATATTACTGAAGCTTCAAGGATCACATACCAATCAAAACCATTCGTTCTAGCATCAAGAATTGGTAAAACGGGCATACCCTGTACCGAAAATATTTGATGTTCTTGCACATTGATTCATACATTTTCCATGATTTTTGAGACTTGATTTGCATTCCTGACATGATTTCGAAGCTAACCCATAACATTAATTTGATTATTATGCGTTGTGGGCGAATCTGCCATGCGAGAATTCTAGGGTTGCAGGTTTTCTAAATTAGGGCTTTTGCATAGGGGAAAAATTAGGACTCAAGACTACCATGGTTGTATTCAGTAGGTCTGGACGAGGATAACCCCATACTCGCGATGGATTTATGTATCAAGGAGAGCTATTCGCTATTTTCTGCTAGCCCCCCTAATGCAACGCTATAAAAACCGTTGCTCTTGTGTTTGTTTTACAGGGACGAAGAAGAAGGTGGAATCGTGGCACGTACTGACTGGCCAATTCAAATTTGCGCGCGTTTTAACCAT
This sequence comes from Vicia faba, assembly GCA_948472305.1. Classification (NCBI taxonomy): domain Eukaryota; kingdom Viridiplantae; phylum Streptophyta; class Magnoliopsida; order Fabales; family Fabaceae; genus Vicia; species Vicia faba. Next base: position 1,006,794,481 of record OX451737.1, read on the forward strand.
TACGCATTGGTTTTGATTTTTGTTGTTTATTAACCATAATATATTAAATTAACCTTCAGTGGCTCAGTGGTAACACGTTGTGCATATGACATCAAAGACCTGGGTTCAAGTCCCAGGTCTGGAAAATTTCAATGCTATTTTTCAATATGAAATTCTATGCTTTGCTAACGTCCAGGTGCACCATGTTCCATCCTCATCCAATCTCCACGCGTCCAAAGGGCATCAGATCCATGGCCAAGATTCAAGGTGCATCATACATCAGGTCAACTGCATCACACATGATTAGAAAAGTCAAACGAATTCAAAATCAAATGGGCCAGAATTCTAAGGCCTGAACCTCCTAATTTGGGGCTACCCCCCCTGGTTTGCATTTTTCTATTTTTCTCCTTATATTTTATTTTTGCTATTTCATTTATTTTCTTTGTTTAATTTAATTAATTTATTTTCACAAAAACATAAAAAACACTAAAATTCAGAAAAAGGATAAAAAACGATAAAAATATTTATTTTATTTATTTTCTTGTAAATAATTAACATGTAAATAAATTTAGTAAAATAGGTCTTAACTTTAATTCTTTTCCTAAAAAATATAAAAAATGTAGAATTTAGGTTTTAATTGTTAATTCTTTTTATTTCTTTTTTTATCATAATATTATTATTTTGTTTATTTCCATAAATTGAATTTTGTACATAAATAATTTAGGGTTTAATTTAGGTTTTTCATAATAAATAAAGAAAACATTAGAATTAGGGTTTGGACATTTTACTTTAATTATAATTAATCATTTTTCTTATTTAATCCAAAAAATACAAAAATACCAAAAAACATTCCTTTTAAATCTTTAATTTTAATTCCTCCTTAATTAATTCATTAACTTTAAATATTTTTGTAAAAGGGTCCTGTGATCGGTGGATCTGGAACTGACTGTTTAACGCTGGTTCGCGTAATGTCGCGGAAGCAAGAGTCGCCACCGTCTTTTATTTTCTCCAATAGGAAAGGACAAAAGCACAGAAAAATTCCTTTAAAGAGATTGCTCTCGGTTCGGGAGGTAGGTTATAGAAAGGGAAGGTGTTAGCACCCTTTCTATCCATGGTTATCCATGGGCTCTTAGATACTTGCTCAATGTGTTTTCAAAATTGTTTATTTGCTTTTCAATGTGGGTTTAAAAAAAGTTTCTTTGAAAAAATTTCAGTTCGACTCGTACGTCAGAGTGTTTGAAAAGTTTGTTTTGAAAGCTTTTGAAAAGTGTCGGTGTGAAAAGTCTTTTTTGATTTGTTTTGAAATTAGAGCAAGTATCCTTGAGAACCTACCTACCCTAAGGAATTCGTCTGTGTAGATGTCCTTTAAAGTAGTGCCATCCCACCATTGAGAGGTAGGTAGCACCACCGTTGGAGGTGTTCGGGTCAATTCGAGTTTTAGGGACATGGTGATCACCAGAGCAATGGGAAGACACCTTAGAAGCTACCCTCATGCCAGGTTCCCGGATCATGAGGACTTACTAAGACATCCTCTACTCGACGATCACCTTTCGAAAGGCAACAATGAGGCGTACCCTAGGGGTGGTGTGTGCGAATTGTGTGTCATGTTTCAGTTATTTGTCTTGTCATGTTTGTCGTGATCTACGCTTGATTTTATTGAGACATTCATTCTTGCATGCATATTTAACAGTTATAAAATTTGCGGAAAATAAATCTAAGGCTATTACAAATGGCGCGGGTCCACATCGCCAAAATTAAACCGGACCCGATTTAGCGGAAAAAATAAATAATGCGAATAAAAGTGCGAGAAATTTAAATTACAATGCTTTGGGACAATTACATAATTATAATAAGTGATATAAAATAAATGCGCAAAATTAATAATTAAAAGCGACGGGCGTTGGACCCTTTTGCAAAAATAATTAAATTAATGAATTAAAAATTAAATGTTTTGGTATTTTTGTGTTTTTTAAGATTTAAAAGAAAAAGGAGTCAATTGAAATTAAAAAAATGGAAGTAAAACCCTAATTCTAATTATTTGTTAATTATTAAGAAAATATTGAAATTTGACTAATTTAACCTAAATTAATTTTTATATACAATTTACTCATGAAAATAATAAATAAAATAAGCAATATTATTACAAAAAAGGAAAAAATTAAAAAAAGATTAATATCAACAATTAAACCTAAATTCTATATTTTTTATATTTTGTTATGAAAAGAATTAAAATTAAAAAGAACTAATTATACTAAATTCAATTACACAATTTATTCATGAAAATAAAATAATTAAAATAAAATATTTATTACATTTTTATCTTTTTCTGGATTTTTATGATGTTTTTTATATTTTGTAAAAAAAGAAAATTAATTAATTAAAGCAATAAAAATAAATAACACAATAATTAAAATAATAAAAGGAAAAGAAAAGCAAACCAGGGGGGGGGGGTTCAGGCCCCAGATGGAGGTATAGGCCTGGAGATTCTGGCCCATTAACGTTGGAAATTGGTTGACTTTTTGAATCACGTATAACGCGTTGGACTATGGTACATGATGCTCTCCCAATCTTTGCCCTTGGCCTGATCTCATGGGACGCGTGGCTGTTGGATGATGATGGACCATGATAGTCCTGGACATTAGCAAAGCATTGGATCTCATATTGAAAAATAGCATTGAGATTTTGCCAGACCTGGGACTTGAACCCAGGTCTTGAGGATTATTCACGTCACATGTTACCAACTGAACCAAGCGCATTTAGTTAACATATAATAACACGTAAATATAATAAGTGAAACATAATGCTAATTGGTAAAAAACGCGCGAATTTCAAAAGGACCAATGACTATTGGACACGAGGTTGTCTTCTTCCCCACCCTGTAAAACAAAACAAAAGAGCAACGGTTTTTATAGCGTTGCACAAAGGAGGCTAGCAGAAAATAGCGAATAGCTCTCCTTGATACATAAATCCATCGCGAGGTATGTTTCTTGTTCATGGGAACACGCTGAGTGCAATGGTCTTAACCTCAACACCTAATTTTGCTTCATTGTAAAAACCCTAATTTGAAAAACCTGCAACCCTAAAAAACGCACATGGTGGATTCTTGTATACCGCGAAATAATGTAATTAAACGTAGTGGTTAGCTTAGAAATATCAATATGAACATGAATCAACAAAGAAAAATGCAAAAAGATGATGGAATCATGCTGTGCGATTTCAAAAAAATTCAAGGTACAGTCCGGATTCTTGATACCAATTCAGGGTGTTTTGATGGTTGATATTGATTGAGAATCGTTCAGTGATGTCTCAGGATGATGATAGGACAAGAATTGGGATTTGAATCAAGCTAGAAACTAGTTTTCAGTGTTTGAGTTTTTATGAAAAATTTCAAGTTTGTATGTGGTTCCTCAGCGCAGCTTGCAGTCTTTTTGGCATTAGGTCTTGATTCTGATCATATAGTGAGTGATTAGGTTAAGAAAAATTGGACAAAATCTCATGCCATAATGGATTTCAATATTTGATTTTACAAGATCTTTTTGAATATTTTTTCATGTGCATTTTGGTTCAAATCTGATCAATTCTCATCAAAACTTGCTTAATTAAGAAGTGCACGAAATATTGACCTTGGAATGTGCATAAAAAGATTTTTTTAGGTTAGGTTTATATTTTTCATGTATTAAAATGATTTAAATGAATATAAATTAATATAAATTCAAATAAATAATTAAAAAATATGAAAATACTTCCCTTTGGGCCTAGTGGTCGTGCATAGGCTTGGCATGAAGAAACTTGGAAGAAAAATGGGCCCAATAGCAAATTTAGGCCTTTTGCATCAATGTTGACTTTTCAAAATTCCCAAAAATTTCCCAACTTCCACAAGGCATAACTTGGTCAATATTTAAGCTTTTCACATGTTCTTGGACATTTTGGAAAGGTCTTTGAGTCCTTTAACCAATGCCTTTGGTCCCATGTCATTTCGATTTACCAATCTCAAGTTATGGCCTTTGACTTAAAGTCACTTTTTGTTGACTTTTGAAAATGACCTATAATGTTGAAATTGATAACTTTTTGTGAGAGCATTTCTTGGACTTGGAACATGAAGATGAATTGTAGGAAATGTCTTTCTCTTCAAAATGAGCTTTGGATGGAATTTTTCTGACAATCCATGTGAAAGTTATGCCCTGGTCAATTTCAGTTGACTTTTTCAGCTGTCCAAATATAGCAACTTTTGCATCTTTGATGATTTCTGAGCCAAATTTTGAGAATCATGATCAAGCATTGATCAAATGATGTTTGTGGCTTCAAAATGATAGGTTGACCAAAAATTTGAACTTTTGACTGTCAAATGACCATTTTGCCCCTACAGTTGACTGTAGTGCAATCTAGGGTTTTGACTGTGCAATCTTGAGCTGAATGCCTTGAAAATTGACATGAGGATGTTTGACCACATTTGTAAGCATATGAGACTTGATTGGGCCTTTGAAATCTTCATTTCCTTGATCAGAACCCAAACCCTAGTTTTGACTGTATAGGAGACAGTTGAGCTGCACAACCCTTGGGGAATTTTGTGACCTTGACTTTGACAATTCTTGATGAATATGGGAGGGCAAATTTTGGGGTACAACAGTTGCCCCTGTTCAATCTTCTTAGACCTGAGGATGCAGATTGGCTGACGTGCCTTTCGTAATCCGAGGGTAGAAGATGATTGGACACTAGAGTGCCCAGAAATTTGCGCTCACATAGTAGCAGTGATGGGGGGAATGGGCTTATAGATGCCATTTAGAGGTTGCTGGATAGGATGATGGGCTTATAGATGCCATCCGGATGTTGATCGCGTAGGAGATTCCTTAGCGACAACCTGCATACCTGCAAAAGAGAAAATGAGTACCTGACACGTTGCAGGAGCTGATTTTAGATGCTGGGTATAGATGTGTCCTGACTGGTTACAGGAGCTGAGTCTGGAGCTTCAAACGCTGATGAATGAACCAGGGATGGTTGCTACCTTAGCATGAATGGTAAGGGAACCTTGGGCGATTTTAACTTCAACAACGCTTGTTGAGAAAAATCTTGGGTGTCTTCTACTGGAATAAGAATCAGGGAGATCTTGGGGTCGATCTGACTGAACCAGAGAGGCCTTGGACTGGGTAAGAATCAAGAAAATCTTAGGATCGATTTAATTGAACCGGTCTAGGTCTTGAAATATCTTCAACTGGATAAGCATCAGGGAGATTTTAGGGTCGATCTGACTGAACCAGAGAAGGCCTTTGACTGGATAAGCATCAGGAAAATCTTAGGGTCGATTTAACTGAACCGGTCTAGGTCTTGAAATATCTTCAACTGGATAAGCATCAGGGAGATCTTAGGGTCGATCTGACTGAACCAGAGAAGGCCTTTGACTGGATAAGCATCAGGAAAATCTTAGGGTCGATTTAACTGAACCGGTCTAGGTCTTGAAATATGATTGAGGATTTAGCTGAATCTTTCCTGCAAGGTAAAGGTCAGTCATATGTGATGCATGATATGGATCAAGCAATGATGTTCTCGACATAAATGAGACTTGTATGATGCAATGTGTTATGCATGCTATAATGATGTATGTGATGTTTTATGTATGTTTTCGTCTAGGAAAGTAAATCCTTGACGGATGCCAGGAAGTCATATCCTGGGCTGATGTTGAAGAATAAATTTTGCTTCCGCTGGGGATGATCGTTGCAAGAATACCGGTAGGAGAAGATGACTCCGTTGCGGAATAAACCTGGCAAATGGAGGATTCTGCGGGGAGAAAAGATACTCTGACGACCATGCTGGGAAGCAATACTCTGTGGGGATAGAGAAGTTTTGCTGAATGTTGACAGTAGTTTGCTGAGGATACCCTTATTGTATAGGAAGTGTTGAAGGACTTCGTTGGGGTAAGAAGACTTTGTCGACGACGCTCTTTCCGTGGCTTTTGGCTGAGGATAACCCAGTTATATCTTGTTAAGGAAATAACTCTTTAAATCAAGCCGGACGACGCGTTCGTGCGCTGCGAGGGGATAAGCTTCCAGAATTTACTGGGGATAAGCTTACTGCTTGGAGAGATGGATTCCAACTTTCTGGGGAACTGGGTTGGACTCTCCTGGGGAGGTTTTGAACTGTAATTTTGTAAGTTGAAAGAGGGAACCTATGTAGGGTTGCCTGCTGATGAGCTCGTGTAAAACCGCATCTGAAATGGAGAAGGAACCTGGGTAGGGTTACTTTGATGATGAGTTCGTGTAAAACTTCGTTTTTGGAAAGGGAGAACCTGTGTAGGGTTTCTGGGTGACGAGTCCGTGTAAAACTGCATCTTGAAGAGAGAGAACCGGTGTAGGGTTGCTTGGTGAGGTAAGTTCATGTAAAACTTCTTGACGAACCGGGGTGAGGTTATCTTGAGTTAAATCCATGTAAGACTTCTTGAGGAACCGGGGTTAGGTTACCTTGGGGTAAATCCATGTGAGATTTTTTTGACGAACCGGGGTAAGGTTACTGGTGACGATTCCATGTGAGACTTCTGGGGGAACCGGGGTTAGGTTACCTTGAGATAGATCCATGTGAGATTTCTTGACGAACCGGGGTAAGGTTGCTTCGGGATAAGTTTGTGTAAAACTTCTAGATGAACCGGGGTAAGGTCTTGAAATAAACCCATGTAAGATTTCTAGAGGAACCGGGGTAAGGTTACTTGATGAGTTTGTGTAAAAACTTTTTTGATGAACCGGGGTTAGGTCATCTTGAGCTAAATCCATGTAAGACTTCTGGAGGAACCGGGGTTAGGTTACCTGGATAAGTTTGTGTAAAAACTTCTTGATGAACCGGGGTTAGGTCATCTTGAGATAGGTCCATGTAAGACTTCTGGAGGAACCGGGGTTAGGTTACGTGGATAAGTTTGTGTAAAACTTTGATGAACCGGGGTTAGGTCATCTTGTGGAGGAGGAGTCTGTGTATGACTTTGTCTGAAGGTTGAGAGGAAACCGGTGTTGGGTCGCATGATTTTGATTAAGTGGATGATTGTCCTGTTTGGTCTCGGACGTTAACTCACGATCTGGAATTTGTAGGGGTAGATGGTAATCATTCTTATATTGATCTTTCCGTTGTAATTTGGTTGGCAGGGTAGTTGGATTGCCTGGATACCTCATTACTGCCCCTGCTTCGGAGGTGAGGGAAGAGGATACCTGTGTGGGTGGTTGACAAATCTTCGGGTAGACAAGTGACGAGATACCGGAACATAGTCGTACGCTTTGATCCCTAACTTTTGCCTGAACCGCCCTTTCGGGTTTTCAGTCCACCGGGATACCCATTTTTGCCCAAGCCGCCTTTTCAGGTTTTCGACTTGCCAGGTGTACATGTTTTTTTCATTTCATCCCTTCATTTTGCCCGAACCCTTTTGGTTCGCCGGGAAGCCCTAATTTTTGCCTAGGCATGTCAACCTAGCGGGTCTTTGATTATGCGTAGTATTTTTTCGGCTATGTCCACGCTCTCAGAATGTAGGGAGTTGCCCCTGTTGGAAGTATTTTGCCATGCCCCAGGTAATGGGCAATGCTCCTACTGTGCCCCTTGATTGGAGGTACTTCTGTTCACAAGGTGTTCATCGTGCGAATTTCCCTGCTGTTCAAACAAATAGTCATATGCAAACAAGGTTATTTTAAGAATGCAAAAGTCTATGTCTGTCTTGAATTTTGAAAATGCATTTTTTGTAATACAGTGCAATGTCAACTCAATATTTTACAGCAAACCTTCAGGAGTCAGGATACCTTCGTAACAGTATGCTTTCGAACTAACCCATGCTTCAGCTAGGACTTTTAAGGGTTATATCGTGGCCTGGTTCACGGTTTAAGAAACAAAGGATAAAGGCTCAAATTATTTGTACCCACCCGCTCTTCGTGATGTTCTCCAAACCTAAACTCAGTTGATCATACGTTAGACCTCGTTTGAGTCTTTGCTCTGGTTTTCCAGTGATGATTCGGATGTTGATAACTTATTTTGAATGGGCAGTCATTCCTTTTTGTTGAGGGTTTGTAGAACCTCTTTCTTTTTGATTTTTGTTATCCCTTTCTTTTTTGCCTGAACTGTTTCCTTTTTTGGAATTACAGTCAGCGGGATGCCCCAGTTTTATAAGTCCCTTTTCATAGGTTTTGACTTCTTGGGCTTTTCGTTTATGATAATTTTTTTTTTGATCATGACTGCCTGTCCTTATGATTGTTCGGAACCATCATTGTCTTTCTTCGTTTTGTAAAGACTTTTTGGTGCCATTCGTTATGCCCTTGGATCAACTGAGAGAACTACCATGCCCCAGGTTATGATTAAGGGTTTTGATTTTCGAAAATAAAACTCCTACTTCTTTGGCCCTGATGGGTTGACGAGGGATTATCATCCTTATAACTCCAGTGTTTAGGGATTGAAACAATGCCTGTACCTCATCAGCGGGGTTTGTTCAAAAGCATACTGTAGATTGTGGTATCGTTTTCGTCATCCTCCCTCAAGAGGTTTAGAATTTTCAATTAAGAGTTGACCATTGCCAAAATATGAAAGCAGTTTTAAGCATAGTAAACATAATTAAATCAAGACAGACATGTGTAATGCATTCATGAAATAAAAGAGTTTAACATAATAATTGTTTATCTGAACAAGAAAGGAAAAATACAACTTGAATTCAAATGAACAAAAAAATTCTCAATCCTAGCCATGTTTTGGCAACGGAGCATTGATCACGTTGGGAGTCTCAGCAGGTTCGAACTCAATCTCTTTGGCATCGATCATGTTCTGAATTTTGTACTTTAGTGCCCAACAGTCCTCAGTATCGTGCCCCGGGCTATCGGAATGATAAGCGCATCTGGCTTCTGGATTGTAGCTAGGAGAGGAGGTCTTAGGATTGGCAGGAGGGTTGATCACTGCAATCAGGTTCATCTTCAACATATGTTGCAGTGCTTGCGACCATGGCATGTTAATGTTGGTGAACTGCCTTTTAGGCCCGTCCGGCCTTTGCTGGTTTCCCCTCTGTGGTTGGCGGCGTGGTGCAGAACCAGAGATCATGACTGCCCCTGCATGTTGATCACGGCGACTCTTTTGACCGTATGCAGCATTAGATTCCTTCTTTCCCGTGTAAGGATTTTTATGAATATCAGAAGGTGTGGCCTCTTGAATTTTCCCACTTTTGATACCAGCTTCGATTCTTTCGCCGGTCAGGATGAGGTCGGTGAATCCAGCAGATGAATTACCAATCAGGTGGTTGAAGAATGGCCCGGATAGGGTTCCCAAGAACATATCAACGAGTTCCCGGTCAGTCAGTGGAGGCTGTACCCTTCCAGCAAGGTCTCTCCATTTCTGTGCGTACTCTTTGAAACCTTCGCCTGCACCTATAGACATTCCCTGAAGCTGAGTACGCGTGGGGGCAAGGTCGGCATTGTACTGGTACTGCTTATAGAAAGCAGTTGCCAACTCCTCCCAGTTACGAACTTTGGTCCCATCCAGTTGATAGAACCATTCGAGGTGAGTCCCTGAAAGACTCTCCTGGAAGAAGTGGATCCATAAATTCTTGTCCACCGTATAGGGTTGAATCTTCCGAACATAGGACCTTAAGTGCAGCTTGGGACACGATGCCCCGTCATACTTAGAGAAAGGTGGTGCTTTGAACTTCCGGGGAATAACCACACCAGTTGACAGACCCAAATCTCCAAGATCCAGCCCAGGTGCCTGTTGCACCTCCATAGCCTTCATCCTATCCTCCAACTGTTTGTACTTGTCCTCAGCCGGAGGGTACTGTTCGTCGTCGAAATCTGTCTCGTTGTCGGAGACCACTGGACTGGGAACCTCTCTCTCATGGTGACTGCTTTCCCTCACCGATGGGGTAGTCCTCTCAGTTTCAACCTGCGGTGTATTCCCAGATCTGCGTCTAGGGCTGAACAGAACAATCCTCTTCTTCTTCTTGTCCTTTTTCAAAAGCAAAGCCTTCAGGTCTTGTTGCCCCTGGGTCAAGTTCATGATCAGCTCTTGGAACTGGGCGTTCTGAGCCTGGAGGTCCTTGATAGTCTGCTCGGCTGATGATTCAGGATTCATGACGATCGGCTGAAATAAACAGCGGAGAAGGGTAAGCAACCTGTCAAAGGGATACCTGCAATGCAATGAGATGTATGACATGCATGTAATGTTTTCAAGGACCTCGCGGGGTAAACAGAGAAACTTTGTTAGCATTTGGAACCGGTAGCTTGATTGTAAGAACTTCATTTTGTTGAGAGTCCTTCATCAAGGGTCAAAGGCTCACCATATCCAGTGGGTCCTAGCCCCTGACACCCTTGGCTAGAGGAACATAAATCCTCTTTGCCCCTGGCTAGATGTTTGATTTATCATGACCTGCATCACAAGCCCTTAAGATCCTTGAAATGGGTTAGGATGTATGCAATGGTATGATGTCATGCTATGCATGGGGTGATGTAGGTAAACCCTGTTATGAGCCCTTATTAAGGACTACAAACAGACCCTGCAAGAAATTCAGTATACTTTGTTATGAGTCCCAATTAAGGACTATAAACAAAACCTGCAAGATATCTAGTAAACCCTGTTATGAGTCCCCGTTAAGGACTATAAACAAAACCTGCAAGAAATTTGGTAAACCTTGTCATGAGTCCTAGTTAAGGACTATAAACAAAACCTGCAAGTAGCTCATGTGTCAGCTAACAAGCATGCAAGTAGGCAAGTACAAAGGCACACAAGTCACACAAGAGAAACCCTTAGGGTTTAAGGCCAGCATGGGGTCTGGGTAATACCCTCTTGAAGTTGGTGGGTTCAACCTGTCCTAATCAAAGTAACCGGGTTCTAAGGTTCCCAATATCACGGGATTGCTTTCATTGTTCATCGTTTCGATTTAGCCACTGAACTGGCGACCGAAATATTCCAGGAAAGCAACCCTCAATTGAGTGTAGTATCGAGTATCAACCAACCTCGGACTGCACCAAAGTCAGTTATCTCACTACCCTAAAGAGGCCAAGATAGTTCAATTAAGGTTCCTAAGGTCTGTTGATGCTTCACGACACCACGCGGAGGCCCCGTACTCTCCTTGACTGAACTCAAGGGTTACCGGTACACACCAAAGTGCCACATCAACGTAGCAGACTGTTTCAACCATGTCGGTATACCCCGCACAGTTCCCTCACAGCCTTGTTGCTACTTTCTAAGAAGGTATCCCCCAGATCCGGGTTTAGGATCTATAGAACTCCCAAGCAACCCACAATAATAAAGCAAGCAAAGAAGACAATTGAAAACATAGTTATGACCTAGCCCTAAGGTACACCTCACTTTAAGAGTATCCCCAGCAGAGTCGCCAGTTCTGTGATCGGTGGATCTGGAACTGACTGTTTAACGCTGGTTCGCGTAATGTCGCGGAAGCAAGAGTCGCCACCGTCTTTTATTTTCTCCAATAGGAAAGGACAAAAGCACAGAAAAATTCCTTTAAAGAGATTGCTCTCGGTTCGGGAGGTAGGTTATAGAAAGGGAAGGTGTTAGCACCCTTTCTATCCATGGTTATCCATGGGCTCTTAGATACTTGCTCAATGTGTTTTCAAAATTGTTTGTTTGCTTTTCAATGTGGGTTTAAAAAAAGTTTCTTTGAAAAAATTTCAGTTCGACTCGTACGTCAGAGTGTTTGAAAAGTTTGTTTTGAAAGCTTTTGAAAAGTGTCGGTGTGAAAAGTCTTTTTTGATTTGTTTTGAAATTAGAGCAAGTATCCTTGAGAACCTACCTACCCTAAGGAATTCGTCTGTGTAGATGTCCTTTAAAGTAGTGCCATCCCACCATTGAGAGGTAGGTAGCACCACCGTTGGAGGTGTTCGGGTCAATTCGAGTTTTAGGGACATGGTGATCACCAGAGCAATGGGAAGACACCTTAGAAGCTACCCTCATGCCAGGTTCCCGGATCATGAGGACTTACTAAGACATCCTCTACTCGACGATCACCTTTCGAAAGGCAACAATGAGGCGTACCCTAGGGGTGGTGTGTGCGAATTGTGTGTCATGTTTCAGTTATTTGTCTTGTCATGTTTGTCGTGATCTACGCTTGATTTTATTGAGACATTCATTCTTGCATGCATATTTAACAGTTATAAAATTTGCGGAAAATAAATCTAAGGCTATTACAAATGGCGCGGGTCCACATCGCCAAAATTAAACCGGACCCGATTTAGCGGAAAAAATAAATAATGCGAATAAAAGTGCGAGAAATTTAAATTACAATGCTTTGGGACAATTACATAATTATAATAAGTGATATAAAATAAATGCGCAAAATTAATAATTAAAAGCGACGGGCGTTGGACCCTTTTGCAAAAATAATTAAATTAATGAATTAAAAATTAAATGTTTTGGTATTTTTGTGTTTTTTAAGATTTAAAAGAAAAAGGAGTCAATTGAAATTAAAAAAATGGAAGTAAAACCCTAATTCTAATTATTTGTTAATTATTAAGAAAATATTGAAATTTGACTAATTTAACCTAAATTAATTTTTATATACAATTTACTCATGAAAATAATAAATAAAATAAGCAATATTATTACAAAAAAGGAAAAAATTAAAAAAAGATTAATATCAACAATTAAACCTAAATTCTATATTTTTTATATTTTGTTATGAAAAGAATTAAAATTAAAAAGAACTAATTATACTAAATTCAATTACACAATTTATTCATGAAAATAAAATAATTAAAATAAAATATTTATTACATTTTTATCTTTTTCTGGATTTTTATGATGTTTTTTATATTTTGTAAAAAAAGAAAATTAATTAATTAAAGCAATAAAAATAAATAACACAATAATTAAAATAATAAAAGGAAAAGAAAAGCAAACCAGGGGGGGGTTCAGGCCCCAGATGGAGGTATAGGCCTGGAGATTCTGGCCCATTAACGTTGGAAATTGGTTGACTTTTTGAATCACGTATAACGCGTTGGACTATGGTACATGATGCTCTCCCAATCTTTGCCCTTGGCCTGATCTCATGGGACGCGTGGCTGTTGGATGATGATGGACCATGATAGTCCTGGACATTAGCAAAGCATTGGATCTCATATTGAAAAATAGCATTGAGATTTTGCCAGACCTGGGACTTGAACCCAGGTCTTGAGGATTATTCACGTCACATGTTACCAACTGAACCAAGCGCATTTAGTTAACATATAATAACACGTAAATATAATAAGTGAAACATAATGCTAATTGGTAAAAAACGCGCGAATTTCAAAAGGACCAATGACTATTGGACACGAGGTTGTCTTCTTCCCCACCCTGTAAAACAAAACAAAAGAGCAACGGTTTTTATAGCGTTGCACAAAGGAGGCTAGCAGAAAATAGCGAATAGCTCTCCTTGATACATAAATCCATCGCGAGGTATGTTTCTTGTTCATGGGAACACGCTGAGTGCAATGGTCTTAACCTCAACACCTAATTTTGCTTCATTGTAAAAACCCTAATTTGAAAAACCTGCAACCCTAAAAAACGCACATGGTGGATTCTTGTATACCGCGAAATAATGTAATTAAACGTAGTGGTTAGCTTAGAAATATCAATATGAACATGAATCAACAAAGAAAAATGCAAAAAGATGATGGAATCATGCTGTGCGATTTCAAAAAAATTCAAGGTACAGTCCGGATTCTTGATACCAATTCAGGGTGTTTTGATGGTTGATATTGATTGAGAATCGTTCAGTGATGTCTCAGGATGATGATAGGACAAGAATTGGGATTTGAATCAAGCTAGAAACTAGTTTTCAGTGTTTGAGTTTTTATGAAAAATTTCAAGTTTGTATGTGGTTCCTCAGCGCAGCTTGCAGTCTTTTTGGCATTAGGTCTTGATTCTGATCATATAGTGAGTGATTAGGTTAAGAAAAATTGGACAAAATCTCATGCCATAATGGATTTCAATATTTGATTTTACAAGATCTTTTTGAATATTTTTTCATGTGCATTTTGGTTCAAATCTGATCAATTCTCATCAAAACTTGCTTAATTAAGAAGTGCACGAAATATTGACCTTGGAATGTGCATAAAAAGATTTTTTTAGGTTAGGTTTATATTTTTCATGTATTAAAATGATTTAAATGAATATAAATTAATATAAATTCAAATAAATAATTAAAAAATATGAAAATACTTCCCTTTGGGCCTAGTGGTCGTGCATAGGCTTGGCATGAAGAAACTTGGAAGAAAAATGGGCCCAATAGCAAATTTAGGCCTTTTGCATCAATGTTGACTTTTCAAAATTCCCAAAAATTTCCCAACTTCCACAAGGCATAACTTGGTCAATTTTTAAGCTTTTCACATGTTCTTGGACATTTTGGAAAGGTCTTTGAGTCCTTTAACCAATGCCTTTGGTCCCATGTCATTTCGATTTACCAATCTCAAGTTATGGCCTTTGACTTAAAGTCACTTTTTGTTGACTTTTGAAAATGACCTATAATGTTGAAATTGATAACTTTTTGTGAGAGCATTTCTTGGACTTGGAACATGAAGATGAATTGTAGGAAATGTCTTTCTCTTCAAAATGAGCTTTGGATGGAATTTTTCTGACAATCCATGTGAAAGTTATGCCCTGGTCAATTTCAGTTGACTTTTTCAGCTGTCCAAATATAGCAACTTTTGCATCTTTGATGATTTCTGAGCCAAATTTTGAGAATCATGATCAAGCATTGATCAAATGATGTTTGTGGCTTCAAAATGATAGGTTGACCAAAAATTTGAACTTTTGACTGTCAAATGACCATTTTGCCCCTACAGTTGACTGTAGTGCAATCTAGGGTTTTGACTGTGCAATCTTGAGCTGAATGCCTTGAAAATTGACATGAGGATGTTTGACCACATTTGTAAGCATATGAGACTTGATTGGGCCTTTGAAATCTTCATTTCCTTGATCAGAACCCAAACCCTAGTTTTGACTGTATAGGAGACAGTTGAGCTGCACAACCCTTGGGGAATTTTGTGACCTTGACTTTGACAATTCTTGATGAATATGGGAGGGCAAATTTTGGGGTACAACAGGTCCAACGCCCATTGTTTTAATTTAATTGCGCACATTTACTTTATGTCGTTCATTATAATTTTGTATTTCTCCCAAAGCCGTGTAAATAACTTCTCGTACTTTTATTTTATTGCTTTCTTTATTTTTCAGTCAAATCGGGTCCGGTTTATTTTGGCGATGTGGACCCGCGCCATTTGTAATAACCTTAGATTTATTTTCCCGCAAAACTTTATAACTGTTAAATATGCATGCAAGAATGAATGGACAAATTAAAATCAAGCGTAGAACACAACAAACATGACAAGACAAATAACTGAAACATGACACACGATTCGCACACACCACCCCTAGGGTATGCCTCACTGTTGCCTTTCGAAAGGTGGTCGTCGAGTAGAGGACGTCTTAGTAAGTCCTCATGATCCGGGAACCTGGCATGAGGGTAGCTTCTAAGGTGTCTTCCCATTGCTCTGGTGATCACCACGTCCCTAAAACTCGAATTGACCCGAACACCTCCAACGGTGGTGCTACCTACCTCTCAATGGTGGGATGGCACTACTTTAAAGGACTCTTACACAGACGAATTCCTTAGGGTAGGTAGGTTCTCAAGGATACTTGCTCAAATTTCAAAAACAAACAAAAATACTTTTCACACCAACATATTTTCAAAAGCTTTCAAAACAAATTTTTCAAACACTCTGACGTACGAGTCGAACTGAAATTTTTTCAAAGAAACTTTCTAAACCCACCTTGAAAAGCAAACAAACATTTTTGAAAACACAATGAGCAAGTATCTAAGAGCCCATGGATAACCATGGATAGAAAGGGTGCTAACACCTTCCCTTTCTATAACCTACCTCCCGAACCGAGAGCGATCTCTTTAAAGGAATTTTTCTGTGCTTTTGTCCTTTCCATTTGGAGAAAATAAAAGACGGTGGCGACTCTTGCTTCCGCGACATTTCGCGAACCAGCGTTAAACAGTCAGTTCCAGATCCACCGATCACAGTTATATTGAATGAACATATGCATTTGAATATGATTACTATTTACAAATATATGCATGAAAACAAGATTAGCATTTGCTGAAGACTCTGGGAGTCGGGATAACATTCGAAGTTGACTATAAATTCCCACAGAACAATCTCCTCATAATTATTTTCACAAGCTAATCCTCGTCAGATTTTATTTTCCTAAACATAGTCTACAGGGTTTATTTCCCCAACGGAGTTTATTTCTCCAATATTACGAGTTCCCCGACGAGATTCTCTTCTCCGGCCAGATATCAGTCAAACGTTGTTTTCCCTAGAAGAACGCATCAAAGGATTATCCATCTCTTTTATCCCCAGTCAGGATACATAAGAATCATATCCTTCAATAAAATGAATAGCGACCGACCGACTTTCCTTGAATTCTTCTATCCCCAAGCAGAAGTCGAACATCCCCAGTGGAATATCCTCAAACAGAAAGCGGAAATCCCTAGTAGAGGCATTCTAAACAAATTGAAGAATTAATGTCTCCATTCCCAACAACAATCTTGGATTTATTTTCCCCAGCCAAACATTATTATACGGAGACTACCGATACACTCCAATAACATATTTCATCCATACATCATTTACAAAATATCATAACATATGCATATGGAACACATATACTATTCTCATTTATTTTGAGAACATCATTATGCAGTGCATTACATACATCATGATATTGCATAGAACTAACTTTGTCTTTTCAGGTTAATTTTGCAAACAAACAATTATTATCAGCAATTTAGAAACACATTGTAGATTAATTCCCGAAATAGGACGGGGCAACTATGTACATGACCAAAGCATTCCCCTCAGAGACAGAATTCTGGAGAGCATTTCCTTCAGAAGTTTATTATGAAAAGCATATCCTTCAGAGCTTCATTCTGAAAAGAATTCTCGTTTAGAAGTTTATTCTGAAAAGCATCTCCTTCATAGTTTTATTCTGAAAAGCATCTCCTTCAGGGATTCATTCTAAAAAGCATTCTCCTTCAGAGGTTTATTCTGAAAAGCATCTCCTTCAGGGCTTCATTCTGAAAAGCATCTCCCCCAGAGACTGAATAATACCGAGCATTTACTTCAGAAGTTTGTTCTGAAAGGCATTCCCCTTCAAAGACTGAATTCAAGCAAGCATTTCCTTCAGAGGTTTATTCTGAAAAGCATCTCCTTCAGGGCTTCGTTCTGAAAAGCATTCTCCTTCAGAGGTTTATTCTGAAAAGCATCTCCTTCAGGGCTTCATTTTGAAAAGCATTCTCCTTCAGAAGTTTATTCTGAAAAGCATTCTCCTTCAGAGGTTTATTCTGAAAAGCATCTCCTTCAGGGCTTTGTTCTGAAAAGCATTCTTCCCAGAGATTGAATTCTAGCGAGCATTTCCTTCAGAGGTTTATTCTGAAAAGCATCTCCTACAGGGCTTCATTCTGAAAAGCATTCTCCTTCAGAGGTTCATTCTGAAAAGCATTCCCCTTCAGGGACTGAATTCTGAAAAGCATCTCCTTCATGGCTTCGTTAAGAAAAACATTTTCCTTCAGAGATTTTCTGAAAAGCATTCTTCAGATACAATCAAGCGTAGACTCATTCTGATACTCCTATCAACAGTTACTTTGGAAGACATCTATAAGCCCATCTCTGACAACACTATATGACCTCTCTGAATGGTATCAAGCTCATTCAAGTAGTATAATCAACCAACAGTGTTACTTCATGCACTTGTGGGTGTAAATTTCTGGGCACTTAAGTGTTCAATTCTCTTCCATCTTCAGATCCCGAATGGTGAGCCTGCCAATCTAACTCTTCAAGTTTAAGAAGATTGAACAAGGGAAGTTGTTGTACCCCAAAAATTTCCCTCTCATTTTCAATACAAATTTACTCAAGATACCTCCTCATGCTCCTAATGTTCTCAAGTACTCAAGACTACTAAAGAATTAATCAGACAAACTCTCCTCCTAAACAGTGGCCTACGACTAGGGTTTTGGTTTTCTCAAATAAAATTGGACTTCTAATGCATCAAGTGGACTTCATGGTTTCTCATATGTATCAAGGTATCCTCATACCAAGTTTCAAGCCTTGCAGCATAAGTTTGCTCAGTCAAATAATCAGATGATTGAAAATCAACTATATTGGACAAAAAGTCAACTTTGACCAATTTACAGTCAAACTTCAAGATTTTTGGTCATTATCAATATTTTGAACTCATATTCATAATTTGATCAAGGATCGATCATAATTCATCAAGAAAACTCAAGATTCATCAAAAGTTGCTAAATTAGGGTTTTATTAAGGAGAAGTCAACTGAACTTTGACCAAGCATAGCTGTTGTACCCCAAAATTTTCCCTCTCATTTTACTCAAAACATACTTCTAGATGTCCTCAACTTGCCCAAGGATTCCTAAGGATTGACCAGATAAATCTTCCTCCTAAGACAATAAGCCTCAAACTAGGGTTTCACTCCTAATCAAGATGTTTGAGTTTCAAGGGTCCTAAGTTGTTTCCATTGCCATAATATGTCTTCAATATCATCCATGTCAAATCGCATGCCTTGCACAAGAAGCTTGCTCAGTCAACTCCTCAGATACTTAAGAATCGACTGTATTAGGTCAAAGGTCAACTGTGGGCCACATACAGTCAAACTTCAAGATTTTTGGTCAACATAAACATTTTGAAGTTAATTTCATCATTTGATCAAGGGTTGATCATGATACCTCAAGGAATGCTCTTAATTCATCAAAACACAAAAAGTTGTTAAATTAGGGTTTCTCAAGAAAAGTCAACCAAACTTTGACCAAGCATAACTTCCTCATACTTTATCAGAAATCTCTCATCCAAGGCTTATTTTTTAATAGGATGCAATTCCCTACAATTCATCTTCAGCCCTCAAATTCAAAATACGAACTCATAAAAAGATATGAATTTCTACATTATATGTCCTTTTGAAAAGTCAACAAAAACACATTTTGGGTCAAAGCCTCTTACATGAACATGGAAGACCCAATTGATATGAGACTAAAAGGGTTGTTTAGGGGACATCCTAAGATTTCTAAAAAGTTCAAGAACACCTCTCTAGGGTTAAAATTGGAAGAGATATGCCTTGTCAAAGTTGACCATTTTTGCAAAATTGTCAAAAGTCAAATATTTTTTGTCAAATGGGCCTAACTTTGTATGCTTGCACCTCACTCATAACATGGTCCACGACCCAATTACTTACCCACGTGTTATTTGCTTCATTTTTTATTTTATTTTGATTTTTATTATTAAAAATTCAAATTAAATCAAATAAATGACAAATAATAGCAAAGATTTATTTTGATCTGATTTTTTGACATAATCACAAGCTAATTATGCTGGCATATCAGGATCAAATCATATCAAGGTTGATTGGAGAAAGAATGGCATGATTTGGCCTAATTTGGAAACATATCATACAAGGGAGGAATGAAATCAAATCATCAAAAACTTAAAAGATACATGTTATTTTTATAACCCTAATTCATTCAAGGATGTATATTAAGTAAGGCCAGGCACGAAACAGAGGCTAGTAGTCGTGGAAAGCACAAAGCAAAACTCAAAAATTTGCAAGAAACTGAGGATTTGTTCTTGGACTTAAAGGGTGATTCAAGCCATTCTAAGACTACCAATAGACTCTTGGACATCTCCAGAACGTGTCTCAATCAATTGCAAACATTTCCACGCCCAGAATCGCAAGTTACAGACCCACGGTTTGCATCTCTAAGCTTGAGTTTGATTTCTTAATTTACGCATGATTAATCATTATTAAACATTGCATTGTGTTTATATTGTCATTTGCAACGTTTTGGTTTACTTGATTTTGCGTTTTGATGCTTATATCCAGAGTTGCCATTATTAGGGTTTGAGAGGTTGTTTTAGGGCTTCTCCATACAGGTTAAATTGGCCAACGAAAAGGGTGTTATAATGCTCGTGACATCAAGACAAATTGAACCATGTGATTAGAATTTATTTATCATGTGTTTTGGTGATTTTTAAAGTTCACAGGTTTACAGCCATGGCAAGCTGTCCGTAGGTATAAGTTTGATACCTCATACGACAGAGGAGGAAGAAGATAACAACGTTTCTGAACCCCATTGGACCATTTGAATTTCGTGCGTGTTTTCCAGCTAACCACTTTGTTTCATATATTATATTTTGTTCTTATTGTCTTAACAAATAAAAGAGATAGCCCAGATGGCTAGGCGCGTTGGTGTTGAACGTGAGGACCTGGGTTCGATCCCAGGTCCCAGCAAACTTTCTTTGTTTTGATTCTCCTTTGCAGATCTTGTGTCCCACTTGTCCAAACGCCTACCATGCGCTACCATCATCCAGCCAATGGATGCATCTCTGTCCAGATCTAACTCACACCATTGAAGGACCATGGTAAACCATCAGAAGAGCATCACATGGAATTCAGCGCAGGGATGGGGCTGACCAGCTCTTTGGGCCTAAGCAATTTCAACAATGCATCCCCCCTGGGTTTATTCTTACATGCCCAAATCTTCTTCTTTCATATTTTTATTTATTTATTTATTTAATAATTATTCTCTCTTTTATCAAAATAAAACATAAATCATTTTTTATTATTAAATAAAAAATCACAAAAAACACCAAAAATCTTTTTCATAAAAAATATTTTATTTCCTTGAATTAATTAATTTAATTTAAATAGGAAAATTAAATCTTATTTTTGTAATTAAAATCAATTAGAAATTAGGGTTTAATTTTGTATATAATTAATTTTTCTTCAAGAAATAACTTAAATATTTTCTCAAATTAGATTTTTTAGGTTTTCTAATCGTCCTCGCATTTAATTCGCCGCACGCATTTTAATTACCTTTTATTATTATTGTAATTGCTCTGAGGTTGTAATAGACTTAATTAGGTTTTAATTCCGCATTTTATTTTCAGTTAAAAATAATTATGTATCTGCAAAAGCCATGTAATAGCTAGAACTTTAAACTTTCCGCACTTTCAATTTCCGCAAATTATAAACTGCTTAGATGTATGTTAATAGGATTGTATTGAAAGATTAACTGGAAATTAAAACAGTAGAAAACCCTAAATTGTGCAAAGACGATTAACTGGAAAAAATCCACTTGCACATGCTCACTTTTAGGGTTTACTCCACTCTGGTTGCCTTTGATTAAATGGTCATGAAGTATAGGGTTTTTTAGCGGTCATCCTCTAGCCCCGAAAGATTTAAAAATGACCCATTCGGATGTTGCCTCGGAAAAGATCTTTAAGGCTTTAGGAGGGTTACTAAAATTCACTAACATTGCTTTTGTGACCGTATCTGTCCCTTCAAACATCCCTTAAAACTCCAACGACGGTGCTACCTATTCCTTAATAATGGGGTAGCGTTGTCAAAAGGAAAATGAACAGACTTTTTTCGAGTAGGTAGATTAACTCTTAAGTACTTGCTCAATCAATCAAATAAAAATTTTCACACAAACAGTTTTTCAAAACAATTTTCAAAACAACTTCATCACACCCTTGAGGACTAATACAAGGGTTATCACGAAGTAAAACTTTTTTCAAAACAAGCACACACACAAGAAATTTTAAAATGAGCAAGTACTTAAGAGCCCATGGAAAACCATGGATAGAAAGGGTGTTAACACCTTCCCTTTCTATAATCTACCCCCCGTACTCAGAAACATCTCGAAAAAGGTTTTTTCTATTCTTTTTTCCTTTTCCTGATTGGATAAAATAAAAGTCGGTGGCGACTCTTGCTTACCGCGACATTTGCAAATACAAAATGCAAACTAGTATTAACATTCAGTTCTTCCACCGTATCACAGAACTGGCGATTCTGCTGGGGACTAAAATAAAGTGGGGGTTTACCTTAGGATCTAGGTCATTTTTAAAATTGATTTCTTGTTTGTTTTTCCTGATTTATCTTTAAGGGTTTTTGCTTGGGTATTATTGAAGATCCTACATCCAGATCTGGGGACACTCTTTAGGTAAACAGCAATAGATCGTGGAGGCTGTACAGCATATACCGATATGGTTTAAGTGATGGTTGTGTTGGTCTGACACTTTAGTTGGTACAGGTATCCTTCGTGCGGAAACGAGGAGAATACGGGGCCACCGCGTGGTGTCGTGAAGCACTAACGGACCTTAGAACCTTAGTTGAACAAACTTGGCCATTAGAAAGTAGTGAGATATCCGGCCTCGGTATAAAGCTGAGGATTGGTTTATACTCGATGCTACACTCATTGAGATCATACTTTCGGGATATTTCAGCCGAAAGAAAAGATTGCTTGAGCTTAAACAATGCCCGATAAAGGATGACCAGTGATATTGAGAATCCTTAGAACCCGGTTACTTTTCTAAGATAGGTTTGAAACCAACTAAACTTCAAGAGGGTAATCACCTATGGAATTCATGCAAGCCTAAAGCTAAGGCTGCTTGTGTGACTTGCTTACTTTCTTTGCCTAACAATTTGAACTCATTGCAGGGCTTTGTTTGTGTTCCTTGCAGGACCTTGTTTGTACAAATCTAATAAATTGGTTTCTTACCCTGCATTTTCACTTAACGCATAGCATACACATCATAACATCATGACACAATATCTCCTTAACCATTTCAAGGATCTCAAGGGTTTGTGATGCAGGTTATGATAAATCAGACGTCTAGCAAGGGGAAAGGGGATTTATTTTCCTCTAGCCAATGTCGTCAAAAGACCAAAACACGACAACTTGAGTCAGGGGCTATGACCCACTTGATATGGTGAGCTTGAATCTCGTAGAAGGACTTTTAACGATACGAAGTTCTTCAATCAAAGATTCAGATGTTAACTTCTGACATTTTCTTGTTTACCACGCAAGATCCTTGAAAACATTGCATACACGTCATTTGCATAACAGGTCTTCCAGTACATGTCTCTCATTTTCTCGTTGTTTATATCAGCAAGGAAAATGGCTCTCCAACAAGACAACAGAGATCTCCAAACTCAAGAGTCTCAATTCATGCAAATGTTCCTAAACCTATTCAAGGGGCAGGAAGAGTTGAAAGCACTCCTCGCTGGAGACCTGTCCAAGAAAAGTCTGGAAGACAATAAGGACGAACGGTTGGAACAACTGCAAGCTGAGGTAGAAGCGATGAGAACCCAGATGCTAGGGCAGATGGATCTTATCCAAGGACTAGCCAGGGGACAAGAAGAGCTGAGAGCCATTATCAAGAAACTTCATCATGACGGCTGCAACCGTATGAAGCAAACAGTTGAGGTTGGGAACCAAGTCATTGATCAACTCCCGAGAAGACAAGAGGTTGTTTTTGTGAAGAGTGGACTTTTCCAAATTTCTACCACATCACGGGTCCAACAACAACCTCACCAAAAACAACGGGTTAATCAGAGTAAGCTGGATATACCCAAAAGGCAGTTTACCAAACTCAACATGTCGTTGTCTCAAGCTTTGCAACACCTGTTGAGGATGAATCTGATTACGTTGATAGCACCTCATCTGAATCCCAAGACTTCTTCCCCTAACTACAGTCCTAATGCAAGATGTGCATACCACTCCAACATCCCGAGGCATGATACTGACGATTGTTGGAGGTTGAAGTGCAAAATTCAAGACCTGATTGATGAAGGAGCATTGGAATTCACACAAGATGGTCAACTGGAATGTTTCTGTCATTCCTCCAAGGCCCACCATTTGAAGTGAAAAGTTCTGACAAGAGGACTTTTCGTTCATCAGAATTTTCAATTTGTAATTTTCTTTTGATTGTTCAAACATTTATTCATGTCAAACTTTGTTACTTTATCAATGCATTGCATATGTCTGTTTTGAATCAATTCATTCGTATTCACTATATTTAAATTGCTTTCCTTTTTATGATATTCAACTCTCGATCAAAAGCTCTGAGCCTTTAGAGGGAGGATGACGAAAACGATACCACAATCCATACAGTGTGCTTTTGAACCGACCTTGCTGACAATGTACAGGCGTTGTTTCAAATCCTAAACAGTGGAGTAATAAGGAAGATAATCCCTAGTTAACCCCTTTGAGCCTAAGAAGTAGGAGTTTTTATTTTCACACAAATTAAAACCCTTAATCATAACCTGGGGCAGGGTAGTTTGCTCAGTTAATTCAGATGCGCATTCAGTTGTAATATTCTACTTCATACATAATGAATGGCATCGAAGACGTCCTTCCAAATCAGAAGATGGTGATGGTTACGCATAATCATTAAGAAGAGGAAGTCATTATTGTTCAAAAGAAAATCCCGCTAAGTCAAAACCTATGAAGGAGACTTAAGGAAAAAACTAGGGCATCCCGTTGATTGTAACTATAAAAAGAAATAGTTCAGGCAAAAGACAGGGATAGTAAAGAAAGAGGTCCTACAAATCCTCGACAAAAAATATGATTGCCTATTCAAAATAAACGGTCGGTATCCAAACCATCACCGGAACATCAAGGACAATCTTATAGAACCCAACTGGGATTCAAAACGTGCAATTAACTGAGCATATGACTGAAAAGCATCACGAAGAGGGGTGGGTATAAATAAATTTTGAGCCTTTATCCTTTGTTTCTTGAACCTCGAACCAGGCCACGTTATAACCCTTAAAAGTCCTAGCTGAAGCCTGGGTTAGTTCGAAAGCATACTGTTACAAAAGGTATCCTGACTCCTGTAAGGTTTTCCATAAATCACGAGTTGATATCACTCTCTTGCAAAATTTGTTTTACTAAAAAATTGCATTTTCAAAAAAAAAATTCAAGACAAACATAAGCTTTGCATTCTTAAAATACCATTGTTTGCATATGACTATTTGTTCAACAGCAGAGAGATTCACACGACGGATATTCGATGAACAAAAACCTTCTCAATGAAAAGGATCACCTCAAGTGGAAAAACACTTCTAACCAAGGGGCACGGTAGGATCATTGTCCATCATCTGGGGAAGTCAAGTCAAGATTCAAGGAATCTCTCAAAGATGCTAAGTAGCCAGGGACAAATCTCCATCTGAATCACTTGGGGCATTAGACATGAATTCCAGCAATGAATCATGTACAATCAAACGAGCATCTTCTGGCAGTGTGGCAACACTTACTACTATGGACAGTGACAATTCTCCGTACCCGGTGAACATGGACATAGCCGGAAAATACTATGCATGAACAAAGACCCGCTAGGTTGACTGGCCTAGGCAAAAATAAGGGCATCCCGGCGAACCAAAAAAGTTTTGGGCAAAAATTAGGGATAAAAAAACACAAAAAATATGTACACCCGGCAAGCTGAAAACCTAAAAAGGCGGCTTGAGCAAAAAAGGGTATCCCGGTGGACTGAAAACCCGAAAGGGTGGTCCAGGCAAAAGTTAGGGATTTGAAAAGTACGACTACGTCCCATCATCTCGTCACTTGTCTAATCCGTAGAAGGTTTATTACCCTGATAAGCATTCACCAAGGACTCCAAGAGTTTGGATAACACTCAAGCCATCCACAAAGCCTCCGCGGGTACTTTCTCCAACAGGTACAGGGGCAGAAAAGTCCTGATGCAAAGTCATTGTTGTATCCTCAGCATACGAACCTGTGACATCTACATTCCCCACAGAGTAGAAGCAACTAAAGCTTTGACATTGGCTTCCCCAAACAGGAGCTACGTTCCCCAGCAAAGTTCCTTCAGAGAATCGACATCTATATTCCCCGACCGAATTTCATAATCACAAGCGGGTCATAAAGTTTTCTCTCGAACAGAGTTTATTTCTCTGAATACAGAAGCTCAATCCCCGATAGAGTTTATCCCTTCAGCTATGGAAGCTTCTCTCTCCAACAAAGTTATTCCCCTGCAGAGTTGTTCTTAAGCAGAGTCTCTCCTCGGCAGAATATCTGTAAACAAGGGGCAAATCCTCAGCATGGTCATCTCCGGTTCACCATATCCAGCGGAAGTAGAAGAACCACTTTTTCTACGACTGTCAGGAACTCAATTTCCGTTACTCTCCAGCAGCGGTCAGGGATTTATTTTCCCACTCGGATATGTCACAATAGCATTTCATGATTCATACATCATGACGTGCGCATACATATTGCATACAGCATAATCTCATTTATTTCGAGAACATCGTCAAAGAATGCATTTCATGCATCACATACAATTAATCATGTACCTTTTCAGGAAAGGTGGTTATCATCAAAAATTTCCAGCAGGTCCAAGATTAGCTCCTGAAACTAAATAGAGTAATTATCTGTGCGACCAAATGCATCTTTACACGGGTTTGTCACGAAGCAACCTTACCTAGGTTCCTTCTCGGTTCCGCTGCAGTTTTACCCAAACTCCCCACGAAGCAACCTTATTTAGGTTCCTTCTCGGCTCAGATGCAGTTTTACCCAAACTCCTCACGAAGCAACCTTACCTAGGTTCCTTCTCGGTTCAGATGCAGTTTTACCCAAACTCACCACGAAGTAACCCTACGACCCAGGTTCTTTCCAATAAGCCCTACTATCCAGGCTTTCATCTTGAAGTAACCCTACGACCCAAGTTCCTTCCCATAAGCCCTACTATCCAGGCTTTCATTTTGAAGTAACCCTACGACCCATGTTACTTCCCATAAGCCCTACTATCCAGGCTTTCATATTGAAGTAACCCTACTATCCAGGTTCCTTCCCATAAGCCCTACTATCCAGGCTTTCATCTTAAAGTAACCCTACTATCCAGGTTCCTTCCCATAAGCCCTACTATCCAGGCTCTCATCTCGAAGTAACCCTACTATCCAGGTTCCTTCCCATAAGCCCTATTATCCAGGATTTCATCTCGAAGTAACCCTACTATCCAAGTTCCTTCTCATAGCCCTACTATCCAGGATTTCATCTCAAAGTAACCCTACGAACCAGGTTCCTTCTCATAGCCCTACTATCCAGGCTTTCATTTTAAAGTAACCCTACGACCCAGGTTCCTTCCCATAAGCCCTACTATCCAGGCTTTCATTTTGAAGTAACCCTACAACCCAGGTTCCTTCCCATAGGCCCTACTATCCAGGCTTTCATCTTGAAATAACCCTACTATCCAGGTTCCTTCCCATAAGCCCTACTATCTAGGCTTTCATCTTGAAGTAACCCTACTATCCAGGTTCCTTAAAATAAGCCCTACTATCCAGGCTCTCATCTCGAAGTAACCCTACTATCCAGGTTCCTTCCCATAAGCCCTACTATCACGGCTTTCATCTCGAAGTAACCCAACTATCCAGGTTCCTTCTCATAGCCCTACTATCTAGGCTTTCATCTCCAAGTAACCCTACGACCCAGGTTCCTTCTCATAGCCCTACTATCCAGGCTTTCATTTCGAAGGAACCCTACTATCCAGGTTCCTTCTCATAGCCCTACTATCTAGTCTTTCATTTCGAAGTAACCCTACTATCCAGGTTCCTTCTCGCACCCCTACTATCCAGGCTTTCATTTCAAAGTAACCATACTATCCAGGTTCCTTCTTATAGCCCTACTATCCAGGATTTCATTTCGAAGTAACCCTACCATCCAGGTTCCTTCTCATAGCCCTACTATCCAGGCTTTCACTTCGAAGTAACCCTACTATCCAGGTTCATTCTTATAGCCCTACTATCCTGACTTTCATCTCGAAGTAACCCTACAACCCAGGTTCCTTCTCATAGCCCTACTATCCGGGATTTTGTTTCAAAGTAACCCTACTACCCAGGTTCCTTCTCATAACCTTACCATCCAGGTTTCTTCTCTCTTATCTCCAGACAACAGTTTATAACACTATAAGACCTAGACCCGACCAGATACAGTCGATTTCACATTCCCCCAGTAAGTCGCTATGCAGCCTGGACCCTAACCAGATATGCAGTTTACATCCACTTCCTCAATTAGGATTTAATTCCCCAGTAGAGTAATGGACAACTGAAGCTCCTATACTCTATTTCCCAGGACATAAATCAACATTCCTTGGCGGAGTCCTCCTCAACGCAGGTACAGGAGTTCTCGCAAAGGAATCTCTTATGCAACCGATATCTTTTCTGGATGGAATCTTTAAGCCCATCTCCGAAGATTCTCTATTGACTTCCAAATGGCATCTGTAAGCCCATTCCAAATATCACCAATCAGTATTACTTCATGTGAGTGCAAATTTCTGGGCACTCTAGTGTTCAATCATCTTCTACCTTCAGATTATGAAAGGCATAACATCCAATCTACATCCTCATGTTTAAGAAGATTGAACAGGGGCAGCTGTTGTACCCCAAAATTTTCCCTCTCATTTTACTCAAAACATACTCCTAGAGGTCCTCAACTTGCCCAAGGATACCTAAGGATTGACTAGACAAATCTTCCTCCTAAGACAATAAGCCTCAAACTAGGGTTTCACTCCTCGTCAAGATGTTTGAGTTTCCAAGGGTCCTAAGTTGTTTCCATTGCCCTAATATGTACTCAAGATCATCCATGTCAAATCTCATTCCTTGCACAAGAAGCTTGCTCAGTCAACTGCTCAGATACTTGAGAATCGACTATATTAGATCAAAGGTCAACTGTGGGCCACATACAGTCAAACTTCAAGATTTTTGGTCAACATCAACATTTTTAAGTGACTTTCATCATTTGATCAAGGGTTGATCATGATACCTCAATGAATGCTCCTAATTCATCAAAACACAAAAGTTGCTAAATTAGGGTTTCTTAGGAAAAGTCAACCAAACTTTGACCAATTATAACTTCCTCATACTTTATCAGAAATCTCTCATCCAAGGCTCATTTTTAAGAGGATCCAATTCCCTACAATTCATATTCAGCCATCAAGTTCAAAATATGCACTCATAAAAAGATATGAATGTCTACATTATAGGTCCTTTTAAAAAGTCAACAAAAACACCTTTTGAGTCAAAGCTTCTTACATGAACATGGAAGACCCAATGGAGATGAGACTAAAAGGGTTGTTTAGGGGACATCCTGAGCTTTCTAAAAAGTCCAATAACACCTCTCTAAGGTTAAAATTGGAAGATATATGCCTTGTCAAAGTTGACCATTTTTGCAAAATTGCCAAAAGTCAAATATGCTCAAAAAGGCATTTTTTGTCAAATGGGCCTAACTTTTTATGCTTGTACCTCACTCATAACATGGTCCATGACCCACTTACTTACCCATATGTTATTTGCTTCATTTTTTATTTTATTTTGATTTACTTACCCATATGTTATTTGCTTCATTTTTTATTTTATTTTGATTTTTATTATTAAAAATTCAAATTAAATCAAATAAATGACAAATAATAGCAAAGATCTGTTTTGATCTGATTTTTGGACAGAATCACAAGCTAATTACACTGGCATATCAGGATCAAATCATATCAAGGTTGATTGGAGCAAGAATGGCATGATTTGGGCTAATTTGGAAACATATCATACAAGGGAGGAATGAAATCAAATCTTCAAAAACTTCAAAGATACATGTTATTTTTATAACCCTAATTCATTCAAGTATATATATTGATCAAGGCCAGGCATGAAACAGAGGCTAGCAGTCGTGGAAAGCACAAAGCAAAACTCAAAATTTTGCAAGAAAGTAAGGATTCGTTCTTGGACTTAGAGGGTGATTCAAGCCATTCTAAGACTACCAATAGACTCCAGGACATCTCCAGAACGTGTCTCAATCAATTGCAAACATTTCCACACCCAGAATCGCAAGTTACAGACCCACGGTTTGCATCTCTAAGCTTGAGTTTGATTTCTTAATTTACGCATGATTAATCATTATTAAACATTGCATTGTGTTTATATTGTCATTTGCAACGTTTTGGTTTACTTGATTTTGCGTTTTGATGCTTATATCCAGAGTTGCCATTATTAGGGTTTGAGAGGTTGTTTTAGGGCTTCTCCATACAGGTTAAATTGGCCAACGAAAAGGGTGTTATAATGCTCGTGACATCAAGACAAATTGAACCATGTGATTAGAATTTATTTATCATGTGTTTTGGTGATTTTTGAAGTTCACAGGTTTACAGCCATGGCAAGCTGTCCGTAGGTATAAGTTTGATACCTAATACGATAGAGGAGGAAGAAGATAACAACGTGTCTGAACCCCATTGGACCATTTGAATTTCGCGCGTGTTTTCCAGCTAACCACTTTGTTTCATATATTATATTTTGTTCTTATTGTCTTAACAAATAAAAGAGATAGCCCAGATGGCTAGGCGCGTTGGTGTTGAACGTGAGGACCTGGGTTCGATCCTAGATCCCAGCAAACTTTCTTTATTTTGATTCTCCTTTGCAGATCTTGTGTCCCACTTGTCCAAACGCCTACCATGCGCTACCATCATCCAGCCAATGGATGCATCTCTGTCCAGATCTAACGCACACCATTGAAGGACCATGGTAAACCATCAGAAGAGCATCACATGGAATGCAGCACAGGGATTGGGCTGACAAGCTCTTTGGGCCTAAGCAATTTCAATAATGCACCCCCCCTGGGTTTATTCTTACAGGCCCAAATCTTCTTCTTTCATATTTTTATTTATTTATTTATTTACTAATTATTCTCTCTTTTATCAAAATAACACATAAATCATTTTTTTATTATTAAATCAAAAATCACAAAAAACACCAAAAATATTTTTTCATAAAAAATATTTTATTTCCTTGAATTAATTAATTTAATTTAATTAGGGGAATTAAATCTTATTTTTGTAATTAAAATCAATTAGAAATTAGGGTTTAATTTTGTACATAATTAATTTTTATTCTAAAAATAACTTAAATATTTTCTCAAATTAGATTTTTTAGGTTTTCTAATCGTCCTCGCATTTAAGTCGCCGCGCGCATTTTAATTACCTTTTATTATTATTGTAATTTCTCTGAGGTTGTAATAGACTTAATTAGGTTTTAATTCCGCATTTTATTTTCAGTCAAAAATAATTATGTATCTGCGAAAGCCATGTAATAGCTAGAACTTTAAACTTTTCGCACTTTTAATTTCCGCAAATTATAAACTGCTTAGATGTATGTTAATAGGATTGTATGGAAAGATTAACTGGAAATTAAAACGGTAGAAAACCCTAAATTGTGCAAAGATGATTAACTGAAAAAAAATCCACTCGCACATGCTCACTTCTAGGGTTTACTCCACTCCGGTTGCCTTTGATTAAATGGTCATGAAGTATATGGTTTGTTAGCGGTCATCCTCTAGCCCCGAAAGATCTAAAAATGACCCATTCGGATGTTGCCTCGGAAAAGATCTTTAAGGCTTTAGGAGGGATACTAAAATTCCATAACATTGCTTTTGTGATCGTATTTGTCCCTTCAAACGTCTCTTAAAACTCCAACGATGGTGCTACCTATTCCTTAATAATGGGGTAGCGCTGTCAAAAGGAAAATGATCAGACTTTTTTCGAGTAGGTAGATTAACTCTTAAGTACTTGCTCAATCAATCAAACAAAACTTTTCATACAAACACTTTTTCAAAACAATTTTCAAAACAACTTCGTCACTCCCTTGAGGACTGATACAAGGGTTATCACGAAGTAAAACTTTTTCAAAACAAGCACACACACAAGCAATTTTAAAATAAGCAAGTACCTAAGAGCCCATGGAAAACCATGGATAGAAAGGGTGCTAACACCTTCCCTTTCTATAATCTACCTCCGTACTCAGAAACATCTCGAAAAAGGTTTTTTCTGTTCTTTTTTCCTTTTCCTGATTGGATAAAATAAAAGTCGGTGGCGACCCTTGCTTACTATGACATTTGCAAATACAAAATGCAAACCAGTATTAACAGTCGGTTCTACCACCGTATCACAATAACTTTTACATATTTTATAAGAAAATTCTCAACCAAAGCCCATTTTAATGGAAATTCAATTCTCTACAACTTAATCTCTCTAAGCTCAAAGCCAAAAATGCTTCATTTGAGAGATATGAGCCAAAACATTACAAGTCATTCTAAAAGTCAATAAAAAGACACTTTTTGTCAAAGCAAATTACATCAAGTTAAAATCTTAAAATAAAAAATGACCGACATGAAAGTTGTAGGAGACATCTTGAGGTTTCCAAAATGTCAAAGACCACCCTCATATGATGAAAATTGAGTTATATATGATTTGTGCAAGTTGAATAATTTTGAGGAAATGCGTGAAATTCAATTTGAAGAAAACATGACTTTTGGACGAGTGGGCTTATCTTTTCAAGCCAAAATGTGTTCCTGGCCTCATAATAGACCTATAAATCCATTAATTTATTTTTGTGGTTTTTCTTTCTTTTTATTTTGATTTTTATTCAATTAATGGAAAAATAAATCAAGTAAAATACCAATTAAATGGATTAGGGTGTGTGGATATTGTTTTAATCATGTTGGGGGCCCAAATGTAAATATTGAGAACCAAGAAGTCATGTGAGCTCATGAAGAGATAATTTGGCCAAACCTATAAACTTTTCATGTTAACTTTTAAATCAAATCTTCACATCTCTCAACCATGAGATTCAAGCCCATGTCTTTGACCTGATTTCCTCCTCTATATAAACACAACTAAGTCAGATGCCAAGGACACAAAAAAATTTGCTCAAGAACACTCTCTCAAAATCCCAACTTTTGTCAAAACTAGGGCAAATTTAAAATCCTATTTCCAACATCTTTCAACAAAAACTAAACATTGCATCATCACTTGGAAGTTACCAGGAAGCTTCTCAAGTCTAGAAACAGTTTTAATCACGTTCAAAAGCTTTCCATACAACTCCACTGATGAGGTAAGGAATCTTGATTCGAATTTGAGTTTTCATGCGTTTTTAACGTGATTTCTATTCCTAGATATGTTTTTTAGATCATTTAGAACAGGTTAATGTGATCATATGTGAAGATAAACGCCCCATGTGCTAGATGCCATTGTTATGGTTTCGAGAAGCAGGTTTCTTATATCTCTGTATACGTTGAGTTTTAAGACAAACTGATGCCGCTGTTGAATCAGCAGCATGCAATTTAGGGGGGGTAGGTCCAAGGATTCGAGTTAGTTTTGTTATTTTGTAGGTTTTCGAAAAAAAATCATTGGAGAAGATGATGCTTCTCCTCCGTGTGTGGTGGCCGGCACAACTAAGAGCTTGTGTGGCTCCTCTCTATTCACCCATTCAAATTTTCCAGGCCCACCACTATACGCATGTTATTTTGATTTCTTTTAATTTCTGGTTTTTAAAATTTATTTTATTTTATATGTATTTCGTGTTATTATACTGATGCATAACATGAAGTGGTTTGGTGGTAAAGTGAGTGCTTGGTAACCATATATGCATGAGTTCGATCCCCCCTGACAATTTTCTCTTTTATTTTCCAGGCCAAAGCAGGTTATCATATCTTGATTGATTCCCATTCTTAAACACCAAAGCAGCAATGGCTCAGTGGAAAAGCAGGCGAGCTAATACCCTAGGGGGTGTGGGTTCAACACCCACCACATGCACTTATTTTCATTGTTTTTCTAACCCTTATTTTTCTTTCTTTTTACATATCTTTTTCACCAATTAGTTAATTAATCATAAGCTAATTAATTTTAGGGATAATTAAGCCAAATAATTTTCTTAAAACAAATTAGACTTTAGGTTTTTTTTATTAATTAAAATCAATTAGATATTAAGGTTTTTATTAACTTAATTTTCTTTAAATTGATTAGAATTAGGTTTAACTACTTATTAACACTCAAATTATTTTCTAAACAAGAACACCAAGATATTTTTCCTAACACTTAGAATTTTAGGGCATTTGACATTTTTTCCTAACATTTTTTTTATTTTCTTTCACATTTAAATTCCTAGAAACAATTGTATAGGTCGCACGGGTTTTTTGTAATAGTGTAGATTTATTTTCTCTCACTTTTATGCTTATGTAACTTCCCCAAATCCATATAATAGTGTAGGTTTTACATTTTGCACCTTTAATTTTCTGTACAGATTTGACTGCTAGTAATTAGGGTTTGTATGGCAAGACTAATAATCAAACATAGAAAAACCCTAATTCAAAGTAAATAACTGAAATCAATACATTCTTCACACTTGCACCCCAAGGGTACCCTCTCTTGTTGCCTTACGTTTAGTGGTCATGTCCCTCGAAAGTAGGGATACTTTAGCAAAAGACCCTTACGAATAAAGATCATAGTCCCTCGATGACCCTTCGAAGTTGCCTACGAAAATTATCTAGTCCCTCCGATACAAATTGCTAAAGTATTCCTACATGTTACCTTAAATGACCATTCAATGACCCTACGCATGTCCCTTCATATCCAATAGATATGGCTACCTACCAACTAATGGTATGGATAACACTATCTCTAAAGGAGAAGGAAAAGAAAAAAACGACCTTTAGTGGGTAAGGAACTTTTAATCGCTTGCTCACAACTCTTATCCGAAATAAACATTTTTACACATCACACTTTTCAAACATAATATTTTCAAACGCTTTGTACGCATTCTTGAGGACTGATACAAGAATCATTACAAAGTTGGTCGTACTTTGGCTTTTCAAAAATATTTTCAAATCACACACGCAAAGAAAACTTTCAAAGTGAGCTGGCAATTAAAAGCCCGTTGATAACTATGAATGAAAAGGGTGCTAACACCTTCCCTTTTTATAACTTACCCCCTGAACTCAAAATTTATTAAGGTCTTTCCTATTCTTTTCACCCTTTCCTCATATTGGGTAAAATAAAAGTTGGTGGTGACTCTTGCTAACCGCAACATTTGTGATAAAACCAAAAAAGTCAGTTCTCCCACTGTGTTACATCTCTCATCCAGGAAACCTTCATCACCAAAGTAGTAGGGCATGGTGGACAAGTGGCAATGATATCCAACAAGAGCAGCACCAAAAGAGCATTTGACTTCATCCGTGAGTGTGCTCCAGGCGAAAAACTCAAGAATTGGATAGCCATGGAGATTCCAGTGACCTTTTTATTCCAAAGTAATTTTTCCTGTTTTTAAAGGAACCTATGTTATGCCCAAGTCATAGGGGTAGCTTGTAAGGGGGCCCCAATTTGTTTCAAACAGTATGTTCAATTAATAAGAGTTTTGTTTTGCACTCAATTAAGATCCATGTCTTTCTCTTGCATTTATCTATTATGTTTTAAAATGGCAATACTTTTCTTCATATGAATTTTCCAAATTCACATACTAAGTTGCACCAAAACATGATAAAATATGCATATCCATATCCAAACCCACTGATAATGTTACTGCTACTATCCGATATAACTTTGACGCACCAATTAACCAAGCTGGAGAGGAAGATGAAGAAGATCTTGAACTCTCTAAAGAATTAGCGAGGGTATTATAGAAAAAAGTAGACAGTATACATCCATACCAAGAATCTATTGAGATTATCAACCTTGGCACAGAAAAGGATCCGAAAGAATTCAAGATAGGTACAACCTTGGAGGAAAGAGTCAAAGAAAGGTTGGTCAAACTTTTACATGAGTACATGGATATATTTGCCTGGTCTTACAGAGATATGTCGGGATTGGATACAAATATTGTGGTGCATATGCTACCTCTAAAATAAGGTTGTTCTCTAATTAGACAGAAGCTCAGAAGAACTCGTTCAGACATGTCTGACAAGATTCGAGAAGAGGTGCTTAAACAATTTCATGCAGGGTTCTTAGCTATGGTTTATTATCCACCTTCGATAGCTAACATCATGCCAGTGCCCAAGAAGGATGGTAAATTACACATGTGTATAGACTATCAGGATCTAAACAAAGCAAGTCCCAAAGACGATTTCTCGTAATTGCACATAGATGTTTCGGTGGATAATACAGCTCAAGCTTTGGTATTTTCATTCATGGGTGGTTTCTCAGGTTATAATCAAATAAAAATGGAACTCGAGGATATGGAGAAGACTACTTTCATGACTCCTTGGGGAACTTTCTGTTACAAGGTAATGTTGTTCGGTCTAAAGAATGCATGGGCAACTTATCAACGAGCCATGGTCACATTATTTCATGACATGATCCACAAAGAAGTTGAGGTATACGTGGATGGTATGATTTCCAAATCCTATATAGAGGAGGATCACATCATTCACTTATAGAAATTATTCAAGAGTCTACAGAAATACAGACTGAGGTTGAACCTGAACAAATGTACATTTGGTGTCAGATTAGGCAAATTGTTGGGTTTTATTATGAGTCAGCGAGGTATTGAAGTGGATCCCGACATGGTGAAGGCCATATAGGAAATGCAAGCTCCAAGGATAGAGAAAGAGATCTGTGGTTTCTTAGGATGATTGAACTACATTTCATGGTTTATATTGCACCTAACTGCTATGTGCGGGCCTATATTCAAATTACTTCGAAAAGATCAAATAGTGATGTGGAATAATGATTGTCAGACATCCTTTGAGACAATAAAACAAT
The DNA here is from genome assembly GCA_948472305.1 of Vicia faba. Taxonomy (NCBI): domain Eukaryota; kingdom Viridiplantae; phylum Streptophyta; class Magnoliopsida; order Fabales; family Fabaceae; genus Vicia; species Vicia faba. Next base: position 1,006,830,834 of record OX451737.1, read on the forward strand.
ATTTACAAGAGCCACCAATCTTGATGCCACTAGTACCTGAAAGACTGCCCATCATGTACTTAACAGTTCTTGAAGGGTCTATGGGATTTGTATTAGGGCAACACGATGAAATGGGTATAAAAGAGCATGTAATCTACTACCTTAGCAAGAAAGTCACTAACTGCGAAACCAGGTATTCACTCCTCGAGAAGACTTGTCGCGCTTTGGATTGGGCTACTAAACGATTGAGATGGTACATGTTGACTCACACCACGTGGTTAATAGCAAGGATGGGTCCTCATAAGTATGTTGTTATACCCCCAATTTTTACCCCTAAGATCCCTCATCATCTCATATTATCAATACATCAAGATCACACACTAGGGTTTGGTTCTTCTCCTTATCTCTAGGTTTGTTCATGGGGATCACCAAGCACTTTGATTTGTGTAATATGATCATATATGTATTGTGTTGGTTAAATTTTAACTAACAAATATAATGGATTTTTTCTCTATAAATGATGATACTATAGGTGAGGGTATAACACATTTCATTAAGTTGATTCATAGGTTCATGAGTTTATTTCCATGCCTTCTTCAACAAAGCTTCACTGAAATTTAACCTTCATCATTAAGCGTGCTTTAAATTAATGTCATGACAAGGTCTACTATGATTCATCATGCTTAAATTTGCCAAAGGAAGTCAAAAGATGCAAGAATTGATTGAAGAAGTTTGACCTAATTGGACAAATTCTTGATTCCTTGATCACAAGTGCATAACTCCCCCATTCCTCAACATTTGGAAGTGGTTATTATTTTTATAGGTTATTATTATCATCCCCAACAATTTCACTTCACATAGAAAAAATATTTGTACAAGAAAGTTTGTCAAGATTGAAAGGGGTTCCCAAGTCATATTGATGCTCTAAGGGCTAGGGTTTTGAACTTCTAAGGGCTATATCTTGTCCATCTTTTGATATTTTTGAGTTATTCCAAAGATATGTTTATCTTTAAAGGGTTATCAACTAATCACTTCAAAGGTTTCAAGAAAACTTTGTGTGAAAAATCACTAATGATTGAGAAATATTACAAGTCCTCTAGATAGGCAATCAAGTCCCCTCATGTGACTTCAAATGCTCATAACTTGGTCAATTTTTGTCTCCTTGAGCCCATTATTTTTCCACAACAATCTTTTGGATGTCTACTATAATTTTGTTTTTATGAGCAAGACATGGACATGCTTAGAAAGTGGTTTAAAATTAGAAAAGATTATAGGTCTTTTGTGAATTTTCCCTAATTTGTTCATCATTTTCCAAAGATCATAACTCTTTCATTTTTTATGATTTGTGAGTGATCTTAATTCCACACTTCAATTCAAGTGTTCTACTTCATGTCATCTTCAAATTTCAAAAGCAAATTTTGAGTGGAAATCCATGTTTGAATGCAAAATATTACAAGACACTTTTGATGCCAAACTTAGAAATTTTTCTAAGTGTTGGAAATCTGTGTATTTTTTATGATTTCAAAGGGACACAACTTTTGATCCAAGGAACCAATTGCAACCATTCTTTTCACATTGCAAAGCTTGATTTAAGATCTCTTTAATGCTTTAAAAACCACATTATATAGTGCCCTACATTGTTGGCACCATGGCTGTATATTTAACTTCCTGAAAATGTTTATAAGTTCAAAGACAGAATTAGTTTGGATTGGTTTGGCCCCTAAACACAAAGTTTTCACATGTTTTTTCTTATAATCATGCTTAGAAACTTTCCAAAAGCAATTAGCACCATGAAACGCAGGTTTTGGCTAAGTTTTGATGCCAATCAAGTCACACATTGCTCATGTTTCAAATTCACACGAATTCACTCAATTATTCTCCCATTCGCACGCTTAAGCATTGTCTCATCCTCTCTTATAAATAAGATGCACATTCCACCTATTTCCACAAGCTTTTGATAGTCAATTGACCCCTGCCAAGATGTCATTTGAACTCTTAAGGCTTGAATTCGTTTTTTCATTTCCACCCTCCAAATCACCAAAAATTATTTTCAGTGAGCTTCCTTGGACTTCCCTGAAGCTAACCATACTCCTACCTTCAAGAATCGTGACCTGAATCAAGCTCCATAAGTCCAGTTTCAGAGCTTTCTCCTTGAGTTTGAACAGGTAGTTTTCTCCACCAATTCACCTCAATTTTGTTGCTAGAACATAGTTCTGGGTTCCCTGATGCTCGCGGTAACCTTTGTTTCCAAATGTAGTTGAGTTTGATACGTCTGTTTTCAAATCTTGTCTCATAAAAGTTCCTCTGGGTTTTTCCAAATTGATTATGTTGTGGCAAATATAAATTGGGCGCGAGGGTACCATTGGAATCGTCTTAAAGAGACGAAGTGAATGGTACCGGTCTATAGCTCTAGCTTTTACATTTCATGAATCTGTAAATTGTGTGGACGGAGGTTGAAGACGACCTACGTGTCCATCTTCAACCAATGATGAGCTGCCACGCATTTTTTTCAAATTTGTTTAAATAATGGATCATGTGTGTTATTCCTTGAAGACCATGATATGCACAGCGCGTCTGATCCATTGGATTAGCTTACTAACGCGCTTTGACTCTCATCCAATGGTTCATACTTTTCTGACTTTATTTTTATTTCTGATTTTTTATATTTAATTGTTTTAAACTTCAAAAAATCATAGAAAATTCATTTGACTCAAAAATTATGAAAAAATTCACAAAAATAGTTTTAAATATTCTCTTTCTGATTTTTATTTTCTCATGATTTTATTTTTAGATTTGATATTTTATTTTTATTTTTTCTTTGTTTTGACTTGTTTTTTATTGTTTAAAAATACTTTTTGGTATTTTTAAATTCTGGAAAAATTCATCAAGGTCATTTTCTTTATTTTTGACTTTCAGAAATAGTTTCTAGAATTTATTCTGATTTTTACTATTTTTAATCATTTTTTCACTTACTTGAGTGATTTTATATAATTTAAAAATACGTTTCTGTTTTTAAAAATTACTAAAAAATTTGTAAAAATACTTGAGATCATCTCTGACTTTTCTATGTTTTCTTTTAATTTTTATTTAATACTTTGAATATAGTTTGTTATTTTGCCTTTTATTTTCCCTTAAAAAACAATTTAAAAATCATTTTCTTTTTTTTATTTTGCTTATTAAATGCAATTTCATTTTGAATTTATTCTGGCTAATTTTGTGCTATGTGACTTTTAATCATGAACTTCATTAATATCATTAAATCTTGGGTGTTGAGCTTAACTCTACCAAAATAGATGAATGATTTTATGATAGTTTGATTAAAACCTTTGGTTCAAATATTCCATCTCTCTTCATCTTATTCCCTTTTTACATGTGCTACATGTTGTTAGAGAATAATCTACATATTATTTCTCCAAACATATGGTACATAGATTTCTATTGACCGGCTTCAAAATAGGTGCGACTTATATACAAGTCCACTTATGATTGCCTAACATAGCGCTAAATTTTGTCCGGATTCGAGAAATGATCATTTGTGGCCCAAACCCATATTTGCAAGCCCAAGTATGTTTAATTTGAAACCTTTGATCCAATAACCTTGAGTTTCATTGTTATGAGGCTTTGGTCTTATCAATCCTCTAATGAACCATCATAAACTTTGGTCTAAGTGATCATTTAAACATCGTTGATTATTTATTGTTACCTCGAGAATTTGAAATGAATGATATACTAGACAAAAAGCAAATGAAACTTGTTATTGAGAAGCTTTGATTTTATCAATCTTCTAATGATTTTTCAAATTCAAGTTTCAAGATGGTCATTCAACTAACCTCTAATTTCTAACTCACTAAATTGACTTTTACTTTATGTTTTTACTATACGCCTTTACTTTTACGCACCATTTATTTTAGCATTTACATTTCATGTTATTTTCATCTTTGCTCACTTGAGCATTTATCTTTATGTCATTTTTATTTTTCTCACTTGAGCTTTCATTTTCTTTTTAAAGATACTTAATAACCAACTTGAACAATAAAAAACTTTAAGGTTACTTGGACTATTTGGTTACTATCCTTGGCATTATGGAGTTATGAACCTCTTGGACTTAGGATTAGAAACCTTGACTACCATTGAGACCTTGTGACTTATGTTGTTATTTTGTTTGGAGTTCTTGGGGTTTACCCCAAGACATTGGGTTGATTTTCTTTATGTGCAGGTTATTCTGATTATATGCTTTGTCTGTGATTGGGTATTCCTCTATATACAGCTGTTACTCTGCCCAATTTTTGTGAAGACCTAATGCATCTGAAGCTTGGTTTTCTTATGAGGTTTAATATCTTTGCTTGTTTGGTTTCAATCCAAAGGATGGCAAGTCTATATTGACTCATTATATCAAGTGTTGGCTTCTTGTTAGTTAGATGATTCTTTTCCCTAGCTTTTACCTTATGCCTTAGGATAGTCCCTTCATCTCCTCCCATCTTCTTTAATCAAAAATATTCTCCCTCTTTTTCAAAACTATTCTTTTTTTCTAAACTTGAACCGCTTTCATAATAAACTTGGACTTAGGTCCATGCATTTTCAAAAAAATACTCTCTTAATCAAACTTTAACCAACTTAATCATGCTTTAACATTTTTTGTAGGAAGACTAAAAGTCAATCAATCTCATTCAAATCATTTTGACACTTTGGCTTTTTATTTCAAAATTTTATCAAAAGATTATACTCTTGTCAATCTTTGTAGTGATGTGAGCTTCTATAATTCTATGATATGTAGTGAAATGAGATTTTTTCCACTTAGGTGTTGAGCGAGGCTTTGTTGATTCTAAAATCCAAGTTATATCCTCCGCTTTGAGTTGATGCAACTCCTTTCTTATAATCGTGGGTAGTAAGTATGTTCTTCCACTTGGATATGACGATGATGTATCATCTCTTAAAATTAACCAACACATTTGTGTTTTAAATTTTAAAAGGTGAACTACGAGTACCCTGATCCCCTATTTCACATAAGGTGGTACGTAGGAACTAAAGGTTCGCAACCACGGCGGGTGAAAAAATTGTAAAAAATATTTCTTTTCTCATCCCCACCATCTATTTTGTATACAACATTTATAGCCAAAATACACAAATTTTCAAAGAGGTTCCTACAGAGTACCATAGATGTCTAGGGTGCTAATACCTTCCCTTTGCATAACCAACCCCCGTACCTAGATTCTCTCCCCCTCATTTTTTGGGTTATTCTCTCTTTTCCCATTCCTCTGGAAATAATAAACTGCGGTGGCCATTTTTATTTGATCTGTGTGAGTCAAGTCAATCCAATGGCTTAGTATCAACATGTATACCACTACATATGTGTTTGAAAACCATCCCTTACAGGAAGAATAGCCAGGTGGCAGATATTACTATCTGATTACGACATCGAGTATGTTACTCAAAAGGCCATCAAAGGTAGTATACTAGTTGATCATCTAGCTCATTGTTTGTTACCAGAATATCAAGCAATGAAGTTTGACTTTCCAGACGAAGATGTCATGGTTATAGGTGATTAAGAAATACCAGGACCCAATGAAGGACCTGAACCAGGGGCACATTGGACACTCATGTTTGACGATGCTTCAAACGCACTAGGGCGTGGTATTGGAGAAGTGTTTACTTCTCCAAAGAATTTCCATAAACCTTATACTACAAGGTTATGTTTTGATTGCACCAACAATGTCACTGAATATAAAGCTTGCATCTTGGGTTTAAAAGCTACTATTGATCTAAGAATTAAAAACCTGGAAGTATATGGAGACTCAACGTTGGTCATATACCAAGTCAATAGTGAATAGGACACTCGACATCCCAAACTGATTCCATATTGGGATCGTGTTTTGAAGCTAGCTATGGAATTTACTGAAATCACTTTCACTCACATTCTGCGAGAGGAAAATCAGATGGCAGGCGCCTTGGGGACTTTGTCAGCCATGTTCAAGGTAACTTGGGAAAATCACGAACCGCGCATCACAATCAGACATTTTGAAGAACCTGTACATTGTCTTGCATTTGAATAAGGGCCAGATAACAAACCTTGGTTCTACGACATCAAGAGTTATATGGAGAAACAAGAATATCCAAAAAATGCCTTAATAATGGACAATCGGACTCTCCGCGAGCTAGCTGTGAAGTTCTTTTTAAATGGGGATGTGTTGTACAAAAGAAACTACGATATGGTGTTGCTCAGGTGCATAGAGAAACATGAAGCAGATACACTTATGAGAGAGATACATGAAGGAACCTTTGGGACTCATACAGATGGACATGCCATGGCTAGAAAAATCTTAAGAGCAGGTTACTATTAGTTGACAATGGAAGCTAATTGCTACCATTATACGAAGACATGTCACAAATGTCAAATCTAAGATGACAAAATGCACGTGCCACCAACTCCTTTGAATGTCCTGAGTTCACCTTGGCCATTCTCGATGTGGGGAATTGATATGATTGGAATGAACGAACTGAAGGCTTCTAATGGACACCAATTCATACTAGTTGCCATTGATTACTTCACCAGGTGGGTGGAAGTTGCATCTTATGCAAATGTGACAAGACAAGTGGTTACTCAGTTTATCAAGTAGAATCTTATATGCAGATATGGGGTTCCTAGCAGAATTATTAAAGAGAATGGGTCCAACTTGAACAACAAAATAATGAAGGAGTTATGCGATGATTTCAAAATTGAGCATCATAATTCCTCACCTTATCGACCCAAGATGAATGGGGCTGTTGAAGCTGCCAATACAAATATCAAGAAGATCATTAAGAAAATGGTGAAGACATATAAAGACTGGCACGAAATTCTTCCATTCGCTCTACATGTCTATCGTACCTTTGTACGTACGTCAACAAGTGCAACTCCTTTCTCTCTTGTATATGGCATAGAGGCAGTACTCCTTATTGAAGTAGAGATCCCCTCACTACGAGTTCTGATGGAAACCAAGCTTGAAGAATCAGAGTGGGTTCAGGAACGACTTGATCATCTCAACCTTATTGAATAAAAATTCTTATCGGCTTTGTGCCATGGTCAGTTGTACCAAAAGAAGATGAAGAAGTCATTCAATAAGAAGGTATATCCTCGAGTGTTCAAAGAAAGGGATTTGGTTCTCAAGAAGATTCTGATACCTCGCCTAAATTCATGTGGTAAATGGATAAATAACTGTGAAGGTCCATATGTGGTTAAAACAAAATTCTCTAGTGGAGGTCTTATCCTCACAACAATGGATAGGGAATAATTACCACATTCGACGAACTCTGACACAGTCAAAAAATACTATGTATAAAAGGCTCGCTAAGTTCGAACCCTAAACCGCTGACTTAGGAAAAAGGGGGCATCCCAGTGGATTGAAAACCTAAAGGGAGATCCAGGAAAAAGTTAGGGACATATAAACAAAAAAAAAATCATCTCGGTGGATTGAAAACCTGAAAGGGGGATCCAGGTAAAAGTTATGGATCTTATTCAAAAAAAAAAAGAACAAATAGACTGTGATTCGAGAATTCATCACCATGGAGGAGAAGGATTAATCCAAATCATTTAATTCAGAAGCAAAGGATATTGGAGTTATCAAAGGATATTGGAGAAACAGTAGTAGCAATTATCATTTTCATTTCCATTTTCAAATTTTGTTAAACTTTCTATAATTACCTCTTTCAATGAATTGCATCTTATACTCTAGCCTATTCAAAGGAATTTTATCAATAAAACAAATTACTTTTCAATCTTTCAATTGTGTTTTTTTTCCTTTTTCGAACTTGTTTGCAAAATACTACGATTATTTTTTGTAAATACTGCGTTGAAATTATCATGGGGACTTGACAAAATAAATAAAAGCATCGAATAAAACATCAAAAAGCATTTTGGTTAGAAAAATGTCAAAAGAAAATCCGCGTCTATGTCCACACATGCATCCACGTCTACGTCCACGCCTACACTCACGCATATGATACAACTATCAAAATCTTACTAACGTTGTTCACCTTGTTATATCAAAATTCAAATCAACTTGGAGACACCACAACGAAACAAAAAACAACGTTGGGGAGTTGATGACCTAAGGAAAAGCCAATGGTTTAAAAGGAGAAAAATATTTAAAAAAATGTTTACAAAACACTTGGTGCATATACATACGAAACATTTGGTGCATATACAAAATAATAAGTTTTGGGTATCATATCAATTTAGGGAATCGTGCATTGCCTTTTCAAAACTGCTTAATTTAAGAATACTACAACTTATCTTGAGGTCTATTACTAGCTAGCTTATATGTGTGAACTGAACAGTTCAAGCCTTAAGCATATTCCATAAATACCTTAGTTGAGAACAAACACAACTGGTATATCTGCAATTTATATATTTGGTTTAGATATCTAAGACTTGGTTAACAAACTCAAGTTTCAAACATGGAACCCATATGATTTATCCCCTAGGTTGTGATAGGTGTACGAATCTACGATATAATTCATTGTGTTAGTCTCCAAGCAACATTGAATTATCAACTTGATTTACCCCCTAGGTTGTGGTAAGTTTAGAATTTGCGATATAATTCATTGTGTTAGTCTCCAAGCAACATTGAATTATCAACTCGATTTACCCCCTAGGTTGTGGTAAGCTTAGAATCTACGATATGATTCACTATGTTAGTCTCCAAGCAGCAATGAATTATCAACTTTATTTATCCCCTAGGTCGCGATAAATATGCAACATCCATGATATAGTCTAATATGTCAGTCTCTCAGCAGTAATAGACTATCTAAAGTATGTAATATCTATCCCCTAGGTTGTGATAGATATACAAACATCTACTATATGACTTAGTGCATCATTCTCCTGACAGCAATAGGTTATTTATTCAAAACTCGTGTTATCTACCCCCTAGGTTGTGGTGGGTACACAAAAATATGTGATGTAGTTCATTGTGTTACTCTCTAAGCGACAATGGATTATCAAGTATATGATATTTATCCTCTAGATGTGATAAGTGCACAAGCCTGTGGTATACCTTGTTATGTTAATCTCTAAGCGTTAGTAAGATATTTTTGACATGTATCATTTACTCCCTAGGTTGCAGTAAATATATGAAATTTGTGATATAACTTGTTGAGTTAGTCTCCAAGCGGCAATATGTTATCTATTTTTTGCGATATAATTCATTGTGTTACTCTCCAAGCGGAAATGGATTAGCAACTTTGTTTTATTCATCCCCTAGGCTGTGATCAATAGAGGAAATATGTGTTATAAGCTTACTATGTTAGTCTCAAAGTGTTAGTAAGTCAACTTTCAAACTGATGTTATTTACCCTCTAGGTCGTGGTAAATACTCAATAACTGCGATATAGCTTGTTACATCTGTCTCAAAGTAGCAATAAGCTATCTATTTTCAAACTTGTGTTATTTATCTCCTACGTTACGATAAATGCGCAAAATCTATGATTACTCTTTCTAGGTGTTGTACCCCAAAATTTGCCCTCTCATTTTATCAACATTTCTCATCACAGGGCTCTTGGAATTCAAGATCAAGCTAGGGTTTGCTCTGCTCAAGACACCTCCTTGCACTGTTGACCTAAACTAGGGTTTGAGTTTGCACGGGAATTTTTGGACCTTCAATGCCCAAATTGACATTTATACTTCATGTTGGACTCATAAGTTTGTCCATACCAAGTTTCAAGCCTTGAATCAAATTTTTGCCCAGTCAATTGGACAGTTGACCTAGAAATCAGTTGTATTGGGGAAAAAGTCAATTGTGGCCAATTTACAGTCAAACCTCATGAATTTTGACCCACATCAACATTATGAACTCATATGAACCATTTGATCAAGTTTGGACCACAACTCCACAAGAAATTTGATCAGATCACCAAAAGGGCAAAATGGTCATTTTTAGGGTTTTGACTGTACAAAGGCAATTTTTGACTATTTGACCTAGCCAATGGTAAATTAAGCTCAACAATGGAATCAAGGACTCAATGGCATCATCTTGACTTATTCAACAAGTTCAAAAGATCTCAAATGCATTGGATTGACAGATGAATTTTTCAGTCAACTGATCAAAATTTGACTGTACACTGAAAAGTCAAACTTTGACTTTTTGGTCAAAATCAAGTGCCAAGGGTCATTTTTCATCAAGATGTGTCAAATTATGAAACTTGTTCATCAAGAAACCCAAAATTGCAAATTAGGGTTTGAAATTGAAAATTTTCATAACTTAGAAATTTTCTAAGTTATGAAATTTTCTTAATTTTTCCTAACTTTGCCCCACATTTTCACCATGATTCAAATGGATTAAAAAAAAACTTACAACATGAAAGTTGTAGTCCTCTACAAATTCTACAACTTTTATTCACAAAGTTTTCTCAAAAGAAGCTTGGATCTCAAGTTATGATTTTTGGAATAAGGGTCCCTAAAACTTTTAACTTAGAGAAATTTTGCCCTACTTTAGGCAGGATTTTGACCCATCTTCTTGGCCATTTTTCACATAGTTCCACTTGGAGTCTCAAGTTTCATTTCAAAGATGGATTATGGATCATGTTGCAAGCTTTCCAAATTGTCCAAGAACTACTCAAACACTTTTATGGTTTGGGATAATCGAATGCTTGAAGTTGGCAAAAACTCACTTTGATCCATGGCATTTTCATGTTGACACAAGTTGCAAAATATGTCCAAACTAGCTTTGTACTTGATTACAGGTCTCTAAACCCTTTCATACTCAATAATTAAATGCAAATACATTGGACATTGGTCTTATTCTGATCAATAAAACTTGGCACAATGAATAAATCTATTTTTGGCAAAAAGTGAGCAATACCATTTACATAAAGCATGCTTTATGTCAAATTGCATTTCTTGAGCCATAAGCCCTTTGCTTCAAACAAGGCTCCCTAATGTGAGGCAAAGTTCAACCACTTTGAGCAGCTAGAGTACAAACCAGTACATCCATAGCATTGTCAACTCTCATTTCTTACTTCAAAACCAAGAAACTTGTCAAAGACAACACAACACTTGAATCTGATATAGCCAAGATTTGCAAGCATTCCAAACAAGTTTCTCACATTACACTAAGCCAGAAACACGAGCTAGCAACCTCTCAAACACCCTTGTACACAAAAATCCCAAGTTCTTGCAAAACAGGGCAAGTTCTGCAGTTTCACTTCCATCTTCACATTGCCTCGTGCGTTTTTCCCCAAACCTCTTCCAACACACTCCATACAACATACCTAACCCAACCATTCCCAAGTCACTGTAACTCCATTTACACACTTCACCATTTTCAAATTCTGAGTTTACAGGTTGAGTTCTACAAGAAGTTTCAGACCATTTCAAAGCAAGCCAAGCATTGGGAAAGGTCAAAGGAACATCAAGCAAGCTCAAAAGAACCTCAGGCCTCACTGAAAGTTGCTGCATTGCCATACTCGAGCTTGACTGAAATAGGTATTTCTCAAACTTCTATCTCTCTATTTAGGAATCATTAGGCTTAGGTTTGTGAATAAAAAATGTAGTCCTCACTGCCCTTGAGCTGTACATATGCATAGAATTCATTTATGTTAACTGAGCTAGGAGTATTTGATGTTTAAACTTTCTGAAAAAACTAGGTCAAGATTTAGGGCCAATGAAATTCTCTCTGGTCTTTGAGAGTTAGATTAGGTTTTTTACATGGTTAGAATCGTGTGATCAAGAGCTATAACTTTCATGTTGCAAGTTTTTGTTTTTAAGCACGTATGCAGGAGATACGGATTTGAACACAGGGCGCGCGCATTCTTTGTCACAAGGTCAGGGATGAAGTGGAAATGGGCTGGGCCTGGCTTTGTCCTGCTTTTTGCACCCCTATGCTTGCTTTTTGCACCCCCTGGCCCAATTTCTTGTATTTTTATATTTTTGAATTTTTATTTTCATTTCTGACTTTATTTATTTATTCCCAAATATAAAAAATGCTCAAAAATATTTTCATAATTTTTTCACATTTATTTTGCATTTTATTTTTATTTTTCTAACATAAAAAGGAATTTATTTACTTTTATCTTATTTATACAAAACTTAAAAAATATATAAATTATACTTTTATTTTTTATCTCTTTATTTTTATTCATACTAAAAATATTACTCTAAATATATTTTATTTATATATATATATATATATATATATATATATATATATATATATATATATATATATATATATATATATATATATATATATATATATATATATATATATATATATATATATATATATATATATATATATATATATATATATATATATATATATATATATATATATATATATATATATATATATATACTTTTATTTTATTAGATATTTTAGCGTAAAAATATAAAATATTACACTTTTATTTTTATTATTAAATATACTTAATAAATACCTTTTTCACCTTTTTTACATATAATATTTTATTTTTATTATATATAAATAAAATAATTAACATATTTATTTTCTTAAAGAAAATTAGGGTTTTATCCTTTAACCAAATAAAATAAATCTTTTATTTATTTCTTTATTTTTACATTAAATATTTTTACATGCATAAATAAACAAAAACCTTCTTTTTTGCATAATACATTTTATTTAATGTTTATTTATTTTGTTTATTTAAATATTGCACATTTAAATATTTATGCATTGTAAATTCAATTTGGATGTAATAGTAACTAGGGTTTATATTTCTTGTCAAAATACCCCCCATTCAAAATTGTACCCCCATACCCATAATCATGTTGTAATAGCTTAGAATTTAAATTCTCGCACTTAACGCTTTCAATTATGCCATGATTAGAGAATTAGGGTTTGTATGCCAAAATCAAATTAACAAATAGTTTGACCTAATCAAAGACAAAAATGCATGAAAAACAAACACAATGCACACTTGCACCCCTAGGGTTACAATCCACTTGTTGCCTTCAAAAATGGGCCGTGGTATGCATGTTGGGTACTTTGGCAAAACAAAAACAAAACAAAAGATCATAGTCCCTCGATGACGCTATCTGGGTTGCCTAAACAAAAATGATCAAGTCCCTCAAGAAAATTGCCAAAGATACTTGACACAATTGCTATCATGGTTTATATGATGACCCGCGCCTGTCCCGTTTAACATCCTAACACAAGGTTGTTCACCAAATAAAATGGTGAAACAACACTGTTAAAAGGGTTAAAAAACATAAGAAAGATCGTTGAGTAAAATAGGGTAGATAGCTCTTAGTTACTTGATCAAAAGCTTGAAAAACATCCTTGCTACTTTCAAACACACATCACAACACAATTTCAAAACAAAATTTCAAAACATTGGAATATCTTTTCAAAAGACAAAAACATCTTTGTATACATTCAAACAAGAATCATTACAAAGGTTGCCACAACGATGGCCTCTTTTCAAAACATCTTTCAAAACCACACACAAAGCACCATTTCAAACAATTGAAAAGCACCATTTCAAACAATTGAAAAGCAAAGCAAGTGATCTAAACAAGTAACTAAGAGCCCATGGATAACCATGGATGAAAAGGGTGCTTGTACCTTCCCTTTTCATAATCTACTCCCCGAACCCAAGAAAACATCTCAAAGGTCTTTCCTGTGCTTTTTGACCTTTCCTTAGGATAAAATAAAAAGTCGGTGGCGACTCTTGCTAAACCGAAACATTTGCGAACACAAACGCAAAACCTCAAGTCAGTTCTCCCACCGTATCGCAGAACTGGAGACTCTGCTGGGGATGATTCTAAAAGTGGAGTAACCTTAGGGTTTAGATCACCTTTGCATGCTTATCTTGTTTGCTTTGATTGCTTTACATTTGGTTCTCTTGTTTGGGTTTGAATCCTCTACCCGGATTTGGGAAACATTCATAGGTAAATAGAAATACGTTGTGGAAACTGTGCAGGGTATACCGACATGGTTGAAGCAATAGCTATATTAGTGCGACATATTTGTGAGTACCGGTAGCCTTTGAGTCAATCAAAGAGAATATGGGGCTGCTGAGTGATGTCATGAAGCACTAATGAACTCTTAGAACCTTACTTGACCATCTTGGCCTTTTATTAGGGGTAGTGAGATGACCGGCTTTGGTGCAGTCCGAAGTTGGTAGATACTCGATACTACACTCATTGAGGGTTGTTTTCTTGGAATATTTTGGTCGCCAGTTAAGTGGCTAAACCAAAACAATGAACACAGAAAATAATCCAATGATATTGAGCTCCTTAGAACCTGGTTACTATTTATAGGACAGGTTTGAGCCAACTAACTTCAAGAGGGTACTTACCTATGAAACCTCATGCAAGCCTGAAACTAGGATCTTGTGTGACTTGTTTGTACATGTGATTGTGCATACATCATGAACATCATAAAGCATCATATGCATCCACTAACCATTTCAAGGGTTTGGATCTTCATCTTTGTTCTTGTTTTGTAGGTCATGGAATCTCTTCGCAGGAAAACAATTCAAGTCAACCTTATGAGAATCCCTCCTCAACTCAAGGAGCTTACTTCCAAGATTCCAGAGAATTCTCGTTTCAGTGAAAGACATGGTAGACTTCTCAGCTTGGTCAACTCCAACATTGAAGAAGACATGGTGAAAGTTCTCTTCCAGTTCTTTGACCCCCTACACCATTGTTTCACATTCCCTGATTACCAACTAGTACCTACTTTGGAGGAATTTTCTCAACTCCTGAGAATTCATATTCTTCATCAACTACCCTACAACGGTACGGAAAAAGAACCAAAGCCCGAAGATGTTACTCAAGCATTACACTTGCAACCATCTGATATCAAAGGTCATTGGGAAACCAGAAGTGGTGTCAAGGGTTTCTTGGCAAAGTTTCTGTTTGAGAAGGCACAAGACTGCTGGAATTCTCTAGATCTGCAAGCCTTTGAAGAGATTGTGGCACTCCTCATCTATGGGTTGGTCTTGTTCCCAAATCCTGATCAGCTTATAGACGTGAATGCTGTCAAGATTTTCATATCTCGGAATCCTGTGCCTACATTGCTTGGGGACATCCTACACTCATTTTACACACGAACAATGAGGAAAAGAGGTGTTCTCATGTGTTGTACTCCTCTTCTAGCAAGGTGGTTTATTTCTCACCTTCCCCAGACAGTTTTGAAGAATGAGCAGGGCTTAAGGTGGTCACAACGATTGATGACCCTCACACATTCTGATGTTCATTGGTGTTCTCGGTCCAGAGAAAATGTCATCATCATTGATCGTTATGGGGAATCCCCTAATGTCCCACTACTTGGCATTAGGGGAGGCATTACCTACAACCTATGTTTAGCCCTAAGACAGTTTGGATATGCCCGGAGGGATGGCCCTCATGACATGCTGATTCCTGACCTAGTTTTTGACTTTGACAACAATGCGCAAGGACTTCGACAAAGGTTTATCAGAGCTTGGAGGATGCCCAACAAGGTGGATAGTAAGACACTGGGGCACAAGAATTCCATCCCCCTTGAGCCTTATCTCAAGTGGGTACGAACCCGCGCCCAGAGTCTTATAATGCCTTACCCTCACATTCTCCCCGTGATCAAAGAGCCTGTTATGGAAGAAGAGGTTCCATACACCCTCCTATACCCAGACATGCCAACATCATTGGAAGAATTGCAAAAGAGTTGGATCCAACTCAAAGAAGAACGGAATACTTTTGAAGCCAACTTCTATGCCAGTGAGAAGAAGGTTTTAGAGCTTACCCGCCGACTTCATGAAAAGGAAACTCTCAACACTTACATCGCGCCAAAGCGGATGCGCAATGTCTTTTTACATTAAGAATTTTGTAATATTTTTCCCATGGGGCATTTATGTACTAACAAATTTCTTCTTATTAATATGACGTGTGTTCTTTTTGTTTACAACAAATTTGAATTTCTGAATCCTTGAATGCATTACATGAATAACATATCATTCATCATATGCATAAACAGGCCTTCACACCGGGTTTCCTTATCTTTCTGCTGTTTATTTCAGCAAGATGGATTTGGAGCAGACGGTTAAGGATCTACAAGTACAGAATTCGCAATTCCAGCAACTCCTCATGACCTTAGCAAAGGGTCAAGAGGACCTTAAAGCACTGTTGGAGAAAGATAAAGAGAAAAAGAAGAAAAGGCCTGGTGTGGCCACTATGGGAAGAAGGTTTGAAAACCATGCTAGAAAAGTTCTCGAGTTCCCCTCGACGTTTGATGAAGGGGCTGGTAAAGGAAAAGGAACTGCGATGCCTTCTGAATCTGAAGTTGAAGAAGAAGAAGAGGAAGAGGATGAAGATTACTCTTAACAGCAATATCCCCCGGCGGATGATAAGTATAAAAACCTTGAGGATCGGTTGGTAGCCATGGAGTTGCAAAGGGTACCTGGTTTAGATTTCGAAGAACTAGGGTTGGTCGTTGGGATTGTCATTCCTCCCAAGTTCAAAGTACCTACATTTGCTAAGTATGACGGTTTGTCTTGTCCAAAGATGCATATGAGGTCCTACGTCAGAAAGATCCAACCTCACTCCTCTGATAAGGATCTTTGGGTACACTTTTTTCAAGACAGTTTGTCAGGCACACAATTGGACTGGTTCTATCAACTCAAGAGATCGGAGGTTCATAACTGGGAAGACTTAGCTACTGCTTTCTACCGACAATACCAATACAATGCTGATTTAGCGCCTACTCATACTCAACTACAGAGTATAGGTATGGCTTCTAATGAGGGATTTAAAGAGTATGCCCAGAAGTGGCATGATCTAGCGGGAAGGGTGCAGCCACCGTTGTCGGATAGAGAGTTGGTTGACATGTTTTTAGGGACCCTGTCTGGCCCATTCTTCAATCATTTAATCGGGAGTTCATCTGCAAGATTCACCGAATTAATTCTGACCGGTGAAAGGGTCGAGGCTTGCATTAAAAGTGGTAAAATTCAGAAGGATGCCTCTGTTTCCACTGCTGTTAAGAAGACCTTCCCAGCCAAGAAAGAAGCTTTTGCTGTTTATTCCCAGAAAAATCAAGGAAGAACAGAGTGCCAACCAACGGTGGGGGCTGTGATGATTCAAAACTCCTCAGCTGATCAACCTCGAAGCAGTCAACCTAGGGCTAACCAGCAAAGGGTAGAAAGGCCACAACGGCAGTTCATCTGAATCAACATGACACCGGCTCAAGTCCTCCCTCATTTGTTAAAGCTGAATCTCACCAATTTGAAAGAAGCGCCGAAAAACCCCAATACCTCTTCTCCTTATTATCACTCCAATGCAAAATGTGCGTACCACTCGGACAGTGTAGAGCATGATACCAATAACTGTTGGGCTCTTAAAAACAAGATCCAAGACCTGATAGACGCCAAGGAGGTAGAGTTTGATGCTCCTGAAAAACCCAACATGATATCCGCTCCAATGCCCAAGCACGGTCATAATATTCATGTCATTTTGGAAGACCTTCATGTTACCATTGTTGATGACCTTTTGACTCTCTTACCAGTGATTAAAGTGAATTTGATGAAAGCCGGGATATTCCCAGGCTGTGGAAAAGACTGCTACTTCTGTTCAAACATGCAAACTGACTGCCCATTGTTGAAATCAGGCATCCAACGCCTGATGGATACCCAAGAGATACTCTTTCAAAGGACTCTTGTTGATGCCATCATTCTTGTTACTCCTGCTACCTTTGTTACTTCAACCAATGACATTGCAATAATAACCATCTCCGACAATCTTCCCAAGACCTGCAAAAGGCCTGTCAAGATTATGCCTGATCCTAAGTTCGTGCCACTGAAAATCACCATGCCGGGGCATGTCCCGTATAAATCTAACAAGACGATACCATGGAACTACGGAGGAGAAATCTTCTACCATGGTGTCAAATAGATTGAATCAGTCCAAGAGAATTCTGATGATGAAACCCTTGATATAGGGAATATTGCGGGAATAAGCAAGATAACTCGTAGCGGAAGGATCTTCTCTCCGGAGATTGCTCCTCCACAAGCAATCTTCGGACCCTCGAAGGCTTCTGTTCCTGTCAAGCCATCTGTGCAAAGCCCGGTAATTGAAGAATTGGATGCTCCCGAAGTTAGACCCTCTGTTGATACTACCGATAAGGGTAAGGGGATACTATAAGGGCCTGTCAGGATGAAGGATCAGACTGTGGTAATCCCTGAGACCACCCAGAAAGAGATGGAAGAAATCTTAAAGATAATCAAGAAGAGCGACTACGATGTCGTGGAGCAGCTAGGGCAGACTGTGACACCCCAAATTTATTCAAGTGTTAAATAATTAGGAATTTAATTATTAAATTAATTAAAGGCTTAATTAATAATATTTTGGATTAAATGGATGAATTAATTATGAAATTAAAAAGGAAGTCCGGGGGGTGTAAGGTTGAATTAGAGGTGTGTGAAGTAAAAAGCTCTACTAAATAATAACTAATTTATTACTATTATTTGGAAATAATAAAAGGAATATAAAAAGAAGGATAAAAAGGAAAAGAAAAAGAAGGTTATTTGGAAAAGTCATTATACGTAAAATTGGAGAAGAGAAGAGAAGAGAGGAAAAAGCCAAACGTCGTGAATTCGAAGGATCATCGCGAGGTAAGGGGTGATTTCATTTAGTTAATATGCCTTATAGGTTTTGGAATCAATAGGATTGATTAAGCCTGTTAGGAATCCCAATTTAGGATTGTTAGGTTTATGAAATTCAAACCCCAATTCCATGAATTTTTATGTTTTGATTCAATTTGATATTATGAGGAAATTGTATGATGTTATGGTGTGTTACAATCTCATTGGAATCATGCATTATAACTTAATTTGACATTGTTGTGAGTTGGATTCGAATGGGTATGAATTGGATGGGATTGGAGTAGTAAAATGCTGTCAAAAATAGCAGTTTTGGGCTCTGCAGGTCGTGGGAACCGGTTCCCAGTGGGGAGGAACCGGGTTCCACTATGTGAAGTTATAAAAACTGGAAAAATTGCACGTAGGAACCGGTTCATGTATAGGTAGGAACCGGGTTCCCATACATTTTCCAGAAACGTGATTTTTGAACTTCGCAGGAACCGGTTCCTGCATATGTAGGAACCGGGTTCTGCTGTAACTTTTTGAAAAATATTAAACTTTAAAAATCCGTAACTTTCAAACCGTAATTCCATTTTAGTCGCCGTTTTGGACAATGTTTCTTAAATTAAATACTCTATTTTATAAAATGAAGAAAATAACTGTAACTTGATTTTATTTTGAAAATGTGTTGACTTTCCGATTATGCGGTTTGTTATTATGTGCATATTTGGTGTATATGCAATGGTGTATCCATGATAATTGATTGTATCCGGTTTTGGTGGATGAAGTGCATGTTTATGCTGTTTGATGTGTGTATGATAAATAATGATATCATGTTTTTTTGGTTTTGGTTCAGTTATGATAAATTTATGTATTTCATAGACTGATTTAATGTTGCATGCTGGTGATGTGCGTGCATATGCATTGTTTTGGTGAAGTTAATTCCCATTGTGTGGAATTTGACTTGTATTGCCGTTAACCGATACCCGAGTGATGATGGGTGGTTAGGCTGGATTCGTGTCCGGGTGTTTATGGACGAATCGATGGTTGATGTATCCGGTTGATGATGGATCAGTGTTGGGTGACTTGGTCACGTGTTGGTACCACATGCATTGTGTCTGCATTTGTGTTTGCATGGAATTGTAACATGTTAGGATGTCTTCCAGTGTTACAATTCTTTGGTTGATTATTGATTTATGCATAATGACTTGTATGATTGGAACTGTGTGTTGAATCTGAATTTATGCTAAAATGGGTGAAATAATATGCTTGTGATATAATGTTGATTGAGAAGCTTATAATGCATGTCAATTATGAGAAATCTCACCCTTACTTTAACAATTTCAGATTAAAGTTAGAAGCTCAGGAGTTGGTGAGGATGGCTCTAGAGCTATGTTACTTTAAGTCCGCGTGTCAGTGTTGTGCTCTGATAGGTTGTAACACTGGGGGAAACGTTTGAATGATGAGTTTTATTTTATACTCTATTGTTTAATTTATGTTGGGAATACTTATGAAGTGAAGTTATTCCGGTTTTGAGACATTTCCGCTGTATAGAACATGATATTGATTTGAATATTTATCTTAATAATTCCTTCAGTAAAGCATGATAACTGTAGATTTAAGGTTTTTATATTTATCTTGGATTGTGACATCCCTGTTTTCCATGTTACTCTGATTTAATTAATATATTCGCGGGTTATTTTAGAAGGGGTGTTACACAGACCCCTTCCAAAATCTCCATGTTGGCTCTCCTACTCTGCTCTGAGGCTCATGCTAAGGCCTTAATCAAATTTCTAAAGACGGCACACGTGCCTCAAGAAACTTCCGGTGACCAGTTTCACGAGTGCGTGGCTAGCCTTACTGCCGATAATGGTCTTGGTTTTTCCGATGCTGATTTGACTCCTAAGGGAAGGAAGCACAACAATGCGTTGCACGTCTCGGTAGAGTGCAGAGGGACTACGCTATCCCATGTCCTAGTTGATACCAGTTCATCTTTGAATGTTCTATCGAAGAAGGCGTTGGACAGGCTAGACTGCGAAGGCTTGACTTTAAAAGCCAGTAACATCATTGTTAGAGCCTTCGACGGTTCTAAGCGGATGGTTCACGGAGAGGTGGACATCCCAATCAAAGTGGGCACCAAGACCTTCAACTCTACTTTTTATGTGATGGACATCCGTCCTTCATATTCATGCTTGTTGGGAAGGCCATAGATCCACTATGCTGGGGCAGTTACCTCCTCTTTACACCAAATGCTAAAGTATCCTGTTCAGGGTAAGATTACAATGGTGCACGGTGAGGAAGAGTACATGATAAGTCACCTCAACTCCTTCCGCTATGTGGAGTTGGATGACGAATTCATAGAAACGCCTTTCCAACATTTTGAGGAAGTTTCTCCTGAAGTCGCAGTTGCAAAGACAATGACAGATGTGCCTATCGTTTCCAAACCGGTGTCTCTAATGGCATCTATCAAAGATGCGGAGGCCGTAATCAAAGAAGGAAGGAGTACAGTGTGGGGGCAACTGCCTAATTTTCCTCACAAGACAGACAAGTTCGGACTAGGTTTTACTGCTGCTGGCCAGAAAGTTGTGCGTCGCTCCCGGGCCGGAGGACCACCCTTTAAAATCACTCACCATGGAATTAATGCCTTAGAAGATGATGATGAAGAAGACAACTTTGAAGATTGGATCTTTCCAACCGTCAAAGGAGGATTAAGCAACTGGGTAGCGAAATACTTCGTTCCCATCACTTTCATCAACCAGTAATTTATCTTTGAACAATTTCCTATTTTGGTTTGTAATAATTAAACAATTCGTACACACTCTTTTCGCCTTATGCCTTACCCGGGGCATATAGGTCCATTTGTAAGGGCTTGATTTCTTCATTATCATATGCCATGTTTAATGAATCATTGGATGTTTTCATCTATAAACTGTTGTGTTCATTTTCTTTCCTTTTACATTTTGTTTTGTTTAAGGATGGCTATCCCTTACACACACCCACACTCATAAAATGCAGGTACCCATCCACTCCGGATTCCATGGGTGACTATTCTGCTTTAGCCTTCGATGACTCTGAAGATTTGGTCAATCATGCCGAGTACGAAGGCGATGAAGACTGTGAAGTGCCTGGTGAGCTAGCCAGACTTCTGCAACAAGAGGAAAGGGCTATTCTTCCCCATGAAGAGTTGCTAGAGACCATCACCTTGGGAACAGAGGAAGACAAGAAAGAGGTAAAAGTGGGTGCCAACCTGGAACCAAGTGTTAAAGAGCGCTTAATGCAGTTGTTGAATGAATATGTCGAAATCTTTGCTTGGTCCTATGAAGACATGCCGGGATTAGATACAAATATTGTGGTTCACCGTCTTCCTATAAGAGAAGACTGTCCACCGATCAAGCAAAAGGTCCGCCGAATGAGGCCCGATATGTCTGAGAAGATCAAAGCTGAGGTAATGAAGCAATTCAACGTTGGCTTTCTGGCTGTTACTTCCTATCCATAATGGGTTGCTAACATTGTGCCCGTGCCTAAAAAGGACGGAAAAGTCAGAATGTGTGTGGACTATCGGGACTTAAATAGAGCTAGCCCTAAAGATGATTTTCCACTGCCACACATTGACATCTTGGTTGACAACACAGCTCAACACAAGGTATTTTCCTTCATGGATGGATTCTCGGGATACAACCAGATCAAAATGGCCCCTAAAGACATAGAGAAGACTACTTTCGTTACGCAGTGGGGTACCTTCTGCTACAAAGTGATGCCATTCAGACTGAAGAATGTCGGGGCAACCTATCAACGTGCCATGGTAGCTTTGTTTCATGATATGATACATCATGAGATCGAAGTCTACGTAGACAACATGATATCCCGTTCACAGACAGAAGAAGAACACCTCGACCATATGCAAAAGTTGTTTGTCAGATTGAAGGAGTATAAGCTCAGAGTAAACCCGAGCAAGTGCACTTTTAGAGTCAGGTCTGGTAAACTTTTGGGATTTATCGTCAGCAACAAAGGCATTGAGGTTGATCCTGCTAAAGTCAAAGCTATACAAGAAATGCTTGTCCCCCGCACTGAAAAGGAGGTTAGAGGTTTCTTGGGACGCTTAAACTATATTACGAGGTTCATCTCTCACCTAACATCTACCTGTGAGCCAATCTTCAAGCTGTTGAAGAAAGATCAGGTAGTTGAATGGAACAATGATTGTCAAGTTTCTTTTGATAAGATCAAGGAGTATTTGCTGGAACCTCCTATCTTGATGCCACCCGTCGAAGGAAGGCCGTTAATCATGTATCTGACTGTTTTGGATAATTCAATGTGGTGCGTATTGGGCCAACATGACGAGTCTGGCCAAAAAGAGCATGCCATTTATTACCTTATCAAAAAGTTTACCGACTGTGAGACTCGTTATTCACTGCTCGAGAAAACTTGTTGCGCTTTGGTATGGGCTGCTCACCGGCTAAGGCAGTATATGTTGACTCATACCACTTTGCTGATTTCCAAAATGGATCCGATTAAGTACATCTTCGAGAAGCCTGCTTTATCTGGAAGAATTGCTAGATGGCAAATGATCCTGACAGAGTATGATATCCAGTATACTACCCAAAAATCTATAAAGGGGGGTGTACTAGCTGACCATCTAGCTCATCAAGCCGTCGAAGATTACCAATCTATGAGATTCGACTTACCTGATGAGGACATCATGACATTGGACAACATTGAAGGTAACAGACCGTATGACGGACCTGAACAAGGATCCCGATGGACCCTATACTTTGATGGTGCCTCAAATGCACTTGGCAACGGTATCGGTGCAGTACTCATTTCTCCGGAAGGTTGCCATACACCCTTCACTGCCCGAATTTGCTTCAGCTGTACCA
This sequence comes from Vicia faba, assembly GCA_948472305.1. NCBI lineage: Eukaryota > Viridiplantae > Streptophyta > Magnoliopsida > Fabales > Fabaceae > Vicia > Vicia faba. The sequence continues at coordinate 1,006,854,232 of OX451737.1, forward strand.
ACAACATGGCCGAATATGAAGCTTGCATCGTTGGTCTCAAGGCTGCTATAGACTTGGGAATCAAATCTTTGGTCGTATTTGAGGACTCGGCTTTGGTTATCAGTCAAGTCAAAGGAGAGTGGGACACTAAACATCCTAATCTTATCCCATACAAAGAACATGTCCTGACATTGCTTCCTCATTTCGAGCAGATTACCTTCGAGCATTTTCTGCGAGAAGAAAATCAGCTAGCAGATGCTCTAGCTACAATGTCTTCTATGTTTAAACTCAACTGGGATAATGAGGCTCCCAAAATCACCATCGAGCGAATGGACGAACCTGCGCACTGTCATGATATTAATACTGAAGAAGTAGTGGAACAACCCTGGTTTCATGAAATCAAAAGGTATCTCCAGACTCGGGAATACCCTGAAGGAGCTTCAGTCAATGATAAAAAGTTCTTAAGGAGATTTGCTGCCAAGTTCTTCCTGAGCAATGGTATCCTTTATAAGCGCAGCCATGATTGTGTTCTACTTTGTTGTGTGGACAAGGTTGAATCAGAGTTAATCATGACCGAAATACATAGTGGCACCTTTGGCACCCACTTAAGCGGACATACGATGGCTAAGAAGATTCTAAGGGCAGGCTACTACTGGTCTACCATGGAAGCTGATTGTCATCAACATTCCCGTACTTGCCACAAATGCCAAGTCTATGATGACAAGGTACATATTCCTCCTGTTCCTCTCAATGTTCTAACAGCTCCTTGGCCATTCGCAATGTGGGGAATCGACATGATTGGAGAGATCAAGCCTACGGCATCCAATGGACATCGCTTCATCTTGGTCGCTATTGATTACTTTACCAAATGGGTCGAAGCAGCTTCCTGCGCCTCTGTTACAAAGAATGTGGTTGCCCGCTTCATTAAGCAGAACCTCATATGCCGGTATGGTATCCCCGACAGGATTATCATGGACAACGGTACAAATTTAAACAACACTATGATCACCGCTCTGTGCGAGCAGTTCAAGATTTATCATCACAATTCATCTCCCTATCGGCCAAAGATGAACGGTGTTGTTGAAGCTGCGAACAAAAATATCAAGAAGATCATTCAAAAGATGACAGTCACCTACAAAGACTGGCATGAGATGTTACTGCTTGCTCTGCATGGATATCGTACCACGGCACGTACTTTAACAGGGGCAACTCCCTTTTCTTTGGTATACGGCATGGAAGTTGTTTTACCTATGGAAGTTCATATTCCTTCCTTAAGGATCATGAAGGATACTGGTTTGAGTAAAGACGATTGGATTCAGACCCGGCTTGACCAACTTAATTTGATCGATGAGAAACGACTTACTGCTGTTTGTCATGGTCAGACGTATCAGAAACGGATGATCAAGGCTTTTAACAAGAAAGTTAGACGTCAAGTATATCAAGTCGGAGATCTTGTAATCAAGCAGATCATCTTGCTGCAAAGTGATCCCAGGGGAAAGTGGACTCCTACTTACGAAGGACCATTTGTGATCAAGAACATCTTTTCTGGTGGGGCAATGATTCTGACCACCATGGACGGCGACGACTAGCCGCACCCTGCGAATGCAGACATAGTCAAAAGATACTACGCATAAAATGACCCGACAAGTTGAAAACCCGAAAGGGCGACTTGGGCAAAAATGGACATCCTGGTGAATCGAAAACTTGAAAGGGCGGTTCAGGCAAAAATTAGGGATAAACAAAAAAAAATCGTACACCCGGCAAGTTGAAAACCCGAAAGGGCGACTTGGGCAAAAAAGGGTTTCCCGATGGACTAAAAACCCGAAAGGGCGGTCCAGGCAAAAGTTATGGAATTAAAGCGTATGACTATGTCTCGTCGGATCACTTTAAGGACAATCTCTTCACCAACAAGCTCTAAGCTTCTGATCAATCCAATCATCGACGGACAAAGCAGCGAATGGACAAGATACTCAGAGTTGTGAAGGCTATAGCAGAATGGGAACCCCGTGGAATTATTACACATAGCCATCTTTCTTTTGTATAAAATTTTTTCAATTTTTACGACAACACTCTCTTACTAGGATGTCTGTCTCCTTTGTAAAAAGATATTTACAAAAGTTAATACAAAGATACTTCAAAGTGCAAAAATTTGCTTGCCTTTCCTTTCTTTTTACACTTATGTTTTATTTGAAAACGTCCAATGTTTTGTTAAATAGGCATATGCATTTGAATATAACCACTGCTTACAAATAAAACAAAATTGAGAAAGGATAATTACTGATAGGTTGAAGGTGTAGGAAGATATCCTTGTGTTATTCCAGAAGAAATCCCCTACAGTATGTCATTCAGATCCTCAACAAGGCTAAAACCTTGGAGTATATATCCCCAGCGGAGTTAAATTTCAAGATCCCCAGCGGAGCCAGTGTATTCTAAACTTTATTCCCCAGCAGAGTTAAGTTTCAAAATTCCCATCAGAGTTAAGTCTCCAAACTCCCGATCCCCAGTGGAGCCCGAAAACCCTGAAATACATATCCCCAACGGAGCTAGAATATTCTAAAACTTCTTCCCCAGCGAAGTCAAATTTCCAACTATCAATCCCCAGCGAGAACTAATCAGCTTTCCCCAACTTCCCCAACAGGTTATCTTAAAAGTATGAGAATCAATCAGATAACAGTTAACTTCTTGTCTTATCCACAACTAGGATGAATCCCCAGTAGTTTGGCATACAACCCAAAGCTCCTGATTTCTCCGGCAGAGTAAACACTCTCCCCCACAGAGTTATTTCCCAACAGAACAAAGATTCTAATTTCCTGTTTCTCCATTTGAAGCCTCCCAGGTTTTAATTCCCCAAAAGAGGTCTTCAGAGTTTTCCTTATTTCCTAGGAAAGTCATTAAGGATTCTCATTCCCCGTAGAAGTTGTCAAAGCTCTTGTTAAATCCCCACAAGTCATCAAGGATTTTCAATCCCCAGCAGTGGTCCCAGGATTTCTCATTTTCAACAATCAAATATCTTTAATCCCCAAGCAGTCACCAAGGATTTCTCATCTTCAACAATCAAAGATTTTTTGGAATCCCCAGCATCGGTTAAGGATTCACTTTCCCCGGCAGCAGTCAAAGATTTCATTGTCTCCAGCTATCAAGGATTTATTCTCCTCAGCAAGACAGCTACTCAGCTTACATGCACATTCATTACATTCATATATCATAAACATTTATGAAACACATTCTATTGCATCATGCATATCATGCAACATAATTTTGTGTTTTAGCTAACATTTTACCCTTTTTTAGGATAAGATTAAAAAGCTATCATTAACAACTATTCATAGATTTCATATACAGTATGGATACACCCCAGACACGTCGGTCATTCTATTACTCATTCAGAATTTCAAGTCAAGATACAGTACGGATATACCCCAAACACGACGGTCATTCTACTACTCATTCAGACTTCAGCAATCAGATACAGACTAGATACGCTCCAGATGCGGAAGCCATTCTATTTCTCATTCAGATTCAACTATCAACTTCGAGTTTAGATACACTCTAGACACGGAGGTCATTCTGTCACTTGTCCGGATCCCAGTTATAGTACGGATATACTCCAGACACGGAAGTCATTCTGCTACTCATACAGATCTCAACTTCAGATACAGTCCAGATACGCTCCAAACACGGTTGCCATTCTGTCACTCATTCAGAACTTATCCCCAGCACCCAGTTGCTCCATACACAGATGTTTCTCTGTTACCCATTCAGAATACAGATACACGACAGTCATTCTGATATTCATTCAAAGTTCAAATACAGTTACAGCTCGGATACGCTCTAGACACAGACGCCATTCCCTTGCTCATACAAACCCAATCTCCAGATACAACTCAGATACGTTCCAAATATGGATACTATTCTGATGTTCATTCTACTGATTTTCAACAAACAAATCTTGGATGGAATCTTTAAGCCCATCTCCAGCAAGATTCTACCATCTCCAAATGGCATCTTTAAGCTCATTCCCTCAACAACATTTTGACGAGTGCAAATTTACGGGCACTCTAGTGTCCAATCCTCTTTTACCTTCGAGTCACGAAAGGCAAAACTTGTCAATCTAACTCTTCAGGTTCAAGAAGATTGAACAGGGGCAACTGTTGTACCCCAAAATTTGCCCTCTCATTTTATCAACATTTCTCATCACAAGGCTCTTGGAATTCAAGATCAAGCTAGGGTTTGCTCTGCTCAAGACACCTCCTTGCACTGTTGACCTAAACTAGGGTTTGAGTTTGCATAGGAATTTTTGGACCTTCAATGCCCAAATTGACTTTTATACTTCATGTTGGACTCATAAGTTTGTCCATACCAAGTTTCAAGCCTTGAATCAAATTTTGCCTAGTCAATTGGACAGTTGACCTATAAATCAACTGTATTGGTAAAAAAGTCAACTGTGGCCAATTTACAGTCAAACCTCATGAATTTTGACCCACATCAACATTATGAACCATTTGATCAAGTTTGGACCACAAATCCACAAGAAATTTGATCAGATCACCAAAAGGGCAAAATGGTTATTTTTAGGGTTTTGACTGTATAAAGGCAATTTTTGATTGTTTGACCTAGACAATGGTAAATTAAGCTCAAACATAGACTCAAGGACTCAATGGTATCATCTTTACTTATTCAACAAGTTCAAAAGATATCAAATGCATTGGATTGACAGATGAATTTTTCAGTCAACTGATCAAAATTTGACTATACACTGAAAAGTCAAACTTTGACTTTTTGGTCAAAATCAAGTGCCAAGGGTCATTTTTCATCAAGATGTGTCAAATTACGAAACTTGTTCATCAAGAAACCCAAAATTGCAAATTAGGGTTTGAAATTGAAATTTTTCATAACTTAGAAATTTTCTAAGTTATGAAATTTTCTTAATTTTTCCTAACTTTGCCCCACCTTTTCACCATGATGCAAATGGATTCAAACAAAACTTACAACATGAAAGTTGTAGTCCTCCACAAAGTCTACAACTTTTATTCACAAAGTTTTCTCAAAAGAAGCATGGATCTCAAGTTATGATTTTTGGAATAAGGGTCCCTAAAACTTTTAACTTAGAGAAATTTTGCCCTAATTTAGGCAGGATTTTGACCCATTTTCTTGGCCATTTTTCACATAGTTCCACTTGGAGTCTCAAGTTGCATTTCAAAGATGGATTATAGAGCATGTTGCAAGCTTTCCAAATTGTCCAAGAACTACTCAAACACATTTGTGGTTAGGGAGAATCGAATGCTCGAAGTTGGCAAAAACTCACTTTGATCCATGGCATTTTCATGTTGACACAAGTTGCAAAATTTGTCCAAACTAGATTTGTACTTGATTACAGGTCTCTAAACACTTTCATACTCAATAATTAAATGCAAATACATTGGACATTGGTATTATTCTGATCAATAAAGCTTGGTACAATGAATAAATCCATTTTGGCAAAAAGTGAGCAATACCATTTACATAAAGCATGCTTTATGTCAAATTGCATTTCTTGAGCCATACACCAAGCCCTTTGCTTCAAACAAGGCTCCCTAATGTGAGGCAAAGTTCAACCACTTTGAGAAGCTAGAGTACAAACCAGTACAGCCATAGCATTGTCAACTCTCATTTCTTACTTCAAAACCAAGAAACTTGTCAAAGACAACACAACACTTGAATCTGATATAGCCTAGCTTTGCAAGCATTCCAAACAAGTTTCTCACATTACACTAAGCCAGAAACACGATCTAGAAACCTATCAAACATCCTTGTACACAAAAATCCCAAGTTCTTGCAAAACAGGGTAATTTCTGCAGTTTCACTTCCATCTTCACATTGCCTCGTGCGTTTTGCCCCAAACTTCTTCCAACACACTCCATACAACATACATAAGATATCCCAACCATTCCCAAGTCACTGTAACTCCATTTACACACTTCACAATTTTCAAATTCTGAGTTTACAGGTTGAGTTCTACAAGAAGTTCCAGACCATTTCAAAGCAAGCCAAGCATTGGGAAAGGTCAAAGGAACATCAAGCAAGCTCAAAAGAACCTCAGGCCTCACTGAAAGTTGCTGCATTGCCATACTCGAGCTTAACTGAAACAGGTATTTCTCAAACTTCTATCTCTCTATTTAGGAATCATTAGGCTTAGGTTTATGAATAAAAATGTAGTCCATATTGCCCTTGAGTTGTACATATGCATAGAATTCATTTATGTTAACTGAGCTAGGAGTATTTGATGTTTGAACTTTCTGAAAAAACTAGGTCAAGATTTAGGGCCAATGAAATTCTCTCTGGTCTTTGAGAGTTAGATTAAGTTTTTTACATGGTTAGAATCGTGTGATCAAGAGCTATAACTTTCATGTTGCAAGTTTTTGTTTTTGAGCACGTATGCAGGAGATACGGATTTGAACACAGGGCGCGTGCATTCTTTGTCACAAGGTCAGGGATGAAGTGGAAATGGGTTGGGTCTGGCTTTATCCTGCTTTTTGCAACCCTATGCTTGCTTTTTGCACCCCCTGGCCCAATTTCTTGTATTTTTATATTTTTAAATTTTTATTTTCATTTCTGACTTTATTTATTTATTTCCAAATATAAAAAATGCTTTAAAATATTTTCATAATTTTTTCACATTTATTTTGCATTTTATTTTTATTTTTCTAACATAAAAAGGATTTTATTTACTTTTATCATATTTATACAAAACTTAAAAAATATATAAATTATACTTTTATTTTTTATCTCTTTATTTTTATTCATACTAAAAATATTACTCTAAATATATTTTATTTTTATATATATTTTTTATTTATTATACATATATATATATATATATATATATATATATATATATATATATATATATATATATATATATATATATATATATATATATATATATATATATATATATATATATATATATATATATACTTTTATTTTATTAGATATTTTAGCGTAAAAAAATAAAATATTACACTTTTATTTTTATTATTAAATATACTTAATAAATACCTTTTTCACCTTTTTTACATATAATATTTTATTTTTATTATATATAAATAAAATAATTAACATATTTATTTTCTTAAAGAAAATTAGGGTTTTATCCTTTAACCAAATAAAATAAATCTTTTATTTATTTCTTTATTTTTACATTAAATATTTTTACATGCATAAATGTACAAAAACCTTCTTTTTTGCATAATACATTTTATTTAATGATTATTTATTTTGTTTATTTAAATATTGCACATTTAAATATTTATGCATTGTAAATTCAATTTGGATGTAATAGTAACTAGGGTTTATATTTCTTGTCAAAATATCCCCCATTCAAAATTGAACCCCCGTCCCCATAATCATGTTGTAATAGCTTAGAATTTAAATTCTCGCACTTAACGCTTTCAATTATGCCATGATTAGAGAATTAGGGTTTGTATGCCAAAATCAAATTAACAAATAGTTTGACCTAATCAAAGACAAAAATGCATGAAAAACAAACACAATGCACACTTGCACCCCTAGGGTTACAATCCACTTGTTGCCTTCAAAAATGGGCCATGGTATGCATGTTGGGTACTTTGGCAAAACAAAAACAAAACAAAAGATCATAGTCCCTCAATGACGCTATCTGGGTTGCCTAAACAAAAATGATCAAGTCCCTCAAGAAAATTGCCAAAGATACTTGACACAATTGCTATCATGGTCTATACGATGACCCGCGCCTGTCCCGTTTAACATCCTAACACAAGGTTGTTCACCAAATACAATGGTGAAACAACACTGTTAAAAGGGTTAAAAAACATAAGAAAGATCTTTGAGTAAAATAGGGTAGATAGCTCTTAGTTACTTGATCAAAAGCTTGCAAAACATCCTTGCTACTTTCAAACATACATCACAACATAATTTCAAAACAAACTTTCAAAACATTATAATATCTTTTCAAAAGACAAAAACATCTTTGTATACATTCAAAAAAGAATCATTACAAATGTTACCACAACGATGGCCTCTTTTCAAAACATCTTTCAAAACCACACACAAAGCACCATTTCAAACAATTGAAAAGCACCATTTCAAACAATTGAAAAGCAAAGCAAGTGATCTAAACAAGTAACTAAGATCCCATGGATAACCATGGATGAAAAGGGTGTTTGTACCTTCCCTTTTCTTAATCTACTCCCCGAACCCAAGAAAACATCTCAAAGGTCTTTCCTGTGCTTTTTGACCTTTCCTTAGGATAAAATAAAAAGTCGGTGGCGACTCTTGCCAAACTGAAATATTTGCAAACACAAACGCAAAACCTCAAGTCAGTTCTCCCACCGTATCACACTAGGTATTGACAAGTTATTTGCGTCGTCGTATTTAGGTCTATTATATTCCTTACTCGAGCATTGGTGGGTTGATTGTGTCATCTTTGCCTATTGTTTTTTTACTCTTGAGTATAATTTACAGTATATCCTTATCTTATAATCTTTTGGGCAAATCTTGGGGTCTTCCATTATTTAATAACCCTCTGATTCGAATGTCTGATACTTTCATATTCTCGCACCCTCAATCGAAGAGCAATTAAATAGGGGCAATTGTTATACCCCAAAATTGCCCTATTAATATTGTTAATCACTTTATTCTATCTTTTACTAATGTTGGTGTTATCATACTTTTAGTTTAAAATTATAATTAAATTAATTTATATTATCCTAGTTGTTATTTTAAAAATACTAACTAGTTTTATTTATTTCTAGATACAATGGGTTCCAAATGGAAAAAGGGGTGTTCTTATAAGAAGGTTTGGGTTTAGACGGGGTATGGACTTCACAAATTCTGAATTAAGTTAAAGGGCCCATTAAGCTGTTTTTTGAAGTCCATTAGATCTATTGGGGTTGACTGGAGTCAACTCCTGACTTTCTTATTTATTTTTATTCTTATTATTTAGAAAAAAGTTGATTGAAGTCAACGTTCAAGTTTTCTCATTAATTATTATTTGCTATGGTTAAAAATATATATTGTTATAATAATTATTCTTTATTATTATTCAATTATTATTTTTTATTATTTCTTGAGACATGTTGACAGAGTCAATGGAAGGGTTTGAACCCTAATGTAATCAGCCGCGAAGGCGTTATCCACTTTCTTCTTCTTCTTCTTCACTAAGCAATGCTAAAGCCTAGGAACTTAAAACTGAACCAAATCTTCACAGAATCAAATCAAAAATTACGGATAAAACGAATTTTATTTATTGATTGATGATTATACATGCAATTTCATCCAAATACAATAATCAGATCTAAATCAAATCCTTAATCTACAAACCCTAATTTCTAACAAAATTTAATCTTAATCAATTTACAGCAAATCTTCAATCTATCTCGAAATATAACAGCAATTACTTACAATTTTCCTAATTTTTTCTACCCTTAAAACTCTATAAAAACCCTAAAAATTATAAGAAAAGGGACTGAAAAAATTAAAAGGAAGGAGAAGGAGTAGAAGATGAATTTTGGAGTCATGCCGCTCGAATCTTCAATCGCGAGTCTCAACATCGACGTTTCCTCGCTTGAAATCTGGGTTTCATAACTGAAACCCTAGATCTCCAGTCCCTTGTTGCGACTATCGTCTGCAAACGCTTCTCATACCTGTAAAGAAGAAGAATAAGAGATCATAGGGAGATTGCAAAAATAATCAGAGGAAATCCAAAGCACACAATTTTGTTGTATAGAGGTAATCCGCTGAAACACTTAGCTTGAGGGTTTGTTGCTTTGATTCGGGTTCCAATTTGGGGGGTGGACTTAGGATTGCCACCGTTTAAGGTGGCCGCCATTTAGGGTTGATGGTTTTGGGATGAAAGGTTTTGTGGGATGGAGAAGAGAGAACGAGAGAGTAGTAGAAGAAGAGAGAGGAAGAGTTTGTATAAATGAAACAAAAATGGGGAAAATCACGTTATACTCCCTCCACGGTCTCTTCAGATTGAAACATGTAGCAATCTACTAGCCATGTGATTAGTTTGCTCCGTATCAATTCTATGTGTGTCCCTTACCGTATACCCCAATCAACATTTTGATCTCAACCGTCCATTACGCTTACTCCTGATCAACGCCTCTGAGTTAACCTCGGGGATTCATACGATCACCATCGAACGATGGTAGTGATGTAGCCATCGTAAGCCCCCTACGACCCACACACTGGATCTGAACGGATCATAGGAATTTTTTCTGGGCCAAGGCCCATCGCTATACACACCCCGGGTTTTTTTTATTTACTTTCTCAAACTGTAATTTACACCCTCCCTGTTCAGGGCCTCTCAAAACCAATATATGTGCTCTAGCCCATTGCTATTTACCACTCCAGGATTACTAGTCTTAAATAAAATACACCTCCTTCGTTTTTTTAATTAATTAATTTAAATTAATTATTTATTTGTTTTTCTTATTTATTTTATTTATATCTTGTCTATGTATTTTATTTATTTATTATCACTAAACATTTTTTTCATTAAAAATATTTTTGTCATAAATTATTTAATAAATAAATATTGGATTTTTGTTAAAAATATTTGATGTATTTTTAATATTAAGAAAATAGTTATTTGTTAAATTAATTATTTTCTAAAATACTAACCACTTTTCTACTTGGTCAAACTTTTACCGTTCGAACTTATTTTTAGCATACATCTAAGACAGGTAATCCATCTAATACTATTTTTTTTTACTAATTTATTTCAAATTCTACTTATTTTCAAAAAGGACTATGGATCTATTTCCTTATTAACTGGGAACTGTGTCTACGACTACGCTATTTTCAAACTCATACTTGGTTCAAGGATTAAATTCAAACATTTCTACAATCCATAAAAAAAACTAACCAAACACTTTGAACTACGAAATTGGACTCTGATTCTTCATAAGGAGATACGTAGGTACTGTTAGCTCCTAAATTCGACACCCACAATATATTGGTCTTATTGGCTAAAAATAGATTGAAGAAATCTAAAGTTGCCAACATTTCAACCAGAAGAGCCTAAAACACTTAGAGAATTCTCTAAGTTAATGTTGGTCTTCGACCAAGAAGCTTTGTAGTCTTCGACCGAGAGGATCCCGCGGTCTTCGACTGAAAGATCCTTGTATCATCAAGCAAGTGAATTTTGAATCTGAAGAAAGGAGGGAAAGGCAGTTCACTTGGCAGTTGAGGAAAGTAACGTGGCATGAAGATAGAAGTCAAAGCATATGCAGAGGACACTTGTCCTCATCCTGGAACGCGGCAACTGCTCGACAATTACTTAGTTTTAGTATAAATATAGGGATTTCATGTAGATTTTCGTGTGTTCAACTTATTAGTACAAGTCACTCAATCATATCCGAGTACCCGCTGTGAGAGAAAAGATATTTAGAATGTACGTTTGAAACACCATCTTTTATTTCAATCAAAGTCTTTACAATTCCTTTACATTCCTTGTCGTTTATATTTCTGCGCAAACTTTATCACTACTGCAAATTTACTTTATCCTGCCTTTTACTTGCACTTTTTATCTCATTTTCAACCTTTATCTTAAAATTCTTTTCAACCCTTTCCAATTACCTTTTACCTGCGCTTTTATCAAGTTTTTTCCTGCATCTCGCTTTTGCTCTTACTTTCCCTTTTGACCCTTTTCACTTAAATTTACTTACTTATAAAAAAACTCAGCATATGTCCTAGGATCAATCTGATCGATCCTGCAAGTCACCAAAATATCTCGTTTTGGAAGATCAGTGATTGTTTACCAAATTTCACGGTAAACAAACTGGCACACCTGGTGGGATGTTGTTGAAGTTCTTTTATATTTTTTTTTAAACTTTGATAAAAATAGTTTTTATCATAAATGCTTCAAGTAATTTCTTTTCTTTCAAATACTGTTGTATGTTATTAAGAAGTGGTAAAACAACCACAAATGAATACATGCCTAAGAGAAGAAATAGGAAAATGCCTAATCCGTCTAGTGGTGGGGAAATTCCCCCACCAATTTCTAGTGTTGGAACTACGGTTACGCCAACGGTTAGTGAGCCTATGTCATCAACAGTTGGTTTGACACCAGCATTGACGGCTACACAAACAGGACCAATACTTTCTTATGTAGGTCCTAGGGGTCCACCAGGAACACCCCCACCAAGGGGAAATCCAGGAGTTCGACCCTATATCCCCCCAAGATTTTTGACAGCATGGATGGGTCGATACCAACCCTATGGCATGCCAACTACTGAAATGGCAAGTATTATGAATGATGCATCCACATTTTCAGACCCTTTGGTGAGTGCATCTTCGCCATTGCAGGGATCTGGAACTGGTATGGAAAATATGGGTAGGAACCAATTCTTAGGAGGAACATCTCATACGATACCAAGCCTTACAAATGCTTCTACAGTAATTTTGAGGCAACAAATGGATGAAAGTAACCATGACATGGTGCAAATGCTGGCACAACCTTTGAGTATAATGCTAAACCCTCTGATACAAAATACCACATAGTTGAATCAGCAAATGACGCGTATGGCTGGATTTTTTGGGGTTCCCCGACCTATTCGACAACCCCAAAGAGAGCTAATAAGACGAAATCAAGGTGTAGTCCTAAAGGATGACATGACCATTAACCAAAACCCATAACCAGTAGAAATGAACCAGAGAGTGGAAATCGAACAACCTAGAGTCAAAATACCCAGGGTTATCCGATAAATCCCTAGAGTTGTCTAACAAGATATAGTAATTGTAAATAGAAACCAAAATGTTGATGAGGTAATGCAGCAGGTTCGACACCATAACTATGCGGGAGACAATAACTTGACAGCCATGGTCGAAAGGATCATGGCACAAAATGGAGTAAATATTGGCTTTCATAGGCCAAACTTTACATCTCCGTTATCAGATTATATCTTGCAATCAGAATTACCCCCTAGGTGGAAAGTTCCAAAGTTCACCAAGTTTTCAGGGGGATACGACAGAGTCCACTGTCGAACATGTAGCAAGGTATTTGATAGAAGCTGGGGAAATCTCAAATAATGAGAATCTTAGGATCAAATATTTCCCAAGTTCCCTAACCAAAAATGCCTTCACTTGGTTCACCACACTCCCAGCCAATTCGATCCATAATTGGAATTAGTTGGAGAAATTGTTCCATGAACAGTTCTATATGGGACAAACCAAAATAAGTTTGAAAGAATTGGCTAGTGTGAAAAGGAGGTTCACTGAGCCAATAGATGAGTATTTGAATAGATTTCGATTGCTCAAAGCCAGATGCTTTACACAAGTGTCGGAACATGAGTTGGTCGAAATGGCTGCAGGAGTTCTAGATTATTCCATTATGAAGAAATTAGATACCCAATACCTGAGAGACATGGCTCAATTGGCCGACAGAGTTCGACAGGTAGAATGTCTTAAGGCTGAAAAAGTTAAAGCGAATAAGACTCGTCGAAGAGAAAGGGTAGCGTATGTCGAAATGGATGATGACGATCCACAGACATCTAGTGACCCTATAATTTTCAAAGAGAGTGAGATCAATTTATCAGAATTGAAGCAAGGACCACCATATTCATGCAAGTTGTTAACACCCTCAAATGGGAAGAATCCTATTGAATCAGAGAAGAATAATGATAGGTTCCCAAAGAAAACATATAGTTTCGACGTCACAAAATGTGATGAAATATTTGACTTATTAGTTAAAGATGGCCAGATGATAGTGCCCCTTGGGGAAAAAATTCCTCCTTTAGATCAAAGGAAAAAAGAAAGGTTTTTGTAAATATCATAATTTTTTGGGCCATAAAACCTCACAATGTTTCCTTTTCAGGGATCTCGTTCAATGCGCAATCAAAGACGGAAGGCTTAAGTTTACTGACAAACCACCCATGAGGATTGACGCGAACCCATTGCAAGATGATGCTATGTTGAACCTTCAAGCATCAACATGGTCAAAGTCTCAGCAAACTTCATCAACAAGCCCATCTTTGGCAGTTTCACTGAAGATGATAGCAAAGAAGCACTAATGTACCACAACAAAAAGGAAAGGGCAAACCAAGAAAGCCTTTGGAAAGAGATCCAGTTGCCAAAAGATTGATATGGCCTGGACAAAACGAATCAAAAGATTAATGCGATTATGGGTCTGACGCTACACTAGATATTATGGTCAATATGGTATCAGTTTTACCCAGGGACTATGACAGACAAGTCGAAGTCGAAGAGACTGACTGGGAAGTTGAACATTTTACCTAGGGAGTATGACAGACAAGTCGAAGTCGAAGAGACTGGCTGGGAAGTCGAACAGGTGATGGCCAAACATAGGCCAGTATATTATTACGTTATGAACAACATTTGTATCAAAGAGCAGAATGCTTGAACGCCCCACTGAGGCGAGGAAGAATCACCTCAAACCCTTGTTCATAAGAGCAAAAGTAGGGGACGCAACCATCAACAAGATCCTGGTTGATTGTGGGGCTACAATTAACATAATCCATCACAGCATGCTGAAAAAGTTGGGAAAATGGGATGAAGACATCAAGCCCTATAACATGGTTCTATCGAACTATGAAGGTGGAGTTGGGACCACTATGAGGGTAATACAATTGGAACTCAAAGTGGGAACCATAGTTCGATCAACAATGTTCATGGTCATCTCAGTGAAACCTAATTACAACTTGCTCCTAGGCAGGGAATGGATCCATGGCATAGGGGCAGTGCCATCATCAATGCATCAGCGCGTTACAATTTGGAACCCATATGGCATAGTGGAAAATATCGAAGCTGACCAAAGTTATTATATAGTTGAAGTCAACAATCTTGGTAGAACAAGCTTCGACAAAAATTTGGCCCACATAGGGCCATGTAATCCTTCAGATTTCGACTTGGCGCCAGCACCCAACGCCTTTTGTTTCCTATACCTTCATTTAGATCATGGTTTTCAATGGGATAGGGAGGATTTGTCCAACATCGATTTTGGAGGAATTAATGACATACGGCCAACAGGCTAGGGAAGTGAATTCAGTGATTATGACTGATTCACAAGCATTACAAAAGATTTCGGCATATGTAGCCGAAAACAAAATGATAGCGGCCTTAGAGGCTGAAGTGAAGTATATGGCTATCAAAGCCAATGAACAAGTACCATTCCCTGAAGGCCCTGGGAAAGACTTCGACCCAGAGCCACCTGACTTACGAAGGGAGGAAGTGCAAAGCCAGAGGCTATATTCCATCTACGATGATGAGCCTCTGGGTTTTGAAAAGGATTCGTTGGAAAACAATGTTAAAATGCTAGCGCAAGATCCTTTGGAAGAAATAGACCTGGGCAAAGGATTGGTGGAGAGACCAACATACATCAGTGTGAAGATAGATCCAGAGCTCAGGGTCTAAATAATCCAATTGTTGAAAGAGTTTAAAGACTGCTTTGCATGGGATTATGATGAAATGCCTGGTCTCGATAGAGAATTGGTGGAGCTTCAACTGCCAATAAAGCATGGAAAAAGCCTATCAAGCAAACTCCAAGGCATTTTGCACTAAACATCTTGTCAAAGATCAAGACGGAAGTCGAAAGACTGTTGAAATGCAAGTTCATCCGAACGACCAGGTATGTTGCATGCATTACAAATATAGTACATGTTATAAAGAAAAATGGTACCTTAAGGGTATGCATTGATTTTAGAAATCTAAATGTTGCAACACCCAAAGATGAGTATCCAATTCCTGTGGCAGAAATGTTTGTCGATTCTGCCGCTGGCTTCGAATACATGAGTATGCTTGATGGATACTCTGGGTACAATCAAATTTTCATTGCTAAAGAGGATGTGTCGAAAATAGCATTTCGATGCCCTGGGGCTTTCGGCACTTACGAATGGGTAGTGATGCCTTTTGGCCTAAAAAATGTAGGGGCAACATATCAAAGAGAAATAAATTCTATCTTCCATGATTTTATTGAAACTTTTATGCAGATTTATATTGACGATATTGTTGTCAAATCTGTTTCAGGAAAGAGTCACATAGACCACCTTCGACAGTCCTTCAAAAGGATGAGAAGTTATGGTCTAAAGATGAATCCTCTAAAGTTCACTTTCTATGTAAAGGCCAGGTATTTCTTAGGCTTTATGGTCCATAAAAAGGGAATCGAAATAAACCAGAACAAGACCAAAGCCATTTTGGAAGTGAAAGCGCCAACTAGCAAGAAGGAGTTGCAATCTCTACTTGGCAAGATAAATTTCTTGAGGAGATTTATATCCAACCTAAGTGGAAAAACACAAGCCTTCTCACCTTTACTTCGACTCAACAAAGGAGGATTCGAGTGGGGGCAAGAACAATAAGAGGCCTTCAACAAAATCAAAGGATACCTCACAAAACCTCCTATTCTGATGCCTCCTTATAGAAATAGGAATATGAGACTGTACATGGTTGCATCTGATAAAACTTTAGGGAGCATGTTAGCCCAAGAGGATGAAAATGGTGTCGAAAGACCCATCTACTACCTCAGTAGAGTTTTAAATGATGCGGAAACTAGATATAGCGAAGTTGAAAAACTATGTTTATGTCTTTACTTCTCATGTACAAAACTCAAGCAATATATTAAACCAGTTGATGTTTATGTTTCGTCTCATTTTGATGTTTTCAAATATATGTTATCGAAACCCATCTTGCATAGTCGAGTTGGCAAATGGGCACTTGCATTGACTGAGTATTCATTGAACTTTATACCTCTCAAGGCTGTAAAAGGACAAGTGGTAGCAGAATTTATAGTTGACCACTCAATAAATGAAGAATCATTAAATTACTTGGAGATTGAACCTTGGAAGTTATACTTTGATGGTTCTAGTCATAAAGATGGAACTGGAGTAGGAGTCCTGATTATTTCTCCAAGTAAAATTCCAACAACATTCAAGTACAAGATTGAAGGTTCTTGTTCGAACAATGAGGCTGAGTACGAAGCTCTAATTGTTGGCCTTTAAATCTTGTTGGAATTGGGGGTAACTCGAGTCGAAATAATGGGAGACTCAGAGTTAGTCATAAGGCAAGTTACAAAAGAATACAAATGCATAAGAGAAAATATTATAATGTATTTTGTAATAGCTAATCGTTTATTGAAAAAATTTGAAGTAATCAACATTCAACATATACCCAGATTGGAAAATCAAGTGGCTAATGACTTAGCACATATTGCATATGGGTATAAAATTTCGAAAGAAAAATTGCAACAAGCAATCAAAGTCAGAGGAAGAGTAGCATCAACTAAGTTATCTCCAACAGATTTGGAAACAACAAAATTGGGGTACGCTGACTAAGAGAACTTCAAAATTTTATTCATAGACAATCTAATAGAACAAGATTGGAGAAATCCTATAGTAGATTATTTTCAAAATCCAATGGCTTTGACAGAATGAAAGACAGAGTGTAGGGCATTGAGTTATATTCTAATGGGGAATGAGATATTCAAAAAGACGCCTGAAGGAGTACTACTAAAATTCTTAAGTGAAACAGAGGCATATATAGCCCTTTCGACTACACATGTTGGGGCATGTAGGGCACATCAATTAGGAAAAAAATGAAATGGTTATTGTTTCGACAAGAATTATATTGGCCTACTGTGTTAAAAGATTGTGTGGAGTTTGCAAAAGGCTGCCAAGAATGTCAAGTACATACAAGTATCCAACATGTACCTGCAAGCGAACTTCACTCAATTGTGAAACCGTGTCCTTTTAGGGGATGGGCTTTGGATCTTATTGGAGAGATTCGACCAGCATCATCTAAAAGCCAAAAATATATATTGGTGGGCATTGACTATTTCACTAAGTGGATTAAAGCAATTCCTTTAGTCAATGTAGACCAAGAGAATGTCATTGAATTTATTCAAAATAACATTATATATAGGTTTGGAGTCCCTGAGATAATAACAACTGATCAAGGATCAGTATTTACTGGTAGAAAAATGTAGGAGTTTGCTACAGAAATGGGATTCAAGCTATTAACATCAACACCTTATTATGCACAAGCCAACGGCCAAGTCGAAGCAGCAAATAAAGTAGTAATTGGCTTAATAAAAAAACATGTGGGAAAAAAGCCAAAGAATTGGCACAAGACGTTGGATCAAATCTTATGGGCATGTCGAACTTCTCCTAAGGAAGCTACCAATACGACACCATTTTGATTGACCTATGGTCATGACGCAGTGTTTCTAGTTGAAATTTGTCTGCAGTCAACAAGAATTCAGAGACATCAAGATATTCCTTCTGAATCTTATTGGAATATGATGTTAGATGAACTGGTTGAGTTAGACGGAGAAAGACTGAGAGCTTTCGATATCTTAAGAATACAGAAGAAAAGAGTGGAGAAATCTTATAATAAGAGAGTAAAACCCAAGATATTCTTGCCTGAAGATCTGGTATGGAAAGTAATTCTCCCAATGGATTAAAAGGATAGGAACATGGGAAAATGGTCTCCTAAATGGGAAGGACCTTTCAAGATTATCCAGGTATTTTCTGGTGGTGCCTATGAGATCGAAGGGTTAAATGAAGATAAAAGACTCTTGAGAGTAAATGATAAATACTTAAAAAAGTGTAGACCTGCACTTCAAGAGGTCAAAATATTCAGCTTTTAATCTTAGTCGAAGTGTACAGCCAAAATGGAAGATGCATTAAAATTAGCCAAAATGGATCCAAGTCATTACATAAACATCATTTTACAAACAAGAAGCCTAAATCAAAATGGAAGATTGGCTTTAATTTGGAGATATTTGATCTTCTAGAGTTCCAAGCGCCTTTCATACAGAGCCCTCGACTGATGGAGAGCCTCGATCTTTGTATCTAAGGCTTGAGCTTATTCAGCATATTTTAATCCATTGTCAAGCTCCTCTTGGCTCTCAGAACCGTTGCTGACGGCAAGAAGCTCTTCTTTACATTTGTCATTTGCGGTAATCTTGGCCTCTAATTCTTTGATCTCAAATTTCATGATGGTTGTACTTTGGTCAATCTCTTCGACCTCCTTTTTCCTAGCTTCTTGTTCCTTCGATAACTCATTTAGCTTCGAAGCTGACTCAGTAGAAGCAACCCAGGAGCGCCTACACGACCATTGGCCTATTCAATTTCACGATTGAGAGTCCTTCGGCGATTGTAATCAGCTGAAGCCTGATCAAATGATTGAAGTCAAATCCAGAATGATGCTAGCTATATAAGGAGAAGAAACGAGAAGGTCGAAATCTTTTAGATTATTCTTCAGAAAGGAAGGGGCGGTAGGTTCTCCCTCCAAGGTCAACATCAAATCTCTCTTAAAAAGTTGAGCCTTAACTTTCTGAAGCGCCTCTTCAAGGGGAGAAGTCGAAGTAGATTTACCAGATGCAGTTGAAGCACTATGGCTTTGATCAGAGGAACTTTCCCTGCCTTCGAGAATGGCATTCAAATAGCCAAGAGGGTTATTCCGTTTGAGTAGCACCAAGTCCTCTTTAGTACGGGATCCTGTCGAAGTAACTCTTTCACTGGTGACACGAGCCATATTTTCTCCGACTGATAGATCCTGTAGCTGGACATGGACACCTTCAACGTTTGCAGGATTTCTCTCCCCTTCTGTAGAGTTTCCTCCACCAGCATACACAGGATTATCCTCATTTTGATTTCCTCCATCTGGTACACCCTCCATTTCTGTTTCGACTTCATCGTCAGCAACTTCTTCTTGTTCTCCCTGTTCATCATCAGTAACCTGTGGAGTCTTGAGATTCGCGTGTGGTAAGTCAGAATATTCCTCATTAGAGACTTATTTATTTGGCTCCCCAGTGGCTGCAGTTTGATGTTCAGAAGTTTGGTTTACCTCACTGGCTGAACTTACAAAAGACCCTTTCACTGACGAAGGCCTATAAGTGGGATTGCCTTCATTGTTTAGTAAGGTGACAGAATCTTCTACAGGTACGGGAACCTGTTTGGAAGTTCCAGCAATGTCCTGGAGATCGAGAGATTGTTATTAGAATTGTTGCAAAACCAATTCAAGGAATAATCTTAGGTGGTCGAAATTATTACCTGGGGTGGAACTTTGGAACCAGGGCTTGAATTGTCGCTCTCGCTCGGGTCATTCATTCTAGCAGCTATCTCTTGTTCAGTAGGCTCTTGAATGATGATAGGAGCAGGCTTAAGCCTGGTATCCATAACCTTAATCTTGGTTTTCGAGCGAGGTTCAGAAATGGGAGTTGGTTTCTTCTGTCACTTGAGAGGAACAGGGGTGTGTCTTCATCATCACTGGAGAGTGTGACTTCCTGAACTTTTCTCTTGGTTGGCGTAGATTTCTTAGTGGCCTAAAAAGAAAAGAGTCGAAAACGTCAGCATTGGTGTTTTGTTAAAGGAAATGGAGGGCAAAGAGTATTTACCTGTGGTGGAGGTTTTGCAGAAGAGTCTCCTCCCTTTGCGCTTTCAGCGGCTTTCTTGACAGTTGTTCGCTTAACAGCTAGAAAATAAGAAAACATGAGTCAGATATCAAATGATTAAATCAAAGAAAAATAAGGTGTTTGCTTTAAAGAAGAAAGAGAACCTTTCTTGATCTTGTCGGAGACCAACAGAAACGCCTCTTGAAGATGGTCAGCGAAGTCTTTCACATCGAAGAACTCTTCGTCGTAGTATTGCTTCCACCAGCCTTCAAAGATGGGCGAACACAGAAAGTTGAGTTTGAAGTAAAACAAGGTTAGTACGGTTCTACCAACGTACCTACCAATTTGCTTGGTAGCAGCCTCCTCTGAATAGTCTGCATTATAATACAACAAAGAGTTTTCTCGAGGATAGATTGGGTTTGAGAGTGATTGAATTATGCCAAACTGGCAAGAAACGAGGTTCGGTTGATAAGCAATCAATCTTAGTTGATTCTTCGAACTCTTGAATCTCAGTGTCATAATTCGTGGGCGAAGAAAAGACTCCCAAATAGCCACATACTCTTCGACACAATCCTCATCCTCAGTCGAGGGATATGGTCGAGTAAACCATATCAGACCAACCTTTTGATTGACAAAGGGAGCCATGGTCAAAACGAATTCCTTACACTTCGCAAACATCATCATGAAGCTGGTAAATGCTTTCTGAAATTGTTGACCTTCATCTGTTGGAGTCAATAGAGCCAACCTGATGCCTTCAACCCTCCTATTGAGGATCTCTGGGGCTTTCTCATTGATTTTATTCTTCTGGGGAAGAAATGATTCAAACGTAGCATTGAGCCAAAGTTGGAGAAGCCAGAAAGGGCCAGAAAGGAGCAAACTGGCTCTATCACCTATAACTTTAAGTTGAGTCACACCATTACTGATGGACTCATAAAGGTTGGCCAAAATCAATTCGGCCAAACAAAGATTGTAGCCATGATGAAGCTGAGTAGCAAGAGTGAGAATTTTCTTCGTCACTTGGAGTGACTTGGTACAGAAGACAAAGTGAGACACCCACAAAGCTAAAAAAGCTATGTGTTCCACTTCAGAAACAGTGTTGCTGGATTTGTCATGAAAATAGTTTATGAAAATAGTATATGTGGGTTTCGTAGCCGAAAACCCAATGGTATCCTCATACATATCCTCTGGGTCAAAGTAGTCACCAGTTGGTCGAAGACCAATGATGGATGCTATATCGAAAAGAGTAGGGGTCACCATTCCACAAGGTAAATGGAAGGTGAAATATGCGTTATCTCAAAAATACAAAGAGGATACCAGCATGAGGGGACAATAAGATAATGAAGAAGTGAAAAACACAAGAAGGGGGGTTGAATTGTAAAACTGAAAATCAATGCAATGAACAAGATATTTTTATCCTGGTTCATTTGATCTCAAACTACTCCAGTCCACCCGTCAAGGTGATTTCGCCTCTCTCCAACGAGGTCTTAATCCACTATATTCAACTTAATATTACAAACTGCTTTAACAACTGCTAAAGCCTTCTTGATGCAAACCACAACCCGGTTTGTCAAGGAAACACTTTCTTACACAGAAGATAAATCTAGGTGTGTGAATGTTTTCTACAAAACTGTATCACAACTGTGATGTATACACAACTTAAGCTTATGAAACTAGATTGCTAAACAATGATTGAGTAAGGAGATATGTAGCGTTTAGCAAACTGAGAGAAGGAAGATTATGATTAGCTTTTAGGCGTGTAAAATGTTGGAGAGCATTAGCCAATTCAATCTTCATAGTCTTGTTTATATAGCACTGAGATTGTTGAACGTTGGAGCAATATCCTTGATTCAATGCTAATAACAAACTTTCCTTATCAAGCAGATCTTGTCTGGAATGAGGCCGTTGGTAATAATTTTCTTTCAATGCACAGTACCGTTGCTTACTTAATGCATGTTCTGGCTTGGCTCATTCTGACTCTGCTTAACTGCTGATGAACTGTTGTTTTCTTTATCAGAGTGTTGAGCGCAGTTCTGTTCATCAAGCTTCAGCATACACGTGATGTTCTTCTGATTCTAGTATACTGATATGGCAACTTCTGATGCTGATGTTAAGAACCAATATTCTGATGCTGATTAAGTGTGCTCTTGCTGATACCTATCAGAGTTTCTGCAAAGCAGAACGTAATATTTTTAGGTAGCAAATAGTTCATACATGAATCATATAAATAATATATCTTTTCATTTTGTTATCATCAAAACTTAAACATAGGGTAGCAGATTCAAACTTTGTTCTAACAATCTCCCCCTTTTTGATGATGACAAAAACTAGATATTTTTAATTGAAAATAACGTGAAAAAGTATCAGAGGTAACTAAATGATAAGATGTATCAGAGTAAGAGGTTATCAAAGATAAGGGATAAGAGTTGAGAGATACTCCCCCTGAGTTTATTGCTTCCCTTTTTAATTCCAAGAGTTCTTCAGGATCAGATTTTTTATTGCCTTTCTTTGAGCATCAGATTCTCAGAGTTTTGACTATCAGAAGCTTTAGATCAGCATATCAGAGCTTTTCTTGTCAGAGCTTTGCTTTGGGTCAGAGTATCAGAGCTTTAGTCTTCAGAGTATCATGGAGCTTTCTTGTACCTGTAGACTTAAGCAAAACAGAAAACATATTCAAGTATATCAGAGTTAGAATGTTCGAGAATTTCTGTCTTAGTAATCTGTTATTATTTAAAATATCATTCTTGTTCTCCCCCTTTTTGTCAGCAATCAAAAAGTGTAAGTGATGTGCTAAAACATTTAGAGCAGAAAAACTTGTCATATTAAAAGGTTCAGAATATTTTGAAATTGTAAACGTTTTCAATAAAGAGGAATAAAATCATAATTACGTTTTAAAAACATGATTACTTTCATTTAATGCTTGCTGATTTTGGGGGATTTGAGAAAGATACTTAAAAACGGTTACCAGACATGTGTCTCAATGCACCCAATCAGCGTTTTGCCTTCTCAGAAGCGTGCACGCGTTCTGCTTCAGAGATTTGCTGATGATTGGATGACACTTGTTTGATGTAGTGATCAGCACGTCTGTCTTTGAGCTTAGACTCTCAGATCTTTAGACTTGCATCTGATACAATCTACATGTTCTATCTTTCTGAAAAGAGATTGATCAGAAGTTCATAGTAAAACAAATACATTCTGAAGATAAATATATGGAATTAAAACATTTTCACTCTGGGAAGATTTTCATGCTGAGATGTTTCAGAATGAAATTGAACCTATCTTCAGAAAGGGGTTTAGTGAAGATATCAGCCCATTGATGGTCTGTATCTATAAATTTTAAATTCAAAATTCCTTTCTGAATATAGTCCCTAATGAAGTGATGTTTTATTTCTATATGCTTAGCTCTAGAACGTAAAATAGGATTCTTACTTAAGCAAATAGCAGAAGTATTATCACAGAGTATAGGAATGTTACTCTCAAAAATCTGGAAGTCTTCAAGCTGACTTTTCATCCAGAGCATTTGTGTGCTACATCCTGCTGCTGCTATGTACTCAGCTTCTGCTGTTGATAGCGCAATTGTTGATTGCCTTTTGCTGGACCAAGAGATCAGATTTTCTCCCAGAAACTGGCAGCTTCCAGAAGTACTTTTACGCTCCACTCTGTCTCCAGCAAAGTCAGCATCGCAGTAGCCTACTAAACTGTAATCACTAGATTTTCTATAAAACAAACCCAGATTAGTAGTACCTTTCAGATACTTGAAAATTCGCTTAACAGCTGTTAAGTGAGATTCTCTAGGATCTGATTAGAATCTAGCACAAATACAAACGCTGAATAATATATCAGGTCTTGAAGCAGTCAGATAAAGGAGAGAACCAATCATACCTCTGTAGACTTTCTGTTCTACATTTTTGCTTACCTCTTCTCTTTCCATAATGCACGTGGGATGCATTGGAATCTTTGATGGCTTACATTCTGAGAGGTCAAATTTCTTCAGAAGATCTATGATGTATTTGCTCTGATGAATGTAAGTTCCCTCTGGAGTTTGATTGATCTGAATTCCTAGAAAGAATTTCAGTTCCCCCATGAGGCTCATCTCAAATTCTGCCTGCATACACTTAGCAAATTTTCTTCCAAGAGAAGGATTAGTAGAACCAAAAATAATATCATCAACGTAAATTTGACAGACTAAGATGTCATTCTTAACTGATTTACAGAATAAGGTAGTGTCCACCTTCCCTCTGGTGAATTCATTTTCTAACAGAAAGTTACTTAGCCTTTCATACCAAGCTCTGGGAGCTTGTTTCAGACCATATAGTGACTTCTTTAGTTTGAAAACATGTTCTGGATGTTTTGTATTTTCAAAACCAGGGGGTTGGTGCATATAAACCTCTTCTTCTATATAACCGTTTAAGAATGCACTCTTGACATCCATCTGATACAGAGTGATGCCTCTATTAACAACAAATGAAATTAAAAGTCTGATAGATTCTAACCTGGCGACTGGAGCAAAGGTTTCTGTATAGTCTATCCCCTCTTGCTGACTATAACCTTGTGCAACCAGTCGTTCCTTGTTTCTGATGACTTCACCTTGTTCATTTAGCTTGTTTCTGAAGACTCATCTTGTTCCAATGACGTTGAATCCTTTTGGTCTGGGAACAAGATCCCATACGTCATTTCTGGTGAATTGATTCAGCTCTTCTTGCATTGCCAGAATCCAGTCATTATCCAGAAGTGCTTCATCAATAGAAGAAGGTTCAATCAGAGACACAAGTCCCATGAGGGTTTCTTCAGAGTTTCTGAAGCTTGCTCTTGTTCTGATTGGATCTTCCTTTCTTCCTAAGATAGTCTCTTCTGGGTGATCCAAGCTGCTTCTAGGTAATCTCTTCTGAGGTTGATCAGCAGCTGTTGTAGGATTGCTAGCAGTGCTCCTTTCATACGTTGAAGGAGTGTCTGCGTTGAGAGCTTCTGATGACTTGTCTTCAGAACCTGTAAATTCAATTTCCATACCTGCAAAAACTTCATTCTGCTTTGACTTTTCAGATTCAAGCTTATCATCAAAACGAACACTGATTGATTCTTCCACAATCTGTGTTTCTATATTGTATACTCTGTACCCTCTTGAGCGTTCAGAGTATCCTAACATAATACACTTCTGTGCTTTAGAGTCAAACTTGTTCAAATAATTCTTTGTATTAACAGGTACATCCAAATGGATGAAAATATGAAATGTTGGGCTTTCTGTTCTTCCATAATTCATATGGAGTCTTTTCCAGAATAGGTCTTATTGAGATTCTATTCTGAATGTAGCACGCTGTGTTTATTGCCTCTGCCCAGAAGATCTTAGCAACATTTGTCTCATTGATCATGGTTCTGGACATTTCTTGCAATGTTCTGTTCTTTCGTTCTACAACTCCATTTTGTTGGGGAGTTCTAGGACAAGAGAAATCATGCAGAATGCCTCTGTCATTAAAGAATGACTCAAAATCTTTGTTTTCAAACTCTCCACCATGATCACTTCTGACTTTAACGATTCTAAGATCCTTTTCATTCTGAACTTGGTTACAGAAGGTAACAAACACAGAGTGTGACTCGTCCTTGTGTCTTAAGAACTTTACCCATGTCCATCTGCTATAGTCATCTACGATTACTAACCCATACTTCTTGCCACTGACTGAAGCAGTTTTAACTGGTCCAAATAAGTCAATGTGCAGAAGTTCTAATGGCTTAGAGGTAGAAACAACATTTTTAGATTTAAAAGAAGGTTTTGCAAACTTGCCTTTCTGACATGCTTCACACAGAGCATCTGAATTGAACTTCAAATCAGGAAGTCCTCTGACCAGATTGAGTTTGTTAATCTGAGATATTCTTCTCATACTAACATGCCCCAATCTTCTGTGCTAGATCCACTGCTCGTTGTTAACAGACAGAAGGCACTTTACATTCTGACTTTTTAGTTCAGAAAGTTTGATTTTGTAAATGTTGTTTTTCCTCTTACCATTAAACAGGATAGTCCCATCTTTCTTACTAACAGCTTTACATGATTTTTGATTAAAGATTATATCATAACCGTTATCACTTAATTGACTTATGGATAACAGATTATGCATTAATCCATCTACTAGTAGAACATTATTAATAGAGGGAAGATTTCCATTACCTATAGTTCCAGAGCCAATTATCTTTCCCCTCTGATTGCCTCCAAAGCCAACGTGGCCTCCAGGCTTAAGTTCCAGGCTTTGGAACATATGCCTTCTTCCCGTCATGTGTCGTGAGCAGCCAGAGTCCAGGTACCATGACTGGTGTTTCTGACTTGCTGCTAAAGATATCTGCAACATGTATTATTTTATCCTTAGGTACCCAGATTTTCTTGGGTCCTGATTTGTTAGTTTTACCAAAACTCTGGTTGAATTTTGGTTTCACAGAGTACTTACTGCTAGTGTATTTAATATCATGTGTGTGACCATACACAAAATGTGAATTCAGAGGAGTGTGTTTAATGGTTAAGTCCATGACATTCTTTGGTGTAGAAACCTTACCTTGGTATCCTATTCCTTTCCTGCCGTTTCTGCTAACTCCATAGATCATTGAAGCCATTTTGCTTCTATCTATGCTTTTAGCAAGGAAATTCTGGAAACTGTGATCATACTCCTTGATGATCTCATCAGCGTTGCTGGGAGTTTCAGAAATTGGTTCCTTCTGAGAGTTTTGTAAAGTGTTTTCTAATTTTGAAATCTTATTTCTCAGCTCAGAATTCTCCAATTTGAGACTCTCAGTCTTATTAGAGTCAGATTCAAGATTCCTTTTCAGGTCTCTGAATTTAACTCTAATTTGCTGATACCTTTCCAGAATTTCATTAAGGCTTTCAGCAAGTTCAGCCTTAGTAAAATTAACAGCAAAGTTAGGAAATACCTCTTCAGTGTCTGATTCAGAGTCTGATTCAGAAGCTTCACTATCTTCTGAAATGTTAGCCATGAGAGCTATGTTTGCCCTCTCATCATATGATTCTGAGTCAGCTTCAGACGAGTCAGAGTCATCCCATGTAGCCATGAGACTTTTCTTCTTTTCTCTTCCAAACTTCTTTTTAGGCTTTTCCCTCTGAAGCTTTGGGCAGTCACTCTTGTAGTGTCCTTGCTCATTGCACTCATAGCAGATGATGTCCTTGGTGTTTGGCTTTTTGCTACTTGAGGAGCCTTCAGATCTTTTGTATCCAGAGGAAGAATTTGTCCTTCTGTATCTGGAAGAGGACTCGTTCTGATCAGATCTTCTGGGATTCCTGAACTTCCTTTGCCTCTGCTTCCACAGTTGATTTACTCTTCTGGAGAGGAGGGAGAGTTCGTCTTCTTCTGATGAGGATCCATCGGATGTTTCTTCAACTGCCTGCAAAACTTTAGACTCCGATTTTTTGTTAGATTTCAATGCTAAAGGCTTACCTTGCTTCTGAGGCTCGTCAGCTTCTAGCTCTATCTCATGACTTCTGAGGGAGCTTATAAGTTCCTCCAGAGTAATTTTGTTGAGATCTTTTGCTAGCTTCAGAGCTGTAACCATTGGTCTCCACTGCTTGGGTAAGCTTCTGATGATTTTCTTGACATGGTCAGCAGTAGAGTATCCTTTGTCCAGAACCTTTAGACCAGCTACCAGAATCTGGAATCTTGAGAACATTGTTTCAATGGATTCAGATTCTTCCATTTTGAACGCCTCATACTTCTGAATGAGCGCCAGAGCTTTAGTTTCTTTGACCTGGACGTTGCCCTCATGCGTCATTCTGAGTGAGTCAAAAATGTTCTTTGTTGTGTCTCTGTTGGAGATCTTTTCATATTCAGTATAGGAGATGGCGCTGAGAAGGATGGTTCTGGCCTTGTGGTGATTCTTGAAGTCACGCATTTGTTGGTCAGACATTGTTTTTCTATCAATCTTCTGACCGCTTGCATTCACAGGGTGCGTGTATCCATCTGTCACCATATCCCACAGATCAGCATCATGTGCCAGAAAGAAGCTTTCAATTCTGTCTTTCCAGTAATCAAAGTTTTCTCCATCAAAGACTGGAGGTTTGCCGCTGAATCTGTCTCTGTCCTCATGGTTGTCATTGCTGGTGTGAGTATGTTCCTGCCATTGTGTTTTTCTGACGCTGGATCTTGTACTGACACGGTTAAGTGTTTTAGCTCAGAACCAGGAGCTCTGATGCCAATTGAAGAAGTGAAAAACACAAGAAGGGGGGTTGAATTGTAAAACTGAAAATCAATGCAATGAACAAGATATTTTTATCCTGGTTCGTTTGATCTCAAACTACTCCAGTCCACCCATCAAGGTGATTTCGCCTCTCTCCAACGAGGTCTTAATCCACTATATTCAACTGAATATTACAAACTGCTTTAACAACTGCTAAAGCCTTCTTGATGCAAACCACAACCCGGTTTGTCAAGGAAACACTTTCTTACACAGAAGATAAATCTAGGTGTGTGAATGTTTTCTACAAAACTGTATCACAACTGTGATGTATACACAACTTAAGCTTATGAAACTAGATTGCTAAATAATGATTGAGTAAGGAGATATGTAGCGTTTAGCAAACTGAGAGAAGGAAGATTATGATTAGCTTTTAGGCGTGTAAAATGTTGGAGAGCATTAGCCAATTCAATCTTCATAGTCTTGTTTATATAGCACTGAGATTGTTGAACGTTGGAGCAATATCCTTGATTCAATGCTAATAACAAACTTTCCTTATCAAGCAGATCTTGTCTGGAATGAGGTCGTTGGTAATAATTTGCTTTCAATGCACAGTACCGTTGCTTACTTAATGCATGTTCTGGCTTGGCTCATTCTGACTCTGCTTAACTGCTGATGAACTGTTGTTTTCTTTATCAGAGTGTTGAGCGCAGTTCTGTTCATCAAGCTTCAGCATACACGTGATGTTCTTCTGATTCTGGTATACTGATATGGCAACTTCTGATGCTGATGTTAAGAACCAATATTCTGATGCTGATTAAGTGTGCTCTTGTTGATACCTATCAGAGTTTCTGCAAAGCAGAACGTAATATTTTTAGGTAGCAAATAGTTCATACATGAATCATATAAATAATATATCTTTTCATTTTGTTATCATCAAAACTTAAACATAGGGTAGTAGATTCAAACTTTGTTCTAACAGATAACCCAGTCTTTAATAACATGACCAGATCATAAATTCCCATATATTTCTAGATTTAGGTTTGTACTGTTTCCATCTTATTCAACCATTCTAAATATTCTGAAGTCAGGCTAGGGCAAGACCTAAAGATTCGGTTCCCTTTATTCATAAATTGGAGGTTTACGTCTTCTTTCGTTTGAGAATGTTGTTGATTAGCAGGAGTTGCATCCTCAGGTTCATCTCTGGGCTTCTTTGTGTAACCTATAGGCTTGAGCCTTGGGTGAGTTGGAAAAAAAGCGTTGTTCTGCTTGGGGCTGTCGATACATATAGACAATGGACCAGACATGGCATACATTTTCCCAGAATATCTAACAGGAATGAGTACTTGTGAGTTGTAAGCATCACGATATTCTTTAGTCATGGGTTCCGGAACGAACCTTCGTTCCCCAATCAAGGCAGGGATAGAGCTAGTTGCGAAAACTTATGGTTGTTGTGGTGAATCGGAGGCATCTTTGGCTTTGGGGTTGTTTGGAGCGTTTAAGAGGAAAGCCATGGCTATGTTGGCAGAAGAACGATGAAAGAGATGAAGTTCTCAAAAGTTTCTTTGAATACAGGGAAACAAGGAATTTTAAGCGCTTGTAAAAAATTCCAAAGAGAAGTGCTCATAGCTATTTATAGTGGCCAGGGAAGAGTGTTTTCCCTCAACACCATTTAATGCTGCAGAGTGAGTGGGACACGTGGTGAACTCTAAGGCAGTTATACGGACAAGTAGTGGAGACGTTTGCCATGCTTTCCTAGGTTGTAGGAATAATGGCCATCATGGCAGCGTGTAACGGTTGACTGATGGTGACATCTTGGAAAAGTGTAATGATGACACTGATACCAGCATGGGTTGGTGAAAGATAAAAAGTATACAATAAGCTTTTGTGGTCAAAAATCTTATAGGTGTCAAATAGATATATCAAAGAATGACTGTTTCTTGTTGCATCGAAACTGACATTCTTGGGGGATAATTTGTTAGCTCCTAAATTCGACACCCACAATATATTGGTCTTATTGGCTAAAAATATATTGAAGAAATCTACAGTTTCCAACATTTCGGCCAGAAGATCCTAAAACACTTAGAGAATTCTCTAAGTTAAAGTTATTCTTCGACCAAGAAGCTTTGTAGTCTACGACCGAGAGGATCTCGCGGTCTTCGACTTAAAGATCCTTGTATCATCAAGCAAGTGAATTTTGAATCTGAAGAAAGGAGGGAAAAACGGTTCACTTGACAGTTGAGGAAAGTAACGTGGCATGAAGATAGAAGTCGAAGCATATGCAGAGGATATTTGTCCTCATCCTGGAACGAGGCAACTGCTTGAAGATTACTTAGTTTTAGTATAAATATAGGGATTTCATGTAGATTTTTGTATGTCAACTTATTAGTACAAGTCACTCAATCATATCCGAGTACCCGCTATGAGAGAAAATATATTGTGAATGTACGTTTAAAACACTATCTCTTATTTCAATCAAAGTCTTTACAATTCCTTTACATTCATTGCCATTTATATTTCTGTGCGAACTTTATCACTACTGCAAATTTACTTTATTATGCCTTCTATTTGCACTTTTTATCTCATTTTTCAACCTTTATCTTCAAATTCTTTTCAACCCCTTCCAATTACCTTTTACCTGCGCTTTTATCAAGTTTTTGTCTGCATCTCGCTTTTGCTCTTACTTTCCCTTTCGACACTTTTCACTTAAATTTACTTACTTATAAAAAAAACTCAGCATATGTTCTAGGATCAATCTAATCGATCATGCAAGTCGCTAAAATATCTCTTTTTGGAAGATCGGCGATTATTTACCAATTTTCACGGTAAACAGGTACACACACGACTTAAAAACTAAGGCGAATCCAACTTTTAAAATACTAAACATTTTTCTGGTTAAATAAATTTTTGATCTCTCTAAATATTTTAAATTTCGTTTTTAATCCTTCTAAAAATTTTCTTCAAAAAATGGTGCTCTTAAAAAATTGGATTGTTATTTAGCTTAATTTAATCATTTTTTGTATTTTGTTGAACGCGTTTTGTAGATTTATGGCTTTTGGATACCAAGAAGAGGTTGTGTTTGAAGTTTTTTTGAGTCGGCTGCATTAGTTTTTGCACTCGAACATTATTCAATGAGGCTTTAGTTTTTTTTCATATATTTAAAAGGTTACTCGATGAAGTTTATATTGTGGGATTTTGGATCGAACTCTAGCATGATCGAAGTACATGCTGTAGTCGAAGCATGTATTTGTCGAAGAATGCTTGTTAAATTAGGTTTTAGTGTTTAAACCCTAATTTGTTAAGTTAGCTTGTTTATTAAGTTAGCTTGTATAATGGGCCTTGTGGAAAAAGCCCATTAGTTAGTATGTTAGGTTTTATTATAAATAGCATACTAGTCTCTCATCATTGCAACACACAGCAAATCCTAATTTAGGGCGAGAGGGTTATTTGTTATTCTTGTAAACTTGTAATCTTGTTTTCTAAGAGAAAGTAAAGAATAGCAGTTATAACCAATTCTTGTGTTCTTCTTCCTCCTTGTTTGATATTCCTCCCTTATTCTATACTTTGTTATTGGCATTGAATTCACAACAAATTGGTGCGGTGAGCGTGGAGAAGATGCCTTCAACAAAATATGAGATTGAAAAGTTCACCGGAGTGAATGATTTCGGTCTATGGTGCTTGAAGATGAAAGCCCTACTGGTTCAGCAGGGTTGTTTGGAAGCGTTGAAGGGAGCGACGGCGATGGACGCTGCGTTAACAGAAAGAGAGAAGACGGCCATGATCGAGAAAGAACACAGCGCAATTTTGTTGAGCCTTGGTGATAAGGTTCTTCGACAGGTATCAAAGGAGACGACGGCATCAGGGTTATGGGTGAAACTTGAAAGTTTGTATATGACCAAATCTCTGGTAAATCGACTCTACCTGAAGCAAGCTTTGTATTCATTCAAGATGATTGAAGACAAAGTGTTGGCTGAGCAGTTGGATATGTTCAACAAGCTGATTCTTGATCTTGAAAATATTGATGTAAAGATTGATGATGAAGATCAAGCGCTGTTATTATTGTGCGCTTTGCCCAGATCACATGCTCACTTCAAAGAAACCCTCTTGTATGGAAGAGAGTCCCTGACCTTTGAAGAAGTTCAATCAGCTTTGTACTCTAAGGACTTGAACGAACGTAAGGAGCATAAACCTTCGACGGTTGGTGAAGGTTTGGCTGTTAAAGGAAAATTCGACAAGAGGAAAGGTAAAAATCAGTCGAAGTCTTATAGTGGTGATGCATCTGGTATTAGATGCTATCACTGTAAGAAAGTAGGTCACACAAGAAAGGTGTGCCCTGAACGCCTGAAATATCATGGAGGTAAGGATAATGGCAACGCAGCTATTGTCCAAGATGATTTCGAATCATCTGATGTTCTTGTGGTCTCAAGCAACAACTCGTCGAAGGAGTGGATTATGGATTCTGGATGCACTTGGCACATGACTCCAAACAAAGACTTGTTCGAGGACTTATGTGATCAAGATGGTGGATCTGTATTGCTGGGAAACAACAAAGCTTGCAAGATTGCAGGCGTTGGATCTGTGAGATTCAAGCTCCATGATGAGTCAATAAGATTGTTGACTGAAGTCAGGTATGTACCTGATTTGAAGAGAAATTTGATTTCTCTTGGTGAATTCGACAAGAAAGGATATGTGTTTCAAGGAGAGAAAAGTATCCTGAGAGTCATGAAAGGGTCGAAGGAAGTCTTGAGAGGCGTGAAGAAACAAGGCTTGTATACCCTTGAGGCTGAAGTTGTAAGTGGTTCGACAAATGTTGCATCCACGAAACCTTTGTCGAAGACAGAAATTTGGCACATGAGATTGGGCCATGTCAGTGAAAGGGGTCTGGTCGAATTAGGGAAACAAAATCTGCTTGGTGGAGATAAAGTCGAAAAGCTGAAGTTTTGTGAACCCTGTGTACTTGGAAAGTCCTGTAGAATGAAGTTCAACAAAGGCAAACAAAGAACACATGGATCCCTTGATTACATCCATGCTGATCTTTGGGGGCCTGCAAGGTGTCCATCACATTCAGGAGCAAAGTATTTTCTATCCATAGTAGATGACTATTCCAGAAAGTTATGGGTATTCATCCAGAAGACTAAGGATGAAACTTTTGAGAATTTCAAAAGTTGGAAGACTCTTGTCGAAAATCAAACTGGCAGAAAGGTAAAGAGGTTGAGAACCGACAATGGCCTTGAGTTTTGCAATGAGGCGTTCGACAGTTTTTGTGTTGCCTCTGGTATTGCAAGGCACAGAACTACCGCAGGTACTCCACAACAAAATGGTTTGGCTGAAAGGTTTAATCGAACTATTTTGGAGAGAGTTAGATGCATGTTGACTAGTGCGGGATTAAAGAAGGTGTTTTGGGCTGAGGCTGTTTCGACAGCAGCATATCTGATAAACAGATGTCCTTCGACAGCGTTAGATATGAAGACACCTGAAGAAGTTTGGTCGGGACATCCACCAGATCTCGACAAACTAAGAGTATTTGGCTGTGTAGCCTATGCTCACATTAGGCAAGACAAGGTCGAACCTAGAGCTCTGAAATGCATGTTTATGGGATACCCTGAAGGAGTGAAAGCTTATAGGCTATGGTGCCTAGAGCCAGGTCACAGGAGGTGTATCACCAGTCGAGATGTAGTTTTCAATGAAACTGAAATGGTTTTCAAGAAAACTGATGATGTTGACGAAGAGCTGGAACAGGTAGAGATTCCTGTTGAGGTGGAGCATGTTGATGCTGAAATGCGTATCCCAGATGAAGTCGAAGAAGAAACAGAAGATTCTGATGATGTTGAGGAAACTGTTGATGACTACCTATTGTCGAGAGATAGGCAAAGAAGAGTCATAAAACCACCTCAGAGACTTGGATATGCAGATCTTGTAGCTTATGCCCTAATCTCTGCAAGTGAAGTTCTAGACGAAGAACCTAGAGATTACAAGGAAGCTATAAGGAGTCGAATGAAGACTGAATGGCTAAAGTCCATGCATGATGAGATGAAATCTCTTCATGATAATCACACTTGGGAACTAATCGAGAAACCTGTTGGGGCAAGGTTAGTCAGCTGTAAGTGGATTTTCAAAGTTAAGGAAGGAATTGAAGGAGTAATGTCGAAGAGGTACAAGGCAAGATTAGTCGCAAGGGGTTTCACTCAGAAAGAAGGTGTCGACTTCAATGATGTATTTTCCCCTGTTGTGAAGCACAGATCCATTCGAATGTTGCTTGCCATGGTGGCTCAGTTCGACCTTGAACTGGAACAAATGGATGTGAAGACTGCGTTCTTGTATGGTGACTTAGATGAAACGATCCTGATGAGGCAACCTGAAGGGTATGTCGAAAAGGGGAAAGAAGATTATGTGTGCAAACTGAAGAAATCTTTATATGGACTTAAACAATCTCCTCGACAGTGGAATAAGAGATTCGACAAGTTCATGGAACACATAGGTTTCATTAGAAGTCAGTTCGACCATTGTGTGTACTCTAGATTTCGACCTGAAAATTCATTTGTAATTTTGTTACTTTACGTTGATGATATTCTGATAGCAAGCAACAATGTCGAAGATGTAATGAGGGTGAAGGCTGAACTCAAT
Organism: Vicia faba; assembly: GCA_948472305.1. NCBI lineage: Eukaryota > Viridiplantae > Streptophyta > Magnoliopsida > Fabales > Fabaceae > Vicia > Vicia faba. The sequence goes on from OX451737.1 coordinate 1,006,889,363, forward strand.
AAGGAGTTCGACATGAAGGATCTGGGAGCTGCATCTAGGATTCTTGGAATTGACATTCGAAGAGATAGAAAGCAGTCGAAATTATGCTTATCTCAAGAGGCATACCTACGAAAGATTCTTGACAAGTTTGGTATGTCGAATTCAAAGCCTGTTGTGACTCCAACAAACCCTCAATTCAAGCTGAGCATTGATCAATGTCCCAGTACTGATGTCGAAAGAACCTATATGAACAGCATCCCATATGCTAATATAGTTGGTTCTTTGATGTATGCTATGGTCTGTACTAGACCCGACATAGCATATGCAGTAAGTCTTGTAAGCAGGTACATGGCGAATCCTGGAAAGGCTCACTGGCAAGCGTTAAAGTGGATTCTAAGGTACATAAATGGGTCTCTGAACAGAGTCTTAATTTATGGTGGAGCCTTGGGTGAAGATAGTAAAGCAGCTGTCGAAGGCTATGTTGACTCTGATTATGCAGGCTGTATGGATTCCAGAAAATCTATTTCTGGATATGTTTTCACTATGTTTGGTACAGCAATTAGTTGGAAAGCAACTCTTCAGAAGGTTGTTGCCTTATCAACTACTGAAGCAGAATATATTGCCCTAACTGAAGCTGTGAAAGAAGCATTGTGGCTTGAAGGTTTTGCAAAGGAACTGAAACTTCAAGGTCAAGGTATCACTGTTAAATGTGATAGTCAAAGTGCAATACACCTGTCGAAGAACTCAGCCTATCATGAGCGAACCAAGCACATAGATGTGAGGCTGCATTTCGTCAGAGGGGTAATCGAGCGTGGAGAAGTCCAAGTGCTGAAGGTCTCGACAGATCACAATGCCGCTGATATGATCACCAAAACATTGCCAAGTTGCAAGTTTTTCCACTGTATGCAGTTGATAAAGCTGCATGAAGAAAGCTAGTTAGTGTCTCTTGATGCTGTAGAGTTAGGTCCAAGGTGGAGATTTGTGGGATTTTGGATCGAACTCTAGCATGATCGAAGTACATGCTGTAGTCGAAGCATGTATTTGTCGAAGAATGCTTGTTAAATTAGGTTTTAGTGTTTAAACCCTAATTTGTTAAGTTAGCTTGTTTATTAAGTTAGCTTGTATAATGGGCCTTGTGGAAAAAGCCCATTAGTTAGTATGTTAGGTTTTATTATAAATAGCATACTAGTCTCTCATCATTGCAACACACAGCAAATCCTAATTTAGGGTGAGAGGGTTATTTGTTATTCTTGTAAACTTGTAATCTTGTTTTCTAAGAGAAAGTAAAGAATAGCAGTTATAACCAATTCTTGTGTTCTTCTTCCTCCTTGTTTGATATTCCTCCCTTATTCTATACTTTGTTATTGGCATTGAATTCACAACATATATCAATTAGTCTGTTTAGTAAATTGAGAATATGCACAGAAATTGGGAACTTCAACCTTGAATAAGATACCTTTATGCTCATTTATTCGTTTATAATGTATGGAATTGGCTATTAAGATCAATTTTGAATTGCTTTTCTACTAATTTTTGTCAAAAAGATAAGTGGAGTCTGAATTGATTTTTGAGTTGAATTTGCTAGTTTGGTTTTTGATTTTGGATTGGTTTCCTTTTTCAGTTGGATTTTGTTTAAGAAGATAAATGGGGTGTTAGGAATTGGAATTGGTGATGTTATTGTTTGTTGTTTAAGTGTTTTTCAGAGGATTAAGTTGGCGGGGTTCAAAGTTCTGAAGAGGAAAATTTGAGGTAGGATTCATTTTTGCATTCAAGTTCATCAATGATGTTGATACTTTGAGGACTGAGACAACTTTGAGAGTTGTGCATATTTTGACTTGTTGTTATTGCTTTCTTTCAACTTTGCATTCAAATTCATCAATGATGTCGAAAGAATTTATTATTATAATTATTAATTAATGTAATGTAATAGCTTTTGAATTGCACTGTTTAATAATTACTTTCTTTTCCTCCCTGAGCAAAAATATAATCCCTTCAGGGTGCTTACTCTTGTATATTAGTCATTTGCATTTGAAACACTAGAGATACTAACTTACACGGAGGAAAAAAATCAATAGAAGGAAGTGAAATCTATTCGAATGCGCACTATTTTTCTAGACTTTTTGGCTGTGTTAATTGTAAATCCTATTAATTTGATAGTAGACAAAACTTTGATTCTTTTGTGACATATATTTTGGACGGGTCTAATGGCTAGAATTGGCTCAATCCGTTTTTATCTTTGGCACGGTTCAATAACAGTGGTCCAACATTTTGGTCGACCACGCCCCTGAATATACGACCAGCTATGTCCGACACACGCGTCTGACCCAATCAGCAGTTGTCTCCCGTCAGTCCGACATGAGTCAAACTAACAACCAGGACTCGTCAGGAACGGCCATCTACCTGTAACTCGCCTCCTCCTCGGATCCAACGGCTAGTTACGGGCATACCTACTTGTTTTGATCGAATCCTCATCCTCCAGCAAAGCAAAAGGATGAGGGCTCTGAAGCGGAAACAGTCAAGGTCTCACCTTCAGAGACATCGATGACATAACTCCTTCAGCATACCGCCTCTGCGAGATGGACGTCCTCCAAGAAAGAAAATGCTCGACGTTTCTTTCTGCAAAAAACGTGATCGAGCATCTCTCGAGAAGGATAAAGACTCACCACTTTTCAAGAAGACGAAGAGCACCTACAAAGACGACTGCAGCAGGTCACTATCACCCAAACTGAGGCGACGAGGACGGAACCCCTCCCTTCATCGAGATAATGACGCCCGACGAGGAAAAAGCCATCACTCCCCGACATCATCGCCAGAAGAGACTAATGACAACGAGCCCCGCGGTCTGTTATCAAAAGAAATTATGAAGACGTGACTCCCGATCGGGCTTGAGAAGCCGCCCCCGTTGGGATCCTACGACAGTATGGCTGACCGAAATGACGACATAGAAGACATCGACGCCCAACTTGATTACCGAGGCGTGAAGGGCGCGATCAAATGTAGGTTGTTCCCAACAACTCTGAGAAAATGAGCAATGTCTTGGTACAAAAACCTCCTCAATGAATCCATCAGCTCATGGAAGCAGTTGGGGAAGATGTTCTCAAGGCACTTCACTGTCTGTCTGCATCATCCGAAGACAGGTCTCGCTAGAAGCGATCATACAAGGAAAAAAAGAATCTTCGGAGCATACATCGAGAGGTTCAATAGAGAAGTCGTTCATGTCTCCACGACTGACAATATGAAAATGTACTTGCTCGAGCGAGGGTTACGCTCCCGCAATAATTTAGCCAAAGTAGTTGGCATAGAAACACCGGCCACATTAGACGCCTTCCTCCTCAAAGCTCAGATGTACATCCAGTATGATGAGAAATTGACCGTAAATTATGATCAGCATCACAGCAGAAATGACCTCACCAGCCTCCCCGACGAGAGGAGCACATAAACAAACCATGTTCCCCGTGAACACAACCGCTTAGCAGGCACATGTTCCCCGCGAATACAACTTCCGAGCAGGCACATGTTCTCCGCAAACACAATTGTCGAGCACGCACATGTTCCCTGCGAACACAGTTGTCGAGCAGGCACATGTTCCCCGCGAACACAACTGCTCAGCAAGCACATGTTCTTCGTGAACACAACTGTCGAGCAAACATGTGTTCCCCGCGAACACTCCAGCCTAGCAGGCATACGCTCCTCCCGAACACAACTTTCGAGCAGACATCACACAAAAAAGAGAGGCGAATTAAGTTTGTCATCCAAGAGATGTTATCGTGTCCGAGCAAAAACGAAAATGGAACATACTACCTCGAAAACTTACACGGGGAACAACTTGCTCAACCTTGGAACACCGAAAAACTAAGGAAATATTACAGTTAAGACACTGATACAGTGGGCGTGTCTCGTCGAAACAACAAACACAGTTTGCCCAACCACATGTGTATGCCCAGGTACAAGCATGGCACTTCAAATTAAACAAAGAGGCAAGTCTCCATTCTTTTAACGAGCAGATTTTTAAACCGACATGGAAAACTCAAACAAGCTCCACCGTCGTCGTACTACGATGGCAGAACACCTACTTTGCAATGGGAAGTATGAGGTTTATGTTCATCATACCTCTGAAAGCAATATGATTCTGGTGTGTATCTATATTGATGATATATTGCTAATAAGGATTTGTTTAGATGAGATAGTCAAGTTCAAGAAGGTGTTAATGAATGAGTTTGAGATGACTGATCTAGGAAACATGGTATATTTTCTATGGATAGAGATTATGTACTCTGAGAAGGGTATAAATTTGCATCATGTGAAGTATGAACTTGAACTTCTAAAGAGATTTGAATTAACAAATTACAAGTCTGCAATCACACCTACTGAAACAAATCACAAGCTGAATTTTGATGTTGAGAGTGATAATGTAGATGCAACAACTTTTAAATACTTGATTGGCTCATTGAGATATCTCTATAACACCATACCTAACATTTGTTATGCAGTTGGAATGGTAAGTAGGTTTATGAACAAATCAAAGTGGTCACATTACCAAACTGCTGTCAAGATACTGAGGTATATTAAGAGACTTTGAGATATGGAGTTTTATTTCCTTCTGGTGCTAAATATGACTCAGGGTTGATATGATATTCAGACTTTAACTGGTGTGGAGACAGAGTTGACAGTACTTCTGAATATTTTTTCAAGTATCTAAGAAGTCTCATTTCTTGGTACTACAAGAAGTAACATGTGATTGTCTTGTCAACCTGTGAATTTGAGTACATTGCAAGTGCTTTATTTGTGTGTCAAGTTGTTTGGATTATGAACTTATTACAAGATATGAAGATCAAGGTGAGCAAGCATGTGAAGCTGATGATAGACAACAAATCTTCCATAAACCTTAAAAAGAACTCAATGTTGTATGATATAAGCAAGCATATAGAGACAAAGTTCTATTTTCTGCACAATTAAATTTAGAATAGAGTGCTAGAAGTTGTCCATTGTAGTACTCAAAAATAACTTGCAGATGTTGTGAACTAAAGTTATCAAGACTGAACACTTTATCTACTTGAGGGATGAAATTGATGTTGTTGATTTTTAGTCTTGAATATGAATTAAAGGATAGTGTTGGAGTATAATTTAAATTAAACATATTTAATTTCTACATTTACATTTCAACTTAATTTGAGCTTCATTTAGTTGCTTCTGGTGGTATAAATATTGAACTCAAGTTTTAGTTTATAATAGAATTTACTTTGTAACTATTTTAAGTTTGAAAGAGAAAGTTAGTTACATATTTATTTTTCTCTCATCTTCTATCTTCATCTTCCATCTTCATTTTCATCTATAACCTTGTGCACTAACAATTTACATAATTGATCCATCTAATGTGAATTTCTCAAAACACTTTAAATAGAGGTTTGAAGGCATAGATAACTACAACCGTCAATTTTCAACCAAGATTTTACCAACTCTTCTCATTGGGGATTATAGAGCTTTTATTGAATCTTAGAGTTCGACAATAAGAAAGTTGGAGACAGTAAAAAAATTTCAATAAAACAACTATTATAGTCATTAAAGCTTTGTTTACGAGTTTGGACGGAAGAAGAAAGCTTCTGAAAACGAATTTTTTTAAAAAATATAGAAAAATATTTAACATTTAAAAAAAAATTATATAAAATCATAAAATAGTGTTTATTATTACTATATTTTTAAATTTCAAAATACTATATTATAAAAAAAAAATATTTAAAAAATTTATATACGTCCTCCAAAATCCTCATTCCGTACAAATTTTGAGTTCCTCAAATTAAACGGGTTTTGGTATTATAAAAAAAAAAACTCTCCAAAATTCACCTAACCAAAATCTTTCTATTGTTTTTACCCATTCCTTCCTATTTTTCAAAGATAGTAAAAAAATTTCAATAAAACAACTATTATAATCATTAAAGCTTTGTTTACGAGTTTGGACGGAAAAAGAAAGCTTCTGAAAACGAATTTTTTAAAAAAATATAGAAAAATATTTAACATTTAAAAAAAAATTATATAAAATCATAAAATAGTGTTTATTTTTACTATATTTTTAAATTTCAAAATACTATAATATAAAAAAGATATTTAGAAAATTTATATACGTCCTCCAAAATCCTCTTTCCGTACAAATTTTGAGTTCCTCAAATTAAACTGATTTTGATATTATAAAAAAAAATAAACTCTCCAAAATTTACCCAACCAAAATCTTTCTATTGTTTTTACCCATTCTTTCCTATTTTTCAAAGTCTTCCTCTCTAAACTCTCAAAAAAGCCTAAAGATACCCCACAAACAGAGATTTCGGGATTATTTAAAGACTTTGGGAGGAAAAATTCTAACGTTGAAAATTTTCAAAGATAACAAAATCTTGTATACTAATACGCGAAGCTACATTGTTACCAGACAAATAACATACAGCTAATATGTAATTAATTGAAGAGAAAACAAGTACTATGAACTTGTCTTTAAATTTAGCGCTATTTCTAGCGATGCTCCAATAAACAGATGAATAACCGCGCTGTTGATCATAAGAGCACATTGAGTGGACCAGGCCCCGGCATAAATACTCCAAACTGCATCTTAATTCTTAATGCAAATATGGGTGTTTAAAAACAAATCATTAAATGGTGTAATTCGTAAGAGCTTCTTTTATTATAATTAAAAAATTGTTACGGTGATCTACAATGTATATCTACAAGTCTACATATAATAAAGTTATTGGCAAATGGTGTGGCTAATTAGGTTGTTAATAGAACGCCACCTCCAAGAATGCATTATTATTACGCTTAGCAGTATCATACCTCATTATTTGAACCAGAGCTTCCTATTGATAAAATTTTCAATCCGTTCTTTTCCTCGACTTTCTACTCGATACACCAGAGTTCTTATCATTAGAATGGTTAAATCCTACTTTCAGAGACGAGTCAGCATCCCTACTACTACTATTGCTGCTAATGCTACTACTATCTAACTTTTTATTCTGTAAAATTGTATCAGAACTCACACTTGAACCTGTGGGAATTCGCAAACTAGTTGTATCTGGAGACACTGAATCATACTTGTCCATGTCTGATAGAGGTGAATGTCTGTAATTCAAGGGAGAGGATGAGGACGAGTCAGAATCAGAAGTCCTCCACGGGCTACTCCATCCATGCCCTGAATCACCAAAAATATAGTCGGAGAAGTCGTCCATGCTAGTTGAATCACGGGTACTATCAGTACTGCAAGAAAGTTCATCGGAATTACTACTGAAAAGGGATGAACTATCACTTGATGAGTCTTCTTCTAAAACCCTTTTCAGGTGGTGAAACCTTGAATAGAAAGACTCCATGGTGGGTGAGCTGTTTGAAGAAACTGAACTACTGATGGGTTCAGCTGCACCAGAATTTGACGACACGTATCTTGCTTTCGTTGTAGGAGACTTTCCATTGACCTTACTTTTTGAATCTGGGGATAGTATCATGTTCCTAATTAATTTAGGGGCCCTTGGAGAGCACCTGCAAGATAATTCAACTTGTCAGAGAAGCTGGCAAATGATAATATAGTTAACAGGAACCTTGATTAAAGCCACCCTGAATCTTTCAAAAACAGATGGTTCAACTAGGGGTGTTCAAAAAAACCACAAACTGTACCGAACTGCTAAAATGAACTGTACCGAACCAAAAATAATTGAACTTGTTATAACAGTTCACAAACTGAACCATAAATTTAACTACAGTTATCGAACTGAAACTGAACTGTAAATAACCAAACCGAACCGTTTAAAACCAAACCATATAGAATATATATGCAGTTAATGTGTTTACTTCCGGTTGATCAAGCCTGGTTGTTTGCAGTTTGAAAATTTATATTGGCTATACAATTTTATTGAAATGAACAATTTACTATTTAAAAAAAAGTATGTTATTTATAAATGAAAATGCTAATTAAAATTTATAATATTTCTCAACTGTATTGTTTTATAATCAATTTTAATATAAATTAAATTCTATAACTAGTTTGAAAATATAATGGATCTTGAAAATATAATTAGTCTTAATATAAATCTAATTTTATAATTAGTTTAAAAACTCCCATCGAAAATAAAATTAGTTTAAAAATATAATGAATCGTGAAAAATAATTAGTTTTAATATAAATTTAATTCTATATTTAGTTTGAAAATTCAATTCTATAATTAATTTGAAAATATAATATTTCTCTACTGTATTGTCAAATAAGTTTTTTATATTAAAAAAAAGTTTAAAAAAAAATATAACATTTTACATATAAAACAGTACAGTTTTAAAAAAATTACTTATAAGTTAACAGTTCAGTTTGGTTCAAAATTAACAAACGGTTCATCAAACCGTTTGTTTGGTTCAGTTCAGTTTTATAAAAAATTATAACAGTTCAGTTCAGTTTTAAAGAATCTTGTTATGGTTCAGTTCGGTTCAGTTATCTCTTTAAACTGAACAATGAACAGCCTTAGGTTCAACCAGTAAGCCCACGAACCTACTATGTTTTTGGTCCGATTGTTATCTCTTATTAGGCCGTCCAATTTGTTATTTGCCATTAGCCGGTTAAATTGAAATTAGCCATAACTCACATGATCTCTGGTACTGTTTATCAAATATTAATCTTCACCCTCACATACACACAAAATAGCCGAGTTTACCTTGCATAAAAAAGCATATATGCTCCTTTTGTCAAGACTCTCTCCACTTCAACAGCTGTCACCTGCAAGACATATACATACAGGAAATGCTTAAACCAATGACACCATTAATGTCACTAAGACACACCACACGGAATTCTTTCAAAAGTGAAACTATCAGGAAGGACCCGCACCTAAAACAGTATATGTACTTCAATTTATATCATATTTGTAATCCGCTGACGATAAATTTTGGCTATGCATTTAGCTTATGAACTTACAAAGATTGTTTACATGTGCTACTAAGTACAAAAAACTTAAATGGAGAAGTACATTTCGGAACCATAAGAAAGATTCTCAAAGATATGCGAGCAAAAAGAAACAGAGGGACTTACCACACTGTCGTCAACCTTGAACCACTTGTTTTGAATATTCTTCAAGTAGCAGACATAGTGCCCTGAAAAAGAAGCATTCATAATATCCAAATGAACAACCACACCATATAATCTGTATATGGGTGTCTTATCACTAGACCCACTCGTGAAAGGCGCAAGATCAAGTATTTCAGGAAATTGAATAGGCTTGTTGAGCTTCCCGAATTTTCCAGACTGTAACACAAATGTAATAAATAAGGTAAACTCTGCATATACAGGCTGAAGAAAATGTAGACAATAACATTATATCTCTAAATTTAACTTGCAAAATACCTGAAATCTCTTTAATGCAACTGTAAGAATATTGGGTGCCTCTGAGATTGTCAGCTTCTTCTTGGCCTTCTCATAAGATTTACATCTTAAAAAGGAAATGATTGATTAATAATATGGATTATAATTTGAGTCCTGGTACTCGAAATAATATTCTAAAATATTAAAGCTCCAAAATTCAAATAACAAGCCAGAGACAAATAATCACACACCATAGAGAGCAGAAATAATAACATGTATTTCTTTTGGCTGTTGTTAGAACCCTAAATTTTGTTAAAAGTCGGGGTCACAACTTGGAAGGCACAATAAGATGACTTTGCATAATTGGTTTGACATATTGTTCTGTGAGTCAATCATCAAGGGGAGAAAGACAGTTCCACTTTTTGTGGGTGTAAACTTGTTATAGTAGCATCATGTCATGCTTCTGTGAAGTATGAACAATCAAGATAAAATAAAATACGAGAACAATGCATTAAACAATGACTTGGATAGAGGAAAAAGTTAATCAAAACATAGCCATTATGTTTCAGCTTCCCATTTAACTTAACTGCGCACTAAAAATAGTTCCCTCGTGATGACATGTATCTTAAAATAAAGGATTTGTACAGGCTCAACAAGCGCAACTCATTCCAGTTCTCTCTGCAGTTTAAGAGCCAGTTCAGCAATGTCATCATCCTTTGTACAGTTGATGTAATTATTAATAGAATGGAGGACTACTAATTTTACATACTCAATTCAAAGTGGTGAAATCAAACCTTGAGTGTGACCATTAAGGAACCCTAGTCATGAACATTTCCTCAAATGTGTGAAATCCTATAGTAAGACGCCATAATACACCTTTAGCATGGGTAAATTTTAGATGGAATGATGGGCTGCATGCAAGTGTGTGAAAGAAGGAAAAAGAGACTGAGGGGAGCATTAATAACAAATCACAAACAGATAGAAGAATCGGTTAGATCAGGGAAGGTATAAACAAGCTGGCATATTCAGAGTGGAGGACTTTTTTTCATTTTCTGGTCTTGGTTAGTTTCTGTTTGAGAGATCACATAAACCTACATTGGAAATAACTAGTTTCCATATTTTCTTTAGAAATCTGAGTTCCTATCATATGTTAAGATTGAAAGCTATAAAGAGGCCTCCCAAACATCAACCAACCTGACACAGTGGTACTTATTTTCTCCATCCAAAGTCTCAGTGCTTGTAAAACGTCGAAGGGCCTCTGCAAGTGTTGATATCTCCCCTTCTATCTCAACAGTTAGATCCATCATTCTTTCCCGACGCTCGGACTTTCCACCACATTTCATGCATTTTATCTGCCAAATATGAGCTGAATGTTCACTGTCCTTGTTATCTCTAATCAATGGGTGTTATAATGCATCAACTAAAATGATAATTGAATTATCTATTTCAAAAACAAGCCGACAATGTATGTCCCAGTGACCGGGGCATGTAGAAAATCATAGCAGATAGTTTGTCTATTAATTTACCAGATAGAAATATAAAAATACCTTTGAACGAAGGTATCCTCCAAATGTTTGACCCATTAAAGTAGTGTCCTCTTCCAATGAACCCGGTGCATTAACCCCAGCTTCCATAAGGCAAACAGATTGCATTGTGTCAATAGCATGTCTGCCAAGATTGTCACACAATTAGCTTATATGAATTATAAACAATAATTTGATTTTGGCAGCTAAGAAAGTGTAAAAAAACACCTTATAAATTCATGTGCGTCTTCTTCTTGGCCATTGCCAAGCTGACTCCCAATACGCTGTAATTGAGAAAGTATACTCATTGGAGATAGTGGGGATTTTGTGTCCTTTGACTTCAAAATCAAACTTTCAAATTCACAAGTGAAGCACCATTTTTTATTTGCACCTGAAATTTACAAAGGAGATATTTACCCAAGGGAAACTGTTACAAGTTACAACAGATAGTATTCAAGATATAGGGCATGTAATGATTCCGTGATGGAAACTACCATTCACACATACATGATTTAGAATGTAGTCCTTGAAGAAAATAAGCAGTTAAGGGTGGAGTAAAAGCTAGGCACTGAAATACAGCATTAGCATAACAACTGCAAAAAAAAGTTACAAAGTTAGAAAAGCCCAAAAATAAGAAAAATTTCAAAAACTTAATCATTTTCATAAATCATTTAATAACATGGCAAAAAATAAATCATCCTTATTGGAAAGCAGAGATTATTTTATACAACTTATTATATTCTAAATCTATAAATCCATAAACAAGTCTGCTTCAATATCCCCCTAAAATGTTTATCATTAATTTAAAAATACCTGTTTCCACAATTTATGAGACCGAACGGGCGCAACTCCACCTTGTTGTGGTTATAAAGCTTGACAAATGATTCATATGGAAAAAGACCCTGCAGCAGTTGTAAGTGTATGGTAACAGTCCCCAAAGGCCAGAAGAAGAAAAAGAATGCACTAAGATTTGTTTTGGAAGAACCTTATCATTGTATTTTCCAGCAATGTCACTCCCAAGGGCTAAAGGAGTGTGCTTTGACAAATTTGATCCTCTAATCTGATCAACGACTTTCAAAACAGATGTTTTTAAGCCACTCTTAGAATTTGCAGAATAGCTAATATGAGAAGAAGTGGCAGTCCCATATTTAATGTCATTATTTCTATGTTTTGTACTTGGCTGTGAATGTCCTTCATTTGTAGAAGCTAATTCAGAATCAGCAAGCTCATCTGTCTTGCATAAAACAATGACGGACTTAGAGGAGAAGCCATGGTTGTCCACGACATGATTTGATGCCACAGAGCCAGATGGTTGCAAGTTAAGGATGCTCCTAGTATCTGCAGAACCTGGATCTTTGCCAAGACTGGAGGATTGGGAGGAAAAGGAATGCAGAGGTGGCTCAGAGCTATCTTTAGATTCCAATTGATAAGATCCAGAACCACTGCGAGTTTTGCTTATAAAATTGGGATCTCCATTGGTGAATGAGAGGTTCCTCCCCTTTAAAGAATTCATGTTGTTGTTCTCAGAGGACGCTGATCCTGGATGTGGCATATTCTTCCCAACAGAGTTTGGAAGAGTGTCATTAGGCAAAGATTCCTTAGCCTCAGTATCACGTACATGCAAAGGAGACATGGTGCCGAATTGAAAGCGGAATGACAATCCAGAATCAGCCTTGCCACAAGTGGATTCATCAGAATGGGATGGATAAGTTTTATTATTAGTGTTATCTTTAATCCCTCCTGAATCAAGAGCTTTATCCCAGAATCCAGAAGGCTCAATTTTCACACCCTTCAACACGCTTGAGCCTGAAGCACCATTAGATGCAAGTTTCCTCTCTCCTTTACTAGAACCAGATGTGATATGATTTAATTTATGAACTGTAGAAGAACCACCAACTGAATCAAGCAAACTAGCAAACTTTGGAGAAGAAGAGATTGCTGCATCCACATTGCTATTGCTTGTGGTTTTATCAGTTATGACAAGGGTGGGAACAAAAGAAGTATGTCCCTCTGATTGGTCATGCTCATTTGAGACGATACTCTCACAGACAGATGAATCATCAGATGAATCACTAGAACTTGGGGAAGCCGAAAATCCAGAAAATGAGTTACTAGATAATTCAGAATTAGTATCTGCTAAATTTTCCTCTGCAAGGAACCCAACGCTAATATTATTGTCCTTTCCAAATGAAGCCTTGGAAGAAAATCTGGTACCTTCAGATGCTATTTTACACTCTGTACCTCTGTTTTCAGATTTCTCATGGATACTAGAGTAATCTTGCTCCACTTTCCTCTTGTCAATACCACTTATTTCGCCATCACTATGATGTGTTTTGCTGGGAGGATGGCATTCCAATTTATGACCTTGACGCCAATGAACTGTTTGACAATGAGTAGAACTGAAAAACATGAAACCGGTCAAATGAGAGACGTATTATTTTACGAAAGTGCTCTAAAGACATATGTTAGGGAAAGATAATGCATTCAAAACCCATTATTACAGATCAGTCACAGTCCTCTCAATCAATCAGCATAGTTAGTTTGTAAAAGAGGTCACAAAAACTCGCCTCAAAAACTTAAGCAAAACTATAAGAAACATTTTTTCCTCTCTTCCAAATCAAAAACATCTTCAATCAACCACAATTCCACTCACCTATAAACTTAGAAGCATAACATTTATTTCAACTAGGTTACCAGCATTAGTCATAAGAATAGCAACAGCCAACATGCCCATCTGTACTTTAATTTATATACAAAACTCGGTTTGCAAAACAACCCAAAGATTATGAATGTGGCTATAATAAGCAAACCCAAATCCAATATAATGTAGTTTAGGAAGCATAAGAGATACACGCAAATTAACAACATCAAATTTAATACTCCCAACAATAAACAAGGAAAATACTGCACAAAATCATAAGGGAAACAAAACCAAAAACCGAATACATGCCACCAAAAAAAGTCCAATGGTTCAGCACAGTTTAACAAATTCAAACAACTAGAACGCAACGCACCAGTAGCGAACGGATTTGCACTTAGCACACCGCGCAGTGGCAGGAAAATAGCAAAGAGCACATTGATAATTGTTAGCAGTAGCAAAAACCACCGGAGCAGACACATATAACGCCTCTCTCTCAACCCTCTCAGTTTCCTCAGCAGCCAAAATCAAAAGCCTCTTGATCTCCTCATTCCTAGCCACCGCAACCTGACATTTCCGGCGAATTACAAAACCAATCACCGGCAACACCACACAAACCACCACAAGGATTAGGTTCGAAAACCCTAAATCCCCGGTGACACGCATTTATCCCACACCTTCACAAACCCATCCTAACCAAAAAGAAAACCCAAACCGCTACATCACCACCGCACACGGAAGAAACCCTCACAGCGGAGCATCCACCTAACAAACCTTTACTTGATTGGACGGTTACGAAGATGCCAAATACCGTAACAGTTAGATTAACAACGAAATTCGATTCCCTTGAGCTAGAAATTTAGTTGTTTTTAGCGTTTGCAAGTAAACTGAAGATGCTACTAAAAATTGGAAAAAAGTTGGGAAAAAAAATATGAAAAACGCAATTCTCGTGGTTTGATTCTTGCGAGTGTGTATATTGTTTTCTTCGTTTGTTGGATCAAAAATAACGTTTCAGAGTGACAAAGAGAATAGCGCGGTAAATGTAAATAAAAGAGGGTATAATTAATTATCTATTAACTAATCAATTAATTAGTTAATTAATATTAGACCCTCAGAGAGAAGAATTTGGTGGTTGGAAAGAGTGATAAGGTTTATTCTCCCTTCTTTGTTTTAAATATATTCCGGTTCGAATCACGAATTTCAAAACCGGTTCAGTCATTGAGTAGAAAAGTCATGTGAGAACGGGCCTCGTTTGGAGGGTTGCCAATACGGATTATTCTCATGGTTTCCTATTTGGGAATCAGACGGTGGAGGTGGGACCATTTACTGATCTATTTTTTCTGTTTTGGTGTAAAATGTCTTATATGTGTTGAAAGATTCTATGGAATGGAATTAATAAGTTAACCAATTTACAAGTTAGTATTCTATTGTTGTTGTTTTTTATGAAGATTAAATAAATTTATAATGGTTATTATTTTTTATTTATAATTTTTCTTTTACTTATAATATTCTTGATTTTTAATTATTTTAATAAAAATTTTCTTTTTTCATAATAAATAATTGAAAATAATTTTAAAAAAATTATAATTATTATTACATTGAACTTTATAAATGACAATTAAAATGAAATATAATTTTTTTCTAAAAGTAACCATTAAAAAACAACGTAGGGAATAGCAAATTGTCTGCTTAGGTGTAGGTTGGTACGGGCTACAAAAGATCAACACGGCTTTTGATTATAGGGAAAGGATTATTGACTTTATTCATGAGAAATTTTCTTATATATAGTTCCATGATTATGATTATATTTAAATTTTTTAATTTTTTTTTCAAGACAAGTGAAAATGAGTGTCATGTCATTCTACAATAGTGGATTGTGGATTTGAAATTCTCTCATCATGTTATTGTATTGTATGGTTCAAGATGAAGAAGTAATTATCCGTGTAATTGGATAACTACTTAATTCAGGTTTGAAACTAATGAATTCAAATAATTATTTTAGATCTATTGAAAATTGAATCCAATCGAATTTAATAAATATTTATTTTAAATATTTTTTTATTAGTTTAAAATCGAAGCATTATAAAAATAGACTCATACTATTATTATAAAAAAAAATTTAATTTAATAGTGACATTGTATATTCATAAAAATATAAGATCTACAATATAAAATTTTAAATATTATTTATTTTATTGTTTAAAGTATGATAATAAATAAATTAATATTAAATAATATTTAAAATTTTATAATGTGATAGTAGCGTTTTTTCAATAATAAAAAAATAATTCTTTAAGTTATTCTAAAATTTTAATAATTTTTATTAAAAAAATTAAACGATAAATATTTGTGAATTTTATAAAAGATAAGTAATTTTTATAGATTTATTTCAATAATATTAACCAATCAATCTATTTAATTTTTTCGTTAAATCGATTAAATCAAACTTGTCAAAAACCAAAATTTTATAGTTGAAATTAATTTTTAATAATTAAATCACGATTTGCATCATATTTTTAAGATTTTGGCCCGATTTCGACCCAAATGTTAATAATTACATCTAATACAAACGTAGCATTATGAAGCCACGCTAACAAATGTTATAAAGTATTATATTAAAATTTTAAAAAGTGAAATTTTATTTTCAAATTAAAAGCATTGTTTAAGAATTTTACATACATATTGTTTCGAGCTTCCCACAATATAAAGTAGATAACGTCTCATGCATCACCACACATGTTCAATTGTTAAGCATTTCTCATATTTAAAGAAGAAAATGTGTCACATAATTTGTATTAAAATCTTTTTTCATTTAAACTTTACTTTTATTCTCATATTAATTTGAGGGTTGAAATGTTAATTTTGTAAGTCAGCTCATTTCCATATTATTGGAAGCTCTGAACTACCACAGCAGATCATGAATTCATATTCTGCTATTAACTCTAATTTCAACACAGAACATTGACGTTGTTTGTGGAAAACGACTTTTGATTCCTATGATTGTCCATAATCTAGTTTTTCTCGATTTAAATGAATCTCCTCTGAAGAAATCCAGATCCAAACTTTCCTCCTTTAAACCTTCCATCAGATCCATCGATAACAACGACTTTCAAAGCTACTCGTTATGTCATCCAACGACAAGCTATTGTTGTCGGTGTGTTCACAGTGATTTCTGGTAAACAACCGCTAGTCTTCCAAACTATCAAATAAACTTAATTATTGTTATTCAATTTCTCTGGTAACTTGCAGGATCGACTAGATTGATCCTATGGGACATAGTTGTTTGGCTAAATCTAATTGTAAAACTGGTATTCATATTTAGGACTTCTAATTAAAGTGTTTCAAAGACATCCAATCCACTTCGATTACTACACTAAATGATTCGAAGGATAATTTCTATATGATATAAGGAATGTTCATTAGAAAAGTAAAAAGACTTAAGATTGGGTAAATGGCAGGATTAAGTGAGTGAATGTAAAAGTTGTTGAATGTTTAAAAGATTCGAACATAAGAAAAGCGTTTAAATGCAGAAAGAAATAAATGACTCTGAATGTAAAAGCTTTAATGTAAAGGCATGAACGTAAAAATGTTTGAAGTACAAATGAAATGGAAATGAAAGACAAAACTTGAAAATATAAAGAGTTTTCATTGAATTGTAAATGTTGGTGTTATCATACGTACATCTTTCGAGCATTCGTTTCCCTATCCATGCGGTATTTTGAATGTTTACTGAATTTGTACAACAGATATGACACCCCGAAATCCTAACACTAAGACCTCTATTTATACTATTTCGACCATAACGGTCTTGCTATCAGAATCTGCCACGTTCGAAGCATGCAGAGCATTACTTCCCTCTAGCCTCCACGCATCCTCGAATGCTCCAACGCTTATGTATTTGAATTTCCAATATCCCGCTCACGTTTGAATTTCAAACGCCTTGGAACCTTCGTTTCGAATTCGTTTCAAAGGTTATTTTCGAAAACAACCTTCACAAATATAATCTCATCATTATTTCGAAAATTCTTTAGACTTACACTCCACAACTATCATTCGAAACCTTGAACTTTAATATTTCCATTCGAAAAAACAGTCTCTTTCATTCCAAACCATAAAACTTGCTTTATTCAAACAAAGTCCAATCATTTCATTTCGAATCACAATATCAAAATCTTCAGCCAACAAAATGCCCCTTTAAAATATGTATTTCGAACCCTTTGAGAAATACTTATTTTAAATAGATTCACAAGATTTTGATAGGTCTTTTGAAGAATCATGACATTTATTGTGCATGACTTTACCCACGTCAATCAAGACGCCTCTTTGAGTACCTAACCGTCTTGGACCAGTTACCACAGCATGGTGCGGTTTTAAAAATAATGATTACTATTAATCACACTCATTACCAACACTAGATCTTACGCCACCTCTCTCTGAATCCAACCAACGACTTCCACGTACCCCTAGTCTTATTTAGTGGGTGTTTACACTCACTCTTCCACACTCTCTATAAAACTCATCAATTTAGTCTTTTCTTCTTTTTCTCCAAAATTCTGAAACCCCCCTCTTTTTTTCACTAAACCCTAAAACTTCCAGCAATCTTAACAATGTCTTCATCAACATCATCACAATTGAAGAAATCATCAAAGAGGAAGAACAAGAACAACAACACGGAAATTGTCATGGAGAGCAAGGTGGGTACTTATCAGAATCAATTTGTGCTCAATCCTCAAGCGATCTCCAAAGAGAAAGAAATGTTGTATGCTTCTCAGGTATTAATCCCTACCATTGTTGCTGGAAAAAGGTTTGCCCTAATGGGTCCTTTAACCGTTTTTGAAATTCTGAAAGATACTAGGAAATTTTTTCCCGTTTGCTATAAATTCAAACCCCTATTCAACAAGATGGATGCCCCTAAGGCAGGAACTGAAGACATAAGCGAATCATCTGATTCAAAAACAACTGAAACTCCAGTCTCACCTCCAAAAGATCCTTTTATTTTAGATTACATCAAAAGCAATTTCAAACCATTTCGATCCTGCCCCACTTCAGATGTAGCATATCAAAACTGGCTCATTAAAGTAGAATCCAAAAAATCCCAGCAATGGGAAGAATTAGGAATTTATAATTTAATCAAACTGTCGAAACCAGGCTTTACTTACAGTCACCCATTGCTATTTGCTTCATTATACTTCTGGGACAGCACTTATAACACTTTCCACCTTCCGGGCGGAATGATAACACCCACCTTCTTTGATATAGCTGCCATCACTGGTCTTTCACCAGTGGGGGAAACTTATATTCCTGATAACGAAGAACATTCTAGCATCATTGACTTCGATGTTAAACTAGCTAGCTTTTCAAAATTCATCAGCCATTATCATACTGAAGGGGATGATGTCTCAGACGTAGAACATATCGCTTTCCTTACCTTGTGGCTATCACGATATGTGTTCTGCAGCAGATCCTTGCAAGTGGCGAGTAGGTTCATTCCCCTAGCCAGGGATTTCCATGAAAATAGGAAAGTCTGCCTGAGTGAACTGCTACTTGTCGATCTTTATGAGAGCTTAAGGTCAGCAGTTTCTGGTTTAAAATCCCATGCTCCAAAGAACATTCTTATGGCTGGACCCTTTTGGTTGCTTCAACTATGGCTTAATGCCATGTTCGAATCTTCTTTATCAACTGCTAATACTATCATCGAACAAGATCTAGAAATAGCTGACAGGATCACCGAAGGCACAAGGCTTCGAAAGCTTACTCCAAATGATGACAAGGATGATTTCAAAGTCCATTTTTCTAAATACATCATGATCTTCTCAAAAAGACACAAGTTCGAAGAGTCCATGGAACCTTTTTCTCAAAGGACTTGTGGACCATCATGGTTCACAACGTCTCTCTCAGAAGCTGTCAAGAGCAGAGAGATGCAGGACATTTGGAAAGCGTTTCTTCTTCCTAGGCTAATTTCCTCAAGAATTACTCCAACAAAGAATCAGATTTTCCTCCTGGCTTATCAACCCAATTTCGTTTCTCGATAATTTGGCATGTGCCAATTAATTCCTGAACCTTTGTTCCAAACACAAAGTGCGATAACCTCAGGCAAAACGTTCAAAGCAAGAGAGGCCAAATTACAACAGGAGCAATATCAAGATTTTGCTCAGTTCGAGCTTTTACCTTTCGAGCCAACATACTTCACAGCAAAAGGATTTCTTGAATGGTGGACTAAGTTCTACCAGACATATATGTTTGACACACTCACCATTCAACAAAAGCTAACTGGCGCGTTCAATGTGCAGGTACACTCCAAGAAAGGTATGTTCACTTATGTCAAAGAAATTAGGGCTTTTCAAAATTATTTCGAAACCACTTATGATCCCACACACTTGGGAACCACTGTACATCGAGCGGCCGATACCTTGAAGGAAAAATTTAAAGAAAAAATTTATGAGTTCAAACTTCCTTCAGGGTTGTCACCTGAGGATAGGTATAGGTTGGCACTCGAAATGCATCCACCTAAATTTCCTAGGTTGCCTACCTCAGAACTGGCTCTGGCTTGGTTTCCTCCATACCCTTGGTGGTTTACTTGCAAAGAAATGTTCAAATACCAATCTCGAAAGAAACTAAAGCCATTTGAGACTGTGACATGGGCTCGTTACTGGCTTCATAATTTCCCAGGACATCTTCGCTATGACCTTCCTGCCATTTCGATTACATCTAATCAAGGCACAGGTGCAAATGCTTGGGAAAATTCCAATTGTATCCTAATTCCCTTATCCTTAACATTTTACCTTAATTGTTTCACTCTTCAGCCATTAGGATAAAAAACGTTACTTCGAAGCCCATGGAAGGGAACACTTCTCAACAAGCTATTGAAGTTAGCGATGATGTAACTCCAACAATACCAACAACAACAACAACGGCAGCAGCAGACATTTCAATTCCAAAGGTAATCAACTAACCCTGTTGTTTCGAATAAACTGAAGTTTATGATTTAGATCTAACTTATGTTTAAACCTTTTCAGACTAGCAAACTTCCACCAACTACTCCTAAGAAAAGGAAACAAGGCCCCACTGAAAAGAACCTCAAGACTGGTGAAAATTCTCCAACAGCTTCTAAGAAGAAGCAAAAGAAAGAAAGCTCCAAAGGCCCTGAGCCTACTAACGTTCCTGGACTTGATTCCAAAGACGTTGCTCCCTCAACAACATCCAAAATTTCACCTTCGACCTCCAATGTAATATTGGAACATATTGACAGTAACATTTCTTCTGATAATCCACAGGTAATTCAAATTCGAATTCCTAAAAAAAATAGTTATTCATACCTTGGTACATATTCTTAACTTTTCTTTGTTCAATGCAGGATACTTCGAACACGAATCCTACTGCTTCAACTCCTCCAACCGGGACCATTGCTCTAATCACTTCCTCTCTCCATGGGGACTCCAGCAACTTCGTGCAAAACAAAGGGTCTTCCAACATGGTGGCCCTGACTGGGACTTCGGAGGCACACGATGATCAAGGCACCTCACCTCCTTTGAAGGAAGCAAACGAAGAATCACCCAACAAGTCTAAAGAAAATCCACCAGAAACTTCCCTTCTGAAATCTCCTCTTGGAACTCTTCAAGAGAGTCCAAAAATCACTCATGCTGAAAAGGACAAGACTGATTCTCCTCAAGAGAGTGAAGAAACTGCAGAAGAAAGATCTGGTGAAGACGAAACCCAAAGTGGTTCGGCTGATGAAACAGAGTCTGATGCTAATAGCAGCGAGACCAATACTGTCGATGTATTGGATCTATGCGAGGAAGGAGAAAGTAATGAGCAAGGCAAGGATGAAGATAATGGTGGTAAGACTAAAGAACCTATAGAGGTCGAAATGGACGTGACTCCTTTGAACATGGAACTTCCCCCAACTTCCCCGCCTCGACTGACTGAAGAGGAACTAGCTCTCCTAAAACACAATGACCCAATTGGGTACATGAAAACTAAATTGGCCCAAAAGGACATCCCTTTCACTAGGGTTGGCACTGGTTCAACTAACAACACATTGTCCCCAGATGCTAGAGCTATACTTCTTAACAAAGTCAGGAAAACAATCCTTGATGTAGACCTATTCGAAGTTCTTAAAAAGGATAGCACTGCTTGCTATACCATGAAGGAACTTCTCACTCAAGTTAACTTCGCAGCTTGCTCCTTTCCAGTCAGCACTATACTGTTCAACCTCCAAGTATTATTGGATGATGTGACTGGATGTCTCCTACAAGATGAATTAGCTGCTGCTAAAGTTCAGGAGAAACGAAACGCCATGGATGCTGCTTATGAGCGCGCTTCGAAACTTTCTAAAGAGGCTGAAGACCAAGCAACGCGTTTTAAACAGGCGAAGGCTGACTATGAAGTTCGAGCACGGTCTATTCTCTTTTGGGAAGGACAAATTCAAGAGCTCCAGCAAAAGGTCAAAGAAGCTCAACAACAGCAACTGGATTACGAAACTGACACTGTTAGTAACCAATTCGAAGAACTTCTTAGCAGGGGCCTTTCTGAAATAGAAGCAGTAGAGCGTATCAAAGGAGAAGTAACTACTCTGGAAGGAGTGAGACGTTATACCCAGCAAAGACTTGAGTCCTTTAGAAGCACCTTCGCAAGATTGAGAAACAACGTTTATTTTTAAATCTTTGCTTATTTGAATTAATTTGAGTCTCGGTTTTGTAATATTTGAACAACGCCATTTTGGCAACGTATGGCACCATTTTGGCATCTCCTTATAATATTTCGACTACGTTGCTATTATTCGAATCTCCTGCATGCGAGGTCTATATTTTTTCAAATATTTTCCGTTAACCTTTAAGATTCGTTTGTCATCAGTTAACTCTTCGATTTCATACGCATTGTTTGAGAATCTCTTTAGTATTAGAAAGGGTCCTTCCCAATTAGGTGACCATTTACCTAATGTTTTATTCTTCTTGTCCATGGGCAATATGACTTTCCAGACTAAGTCATTAACAGTGAATGTTTTACCTTTCACCCTTTTGTTGTATGCCCTGGCTACCCTTTCCTTTTGCCTCATTAGGATTTCCAATGCATGCAATCTAACTTCGTCTAACTCAACTAACTCATTCATCATCATCTCCCAATATAATGCAGATGGGATCTCATTTTGCCTTTGAATTCGAACTGATTGCAGATGAATTTCCACTGGTAAAACTGCATCATGGCCAAATGTTAGTTGGAAAGGCGTGGTGTTAGTAGCTTCTTTAGGAGATGTTCTACAAGCCCAGAGTATTTGGTCCAAAGTCTTATGCCAATTCTTTGGCTTCTTACCAACATGTTTTTTAATTAACCCTATTATCACTTTGTTTGCTGCTTCGACCTAACCATTTGCTTGAGCATAATATGGCGTTGATGTTAATAATTTAAAACCCATCTCCTGAGCAAATTCCTGCATCTTTCTACCAGTAAACACAGAACCTTGGTCTGTGGTTATACTCTCTGGTAATCCGAACCTATAAATTATCTGTTTCTGTATGAACCCAATAATAGCCTCTTGATCAGCAACTATTAATGGTATTGCTTCGATCCACTTGGTAAAATAATCAATTCCTACTAAGATATATTTCTGTCCTTTAGACGAAGCAGGATTGATCTCTCCTATTAAATCTAATACCCATCCTCTAAAGGGCTATGGTTTAATGATCCAATGTAACTCACTTGCAGGAGCATGTTGAATTCCTGCATGTTTCTGGCATTCTTCACACCCTTTAGCAAAATCTATACAATCTTTGAGCATGTTGGGCCAATACATGCCATATCGGAATAACAACCATTTCATTTTATGGCCTGCTTGATGTGCCCTACATACCCCATTGTGGACCTCTGATAATGCTAAGTATGCCTCACCTTCTCCTAGGTACTTCAGTAATACGCCTTCCTGGGTCTTCTTGAACAATTCATTTCCCATGAGGACGTATGATAACGCTCTATATTTTATCTTCCTATCAACATTCAATGTTGGGTTTTTTAAATAATTCACAATTGGACTTCGCCAATCTGCATCTGACAAGGTGTCTATGGCTAATACTTCGAATTCCTGCTTGTCAGCACAACCTAACTTTATATTTTCTAAGTTTGATGGTATGAGTCTAGTAGCCATAACCCTTCCTCTTAATTCAACCAAATCTTCAAATTCTTTGGTGGAAACTTTATACCCTGAAGCCAACTGTGCTAGGTTATTTGCCTCTTGATTTTCTATTCTTGGTATATGTCTAATATCCATGTATTCGAATTTTTTGAGTAGCCTATTAACTATGACGAAATACGTAATCAAATTGTCCTTTATGCATTTGTATTCCTTTGTTATTTGCTTGACCACTAGCTCCAAATCTCCTCTAATTTCGACTCTAGTTGCCCCCAATTCAAACAAAGCTTCAAGTCCAACGATAAGCGCTTCGTACTCAGATTCGTTGTTCGATCAACGAGGACCATCTAACTTATACTTGAATTTTGTTGGAATTCCTTCAGGAGAAATTATAAGAACTCCAACACCACTACCATTTTTATGGGTCGAACCATCAAAGTATAATTTCCAAGGTTGCATTTCAACGTAACCCATGACGGTCTCTTCGATCAGTGAATGATCAACAATGAAATCAAAAATTACTTAACCTTTCACAACTCTTAAAGGCATGAAAATCAAAGAATACTCTGTCAAGGCCAAAGCCCATTTACCAATTCTGCTATGCATTATTGGTTTCGAAAGCATGTGTTTGATAACATCGAAATGAGATGAAACATGAACATCAACAGGCTTTATATAATATTTAAGTTTCATACAAGAGAAATACAAACAGAGACATAGCTTTTCTATGTTGCTATATCTGGTTTCCGCATCATTCAACACCCTACTTAAATAGTATACGGCTCTTTCGATGCCATTGCTATCTTCTTGTGCTAACATACTACCTATGGTAACTTCAGAGGCGGATATGTACAATCTCATGGGTTTTCCCCATGAAGGTGGAGACAAGATAGGAGGCTGAGTGAGATATCTTTTTATATTGTCAAACGCCTCCTGATGTGCTTCATTCCATTCGAAAGCTTGTCCTTGCTTCAAACGAAGTAACGGAGAGAAAGCCTGGGTTCTTCCAGTTAAATTCGAAATGAACCTTCTTAAAAAGTTAATTTTACCTAGCAAAGATTGCAACTCCTTTTTTGATGTAGGTGCTTTCGTTTCTACAATGGCTTTGGTCTTGTTTTGGTTGATTTCGATGCCTTTCTTATGAACCACAAAACCAAGGAAATCTCCAGCCTGCACGAAAAATGCACACTTAAGGGGGTTCATTTTTAAGCCATGTTTTCTCATTCTTTCGAATGATTGGCTCAAATGATGCAAATGAGTTTCTGCAGATACTGATTTGATGACTATATCATTAATGTACACCTGCATAAAAGTCTCAATGAAATCATGAAAAATCGAATTCATTGCCCTTTGATAAGTTGCTCCAGCGTTTTTTAAACCAAAAGGCATTACTACCCATTCGTAGGTGCCTAAGGCTCCTGGACAATGAAATGTTGTCTTAGCAACATCTTCTTCAGCAATAAAGATCTGGTTATACCTAGAGTATCCATCTAACATACTTAAATATTCAAATCCTGCAGCAGAATCTATTAACATTTCTGCCACAGGCATGGAATACTCATATTTGGGGGTAGCAGTATTTAAATCTCTAAAATCTATGCAAATTCTCAGAGAGCCATTCTTCTTAATAACAAGTACTATATTTGCTAACCATTCGACATACCTTGTGGTCCTGATGAATTTGCAGCGCAACAACCTTTCAATTTCAGCTTTAATCTTCGTGAGAACTGCTGGTGCGAACCTTCTAGGGGTCTGCTTGATGGGCTTCTTGCCATCCTTGATTGGAAGTCTGTGTTCCACTAGCTCCCTCTTTAAACCAGGCATTTCATCATAGTCCCATGCGAAACAATCTTTGTTTTTTCTAAGAACTTCGATCACTTTCTGCTTGAGGCTTGAATTGAGTTTTGTGCTCACGTAAGTTATTCTTTTTGTGTTTTCATCTCCCAAGTTCACCTCTTCGAGTGGATCCTGCGCTAACATTTTAGCACCTGGGTCTGTGGGGTCCTTCTCGAAGCCTAAAGGTTCTTTATCATAAATGGCATCTAGCCTTTGATCTATTTCAACTATTTCTTGTTCTTCAAAGGGTGAGCCTTTTGAGCCATCCCTACCTGTTTTGTTTACTTCTGCAGCCATACTATCTACTTCAGCTTCTAAGGCCGCCTTCCATTCGTTCTCAGCCATGTAGGCTGAAATCTTTTCGAAGAAGGAGGACTCAATCATGAGCAGGACTATCGAATTCCCAGCCTGCTGGCCGTCTTTGTGCAGCGCATTCGACTTTTCCATCTCCCTTGATTATCCTTCGATCCCAATACATTCCATCATGGCGAAGGGTCATGTAATAATGTGCGTTCCTGGTCTCATTGATCTCGTCGTTAGGGGTACAAGGAGCAATTTTGGCTAAGTGTTTGTCATAGTTTCTCTTATCAACTAGGTTGACTGCTGTCATGAAATAGCTTTGGTCAGCTTCGATGTTTTCAACAATGCCATCCTCTCTCCATAATACTAACCTCTGATGCATCGACGAGGGGACTGCTCCAACACCATGGATCCATTCTCTGCCCAACAACAAATTGTAGTTAGCTTTAGCTTCGATTACCATGAACATAGTGGGTCTGCAGCTTGATCCCACTGTCAAATCCACTTGGATCACCCCCAATGTCTGGCCTACTTTACCTTCATAGTTTGATAGTACCATATTGTGTGGTTTTATGTCAACATCATGTATCCCTAACTTCTTCAACATGAAATGAGGCATCAAGTTCACTGCAGCGCCTCCATCCACCGGGACTTTGTTTACGCCATGTGTACCAACTTTTGTTCGAATGAACAATGGCTTTATGTGATTTTGCATGGCTGGTTCTGGGTACTCGAAGAAGGTATTCTGCTCTTCGACAGCCCCATTATCCATCACATAATAGCATACTGGCCTATGTTTCGTTAGGTCTATTGCATCATCCTCCTCGTGCTCTCCGACTTCAGTCTCTTGCCCAAATTCGCAAGGCAACACAGATACTACATTGCAGTTGATGTTGAGTGAAGATTCCCCTTCTGATTCGAAATTGTCAGTCAGCATATCCTCATCCTCCTCTGGACCTGGCGTATATTCCTTCTATTCGTTTTGCTTTATTTCAGAGAAAAGTTTCCTGCTAACTGGAGGTTTGCCCCCAGGTTAATTGTTTGGTGCAGGTTTGTTGGTACTCGATTCCTCTTTTTCCTTGCTCGAAGCCACTCCTTTGTCTAACATAGCTTCTCTCTCAGCTTTTCGAACTCTTTGTTGCCTGCGCCATTGTGACCTTGACATAGGGTTCTTTCCCTTGTAGTTTTCCAACCTTACTTCTTCCCTTTTCGCCATATTGAACTGCCTTCTGTACGCCATGGCATGGCGTGCATTTCGTTCATTATTCCTCCACTTGTCTTTCCCCTTGTCAGCCCTAACTTGTAGCCACTTGTCCGTTGGTACCTCAGCAGGAACTTTGAATGTTACCCTTCGAGCGCCTCTAGGATAAGGGCTGTCAGGCCTCCGTTGGGTGTAGTTGTTCTCGAAACGTTGGCCTATCTGACCAGTTTCTCTGTGGTTCCAACATGGGGCGAAAGGGACTGTTTCGAAGGTTTCGGCCACTTTCTGATCATATACTGCAGAACATCTTGGACACACTAGGCATTTGGTTGCCCCCTTGTGACAACGAACTAAGAACCCCAAAAGACTTTCTCCAGCCTTAGGGTAGCATCTGAACAGCTGGTTATCCTGGCGCCAGTTGACGCATGTTCGTGCCCTTTGTCTTTTTTCAAAGTCTGCAGCAATTCTCTGATTACAAATAATGCCGCATCTGGGACATAACATCATTACATCATTCTCTTTGTGGCAGCATAAGGTAGTCTTTGAGACTGACATCCCTAGCATAACTGTCTTCCATCTTGTATTTTTCTTTCTCTAAGTACCTTTCCATTTCCTTCATTTCGGAACAAGGTTGCTCCATATTTACCATGTTAACATCCACATCTTCTCCTTTGATATCAGTATCTCCCCATCCTGTAGGTTTGATGTATTCAATTGGGGTCTTTGAGCTTTTTGGGGCGGAATACTTCACCATGTAATCGAACTTTCCGCTGGGCTTCCCCAAGGTATCCCATATTCCTTTCTGAGGAAGAACTGGCAGTGTGATCTGTACTTTCTCCAACTTTCGCCTCAGGCTTTCAGTAGCCTGTGTCAAATTTTGTTTTTGGTTCTCCTGGCCTTCAGTAGCCTGGATCTCTTTCGAAGCAACCAAAGGAACTGCTTCGATCAAAGCTTCTTGTTCCTTATGGAAGTCCTTAGTAACTTCCTTTTCGACTTCAACTAACACGTAGTTTTCATCTTCAGTGTTTTCCCCTTCTGATGGAGTGTCACCTTCATTTGCTCCAACCATATTTATCTCTCCAATGTATGCAGGTTCATAGTAATTGGTGTCAGCAACACCTAAAGGGTCATCATCCACTTTCATCTTTGGCTTGTCAACGAACCTTAATCTACCATCCTTGATTGCATTTTGAATCAGATCCTTGAAAAGAAAACATTGTGAGGTTTTGTGGCCTAAGAAACTGTGATACTTACAAAACCCTCTTTTCTTTCTTTGATCTAAAGGTGGTAATTTGACATTCGATGGCACTATTAGTTGGCCATCTTTGACAAGCAAATCAAAAATTTCATCACATTTCGTTACGTCGAAGGTATACACCTTCTTTGGGAACTTGTCACTTTTCTCATTTTCAATAATTTCTTTCCCTTTTGTGGGAACTAGTAATTTACAAGAGTAAGGTGGAGCCTGTTTCAATTCAGCGAGATCAATTTCGACCTCTTCGAATTCAAGGTAATCTTTTGCTTCCTCAGTTTCGACATAGGAAACCCTTTCTTTCTTGTTATTTTTAAAAACCCTGGCTTTCTCGTCCTTTAGTCTTTCGACTTGTTGAACCCTGTACGCTAATTGGGCCATATCCCTCAAGTATTGTGTATCTAATTTCTTTCGAATGGAGTAGTCTAGGCCACCAGCAGCCATTTCGATTAACTCATGTTCAGGAACTACTGTGAAACATCTAGACTTCAAGAGTCTGAACCTATTCAGATAATCATCTATGGGTTCAGTAAACTTCCTCTTGACACTGGCTAGCTCTTTCAGACTTATTTTAGATTGTCCCGTGTAGAATTGTTCATGAAATAATCTCTCCAAAAGAGTCCAAGTATCTATGGATCCAGGAGGCAATGTGGTGAACCATGTGAAAGCGTTCTTAGTTAGGGAACTTGGGAAATATTTAATCCTAAGGTTCTCATTATTTGCTATGTCTCCTGCTTCGATCAGATACCTAGCTATGTGTTCGACTGTTGACTCATTGGTGTCTCCAGCGAACTTTGTAAATTTAGGGACCTTATATCCCCTTGGTAAATCAGTGTGCATCATATAATCTACTATGGGAGAGGAATAGTTTGGCCTTCTAATTCCTGTATTGAGACCGTTTTGAGCCATAATCCTTTCTATCATGGTGGTTAAATTATTTTCTGCCAAGATGTTGCCATTTCGAATTCTATGAATGACTTCATCAGCATCTTGGTGTCGACCCACCATGACAACTCCTCTAGGTTGTTCTTCTCGAAACTCTGGGACTTCTAACCTTTCAACCCTTGCCCCTGGTTCTATAACTCCCCTTTGTGGTTCCTATCGAATCACTGGGGCTTCTAACCTTTCGACCCTTGCCCCTGGTTCTATAACTCCCCTTTGTGGTTCCTCTCGAATCACTGGGGCATCTTGTCTTTGTGCCCTTGCCCCCAAGTTAACCCCCTCTCTGGATGGTCTATAGGGTGGGTCATCAGCAATTTGTTCTATGATGGGTATGTTTGCTCGAACCAACGCCTGATTCTGCCTACGCCTTTCTGGCGGAGCGAAAAAATCTGTTATTCGACTCATGTTGTCCGTGTTTTCTCTGTTGGTTACAGTTACATTTTGTACTATTGGGGAAAAGATTTCTTGCATAGTCTGCGCTAACACTCCTATCATATTATGGTTACGATCATCCATTAATTGTCTAAAGGCCATCTGATTTTCTGTGGTTAAGATAGGCAGTGTATTATGACCTACTGAACCTTGGGTATTTGTCATAAATTGGTTGGCCCCAGATCCGGACCCAAATTGTGGTGACGATTTTGATGTGGAATTGTGCAAACCCGCCATAAAAGATGTTGGCATCCCATAAGAGGTATTTCTAGGTCTAATGCCATCAAAACCGGGTGGTCTAGTTGGTGGTGGGGTGGCGAAATGGGTTTGTGTCCCTGATGGTGGGACAAATCCCGCAGGATAACCAGTGGTCCCTGTATTTCCTAGGGTCGAATTGTTGGTTGTCGTGCCACTTGCTCCATTTGTGGCCACACTACTGGTAGAAGATGCAACAGACTGTGCGTTCGTAGGGATCGCGTTAGACGTCCCCGTTGAAACAGACATATTGGTGCCTGTTCCATGTGGGGCATTTTGTTCCCCTTGTTGATTGCTTGGATTAGACATCCTACTACTACGTTTTCTTATGGGTAAGGGTTGGTTACTATTAGTTGTTTTACCACTTCTAAGGTTCATATAACAGCGAAATTGATACTCAGAAAAGAACTTACACAGCGAGATTATATCCTAAAAATCTTTACTTTCGACTTTCTTAACAACGGGTCCCACTGGGCGTGCCAATTTGTTCACAGTGATTTCTGGTAAACAACCGCTAGTCTTCTAAACTATCGAATAAACTTAATTATTGTTATTCAATTTCTATGGTAACTTGCAGGATCGACTAGATTGATCCTATGGGACATAGTTGTTTGGCTAAATCTAATTGTAAAACTGGTATTCATATTTAAGACTTCTAATTAAAGTGTTTCAAAGACATCCAATCCACTTCGATTACTACACTAAATGATTCGAAGGATAATTTCTATATGATATAAGGAATGTTCATTAGAAAAGTAAAAAGACTTAAGATTGGGTAAATGGCAGGATTAAGTGAGTGAATGTAAAAGTTGCTGAATGTTTAAAGGATTCGAACATAAGAAAAGCGTTTAAATGCAGAAAGAAATAAATGACTCTGAATGTAAAAGCTTTAATGTAAAGGCATGAACGTAAAAATGTTTGAAGCATAAATGAAATGGAAATGAAAGACAAAACTGGAAAATATAAAGAGTTTTCATTGAATTGTAAATGTTGGTGTTATCATACGTACATCTTTCGAGCATTCGTTTCCCTATCCATGCGGTATTTTGAATGTTTACTGAATTTGTACAACAGATATGACACCCCGAAATCCTAACACTAAGACCTCTATTTATACTATTTCGACCATAACGGTCTTGTTATCAGAATCTGCCATGTTCGAAGCATGCAGAGCATTACTTCCCTCTAGCCTCCACGCGTCCTCGAACGCTCCAACGCTTATGTATTTGAATTTCCAATATCCCGCTCACGTTTGAATTTCAAACGCCTTGGAACCTTCGTTTCGAATTCGTTTCAAAGGTTATTTTCGAAAACAACCTTCACAAATATAATCTCATCATTATTTCGAAAATTCTTTAGACTTACACTCCACAACTATCATTCGAAACCTTGAACTTTAATATTTCCATTCGAAAAAATAGTCTCTTTCATTCCAAACCATAAAACTTGCTTTATTCAAACAAAGCCCAATCATTTCATTTCGAATCACAATATCAAAATCTTCAGCCAACACGGTGAAGTTGCCAAGAATTTCCACCTCTTTCTCAAGGGACGGACGATCAAGTCCTAACATTTGCTCCATATGTTCCCCTAACATAATATTATGTTTAACCAAGAGTTGAACATGGAGCGTTTAAATTTTATCCGTTCCTCAGATTTGCACAATAGTTTCACCTAGGAGAACCTTTGTAAACCCGATTTAATTATAATTATTTTTAATTAAATAATAAGATGATGCGGTGAAATTATATGAGTTGGTGGATTTTATGATGTGGTATGATACCTTGTTGGAGACTAGATGCCTTAGAATTATAGAAGTTGAGGTTATAGGGGTGTTTGACTAAATGTGTAGAAACATAAGAGTGTGTGGAATAATATAGATTACTATTATTATATTTTATAATAGTAATTAAATAATTATTTATTGAGTTAGTTATATTATTTGAGATATATTAGACTGAGAAGAAGAGAAATAGTGTCAATACGTGAAATAGAACAAAAGCGTAGAAGTTAGAAGAGGAGAAAGACACTAGGAAGCTAGGGCAAGGATTTCACCGTAGAAATCAAGAATCTAAGGTAAGGGGAGATTCTGATTTTATAAAAGGTTGCTTAATGATGGAGTATGGTAGGATCTAGGTTGCACGATTTCACTGTGTTTTAAGTTTTCTTTAAAAACTCTTTTTAAAAATCACGGTATCTATTCAACCCCCCCCCCCCCCTTTATAGATATGTCCTATCGTCTAACAAGTGGTATCAGAGCACTGGTTCATCTAGTGTTTCACATATAACTCTTTATACAATTGAGAATGATCCAAATGGGGCATATAATAGAGCGGCTATTTTCACCGGTGAAAACTATAGCTATTGGAAAGATTGTATGCGTGTGCATATCAATTCTGTTGATAGAATAAGATCCTATGTCCATAACTATGTTAAACAATGCAGGTGCCATTGTGTCTAAACCGGAAGCACAATGGGATGAAAAAGATGATAAAACTATGCTTATGACTGGAAAGCTAAAAATATGCTCATATCAGCTCTTGGACTTGATGAATACTTTCGTATCTCACATTGTGCTACCGCTAAGGCAATGTGGGATGCTTTACAAGTTACCCATGAGGGTACAAAAGATGTCAAATTAGCAAGGATTAACACATTAACTTAAGAGTTCGATCTCTTTCATATGAAACATGGTGAAACCATTGCGGACATGCAAAAAATATTTTCTCACATGATAAATCGCTTACACACACTTGGTCATATTACTTCCAATGTTGTTGCTATTAACAAGATTTTGAGATGTCTTAACAGGGAATGGCAATCTAAGGTTACGACAATCAAGGAAGCCAATGATCTCACTACATTGGAACTTACAACATTGTTTGGTAAGCTTTAAGGACAAGAGCAAGAGCTCACAAATCTAAGTAAGCATGAAAATAAAGAGAAGAAAGAAAAGTTGAGGGACACAGAGAAGAAGTCCATCGTGTTAATGGATTCAAGTTCCAATTCTTCCACCATATATTCGGGTGGAGTTAACTCAAGTGATGGAGATGAGAGTTTGGATGAAGATTTAGGTTTGTTCGTAAGGAAGTACAATAGATATCTTCGGAAGAATGAAATCCAACATTCACATAAGAATCTCATTGACTATAGAAGGTAAGTTAAGCCAAACAAACCTTTTGAAATCAAGAGATAACTTTCCTCCTTTAAACCCTCCATCAGATCCATCGACAACGACGACTTTTAAAGCTACTCGCTCTGTCATCCAATGACAAGCTATTATTGTCGGTGAAGTTGCCAAGAATTCTCCACCTCTTTCTCAAGGGACGGGCGATCAAGTACTAACATTTCCTCCATATGTTCCCCTAACACAATATTATGTCTAACCTATAGTTGAACATGGAGCGTTTCAATTTCATCCGTTCCTTGGATTTGCACAATAGTTTCACCTAGGAGAACCTTTGTAACCCCAATTTAACTAGAATTGTTTTTAATTAAATAATAAGACGATGTGGTGAAATTATATGAGTTGATGGATTTTATGATGTGGTATGATGCCTTTTTGGGGAGTAGATACCTTAGTGCGATACATTGGGAGAACTGACTTGGGATTTTGCGTTTGTGTTTGCAAATGTTTCAGTTTAGCAAGAGTCGCCACCGATTTTTTATTTTATCCTAAGGAAAGGTCAAAAAGCACAGGAAAGACCTTTGGGATGTTTTCTTGGGTTCGGGGAGTAGATTATAGAAAGGGAAGGTATTAGCATCCTTTCTATCCATGGTTATCCATGGGCTCTTAGTTACTTGCTTAGATCACTTGCTTTGCATTTTCAATTGTTTGAAATGATGCATTGTGTGTGATTTTGGAAAATGTTTCGAAAAGAGGTCATCGTGTTGGCAACCTTTGTAATGATTCTTTGAATGTATACAAAGGTGTTTTTGTCTTTTGAAAAGTTTTCAATGTTTGAAAGTAGGGTTTTGAAATTATGTTGTGGAGTGCGTTTTGAAAAGTGGCAAGGATGTTTTTTGCAAGCTTGATCAAGTAGCTAAAAGCTATCTACCCTATTTTACTCAAAGATCTTTCTTATGTTTTTAACCCTTTTAACAGTGTTGTTTCACCATTGTATTTGGTGAACAACCTTGTGTTAGGATGTTAACGGGACAGGCGCGGGTCATCGTATAGACCATGATAGCAATTGTGTTAAGTGTCTTTGGCAATTTTTGAGGGACTTGATCATTTTTTGTTTAGGCAACTCAGATAGCGTCATCGAGGGACTATGATCTTTTTTTGTTTTGTTTTTGTTTTGCCAAAGTACTCAACATGCAACCATGGCTCATTTTTTTGAAGGCAACAAGTGGATGAAACCCTAGGGGTGTTTGTGTGCAAGTGTGTTTGATTGCATGATTTTGTCTTTGATTTTTTTTGGTGGTCTATTTATTGATTTTATCTTGAATTTACATTTGAAAGCGATAAATTGCAGAAATGTAAAATCCTACGCTATTACAATATTTAGGGGGTGGGGGTACAAATTTATGAATGGGGATTGCAAATAAAAATAAAACCCTAAATTACTATTACAACCACATTGGAATACATACAAGAAAATATTAAATGAACTTGTTTTGTTTTAAGAAAATATTTTTTTTTGTTTTAAAAAATAAAGTGTGAACGAAAATATTTTTGGTGTTTTGCTGATTAATGAAAAAAAGGGTGCCAGCGAGAAAAAAAAAGAAAAAAAAGAAAAATAACAAGGGAAAAAAGGGATCAGTGTGTTGCTGAAAGGAAGTCAGAAGTTCTGACCCAGGCGTGTTGCAGAACATAAACTTGTTAGCGAAAATGTATGGGTTAGAGGTTCTGACCCTGGCACGCTGCAAAACAGGAACTTGTTAGCGAAAATGTATGGGTCAGTGGTTCTGACCCTGCTGGGAACACAATAATTTTTAGAAGTTCTGATATTATTGATAACAAAACAGACTCCAGAGGCGCTGGTGCCAACGTCAGAACTTGGTCTCCCTCCATGCTAGTCAGAACATCTGCAATTTGGTTATTTATCCACAAAACAGAAGACATTCTTAGGACAGTTTCAGCAGGTGTCATAACATTTCAGAAATCAGAACCAAAAAATCAGAGGCAAGTTCTGAACTGATTCATTCTCTACTTAAGCGTACAGATGCGTGAAAATCTCAGAACATGTACAACATCAGAAGCATGATATCTACATTGTGTTTTTGAGCATGCAAATTTGGTAATTCTTAGGCAAGGTGGTGAGAGTCAGCAAGTGCTTACCTTGCAGCTGGAAGAAGCTCTGTGAACTGGAGTTAGCCTTAACTCTGATGACGTTTTGAGTAGCTTCTTTGAATGGATGGATGGAGGGTATATAGTGGTATGAATACATAAGTTATGGCAGTTTCCAACGTGTGGGTCAGAAACTGTATGAAAGGTTTTTTAGTCAAGAAATACTTTGAGAACAAATGGAGTTTGAAAGCAAGGGATCCAAAGTTAATGGTTTGTACGTTGTGTTTACAATTTTTTTGAAACTCTAGGAATTTTGGGCAGAGGTTCAAGACTTTTCTTTCTCAAACTTTTTGTCTCTTTTTAGCAATTTTTCTGGTCCCCTTCTCAGTGACCAATGGCCTTCTATTTATAGGCAAAGCTTTGTGGTTTTTTTTAAAATGTCAAGTGGTGCCAATATCATGCATTAGATGCTGGCTTACTCTTGAAGCAAATTCCAAAAAGGTTGTGGTGATTGACAGCCTTTAGCCTAGGCTGGATTAGTAAGCAAGGATTAAGGAAAAGTGAACCTATAAGCGAAATGTAGCGTATGGGCCTTTACCTAATCCTGCACAAAAGTATTTCTACCCTACACGTGGAGAGATCCTTTGGACGAAGACTCAAGAGTGGTTGTGAGCATTAATGAGCATTAAATGATGATGAGATTCATCAAAAATCAGAAATCTTGTAATATGAGATTTGCATCATTACTTAAATCTAGGCCAGAAGTTCCATTTCAACGTAGTCTAGGACAAAGTACCCAAGTTCTGATATTGATATCTTGTTGCCTTAGCAAGTTCTGAGGAATCCCCAAGCTTTCCAGCATGTTCTGAAGGAGCTTTCAGATTTTTCATCATGTTTTATAATCTTCTGGCAACTTCTGACTGAGCTAGCGTAGATGTTGAAGGGCCACATTCTGACTGAACGTTATGTGCTGAAACACACTTACAACTTCTGACTGCTCCTGCCTAGAGGCTAGCTCAGAAGTTCTGAAGGGTCATTTTTCTTAAATACTTTAGAAAAATTCTAAGCACTTAGAATTTAACTTTTCCAAGGTAAAATTTGACTTTTGACCTTCTTGATGAAACAAACTTCATATTCCAACATGTCTTGATGAAATATGATTTTTGAGATTTTGATTTTGATCCAAAAACTAAAGTTTGACTTCTCAGCGTGTAAATGACCATTTTGCCCTTGTAAATGGATTGCTTGGAAAGAAATGATAATTCAAGGCTTGGACTTGTATGAGAGAGAACTTTGAGAATCTAGGGTGATTTCCTGAGAAATGAGATGGCAAATTTTGGGGTACAACAGCTGCCCCTGTTCAATCTTCTTTAACCCGAGGAGTTAGATTGGCAAAATTCGCCATTCGTGACTCGAAGGTGAAAGATGATTGGACACTAGAGTGCCCAGAAATTTGCACTCGGCGACGGTAGGAGGAATGGGCTTAAATATGCCATTTGGAGAGGTAATAAAATCTTATTGGGGATGGGCTTGTAGATGCCATCCACGAATGCTTGTTGAGATGTAGTTTGTATGTTTGAATATCAGAATGACTTCCGTGTCTGGAGTGTATCTGAACTGTATCAGGAGATTGAATCTGAATGAGTATCAGAATGGCTTCCGTGTCTGGAGCATATCTGAATTGTATTAGGAGTGACTTTGAATGAGTGAGTGCCAGAATGGCTTCTGTGTCTGGAGCGTATATTAATTGTATCAAGAGTTGTCTTTGAATCTGAATGAGTGCCAGAATGGCTTCCGTGTCTGGAGCGTATCTGAAATGTATCAGGAGTGTCTTTGAATGAGGATCAGAATGACCTCCGTGTCTGGAGCGTATCTGAACTGTATCAAGAGTTGTCTTTGAATCTGAATGAGTTCCAAAATGGCTTCTGTGTCTGGAGCGTATCTGAACTGTATCAGGAGTGTCTTTAAATGAGGATCAGAATGACCTCCGTGTTCGGAGCGTATCTGAATTGTATCAAGAGTTATCTTTGAATCTGAATGAGTGCCAGAATGGCTTCCGTGTCTGGAGCGTATCTGAACTGTATCAGGAGTGTCTTTGAATGAGGATCAGAATGACCTCCGTGTCTGGAGCATATATGAACTGTATCAAGAGTTGTCTTTGAATCTGAATGAGTGCCAGAATGGCTTCCGTTTCTGGAGCGTATCTGAACTGTATCAAGAGTGTCTTTGAATGAGGATCAGAATGACCTCCGTGTCTGGAGCGTATCTGAACTGTATCAAGAGTTGTCTTTGAATATGAATGGGTACCAGAATGGCTTCCGTGTCTGGAGCGTATCTGAACTGTATCTGAAGTTGAGATCTATATGAGTAGTAGAATGACCGCCATGTCTGGGGGTGTATCTGTACTGTAACTGGGATCTGAGTGAATGACAGGATGACTTCCGAGGAAACTGCACTGAAGGGAGTCAAACTGCTGATGTAAGGGTCAGAATGGTATCCGTGTCTGGAATGCATTTGAACTTGAGGTTGATAATTAAATCTGAATGAGAGATAGAATGGTCGCCGTGTCTGGAGCATATCTATCTTGTATCGGATTGTTGAAGTCTGGATGAGTAGTAGAATGACCGCCATGTCTGGGATGTATCTGTACTGTATTTGACTTGAAGTTCTGAATGAGTAATATAATGACCGCCGTGTCTGGGGTGTATCCATACTGTATCTGAATAATTGTTAATGATAGCCTTTTGATCTTATCCTGAAAAGGATAAAATGTTAGCTAAACACAAAGTTATGTTGCATGATATGTATGATTTAATGAACTGTATTTCATCAATGTTTATGATATATGAATGTAATGGTTATGCATGTAAGCTGAGTAGTCGTCTTGCTGAGGAAGATAAATCCTGCTAGCGGGAGATAACGGACTCTTTGACTGCTATCGGGGAAAATAAATCCATGACCGAAGCTGGGGATTCCAAAAAAATCTTTGATTGTTGAGGATGAGAAATCCTTGCTGACTGCTGACTGCTTGGGGAATAAGGAAAACTTTGAAAATCTCTACTGGAAAGTTAAAGCCTGGGAGGCCTCTGCTGGAGAAAGGAGACTGAGAATCTTTAATCTTTTGGGAAATATCTATGTGGGGAGAATGTTCACTATTCTGGTTCCACTGGGTATAGGATTTTCAGGATTTTTGGGGGTCCACTGGGGATCTTGAAGCTTAATTTTGATGGGAACTTCGAAACTTAGCTCAGCTGGGGAATCAAGTTTTGGAATGTACTGACTCTGCTAAGGATCTTGAAGCTTAACTCTGTTGGGGAAATATACTCTAAATTTAGCCTTGTTGAGGGTCTGAATGATGTATCGCAGGGGATTTCTCCTGAGATGGCACAAAAATATCTTCCTACACCTTCAACCTATCAGTAACTATCCTTTTTTTTCAATTTCGTTTTACTTATAAGCAGTGATTATATTCAAATGCACATGCCTATTTAACAAAACATTGGACGTTTTCAAAATAAATATAAGTGTAAAAAGAAAAGAAAGGCAAGCAAATTTCTGCACTTGGAAGTGTATTTGTATTAACTTTTGTGAGTATCTTTGTACAAAGGAGACAAACATCCTAGTAAGAGAATGTTGTCGTAAAAATTGGAAAATTTTATACAAAAGAAAGATGGCTATGTGTAACAATTCCATGGGATTCCCATTCTGTTATGGCCTTCACAACTCTGAATATCTTGTCCATTCGTTGCTTTGTCCGCCGATGACTAGGTTGATCAGAAGCTCGGAGCTTGTTGATGAAGAGATTGTTCTTGGAGTGATCCGACGAGACACAGTCATACGCCTTAATTCCCTAACTTTTGCCTGAATCTCCCTTTCGGGTTTTCGATCCACCGGGAAACCCTTTTTTGCCCAAGTCGCCCTTTCGGGTTTTCAACTTGCCGGGTATACATATTTTTTTTGTTTATCCCTAATTTTTGCCTGAACCGCCCATTCGGGTTTTCGATTCACCAAGATGCCCATTTTTTCCCAAGTCGCCCTTTCGGGTTTTTAACTTGTCGGGTCGTTTATGCGTAGTATCTTTTGACTATGTATGCGTTCGCAGGGTGCGGCATATCGTCGCCGTCCATGGTGGTTAGAATCATAGCCCCACCAGAAAAGATGTTTTTGATCACAAATGGTCCTTCGTAAGTAGGAGTCCATTTGCCCCTGGGATCACTTTGCGGCAAGATGATCCGCTTGATTACAAGATCTCTGACTTGGTATACCTGACACCTGACTTTCTTGTTGAAAGCCTTGATCATCCGTTTTTGATACGTCTGACCATGACAAACAGCAGTAAGTCGCTTCTCGTCGATCAAATTAAGTTGATCAAGCCGGGTCTGAATCCAATCGTCTTCACTCAAATCGGCGTCCTTCATAATCCTTAAAGAAGGAATCTGAACTTTCATGGGTAGGACAGCTTCCATGCCATACACCAAAGAGAATGAGGTTGCCCCTGTTGAAGTACGTGTCGTGGTACGATACCCATGCAGAGCAAATGGTAACATCTCATGCTAGTTTTTGTAGGTGTCTGTCATCTTTTGAATGATCTTGATATTTTTGTTCGTGGCTTCAACAACACCGTTTATCTTCGGCCGATAGGGAGATGAATTGTGATGATAAATCTTGAACTGTTCGCATAGAGCGGTGATCATAGTATTGTTCAGGTTTGTACTGTTGTCTGTGACGATCCTGTCGGGGACACCATACCGGCATATGAGATTCTGCTTGATGAAGCGGGCAACCATATTCTTTGTAACTGAGGCATAGGAAGCTGCTTCGACCCACTTGGTAAAATAATCAATAGCGACCAAGATGAAGCAATGTCCATTGGATGCCGTGGGCTTGATCTCTCCAATCATGTCAATGCCCCACATTGCGAACGACCAAGGAGCTGTCAGAACATTGAGAGGAACAAGAGGAATATGTACTTTGTCGGCGTAGACTTGGCATTTATGGCAGGTACGGGAATATTGGTGACAATCAGCTTCCATGGTAGACCAGTAGTAGCCTGCTCTTAGAATCTTCTTTGCCATTGTATGCCCGCTCAAATGGGTGCCAAATATGCCACTGTGTATCTCAGTCATGATCAACTCTGCTTCAGCTTTGTCCACACATCGAAGTAAAACACAATCATGGTTGCGTTTATAAAGGATGCCATTGCTTAGGAAGAACTTTGCAGCAAATCTCCTTAAGAACTTTTTGTCATTGACGGAAGCTCCTTCGGGATATTCTCTAGTATGGAGATACCTTTTGATCTCGTGAAACCAGGGTCGTTCCACTACTTCTTTGGTATTAATCTCATGACAGTGCGCAGGTTCGTCCATTCGCTCGATGGTGATTTGGGGAGCCTCGTTATCCCAGTTGAGTTTAAACATGGAAGACATTGTAGCCAGAGCATCTGCTAGCTGATTTTCTTCTCGCGGGAAATGCTTGAAAGTAATATGCTCGAAATGAGGCAACAAAGTCAGGACATGTTCTTTGTATGGGATAAGATTAGGATGTTTGGTGTCCCACTCTCCTTTGACTTGACTGATAACCAAAGCCGAGTCCCCAAATACGACCAAAGATTTGATTCCCAAGTCTATAGCAACCTTGAGACCAAAGATGCAAGCTTCATATTCAGCCATGTTGTTGGTACAGCTGAAGCAAAGTCGGGCAGTGAAAGGTGTATGGCAACCTTTTGGGGAAATGAGTACCGCACCGATACCGTTGCCAAGTGCATTTGAAGCACCATCAAAGTATAGGATCCATCGGGATCCTTGTTCAGGTCCGTCATACGGTCCGTTACTTTCAATGTTATCCAAAGTCATGATGTCCTCGTCAGGGAAGTCGAATCTCATAGATTGATAATCTTCGACAGCTTGATGAGCTAGATGGTCAGCTAGTACACTCCCTTTTATAGCATTTTGAGTAGTATACTGGATGTCATATTCAGTCTGGATCATCTTCCATCTGGCGATTCTTCCAGATAAAGCAGGCTTCTCGAAGATATATTTGATCGAATCCATCTTAGAAATCAACACAGTGGTATGAGTCAACATATACTGCCTTAGCCGGCGAGCAGCCCATACCAAAGCGCAACAAGTTTTCTCGAGCAGTGAGTAGCGAGTCTCACAGTCGGTAAACTTTTTGCTAAGGTAATAAACGGCATGCTCTTTTCTACCAAACTCGTCATGTTGGCCCAGTACACACCCCATTGAGTTGTCCAAAACAGTCAGATACATTATCAACGACCTTCCTTCGACGGGTGACATCAGAATAGGAGGTTCTAGCAAATACTACTTGATTTTATCAAAAGCAACTTGACAATCATTGTTCCATTCAACTACCTGATCTTTCTTCAATAGTTTGAAAATTGGCTCACAGGTAGACGTCAGGTGAGAGATGAACCTGGCGATATAGTTCAAGCGTCCCAAGAATCCTCTAACCTCCTTTTTAGTACGGGGAGCAGGCATTTCTTGTATATCTTTTACTTTGGCAGGATCAACCTCAATACCTTTGTTGCTGACAATAAATCCCAGAAGTTTACCAGACCTAACTCCAAAAAAGTGCACTTGCTTGGGTTTAGTCTGAGCTTATACTCCTTTAACCTGGCAAACAGCTTTTGCAAATGTTCAAGGTGTTCTTCTTCTGTTTGTGATCGAGCTATCATGTCGTCTACGTAAACTTCAATCTCATGATGTATCATATTGTGAAATAAAGCTACCATGGCGCGCTGATAGGTTGCCCCTGCGTTCTTCAGTCCGAACGGTATCACTTTGTAGCATAAGGTACCCCATTGCGTGATAAAGGTAGTTTTCTCCATGTCCTCGGGGGCCATTTTGATCTGGTTGTATCCCGAGAATCCGTCCATGAAGGAAAATACCTTGTGCTGAGCTGTGTTGTCAACCAAGATGTCAATATGTGGCAGCGGAAAATCGTCTTTAGGGCTAGCCCTGTTCAAATCCCGATAATCTACACACATTCTGACTTTGCTGTCATTTTTGGGTACGGGCACAATGTTAGCAACCCATTGTGGGTAGGTTGTAACAGCCAGAAAGCTGGTGTTGAATTGCTTCATTACTTCAGCCTTAATCTTTTCAGACATGTCAAGCCTCATTCGGCGAACCTTTTGCTTGATCGATGGACAATCTTCTCTTGTAGGGAGACGGTGAACCACGATATCTGTGTCTAACCCTGGCATGTCTTCATAAGACTAGGCAAAGATTTCAACATATTCATTTAACAACTGCACTAAGCGCTCCTTGACACTCGGTTCCAGGTTGGCACCTACTTTTACTTCCTTCCTGTCCTCCTTTGTCCCTAAGTTGATGGTTTCTAGCAACTCTTCATGAGGCAGAATAGACCTCTCTTCTTGTTGTAGAAGTCT
Source organism: Vicia faba (assembly GCA_948472305.1). Lineage (NCBI taxonomy): Eukaryota > Viridiplantae > Streptophyta > Magnoliopsida > Fabales > Fabaceae > Vicia > Vicia faba. The sequence goes on from OX451737.1 coordinate 1,006,931,803, forward strand.
GGCTAACTCTCCCGGCACTTCACAATCTTCGTCAACTTCGTACTCAACATGATTGACCAAATCTTCAGAGTTATCGAAGGCTAAAACAGAATAGTCACCCATGGAATCCGGAGTGGATGGGTACCTGCATTTGTGAGTGTGGGTGTGTGTAAGGGATAACCATCCTTAAAAGAACAAAATGCAAAAGGAAGGAAAAATGAACACAACAGTTTATAGATGAAAAATGTCCAATGATTCATTAAAACATGGCACATGATTATGAAGGAAATCAAGCCCTTACAAATGGACCTACATGCCCCGAGCAAGGGATGAGGTGAAAATAGTGTGCGAATTGTTGTAGTTATTACAGACCATAAAAATGGGAAATTTTTTCAAAGATAAAATTACTGGTTGATAAAGGTGATAGGAACAAAATCCTTTGCTTCCCAATTGCTCAAACCCCCTTCGACAATCGGAAAGATCCAGTCTTCAAAGTGGCTCTCCTCCTCTTCATCTTCTACAACATTGATTCCATGGTGTGAGATCTTGACGGGTGGTCTTCCAATCTTAGAGCGGCGCATAGCCTTTTGTCCTGCAGCAGTAAACCCTAAACCAAACTTGTCCGCCTTATGGGGAAAATCAGGCAATTGTCCCCATACTGTGCTCTTCCCCTCCTTAATCACAGCCTCTGCGTCCTTGAGAGATGCCATCTTAGCCACATGCTTGGGAATGATAGGTACCTCAACCGCTGTCTTCGCAACTGCTATTTCGGAAGAAACTTCCTCAAAATGTTGAAAAGGTGTTTCGATGAACTCGCCGTCTAACTCCATATATCGAAAGGAATTGAGATGACTAATCATGTACTCTTCCTCGCCATGCACAGTTATGATTTTACCCTTAACAGGATATTTCAACATCTGGTGCAAAGAGGACGTAACTGCCCCGGCATAATGGATCCACGGTCTTCCCAGCAAACATGAGTACGACGGACGGATGTCCATCACGTAGAAGGTGGATTTGAACACTTTGGTGCATACCTTGATAGGAATATCAACCTCTCCATGAACCATTCTTTTGGAACCATCGAAAGCTTTGACGACGATGTTACTAGGTTTGAGGGTCAAACCTTCGCAATCCAAACGGTCTAAGGCCTTCTTTGGTAGCACATTTAGGGAAGAACCAGTATCAACCAAGACATGGGCGAGGGTGGTCCCTCGGCACTCAACTGAAACATGTAACACATCATTGTGTTTCCTTCCTTTGGGAGTTAGGTCAGCGTCGGAAAAACCCAGGCCATTGTCAGCAGTAAGACTGGCCACATAATCCTGAAATTGGTCAGCCGAAGTCTCTTGGGGTACATGTGCCGTCTTCAAGAATTTAATCATGGATTTAGCATGGGCCTCTGTACAGAGCAGGAGGGCTAACATTGAAATTTTAGAATGGGTTTTCCCTAATTGTTCCACAACGTCGTAGTCACTTTTTCTGATTATTTTCAGGATTTCATCCATCTCCTTCTGAGTGGTTTCGGGGATAACCATAGCATGAGCCTTCGTCCTGACAGGCATTTCCAGTATCCCCTTACCTTTGTCGGTATTATCAGCAGATGGTCTTTCTTCAGGAGTGTTTAACTCTTCAATCACCGGGCCTTGCACAGAGGGTCCAACAGGTGCAAAAGCTTTTAAGGGTCTAAAAACTGCTCGGGGGGGAGCAATTTCCGGAGAAAAGATCCGGCCACTGCGGGTTATCTTGCTTGTACCCGTGATGTTCCCTATATCAGGGTCTTCTTCAGAAATTTCTTGGACTGTTTCGATTCGTTTGATGCCGTGGTAGAAGATTTCTCCCACATAGTTCCACGGTATCATTTTGCTTGATTGGTACGGGACAGGTCCCGGCATAGTGATCTTTAAAGGTACATATTCAGAGTTGGGTGTAATCCTGACATGCCTTTTGCAAGCCTTGGGAGGATTGTCGGAAATGGTTATGATGGCAATATCATTGGTTGAGGTATCACAAGCATCAGGAGTAATCAGATTGAAAGTGTTAATGGGGGGTTTTTTGGAAAAGTATTTCTTGAGTATCCATCAGGCGTTGGACACCTGATTTCAACATTGGAAAATCATCTTGAATGTTCAAGCAAAAATAGCAGTCTTCATCACAACCAGGAAAAATCCCGGCTCTCAACAAATTTTCTTTTATCACTAACAATGGAGTCAACAAATCGGCAACATCAATAACATGGAGATTTTCCAAAATAGCATGCACATTGTGGCCGTGCTTGGGCATCGATGCGGATATAACATTGGGCTTCTCAGGAGCGTCAAATTCAACCTCTTTGGCGTCAATTAAGTCTTGAATTTTGTTCTTGAGTGCCCAGCAATTATTGGTATCGTGCCCAATACTGTCGGAATGGTAAGCACACTTGGCTTTTGAGTTGTAGGATGGAGAGGTTGTATTTACATTCTTTGGCGCCTCTTTTAAATTAGCAAGATTCAACTTCAGGAGATGTGGAAGGATTTGAGCAGGGGTCATGTTTACTGGGGTAAACTGCCGTGGTGGCCTTTGCTGATAAGTTCTGGGCTGATCATTCCTTGATTGACTGTTTCTAAGTTGGTCTGATACGGACTTCTGTATTAATATGGCCCCCCATTGTTGGCCGACGTTCCTCTCTTTCCCGATTTTTCTGGGTGTATACAGCAGATGCTTCCTTTTTGGCTGGGAAAGGTTTTCTAGCAGCTGTGGATGCAAAAGCATCCTTTTGAATCTTTCCACTTTTGATACCGGCCTCCACCCTTTCACCGACCAGGATCAGTTCAGTAAATCCCGCAGAAGAACTTCCTATTAGATGGTTGAAGAAGGGGCCAGACAGGGTCCTCAAAAACATGTCAACTAATTCCCTATCTGATAGTGGTGGCTGCACCCTTCCAGCCAGGTCGCGCCACTTCTGGGCGTACTCTTTAAACCTTTCATTTGAAGCCATCCCAATACTTTGTAGCTGAGTACGGGTAGGCGCCAAATCAGCATTGTACTGATACTGACGATAGAAAGCGGATGCCAAGTCTTCCCAATTGTGGACCTCTGACCTTTCGAGCTGATAAAACCAATCTAACTGAGTGCCAGACAAGCTGTCTTGGAAAAAGTGCACCCACAGGTCTTTATCGGATGAATGTGGCTGGATCTTTCTAACATACGACCTCAAGTGCATCTTAGGGCAAGATAGACAATCGTACTTGGCAAATGTCGGCACCTTGAACTTGGGAGGGATTACAATCCCGGCTACCAACCCCAGTTCCTCAAAATCCAATCCGGGCACCCTCTGCAACTCCATAGCTGCCAATCTGTCTTCAAGGTTCTTATACTTATCATCCGCTGGTGGATACTATTATTCTGAATAGTCTTCGTCTGCTTCCTCTTCCTCCTCTTCTACCTCATACTCAGAAGGTACAATAACTCCTTTCCCCTTGCCAATCCCTTCGTCAGACGTTGAAGGAAACTCAAGAGTTCTTCTAGCATCGCCCTCAAATCTTCTTCCGAAAGTAGCTACCCCCGGTCTCTTTTTCTTTTTCTTCCCTTTATTCTTCTCTAGCAAAACTTTGAGATCCTCTTGACCCTTTGCCAAGGTCATGAGGAGTTGCTGAAATTGTGAATTTTGTGCTTGTAGGTCCTTCACTGTTTGCTCCAAATCCATCTTGCTGAAATAAACAGCAGAAAGATAAGGAAACCCGGCTTGATGAACTGCTTATGCATATGATGAATGATATGTTATTCATGTAATGCATTCAAGGGTTCAAAAATTCAAATTTGTTGTAAACAAAAAGAACACACGTCATATTAAGAAGAACTTGTTAGTACATAAGTGCCCCATGGGCGAAATATTACAAAATTCTTAATGTAAAAAGACGTTGCGCATCCTCTTTGGTGTGATGTAGGTGTTGAGAGTTTCCTCCTCGTGAAGTCGGTGGGTGAGCTCTAAAACCTTCTTCTCACTGGCATAGAGCTGGCTTCAAAAGTATCCCGTTCTTCTTTGAGTTGGATCCAACTCTTTTGCATTTCCTCCCATGATGTTGGCATGTCAGGATGTAGGATGGTGTATGGAACCTCTCCTTCCATAACAGGCTCTTTAATCAAGGGGAGAATGTGAGGATATGGCATCATAAGATTCTGGGAGCGGGTTCGTACCCACTTAAGGTAAGGCTCAAGGGGGATGGAATTCTTGTGCCCCAGTGTCTTACTATCCACCTTGTTAGGCATCCTCCAAGCTCTGATGAACCTTTGTCGAAGTCCTTGCGCATCGTTGTCGAAGTCAAAAACTAGGTCAGGAATTCGCATGTCATGAGGGCCGTCCCTCCGGGCATATCCAAATTGTCTCAAAGCTAGACAGGGGTTGTAGGTAATTCCCCCCCTAATGCCAAGTAATGGGACATTAGGGAATTCACCACAACAATCAATGATGATGACATTTTATCTGGACCGAGAACACCAATGTACATCAGAATGTGTGAGGGTCATCAACCGTTGTGACCACCTTAAACCCTGTTCATTCTTCAAGACTGATTGTGGAAGGTGAGAAATAAACCACCTTGCTAGGAGAGGAGTACAACACATGAGAACACCTCTTTTCCTCATTGTTCGTGTGTAAAATGAGTGTAGGATGTCCCCAAGCAATGTAGGTATGGGATTCTTGGACATGAAAATCTTGACAGCATTCACATCTATAAGTTGATCAGGGTTTGGGAACAATACCAACCCATAGATGAGAAGTGCCACAATCTCTTCAAAGGATTGTAGATCAAGAGAATTCCAGCAGTCTTGTGCCTTCTCAAACAAGAATTTTGCCAAGAAGCCCTTGACACCACCTCTGGTTTCCCAATGCCCCTTGATGTCAGATGGTTGCAAGTGTAATGCTTGAGCAACATCTTCAGGCTTTGGTTCTTTTTCCGTACCGTTGTAGGGTAGTTGATTAAGAATAGGAATTCTCAGGAGTTGAGAAAATTTCTCCAAAGTAGGCACCAATTGATAATCAGGGAATGTGAAACAGTGGTGTAGGGGGTCAAAGAACTGGAAAAGTACTTTCACCATGTCTTCTTCAATGCCAGTGTTGACTAAGTTAAGGAGTCTACCATGTCTTTCACTGAAGAGAGAATTCTCTGGAATCCTGGAAGTAAGCTCTTTGAGTTGAGGAGGGATCCTCACAAGGTTGACTTGAATTGTTTTCCTGCGAAGAGATTCCATGACCTACAAAACAAGAACAAAGATGAAGATCCAAACCCTTGAAATGGTTAGTGGATGCATATGATGCTTTATGATGTTCATGATGTATGCACAAACACATGTACAAGCAAGTCACACAAAACCCTAGTTTCAGGCTTGCATGAGGTTTCATAGGTAAGTACCCTCTTGAGTTTAGTTGGGTCAAAACTTGTCCTATAAATAGTAACTGGGTTCTAAGGAGCTCAATATCATTGGATTGCTTTCTGTGTTCATTGTTTTGGTTTAGCCACTTAACTAGCGACCACAATATTCCAAGAAAACAACCCTCAATGAGTGTAGTATCGAGTATCTACCAACTTCGGACTGCACCAAAGCCGGTCATCTCACTACCCCTAATAAAAGGCCAAGATGGTCAAGTAAGGTTCTAGTTCATTAGTGCTTAATGACATCACTCAGCGGCCCCATATTCTCTTTGATTGATTCAAAGGCTACCGATACTCACAAATATGTCGCACTAATATAACTATTGCTTCAACCGTGTCGGTATACCCCATACAGTTTCCACAACGTATTGCTATCTATGAATGTTTCCCAAATCCGGGTGGAGGATTTCAAGCCCAAACAAGAGAACCAAAATGTAAAACAATCAAAGCAAACAATAATCACGCAAAGGGTGATCTAAGCCCTAAGGTTACTCCACTTTCAATTTTTCCCCAGCAGAGTCGCCAGTTCTGTGATACGGTGGGAGAACTGACTTGGGATTTTGCGTTTATGTTCGCAAATGTTTCAGTTTAGCAAGAGTCGCCACCGACTTTTTATTTTATCCTAAGGAAATGTCAAAAAGCACAGGAAAGACCTTTGAGATGTTTTCTTGGGTTCGGGGAGTAGATTATAGAAAGGGAAGGTATTAGCACCCTTTCTATCCATGGTTATCCATGGGCTCTTAGTTACTTGCTTAGATCACTTGCTTTTCATTTTCAATTGTTTGAAATGGTGCATTATGTGTGATTTTGGAAAATGTTTCGAAAAGAGGCCATCGTGTTGGCAACCTTTGTAATGATTCTTTGTTTGAATGTATACAAAGGTGTTTTTGTCTTTTGAAAAGTTTTCAATGTTTGAAAGTAGGGTTTTGAAATTGTGTTGTGGAGTGCGTTTTGAAAAGTAACAAGGATGTTTTTTGCAAGCTTGATCAAGTAGCTAAGAGCTATCTACCCTATTTTACTCAAAGATCTTTCTTATGTTTTTAACCCTTTTAACAGTGTTGTTTCACCATTGTATTTGGTGAACAACCTTGTGTTAGGATGTTAACAGGACAGGCGCGGGTCATCGTATAGACCATGATAGCAATTGTGTTAAGTGTCTTTGACAATTTTTGAGGGACTTGATCATTTTTTGTTTAGGCAACTCAGATAGCGTCATCGAGGGACTATGATCTTTTTTTGTTTTGTTTTTGTTTTGCCAAAGTACTCAACATGCAACCATGGCCCATTTTTTTGAAGGAAACAAGTGGATGAAACCCTAGGGGTGTTTGTGTGCAAGTGTGCTTGATTGGATGATTTTGTCTTTGATTTTTTTTTGGTGGTCTATTTATTGATTTTATCTTGCATTTACATTTGAAAGCGATAAATTGAAGAAATGTAAAATCCTACGCTATTACAATATTTAGGGGGTGGGGGTACAAATTTATGAATGGGGATTGCAAATAAAAATAAAACCCTAAATTACTATTACAACCACATTGGAATACATACAAGAAAATATTAAATGAACTTGTTTTGTTTTAAGAAAATGTTTTTTTTGTTTTTTTTTTGTTTTAAAAAATAAAGTGTGAACGAAAATATTTTTGGTGTTTTACTGATTAATGAAAAAGAGGGTGCCAGCGAGAAAAAAAAAGAAAAAAAAAGAAAAATAACAAGGGGAAAAAAAGGGATCAGCGTGTTGCTGAAAGGAAGTCAGAAGTTCTGACCCAGGCGTGCTGCAGAACATAAACTTGTTAGCGAAAATGTATGGGTCAGAGGTTCTGACCCTGGCACGCTGCAAAACAGAAACTTGTTAGCGAAAATGTATGGGTCAGAGGTTCTGACCCTGCTGGGAACACAATAATTTTTAGAAGTTCTGATATTGCTGATAACAAAACAGGCTCCAGAGGCGCTGGTGCCAATGTCAGAACTTGGTCTCCCTCCATGCTAGTCAGAACATCTACAATTTGGTTATTTCTCCACAAAAAAGAAGACATTCCTAGGACAGCTTCAGCAGGTGTCATAGCATTTCAGAAATCAGAACCAAAAAATCAAAGGCAAGTTATGAACTGATTCATTCTCTACTTAAGCGTACAGATGCGTGAAAATCTCAGAACATGTACAACATCAGAAGCATGATATCTACATTGTGTTTTTGATCATGCAAATCTGGTAATGCTTAGGCAAGGTGGTGAGAGTCAGCAAGTGCTTACCTTGCAGCTGGAAGAAGCTCTGTGAACTGGAGTTAGCCTTAACTCTGATGACGTTTTGAGTAGCTTCTTTGAATGGATGGATGGAGGGTATATAGTGGTATGAATACAGAAGTTATGGAAGTTTCCAACGTGTGGGTCAGAAACTGTATGAAAGGTTTTTTAGTCAAGAAATACTTTGAGAACTAATGGAGTTTGAAAGCAAGGTGTGATCGGTGGATCTGGAACTGACTGTTTAACGCTGGTTCGCGAAATGTCGCGGAAGCAAGAGTCGCCACCGTCTTTTATTTTCTCCAAATGGAAAGGACAAAAGCACAGAAAAATTCCTTAAAGAGATTGCTCTCGGTTCGGGAGGTAGGTTATAGAAAGGGAAGGTGTTAGCACCCTTTCTATCCATGGTTATCCATGGGCTCTTAGATACTTGCTCACTTGTGTTTTCAAAAATGGTTTGTTTGCTTTTCAACTGTGGGTTTTAAAAAAGTTTCTTTGAAAATTTCAGTTCGACTCTTGTATCGGTCCTCAAGAGTGTTTGAAAAATTGCTTTCGAAAGCTTTTGAAAAGGTGCCGGTGTGAAAAGTATTTTTGATTTGTTTTGAAATTAGAGAAAGTATCTAGAGTTGTCTACCTACCCTAAGGAATTCGTCCGTGTAGATGTCCTTTAAAGTAGTGCCATCCCACCATTGAGAGGTAGGTAGCACCACCGTTGGAGGTGTTCGGGACATGGTGATCACCAGAGCAATGGGAAGACACCTTAGAAGCTACCCTCATGCCAGGTTCCCGGATCATGAGGACTTACTAAGACATCCTCTACTCGACGATCACCTTTCGAGGCAAGGCAACCGTGAGGCGTACCCTAGGGGTGGTGTGTGCGATTTGTGTGTCGTTTTCATTTGCATTTATCTTGTCATGTTATTGGTTTTCTACGCTTGTTTTTATTTTGTCCATACATTCTTTCATGTCATTTGTTAACAGTTAAAATATTTGCGGGAAAGATAAAATTCTAAGCTATTACAAAAGGCGCGGGTCCACATCGCCAAAATTAAACCGGACCCGATTTGACAGAAAAATAAAGAAAGAAAAGAAAAGTGCGAGAAAATTAAAAGGTTACATGGCCTTGGGAGAGATACATAAATATTTAAGCGAAATAAAAGAAATATGCGAATTAAGAATTAAATCGAAACGAGGGCGTTGGACCCTTTTTGCAAAATTAAATTAAATGGTGACATTAATTAATTAAAAAAAGAAAAGGAATTGTTTTTTTGGTATTTTTAGTATTTTAGGATTTAGTAAAAGAAAAGAATTAATTGAAATTAATATTAACCCTAATCCTAATGGCTTTTAATTTATTTAAGAAAACATTGAATTTTAACCTAAATTAACCCTAATTTTTATATACAAATTTACTTATAAAAATAAATAAATAGTTAATTATTTAATTATTATGAAAGAAAAATAAAAAGGGTGAAAAATTAATTAAACCTAATTCTATGTTTTTTTAGATTTTATTATGAAAATATTAATTTAAACTCTAATTTAAAACTAAATAATTAATGAATTTATTTACAAAATACTAAAATAAAATATTTATTATTTTTTCCTCTTTCCTGATTTTTTATGTGTTTTTTATATTTTATGAAAATAATTAATTAAATTGAACAAAACAATTATTAAAAGAAATAGAATTAAATTAAATAAAAAAAATATGGCAAACCTAGGGGGGTTGTAGTCCCCAACATGGAGGTTTGGCCTTAGTAATCTGGCCCATTTAGCAAGGCCTGGTGGACTTTTTGAGTAACATGTGGCGCGTTGACTGGGACTCACCATGCACCTTGGATCTGGACCCTTGATTTGGATGTAACTGGCATGTGGATGGATAGATGATGAAGGAAGATGATGGTCCTTAATATTATGCCTGCATGTGATTATGAATTGAAAAATAATATTGAAAGTGTGAAGACCTGGGGCTCGAACCCAGGTCATGTGCTTTGCCACCACTATCACTTGCCAGCTGAACCAAATTCGCGTTGTTAATATATAATAACAAGCAAATAATATAAAAGAAAAACAATGTGTTAGTGGTTCAAACGCGCGAAATATTTAAACGTTCCAATCAGTGCCTCCCACGTAATCGTCTTCTTCGTGGTTTTTTTTATTTTTCTGAAACAAACACATTAAGCCACGGTTTTCCAACTGTTCTCCTAGGCACGCTTTGGAAAAATAGCGATTAGGCCTAGGAGGTCCATAAATTAGGCGCGATGGTGGGTTTATGATCGTTTGAGCATGCTGAAGTCAATGGTCTAATTCATATGCTCCAATTTTTCCTCGTTTGAAAATCCCTAATTTGGAATCCTGTAAACCCTAACAATTGGCAATGGTGAAATCGTACACAATGCATAAAAATACAATCAAAGTATATGGTTAGCTTGCAAATGCTTCACTGATCACGAATATATGAATAAAACGTCATGAAAGTGCATAGAATGTAAAACACGATAATGAAAAAAAAGTGAGAAAGGTTAGCTTCTGTACAACGATTCTTGAGGTTTTGATGAGCGTTTATGATTGGGACACGTTCAATGATGCTTGAGCAAGCTATTGAAACAAGAATTCTGCCTTGAATCGCCCTCTAATGTGATTTTCAGAATTGAGGTTTTAGAGAAAAATTTCAAGTTTTGTTTATGCTCTTCTGCGCAGCTTAGTGTGTATGAACATTAGGGTTGTGTTCCTGGCTTATGTATGAATCAATTAGGTTAAGAAACTTGATCAGAATCTCTTGCAATCATGGTTTTAGAGATTTGATTTTCAAGATTTTTTTCAATCTTTTTTTTCATGCTATTTTTGTATCAATCATATCCAATTGCTCCAATTCTTTCCATATTGACTTATGCACGAAATCTTGAGAATAAAACAAGTACAAAAAGATTTGTTAGGTTAAGTTAAATATTTTTCACATATTTAATTGATTTAAGTGAATTATTATAAATAAAAATTCAAATAAATAAATAAAAAATGAGAAAATACTTCCCTTTGGGCCAAGTGGTCGTGCACATGCCATGGATGATGATTTGTGGAGGAAAAATGGGCCCATTAGCATTTTTAGGTCATTTGAATCAATGTTGACTTTTCAAAATATCCAAAAATTTCCCAACTTCCACAAGGCATAACTTGCTCAACTTTTAAGATTTTCTCATGTTCTTGGACATTTTGGAAAGGTATTTGAGTCCTCTAACCAATGCCTTTGGTCCCATGTCATTTTGATTTACCAATCTCAAGTTATGGCCTTTGACTTAAAGTCCCTTTTTGTTGACTTTTGAAAATGACCTATAATGTTGAAATTGATAACTTTTTGTGAGAGCATTTATTGGACTTGAAGTATGAAGATGAGTTGTAGGAAATGTCTTTCTCTTCAAAATGAGCTTTGGATGGAATTTTTCTGATAATCCATGTGAAAGTTATTCCCTGGTCAATTTCAGTTGACTTTTTCAGCTGTCCAAATAAGGAAACTTTTGCATCTTGATGATTTTTGAGCCAAATTTTGAGAATCATGATCAAGCATTGATCAAATGATGTTTATGGCTTCAAAATGATATGTTGACCAAAAATTTGAACTTTTGACTGTCAAATGACCATTTTGCCCCTACAGTTGACTGTAGTGCAATTAGGGTTTTTGACTGTGCAATTTTGAGCTGATTGTCTTGAAACTTGATATGAGGATGCTTGACCATATTTATAGGCATGTGAGACTTGATTGGACCTCTGAAAACTTCATTTTCTTGACTAGAACACAAACCCTAGTTTTGACTGTATAGGAGATCTTTGACTGTGCAACCCTTGGGGAACTTTGCAGCTTGACTTGGTAATTTCTTGGAGAATATGGGAGGGAAAATTTTGGGGTACAACACAAGGGATCCAAAGTTAATGGTTTGTACGTTGTGTTTACAGTTTTTTTGAAACTCTAGGAATTTTGGGCAGAGGTTCAAGACTTTTCTTTCTCAAACTTTCTGTCTCTTTTTAGCAATTTTTCTAGTCCCCTTCTCAGTGACCAATGGCCTTCTATTTATAGGCAAAGCTTTGTGTTTTTTTTTTAAAATGTCAAGTGGCGCCAATATCATGCATTAGATGCTGACTTACTCTTGAAGCAAATTCCAAAAAGGTTGTGGTGATTGACAGCCTGTAGCCTTGGCTGGATTAATAAGCAAGGATTAAGGAAAAGTGAACCTATAAGCAAAATGTAGCGTATGGGCCTTTACCTAATCCTGCCCAAAAGTATTTCTACCCTACACGTGGAGGGATCCTTTGGACGAAGACTCAAGAGTGGTTTTGAGCATTAATGAGCATTAAATGATGATGAGATTCGTCAAAAATCAGAAATCTTGTAATATGAGATTTGCATCATTACTTAAATCTAGGCAAAAGTTCCATTTCAACATAGTCTAGGACAAAGTACCCAAGTTCTGATCTTGATATCCTGTTGCCTTAGCAAGTTCTGAGGAATCCCCAAGCTTTCCAGCATGTTCTGAAGGAGCTTTCAGATTTTTCATCATGTTTTATAATCTTCTGGCAACTTCTGACTGAGCTGGCGTAGATGCTGAAGGGCCACATTCTGACTGAATGTTATATTCTGAAACACACTTACAACTTCTGACTGCTCCTACCTGGAGGCTAGCTCAGAAGTTCTGAATGGTCATTTTTCTTAAATACTTTAGAAAAATTCTAAGCACTTAGAATTTAACTTTTCCAAGGTAAAATTTGACTTTTGACCTTCTTGATGAAACAAACTTCATATTCCAACATGTCTTGATGAAATATGATTTTTGAGATTTTGATTTTGATCCAAAAACTAAAGTTTGACTTCTCAGCGTGTAAATGACCATTTTGCCCTTGTAAATGGATTGCTTGGAAAGAAATGATAATTCAAGGCTTGGATTTGTATGAGAGAAAACTTTGAGAATCCAGGGTGATTTCCTGAGAAATGAGATGGCAAATTTTGGGGTACAACACTTAGAATTATAGAAGTTGAGGTTATGGGGGTATTTGGATAAATGTGTAGAAACATAGGGGTGTGTGGAATAATATAGATTACTATTATTATATTTTATAATAGTAATTAAATAATTATTTATTGGGTTAGTTATATTATTTGGGATATATTAGAGTGAGAAGAAGAGAAATAGAGTCAGTACATGAAATAGAACAAAAGTGTAGAAGTTAGAAGAGGAGAAAGGCACTAGGAAGATAGGGCAAGGATTTCACCGTAGAAATTAAGAATCAACCAAGAATTTAAGGTAAGGGGAGATTCTAACTTTATAAAAGGTTCCCTAATTATGGGGTATGGTAGGATCTAGGTTGCATGATTGTATGTTTTGATTTCTCCCTATTTGGTTGTTTTGAGGTTTTTCCCATTGATGGATTTTTGGTGATTTTGATGTGCTTTTGATGGAATTAGATGATATGAATTGGTTAGGATTGATAGATAAATGTTGGTGAGTAATTAGCATGCTTAAAAGATAAATTTTGATGTGAAAATCATGAATTTTGGGTGTTGAAACATGGGAGGATAGTAACTGGATATTGCATGATTTTTCTCTGTTATCGCAGGATAACTGGTTACCCATATATGGTAACTGATTACCATATCAAAAGTTGGAACACGGATGGCTACTGACTTGCAGTAACTGGTTATCGTAAGTGGATGACCAGTTACCGCAAAGAAATTTGAAAAGAAACAAGGTTACTGTCTTGCGGTAACCGGTTACCGTAACTGGGTAACTGGTTACCACTACTACTGACAACATTTTTGGAAAACTTCTATGAAATTCTGGCAGCAGATACTTAATGTCACAGTGAATGTTATGACACCGTATCTAACACTCTTTAAGACAGTAAATTTAAAAGCAGTAAAGAACACAGTCAATTGTTTACCCAGTTCAGTGTGTAACAACACCTACTCTGGGGGCTACCAAGCCAGGGAGGAAATTCACTATAAGAGATATTAATTCAGGAATAAACCAACCAGTTTATCTCCTTCACTTAAGACCTACCCAATGCAACTTCAATCTAAGTTCAACTTAAACCTGAGTTCCTACTCACTCCCTCTCAATCACAGCAGTGATACTAAACAATTGATTAATGAAATTCTGAAGACACTCTTCAGTACATACACTTGATTTTGCTTCACAGCTTTAATCAAGTGACAATCACTCGTGCTTCAAAGCTTTGAGTGATACACAACCCTAACTTGACTTTGCTTCAAAGCTTTAATCAAGTAACACAAACACTCGTGCTTCAAAGCTTTGAGTGATACACAACCCTTACAATCAAATACTACTCCAAATCACTTATCACAATGATAATTGATTGGCTCACAATAGTTACAACTATACAGTCCCTTATTGATCTTCTGTCAAAAAGTGTGCTTCACCAACAGTCTTCATGAGGAATATATAGGCAGCTATTCTTCAGTTAGGGCTTCCACGAAAATAGCTAGGGTTAATTAGGGTTAACCTCAATACTTGGTCATAGGTCTTTAACAACCAGATTAGGGTTAAGCAGAGTTAACCTAATGTCCACGTGAGAATCTGATCTGGACTGTATAAACCAGATTCCTGAAAATTCTCAGAAATAACAAATCTGCACAAATGTTAGATCAGTACAGGATGTCTTAACATTGGTTATGACAACAAGAATCCTGTTTACTGATTTTGGTAGAATGCAATAAATATGATCATTGCTTAATGATCAGATAAACACTCATATTGAGTAGCTCCTGTATGAGATTCTTTTTCTGCAGAATGTACCTTGTATCCCAGAATGTTATGACATCAGTCATGACATTCACACAACTTGTTTTACCAAAAAAAATGCCAACAACCAAACACTTACATTCTAAAACTCATAACTTTTGCCTCGGGTGTCTGTTTGACGCGTCGTTTGGACCGTTAGAAAGAAAAAACAATTTCCTATCTTATAAAAATGACTTATAATACACTAGTTAATTATTTCATCGACATTGATACTTATCTATGAGTGTGTGTTTTGATTTATATGGCATGAATTATGTTGTTGTTAAGTACGATGATTTCTTTGATTTTGCGACATGATATACACGATAATGATGATGACGATAGCCTGTAATTGGTGAACTTGTGATGAGTAAGAATGACAAATGTGAAGTATGTTATTTCATGATAGTGTCTCATGTATTCATAAAGCGAAGGCGTGTATTGGCGAGTGAAGGCGTGTATTGGCGAGTAAAGTTGATTGCCCTAAAATGACATTATTATGATGAGGGTTCTACCCTGTTGGTACCACATGCATTGAGTCAATGTCGGTCTTTTGCATTATATTATGATTTATAATTCGATGGGTGAATATTGATGAAAGTATGTATTATATTACAATGGATGTTATGTGCTGATTATGTACTTGAATCTTTACCTGCTCATTATTACGCTTCCTCTTATATTGTTATGATATCTCACCCTTTTTGTTTCAATGTTACCTCCACGTGGGTAATGTGCAAATGATCCAAAGTAGCTAAAGATCGAATTTTAGCTGAGGAGTTCCTTCAGTTGCGTAGATTGAGTCGGGTCTGCTCTGATATATAACACTTGGGGGTTGTGCGTGACTTGTTTTGTTATGTTAGGAGTGAACATGTATTGCTTCGTTGTTTGAATTATTTTGTGATTATGCTGATGTTTGAAAGATAATAATTATAACTTCGATTGGAAAATTGAGATGACTATTTATTGATGTTTTTCCGCTACAAATAAATACGTTGAAGTTTAAGACTTATGAGCATGTGATTTGTGTTGCATATCCTAATTTTGAGCATGTGTGATTGGTGAAGCATATGACATCCTATTTGGTTGATGTTTATTTAGAAATTAATTTAATGTATTATTATATAAATTATCAACAGGGAAATAGGGTGTTACAATTGGTATCATAGCAGGTCAATTCGTCTGGCCAGGTTGTTGAGTCGTTAGTGTAGTGTGACGGTGGAATACTGTCGATGTTTTTGTCTTATTGGTAATTTGATGTTGTGATGTGAAGCAGAGCAATGGAATGAAGATGCAATGGTTCACTCGCTAATGTGTTGTAGGTGTTGGCTCAGGCAATGCAGAATCAACCTAACATTGGTGGGAACAATGGGGCTCGTGCTTTAGAAACTTTCCAGAGGAATCATCTATCTACGTTTAAAGGGAATCATGATCCTGAAGGAGCACAAGAGTGGCTCAAGGATATTGAGAGAATATTTCGGGTTATGGACTATTCTGATACACAGAAAGTGCATTTTGGTACGCATATGCTGGCACGAGAGGCTGATGACTGGTGGATTGCTACTCGCTAGAGGCTGGAAGGCACAAGAGAGGCTATTACTTGGGCTGTGTTTCGCAGGGAATTCTTGGTGAAGTATTACCCAGAGGATGTCCGTGGGAAGAAGGAGATTGAATATCTGGAACTGAAACAAGGGGATTTATCTGTAGCTGATTATGCTGCCAAATTCGTGGAATTGGCAAACTATTATCCTCATTAGAATGAAGAGACTACTGAATTCTCAAAGTGCGTGAAGTTTGAAAACATAATGCGTTCAGAAATCAAGAAGGTAATTGGGTATCAGCGGTTTCGTAAATTTCCAGATTTAGTGAACAACTGCAAGATTTATGAAGAAGATAGTGAGGCTCGCTACAAGATTGTCACTGAGAAGAGAGGCAAGCAACAACAATATTGTGGGAAGCCTTACAATGCTCTGACTGATAAAGGAAAATAGAAAGCTACTGATGGTAGGAGGCCGAGTGGGAGAGGTGCTTCTGCTGGTATTGTGTGTTACAAATGTGGAAGACTTGGTCATCGGAGTAGTGAATGCAATACTGAAGTGAAGAGGTGTTTCTGTTGTGGCAAAACCGGGCATAAGATAACCATATGTAAACATAAGGAAGTAATATGTTTCAAATGCAGTGAAAAAGGACATATCAGTGCCCAGTGCTAGAAACCTAAGAAAGACTGATCCGTTGGGAAAGTGTTTACTTTAGTCGTGACTCAGACATCTAGTGGAGACCGCTTGATCAGAGGTATATGTTTCATTAATTATACTCTTTTAATTACTATTATTTATATTGGTGATACACATTGATTTATTGTTATTGATTGTCCTAAAAAGTTGAGTCCTGTATTATCTTCTATGAATGGGGTGATGGTTGTCGATACTCTAGCTAAGGGATCAGTGATTACTTCTCTAGTATGATTGAAATGACCCTTGTCGATAGAGATTTTGTTTTCGATCTAGTTTGCCTACTGTTGACTGGTCTTGACGTGATTTTAGGTATGAACTGGTTGGAATATAACTAGGTTCATATTAACTGTTATAACAAGTTGGTGCGGTTTTCTACTCCTGAAGAGGAAGATGGATATGGTTTCTTATCTTCCAGACAGATGAAGGAGTTGTTGCGGGACGAAGCTCAATTGTTTTCTTTAATGGTGTCCTTATCCATTGAGAATCAGGCTGCAATTGACGAGTTACATGTTGTGTGCAAATTTCCCGAAGTTTTTCGTGATGATATTCCAGATGTGCCGCCAGAAAGAGAAGTAGAATTTTCAATTGATCTTGTACCTGGTACCAAATCTATTTCTATGGCACCATACAAGATGTCAGCGTCCGGATTATCATAATTGAAGAAGCAATTAGAATATTTGCTTGAAAATAAATTTGTGAGGCCAAGTGTATCTCCTTAGGGAGCTCCGGTATTACTTGTGAAGAAGAAAGATGGCAGTATGAGGTTGTGCGTGGATTATCAACAGTTGAATAAAGTGACAGTCAAGAATAGGTGTCCACTTTCGAGAATAGACGACTTATTGGATCAATTGGTGGATGCACGTGTATTTATCAATATTGATCTGAGATCGGGTTAAAACCAAATTCGAGTGAAAGACGAAGACATTTAAAAGGCAGCTTTCAAAACTCGGTATGGATATTACGAGTATTTAGTGATGCCTTTCAGTGTTACCAATGCGCCAAGAGTGTTCATGGATTATATATGAACCACATCTTTAACACTTATTTAGATCAGTTTGTTGTAGTATTCGTCAATGATATTTTGATTTATCCTAAATCTGAAGGGGAGCATGCTGAACATTTGCAGATTGTATTGCAAGTATTGAAAGAGAAGAAGTTATATGCCAGGTTTTGAAATGTGAGTTCTGGTTGACAGAAGTCAGTTTTTCTTGGTCATGTTATTTCAGGTGATGGCATTGTTATAGATCCGTCTAAAGTAGACGCAATGTTGCAGTGGAAAGCTCCAAAATCAGTTACGAAGATTAGAAGCTTCTTGGGTTTGGCCATCTATTATAGGAGATTCATTAAAGGTTTTCTAAGTTGGCACTTCAGTTAACTCAGCTAACTTGTAAAGGTATAGCATTTGTGTGGGACATACAATGTGAAGAGAGTTTTGTTGAGTTAAAGAAGAGATTGATGATGGCTCCGATTTTGATATTACCTAATCCTGAAGAACCGTTTGTTGTATATTGTGATGCTTATAAATTGGGTTTAGGTGGTGTGCTTATGCAAAATGATAGAGTAGTCGCTTATGCAACGAGACAGTTGAGAATCAAAGAGAGGAATTATCCAACTCATGATCTAGAATTAGTTGCAGTAGTGTTTGTGCTGAAGATTTGGAGACATTATCTATATGGTTCCAGGTTTGAAGTGTTTAGTGATCATAAGAGCTTGCGGTATCTATTTGATCCGAAGGAATTGAACATAAGACAGATGAGATGGTTGGAGTTGTTACAGACTATGACTTTGGCTTGAATTATCATCCAGGTAAAGCTAATGTAGTAGCTAACGCTTTGAGTCGAAATATTCTGCATATGTCTGCTATGATGGTTAGAGAACTAGAGTTGATCGAACAATTTAGAGACATGAGTTTGGTCTATGAAGTGACACCGCAGAGTGTGATGATAGGGATGTTGGAGATTAACAATGACTTCTTAGATAATATTAAAGAAGCTTAAAAGTTAGATGTGAAGTTGGTAGATTTGATGGTCGAGAGTAACAAATATGAAGATATTGACTTTAAAGTAGATGCCCAAGGTGTGTTGCGATTCTGAAACATGATTTGTATCCCTGATAATGATGATATGAGGAAGATGATTCTGGAAGAGGGCCTTAGAAGCAATTTGAGTATTCATCCGGGAGCTACCAAGATGTATCATGACTTAAAGAAGTTATTTTGGTGGTCCGGGTTGAAACGAGATATGGCACAGTTTGTGTATGCATGTTTGACTTGTCAAAAATTGAAAGTCGAACATCATAAACCTGCAGGGTTGCTGAAACCTTTAGATGTTCCGAAATGGAAATAGGATAGTATATCTCTGGACTTTGTGACGGGGCTGCCAATTACTCCAAGAGGACACGATGTGGTTTGGGTAATTGTTAACAGGCTAACAAAATCAGCTCTTTTCATTTCAATTAGTACCAATTTTCTTGTGCCAAAGTTGGCAGAGATTTATCTCCGCGTGACCGTGAAGCTACACGGTGTTCCATCCAGCATTGTGTCAGATAGAGATCCGAGATTTACTTCTTCTTTTTGGAAGATTTTGCAGGATGCATTAGGGTCGAAGCTGAAATTGAGTTTTGCATATAATCCACAGACAAATGGTCAGACGGAGAGGACTATTCAGTCGTTGGAAGATTTGTTAAGGGCTTGTATTATTGGGCAATTGACCTAAAAATCAACTGTATTAGGGAAAAAGTCAACCATAGCCAATTTACAGTCAAACTTCATAATTTTTTATCCACATCAACATTTTAAACTCATATGTATCATTTGATCAAGTTTGGACCATAATTCCTCAAGAAATTTGATCAAATCATCAAAAGGGCAAAATGGTCAAAATTAGGCTTTGACTGGGAAAGGGAAACTTCTGATTTTAGACCTAGCAAATGATCAATTGGTTTAAGGCATGATCTCAAGAGTCCAATTGAATAATTTTTACCTAATTACATGGCTCAAAACATTGCTCAAGTCCAAAGGATTGATAAATGAGTTTTGCAGTCAACTGATCAAAAGTCAACTGTATACTGAAAAGTCAAACTTTGACTTTTTGGTCAAATTCAATGTCAAAGATCACAATTCATCAAAGCATGTCAAAATATGAAACTTATTCATCAATAAATCAAAAAGTCAAGATTTCATTTTGAAAAGTCAAAGTTTTCTAACTTAGAAATTTTTCTAAGTGTTTAAACTTCACGTTTTTTCATAACTTTAAGCCAATTTTTCACCATGATGCAAGATGATTCAAAAGAAACTTTCAATATGAAAGTTGTAGATCTCCATGAAATCTATAACTTTTCTTCACACAACTTCTCCTAAAAGTGCTTGGATCTTAAGTTATTAATTCATAAAGTCATGGTCATGAAACAAAAACACTTAGTGAAATTTTGCCCTAATTTGGTCAGGATTTTGACCTAACTTCATGGAACTTTTTCATATAGTTACAAAGGTAATTTTAAAAAGTGATTCAAATATGGGTTGTAGAGAATATTAAAAGCTTTCCAAAATGTCCAAGAACTCCTTGATATCATTCTTGAGCAGGGAGGATCGAAGAGATGAAGTTAGGGTTTTATCACTTGAATTACAAGTCATTTTTTATGAACACGTGAACCAAATCCATGCTAGGCTGCATAATCTTTGCTTTGCAGGCCTCAAACTTATTTTTCACTCCATAATTAAATGTTTACACATCTGTTAGGGCTTTGATCCAAGCAATTGAGCTATTATCAGAGTTGCATTTCCATTAATGGCACAAAGTTAACATTGCCATTCTTTTAAAGCAAGCTTTTTGCATAAAGTCCATTCTTGAGCCTCTAACTTATTCCCTCTGATCACACTCCATCCACAAAGTCAGAAGCAAGCTTGTTTAAAGAATAACCACTATATGAACCAAGTACAAGGCATGGAAACTTATTTTGTCAAAAAATCACATGTTGAACTTAAACATGCAAATTTGAATTCTGATCAACTAGAGCACTCCAAACTTGTTGCTTATAAATAGAGTCACTATTTGTGAGCTAAGGGACGAGTTTTAGCACCCTGAAACACTCCTAAATTCCCTCTAAGCCAGAAATTTCACAAAAAACTCCATTGATACACAGTTCTGACCTTAAACTTGTATCTCTCATTTCCATCGTGCGTTTTCCCTCAAATTCATTCCTAAAGCTTCCTTACATCAAATACAACTCATCCCCATCCTTATTCCAGAACTGTAACACTATTTACCATAACCTCCATAACCAAAAAACAGAGTCTGCAATTTGACTCCTACAGGCCATTTCAACCACTCTCAACTCAAGAAAACCATTGCATTAGCTTCCTAAGGACTTGAGGAAGCTAGCCTGATCATCCCCACTATCTGAAACAAGCTCAAATCCATTTCACGATTTCCAGTTTTGAGGTATTTTTCTTGAACTTCTATCTTCATATTTAGGCATTGTTAGGCTTGCATTTGTGAAGATAAAATGTAGACATCATTGCCCTGAAACTATACATGTCCATAGATTTCTTTTATATTGATTGAGCTTGGAGAATTTTAGGTTTGAATCTCTGAAAAAAGTTAGGTTAGAATTTGGTACTTTTAGAAATTCTCATTCATCTTTGATTTATAGCTTATGATATTTATATAGTTGGATTCGTATGGAAAAATGGAGCAACTTTCATGTTTGTTGAGAAATGAGCAAGTTACAGGATCCATGGTTGGAGGTTGAAGATGAAGTCATTTTCAGGACTTGACTTATGTTATGTATTATTTGTTTTGTTTATGTTAACGGATGTATAGCCACCTCAGTGGTAGAAGCGCGCGCCTGTGACTTGAGGGGTCTGGGTTCGAGCCCCAGTGGTACCCTTTTGGATTTTTTTACATTTTCTTTGCATTCTAACTTTTTGGACAAGGCGCCTGGGCCTCCTTTGGGCTTTTTACTTTATTTTCTTACTGCTAACCTCCCTATTTCATTTACACACCCCTGACCTAGTTTTATTTTCTTTTTCTTATTTTTTTGTTTTCTTAAGTATTTTTCTAATATTAAAAAATCATAAAAAATATAAAAATAGTAAATTTATATTTTGACATAGTTTATTTATTTTTTCTCACAAAAATTATTTTATTTAATCAATACTTTATTTATTTTACTAATTATCTTTGTAAATTTAATTAAAAATAGGTTTTAGTTATTTTCTTTTACACCATTAAAATTTATTATTTTAAAACAAAAAAGGACCAAAAATATTTTATAATACTATAATTTATTTTCAAGACAAAAATACCAAAAAATTACTTTTCTTATAAACTTAATTTCTTTTATTTTAACTAATAGATTTAGGGTTTTATTTAAAATATTTTCTTAGTAAATTTAGGTTTTACTTTTTACTATTTTAATTAATTATTTTTCCCTTTAATTAATTAGGTTAAAGTCAAAACTCATTTTCTCTAAAAAAATCCAAACAAATATCCATTTTCTTCACATTTTGCATTCTTGTATATTTATTCATTATGTACATTATTTACTTCAATTCTTGTACAAATTCAATATGGTTGTAATAGATTAATTAGGTTTATTTTCTTGAAATCCCCATTTATAATTTTTACACCCCTCCCACAAATATTGTAATAGCGTAGTAATTTTAAATTCCGCTATTTATCACTTTATATACAATTGCTAAGTAATTAGGGTTTGTATGGAAAGACTAAAACCAATCAAATAGAAAACCCTAATCAAAGACAAAATCAAGCATGAAAAACAATACACTTGCACACAAGCACCCCTAGGGTAAATCCACTTGGTTGCCTTTACAAAATGGTCATATTACGCATGTGAGGTATCTTAGCAAAAACAAAGTAAAATACACGATCATAGTCCCTCGATGACGCTATCTATGTTGCCTTTCAAATGATCTTAGTCCCTAACAGAGAATGCTAAGATACCTTGCAACATTTCTAATCATGGTTATACGATGACCCACGCTCGTCCCGTTTACATCCAAAGATAGGGTTACTTACCAAATCAATGGTAAGATAACAATGTCAAAGGAAAAAGAAAATGAACATGAAAGACTTTTGAGTAGGTAGAATGCTCCTAATTACTTGCTCAATCTTCAAAACATCCTTGCTATTTTAAAAACAAACACCTACACTCTCAAAACTTCTTACAAACTTGAAAACCTTTTCAAAAGGTTCAACATCTTTGTATACATTCTTATAAACGAGAATCATTACAAAGATTGCCTAAACAATGGCCTCTTTACAAAATAATTTCAAAAACCACACAAAGCACAATTTCAAACAAAAAGCAAGTGATCTAGCAAGTAACTAAGAGCCAATGGAAAACCATGGATGAAAAGGGTGCTAATACCTTCCCTTTTCATGATCTACCCCCCGAACTCAAGAAATAATCTCAAAGGTCTTTCCTGTAATTTTTCACCTTTCCTTTTGGATAAAACAAAAGTCGGTGGCGACTCTTGCTAACCGCATCATTTGCGATCAAACGCAAAACCTTAAAGTTAGTTCTCCCATCGTATCACAGAACTGGCGACTCTGCTGGGGATTATTCTAAAATTGGGGTTACCTTAGGGTTAGATCACATTTACTTGTTTACATTGTTTGACTTGTATGATTTACATTATAGTTCTTTATTTGGGTTTGAATCCTCTACCCGGATTTGGGGATACCTTATAGGTAAGTAGCAATACATTGTGGAAATTGTACGGGGTATACCGACATGGTCTAAGCAATATCTACATTAGTACGACATATTTGTGGGTACCGGTAGCCCTTGAGTTAATCAAGGAGAATACGGGGCCACTGAGTGATGTCATGAAACACTAATGAACTTTTAGAACCTTTACTTGACCAACTTGGCCTTTAGGACGTAGTGAGATGACCGACTTTGATGTAGTCCAAATTTGGTAGATACTCGATACTACACTCATTGAGGTTTGGTTTTTTGGGATATTTTGGTCGCCATTAAAGAGGCTTGTGCTGAAACAATGTTCAAGGAAACATACCAGTGATATTGAGCTCCTTAGAACCCGGTTACTATTACTAGGACAGGTTTGATCCAACTAAAACTCAAGAGGGTACTTACCTATAAGACTCCATGCAAGCCTAAACATAGGGGTTTGTTTGCTTTTTTTGTATATATTTACTTGTACATAACATCATGAACATCAAAACATCATATTCATTCACTAACCATTTCAAGGATCTTGGGATTTATCTTTGTTCTGTTTTGTAGGACATGGATTCTATTCGCAGGAAAACGATTCAAGTCAATCTTGTAAGGATCCCTCCACAACTTAAGGATCTAACTTCAAGGATTCCAGAAAATTCTCCATTCACCGAGAGACATGGTCGCCTACTAAACTTGGTCACCTCCAACACTGATGAAGACATGATGAAGGTGCTCTTTCAGTTCTTTGATCCCTTACACCATTGCTTCACATTTCCTGATTATCAACTTGTGCCAACTTTGAAAGAATTTTCCCAACTCTTGAGGATTGCCATTCTCAATCAACTACCTTTCAACGATATGGAAAGAGATCCAAAGCCATAAGTGATTGCTCAAGCTCTACACTGGCAACCATCTGATATCACAACTAATTGGGAAACAAAGAGTGGTGTCAAGGGTTTCCTAGCCAAGTTCTTGTTTGAGAAAACCCAAAGCTGTTGGAACTCTTTGGATCTGCAAGCTTTTGAGGAAATTATGGCTCTCCTCATCTATGGGATGGTTTTGTTTCCAAATCCTGACCAACTCATTGATGTGAACGCCGTCAAAATCTTCATATCCCGCAACCCAGTTCCTACTTTGCTAGGGGGCATTCTACATTCTTTTCACACTCACACTATGAGGAAAAGAGGTGTCCTTATGTGTTGCACTCCTCTCTTATCAAGATGGTTTATTTCGCATCTTCCCCAATCTGTATTAAAGAACGAGTAGGGTTCAAGGTGGTCACAAAGGTTGATGACGCTCAAACATTCAGACATCCATTGGTGTTCCCGATCTATAGAGAATGTTACTATTGTTGACCGTTATGGAGAATTCCCTAATGTCCCTGTTGTACCCCAAAATTTGCCCTCTCATTTTATTCAACACATTGCATATCTATATATCATAATAGCATTGCATATCCATACATCATGGCATGCACATACATATTATACATCACAATCTCATTTATTTTGAGAATATCATTACTCAATACATTTCACACATCATGACATTACATATGACTAACTCTTTACCTTTTAGGGAAAGATGCAATCAAGTTCTCACGAGTTCTTTTTGGTTCAGTCAAACCGGCACCAAGGTTTCTATTCCAGTTGCAGATATTCTAACATTTTCTCTGGTTCAGTCAAACTGACACCAAGGTTTCTATTCTAGTTGAAGATGTTTTAAGACTTTCGTCTGGGTCAGCCGAATCGCCGCTAAGATTCCCCTGATTTCTATTCCAGTCAAAGTTATTCCGAGACCTCTCCCAGGTTCAGTCAAATAGACACTAAGATTTCTCTCCCAGTTGAAGTTCTCACAAATTTTCTATGGTTCAGTCAAACCGACACCAAGGTTTCTATTCCAGTTGAAGATATTCCAACATTTTTTCTGGTTCAGTCAAACCGACACTACAGGTTTCTATTCTAATTGAAGATGTTCTAAGAATTTCGTCTGGGTCATCCGAATCGCCTCTAAGATTCCCCTGATTTCTATGCCAGTCATAGTTAATTTGAGACCTCTCCCGGTGAAACAACTGGCTGAAAATCATCAAACAATGAAGTCGCCATCAAACGTATTTTATTCCACATGTAGGGAAAGGTAAACATCGAGAAAACTTGAGAAGGCAGAAGTCACGGTCTTGCGACCGAGAGATTGGGTAAGGGAGTCTATTACGCAAGGGGAAGGTATTAGCACCCCACACGCTTGTATTACTCTATGGTATCCACTCTTGTTATTTATCTTATGGGTGTGTTTAAACTATGCTTACTGTCTACTATACTACTGAAGGGAGAATGCATGCAAAAGAAAGGGGGAAAAGAATGTAGGGAATATAAAATTATGCTCGCTTGGGCCCTACCCCAATAGATACGTATATGTTTTGAGGAATCAGAGCTACCGTAGTTCGGCTCTTATGTTTTTGTTTGTTTGTGTTTTTTAATGGACAATGTTAATCCCGCCTTCTGTCGTAGCTCGACCTTTGGAGATTTATGCGTTGGCACAGAAGTAAACTAATCATGTCCTTACCTGAAAAGGAATTTAGAGAGAAGGTGCTCGAGCGCACAAAATGGTTTGAATTAGTTTATGTTTTATTACCTTGAAAAATGGTTTAAGTATGATTAGCATGTTTTTGATTTGCTATGAAAATAAGTTTTTGTTTTAGATACAAGGATGCAAAAAGGGAAGAAAAGAGTCTGAGGGAGACTAGTCTACTTCTAACCTAATGTTATCATACAATGGTAGTCCTATGTCAAGGATGAAAGGGGAAGTTTCTACCTAATGTTAGCATGCATGGTTTGCAACCTAAGGTCTAACTTGCGTCTGAACGGAGCAAGCGCATCCTAAGGGAACATGGTATGTACAAGGATAAAGAAAACAAGCCAACAAACAGAGCACACCTAAAGAGATCCTGCCTAGGTTAGCATGTCGAAGAAAAGTCTAAAAACTATCCTATAGGGAGCATACAATGAGAGCGAAGTCGTGATCTCAGTTTCTAAATTGAGTGACTCATTGATTGGCAAGAAATAAAGTAAAGCGATAAAATCCTATAGGGAGCATGCACTGAGAGCGAAGTCGTGATCCCAATTTCTAAATTGAGTGATTCATCGATCAACAAGAAAGTAAACAAACACAAGCACAACACATATAGTAAATGAAGTGCGGGATGCTTGCTACGGGTCTTTAAACAGCGACTTCGAGCACACGCTCTTTATTTCCTACTTCACATGATATCTAGAAGGTGGTAAAGTGTGGAAATGAGGAATAAAATAGAGTTGTGACGATACCGAACAAAGAAGGTCTGTTGCCTCTTCAAAGCCACACAAGTGATAAGAAAACTCTACAGAAGTTACTCCGCATGAGTGATCATAGAATTAATCTCCAAGCATTCAACATTGCAAAAGTTGCATCAATATTCTATCACAAAATCTTAGCTAAAAAATGACAACGAAAATGATCATTAAACATGAAAATAATAGAAAACTCTAATGAAAATTCTAAAAAGAGGTCCTAAAGAATTCTAAACATTCTAATATTTTTGTATCATTTTTAAGTTATTTTGTCATAACAAAAACATTTAAAAAAAACTACAAAGCTCCTAAATATTAATATGAAGATATGAGTTCAAGGGGGATGAAAACTGAAGTCAGGGGGTGTCGTAATCAGGGTGCAGGCCCATCTGTAGAAGTGATCCATGAAGAGCATTTTTTGTTTGCAGCATTAGTGTAAAAAAAAAAGCTTCAGGCTTAAAGAAGGGTTCAATTCGGCCCAATAGACCAGCTTTTTTTTTGTGTTTGAATTTCAGGCTATCAAAAAAAGATTTGTGGGCCAAGGGAGATGTTTTGTTAGTTAGCCCAACAACATTATCTCATTTCAACATTTTTATTTAGCATATATTAAAAACAAATAAAAATAAAATAAGGAATTTAACTGAAAAAGAATTGAGAATGGATTAGGTCATTCTTTGTGCTACCATCCATCTCCTACAATTCCCTTCTCCCTCATCTCACCTGCCGCACATTATTCTCCCATCGATCCCTCTTCTTCTTCGCTCTCAATTTAACTTACAGCGACATCGGAAAATCAACCTTCTTCCTTACCTTACGGCGACAAACTTCCTTCGCCCTTTCGAACTCAACTTAGCCTCTTCTTTTGCCATCTTAATTTATTTTCTGGCCTCCGTACAAATCGTCTCCACTTCGCTCACCTTGACGAAAATCAAACCTTAAAAGAGAAAACGGAAATCGCAGGATATATGGAAGAAGCTTACCGTCTGGAGTTCGTCTGACGCGTCTTTGATGAAGGCGCAAACGGTGGGAAAACCATAGAATAAAATCAGGTATGAATTTTTTATTTTCTTCTTCTTTTCTTTCGTTTTCGCGCTTGTGAATCTGGAACTTCTTCTTCTACCTTTTTGTTTTGATGCTTTTGATCCACTTCTACGATTGTTGTGATGTTGTGCAATCTGAAATTTGTTGTGTGATATGGTGATGATTGACGATTGAATTATGATGATGTTGTTTGCTTGTTCTTGAGTGTTGTAGTGTTGAAGGATGATGAAGGATTCAAGATAGAGTAAAGTGGTGTTAAATATTGAAAAGTTTGTCAAGCTTGCAGTCCAAAGGAGCTCGAAGATGAAGGTGATGTTGAGGATGAAGGTTGAAAGAAGGTGCAGAGCGAAGGTTGAAGATCATAGAGAGTGAAGGTTGAAGGTCAAAGATTGCAGATATAGTTGAAACGTGAGTCTTGTAATTTCTATTGTGAATGAATCTTCTCCCTTCCAATTCTATTTCCCCTTTCTCTTATGCCCATCTCTCTCAATTCTGTTAGAAAACTGTTATCCCATGGAAATTCTGTTATGATCCTTGTGATATGGTGGCAGAACCGAACTGTTTAAATGCTGGTTTGCATTTTGCATTTGTGTTTGCAAAATATCGCGGTAAGCAAGAGTCGCCATCGACTTTTATTTTATCCAACTGGAAAGGAAAAAAAGCACAAAAAAAATTCCTTTTTTCAAGATTTTGAGTACGGGGGGTAGATTATAGAAAGGGAAGGTATTATCACCATTTCTATCCGTAGTTTTCTACGGGCTCTTAGGTACTTGCTCATTGTGATACGGTGAGAGAACTGACTAGATGTTTTGCATTTCATTCGCACTTGTGTGGTTAGCAAGAGTCGCCACCGACTTTTCTTTTATCCAAAAGGAAAGGTAAAAAAGCACAGGAAAGACCTTTCAAGAATTTTCTCGGGTTCGGGGGGTAGATTATGAAAAGGGAAGGTGCTAGCACCCTTTTCATCCATGGTTATCCATGGGCTCTTAGTTACTCATTTAGATCACTTGCTTTTGTTTGATTGTGTGCTTGTGGTGTGGGTTTTGAAAGTATTTTGGAAAGTTTCTTTGTAATGGTTCTCGTCTCTATAAGAACATGTACAAAGTTTTGTTTCGAAAAATAGTCCAAAGAGGTGTTTGTGAACCGTGTTTCGAAAAGTGTTTTGAAAAGAGGTTTTGCCATGGTTCTCGTCTCTATAAGAATGTATGCAAAACGTTTTGTCTTTTGAAAGTGTTTTGAAATGGAGGTGTAGGTGTAAAGGTTTTTGTCGTGAGCAAGCGAGTAACTAAGAGCGAATCTATCTACTCGAAAGGTCTTAAGTTATTCTTTTATTCTTCCTTTTAATGGTGCTATCTTACCATTGATTTGGTAAGAAGCCCCGTCATTGGATGTGAAGGGACAGGCGCGGGTCAATTTTACAATCATTGAAAGCAACTTGTGAGACGCTCTAGCAATTTTGTAAGGGACGAGATCGTTTGATCGAAGGCAACATCGAGGGTCATCGAGGGAATACGATATTTGTTTATCGAAGGGTCATTGCTAGAGTGTCTCATATTCGAGGGACATGATTGTATTTCCGAGGCAACAAGCAAGGTTACCCTAGAGGTGCGCGTGTGAGAAGTATGTTGATTTCAAGTTATTTATTCTTGGATTAGGTCATCTAGCGATTGATTTTGAATCTTGCCATACATACCTAATTACTACACAATATATAGAAAGAAATAAATTGCGGGAATTAAAATGCTAAGCTATTACAAAAGTATCTGGAAATGGGGGTACAATTATTACAAATGGGGATGGATCAAATAACAATAGCAATGTACAAATATCAAATAATACAACCAAATCGAATTGTTGTGCGATTTAATATAAAGCTATGACAATTTATGAAATAAAGAAATCAATAAAGTATGAAATGCGATGTATTTAAAGAAAAATAAAACCTATTCTAAAAAAAGAAAGATTAAAAATTTTATTATTATTATTCTTTTATGTATTTTTATTAATTGTGCCAACAAACTTAAAGAAAGAAAAAAAAAGCTAAATTAATGTTTTGATGTTTTTATTAAGTGTAAAAAATTAATAAAGACAAATTAAAAGAAAAAAAGAAAATGATAAAAAAATTAACTATCAAGATTTAACTTAATTTAATAATGAAAGAAAGTATTGAATTTTCTTTAGCATTTCTCAAAACAAAATAAAACAAATTAAAAAGAGAAGAAATGGGCTTAAGATTTTAAAGGTGTTTGGCCCAAAGAAGAAAAAAAAGTCATTGCTGAAACCAAAAGAGACAAGGCCATATGGGGGGGGGGGGGATGAAACGCGTGTGGACTTTAGGTTTGCAAACAAAAGGGCCCAATACACTACTCTTGCATAATTGTTTCTGATTAGGATAAACGAAATTAGGGTTTGTGGTTCCCCTTTCACAGCGGCACCGCTTCTGATCGTCTCTCTCTCTCGCTTCTTTCTCTCGTTCATCCTTCTCACTTAACGTCCCTATCTCGTTCATCTCTCCATCTATGAACGTCCCTGTTTTCTTCCTAATTCGTGAATAGAACGCCCCTTTTCTGGAAACCCTAAGCTCTGATTCATGCCTAAGATGTTCAATTAGTTCAATCTAATCCTCCCTCCCTAGTTTCCGTTACCGGAGCGCCACTCAAACTCTTCCTAACCATGCTCAAATAATTTCTTTCGCAAAAAAGGTGATGTTCTGTTTGGATTTGAATGTTTTTCTGTTGTTGTCTTATCTTGTTCATATTTTTTTGTTAATCAATTTTATTGTACCTTGAGATGCAGGAAGCGATTTATGAGAAATGTGACGAAATCATACCATTGGAATTTTTCTGGAAAATGGAGAGGAACATGAGATTGAGCTGATGGTGCTCCTTGGCGGCCGACAACGGGGAGGGAAGAAATGAAGATGGATGCGTGAGCTCTTTCTGGTAACCTTTTCTTTACTATCTTCTATGTTGAATGATGATGATGATGCTTCTAAGTCTTGATTTGTAAGTTTGCTGGATGTTGTTGGCTGATGATTTGATGATTTTTGATTATCCGGGATGTAAGTTTGCTGTTGGTTTGAGATTAGGCTTGGTGTATCGGTTTGAACTTTTTGGATTTGAATGTTTTAACAGGTTTTATCAGTTTGTGAAAGCTTGAGATTTTATGGATTTGTATTGAAGATGGTTTTTACTGGTTTTTGAACTGTGGAGTTTTATTACAGGTTTGAATGTTTTGTGGTTTGAAAACTGTTTTTACAGTTTGACAGTTAACAGGTTCGGATGTTTGAGGACTTTGGAAGTTTTGAACCTTAATGTTTTTGGAGGTTTGAAAACTAGTTTTGGTAGTTTGTTATGTTTGAACTTGTTATGCAGGTTTGGTTATTTGAACTTGTTATGCAGGTTTGGGAGTTTGAACTTGTTATACAGGTTTGGTTGTTTTGTTGTTGGGAAGTTTTCTGAGTTGTTGGTTTGGTTATGATTTTGCTTTAATAGGCTTGGGATTTCTGGCTGTTTGTTGTTGTACAGTTTGGTTATGCTTTTGGTTTAACATGTTTGAAAACTGGTCTTTTGGGATTGCTTAGTTTGAACTAACAGGTTTGGCTTGGTATGTTCTTGATGGCTATGTTTGTGGCCTTGAGATCAAGCTTGGGATATTGGTTAATAGTTTTTTTTGTGTTTGATGGAAGATGGGAGTTTTTTGATACTTGGTTTTTTCTGTTGTTGAAATTTCTGAGTTTTATCAAAATGTTCTCTCCTTTGCTTGAGCCTTTTCTCTGTTATATCTTGATTTCTTTTTTGACAGCTTGTGGGCAGAATAGCAGAGTTGTACCTTTTGTGTAATTCCAATAAATTAGGTGATTTCTTTCCTCTCTCTCCTCTCTCAATGATAAAAGCAAAATGCTTTTTCACTTTTTTCCTGAAAAGTTTGCCAAAATCTTGGAAAATGATGAAAAGGCTATTGAAACAAGCCCCTTGCTTGTTGTTTGGTTTACCATACTGCTTTCTTCTTGCCTGCTGTTTGTTTGTACTGCTATGCTACTTTGTCCAATTTGCTGCATTGTACTTTTTCCATGCTGTTGTTGCTTGTCCCAGCTGTTATGCTGCTGCTACTTGTACTTTGTTTTGCTTGCTTGTATTGCTTGCACTTCTTGCTTATACTGCTGTTTGGACAGCTTGCTACATGTTTGCTTATGCTGTTTGAGCAGCTTGTTGTAGTTTGGAATATGTTTTGGCCATGCCGCTGTTTGTTGCATTCAATTTAAAATATTTGTTGCATTTGGACAATTTGCTTGCATTAGGACAATTTTCTTGCATTCTTTATTTTTCTTTTGTGAACCAAGAAGAATTATCTTCTTGTGATTTGCAAAATAAAAACGTGATGAATTAAAAATAGCCTTCTGATTCCAAAATGCAAACTTTAATGATGAACACTTTTTCTGTCTTTTGAAAATTCTTTGCTTATGTCCAATTAACTGTACTAACTTTTTCTTTTGTCTTTCATTTTCATGTGAGAACAACTGGATGGTGACAAAGCAGAGGAAGCAAGAGATTCTTTGGCAAGCATGGAAGCAATGGATGCTTAGGCATAGATTTTTCTTTGTAATTTAGAGAGAAATACTCAAATAATTGTACTAATTTATTTTTCAAATACAATAAGTTGTAAAACTTAAAGCATTTAAATAATAAATTGTATTATAACAATTTTTGAAATAAGTGAAAAAAAGTCTTATGAGGTATTCTGATGTCCATTAAAATCCTTTACTGTCAATAACTCGCAATTTTCTCTTCGCATCTCCACTAATTCTTTAAGATTCCCGATCAAGATAATTGAAACTGCATTCCAATAATTCCAATCAAGATAACTTAAATTCCAATTAATCCAATAATTCTGTAATCTTGCAACTGCATTCCAATCAAAATATGCACTGTCTATTCCCTAAACAAACAAATGTTTATTCCATAAACAAACAAATGTTTATTCCATAAACAAACAAATGTTTATTCCATAAACAAACAAATATTTTAAAAGACACAAATTAACTGGTTAACCTGGATCAAACAAACACTGCCTTTTCAGTAAATTTGAGAGAGCATGAAAACATGTGAAAATCAATTGAATTTCTGAGAAATCAATTTTTTCTGAGAAATGTGAGAAAAACCCTAATTGCTGATTTACTGCCACAGGAGAAAATCTATCTGATTGATTCCTGAACCAATCTTAAATATTTGAGAAACCCTAAGGTTATGCTTTTCTTATGAAAAATGGGAGGGCAAATTTTGGGGTATAATAGTTGCCCTTGTTCAATCTTCTTGAACCTGAAGAGTTAGATCGGCGAGTTTGCCGTTAGCGACTCGAAGGTAAAAGATGATTGGACACTAGAGTGCCCGTAAATTTTCACTCGTCAAAGTGTAGTTGAGGGAATGGGCTTAAAGAT
Source organism: Vicia faba (assembly GCA_948472305.1). Taxonomy (NCBI): domain Eukaryota; kingdom Viridiplantae; phylum Streptophyta; class Magnoliopsida; order Fabales; family Fabaceae; genus Vicia; species Vicia faba. The sequence goes on from OX451737.1 coordinate 1,006,964,964, forward strand.
GCCATTTGGAGAGGTGACAGAATCTTGTCGGAGATGGGCTTAAAGATGCCATCCAAGAATGTTTGTTGAATTGTATGTTGTAAGTCAAAAGAATGAGTATCAGAATGGTATCCGTGTTTGGAACATATCTGAGTTGTATCTAGAGATTTGATCTGTATGAGTAAGGGAATATCATCCGTGTTTGGAGCATCTCTGAGCTGGGGAAAAAGTCAGAATAAGTGACAACATGGCTACCGTGTCTGGAGCATCTATGAGCTGTGAATCTGAATAAGCAATAAAATAACATCCGTGTCTGGATAAAATGTTATCCTGAAAAGGATAAAATGTTAGCTGAAACACAAAGTTATGTTGCATGAAATGTGTAGGTGTTTAGGTATTGGCTTGCATTTTTGGTAAATCCCAAGTGTATGTGTGAATGTCATGACTGATGTCATAACATTCTAGTTCAGGTTGTACCAACTCATTAGGTACATTTGCAGAAAAATATTGTAATTCAAATACTGATGTTTATAAGTGTGTATCTGAGCATTTTGCAAAATGATCACATTTTGCTAAATCAGTAGACAGATTTTCTCAGATGTCATAACAGATGTTATGACATCCTGTTCTGAACTAACAGGATTGCAGGATTGGATAAGTCTGAGTTTTTTCAGGAAATAACTCAGTCCTTCCTGAACAGAATCCTGCGTTTTCTGAGGGATAACCTAGCTCAACCCTAACCTGGTTAATAAAGTCCTGTGACCTGGTCTTTAGGGCAAACGGAATTATTCCTAGGTTTTTGGAAACCCTAACTGAAGTTGCAGCTGCTATATATTCAACAGAGCTGCTGTTTTTTGAAGGATCCCTGCTGATTGATAAGAAGATCAATTTGTAATCTGTATAGGTTTGTTTATTGTACTCCAAGCAATTATCATTATGATAAGTGCCTTGGAATAGGTTTCTATTTGTAAGGGTTGTGTAGCACTCAAAGCTTTGAAGCAAGAGTGTTTGAATGTTCCTTGACTAAAGCTGTGAAGCAGAGTCAAGTTAGTTGTGTACATCACTCAAAGCTGTGAAGCACGAGTGATTGTGTTGCTTGATTTAAAAGCTGTGAAGCTTAATCAAGTGTGTGTTTTTGAAGAGTGTCTTCATCAATTCTTAAGTCAAATTGGTTTATGTATCACTGCTGTGATTGAGGGGGAGTGAGTAGGAACTCAGGTTTAAGTTGTACTTAGATTAGAATTGCATTGGGTAGGTCTTAAGTGAAGGAGATAAACTGGTTGGTTTATTCCTGAATTAACATCTCTTATAGTGGATTCTCTCCCTGGCTTGGTAGCCCCCAGAGTAGGTGTTGTTGCACACTGAACTGGGTGAACAATTGACTGTGTTCTTTATTGCTTTTGTATTTACTGTCATATAGTAAGTCAGATACGGTGTCATAACATTGAACGTGACATTGAGTATCTGCAGCCAGAATTTCAATTGGCATCAGAGCAGGCACCCTGCCTGTATTACTGGGTGAGATCTAGGGATATCACTTTCTGGCACTATGGACAAAGAAGGAGTTTTTGGAAATAGACCACCCATTCTTGACGGAACCAATTATGACTACTGGAAACCTCGTATGATTGCCTTCCTAAAATCTCTGGACAAAAAGGCTTGGAGAGCTGCTGACAAAGGATGGATTCATCCCACCATAACTGAGAGAGATGGGACAGTCAGTCTGAAGCCTGAGGAAGAGTGGAGTAAAGAAGAAGATGAGTTAGCTCTGGGAAATTCAAAAGCTTTAAATGCCTTGTTCAATGGAATTGATAGAAACATCTTCAGACTAGTACATCAATATGAACTGGCCAAGGAAGTTTGGGACACTCTCAAAACTACTCATGAGGGAACTTCCAAAGTAAAAATGTCAAGGCTTCAGATGTTGACCACCAAATTTGAGAATCTAAAAATGATGGAAGATGAAACCATTCATGAGTTTCACATGAACATCTTGGAGATTGCCAACACCTCAGGAGCACTGGGAGAAAAAATGTCAGAAGAAAAACTGGTGAGGAAGATTCTCAGATCCTTGCCTAAAAGATTTGCAATGAAGGTAACTGCCATAGAGGAAGCCCAGGACATTAGCAAGTTGAAAGTGGATGAACTTATTGGGTCTCTTCAGACTTTTGAGATGGGGATCACTGATAATGGTGACAAGAAGAACAAAAGCATATCACTTGTATCCAACACTGATGTTGAATACAAGGAGGATGAAGAAGAAAACATATCTGAAGCTATTGCCATGCTTGGAAGACAGTTCAACAGGCTCATCAAAAGAATGGACCCAAAGTCAAGGTCTAATGTTCATAACATTCCCTCTGACATTGACAGTTCCAGCAGAAGACCAAGGTCAGAAGATAAGGGAAACCAAGGCAGAGGTATTCAATGCCATGGATGTGAAGGATATGGACATATTCGAGCTGAATGTCCTACCTTTCTTAAGAAGCAAAAGAAAGGAATGACTGTTACTTGGTCTGACTATGATTCCGAAAGTAATTCTGAAGAAGAATCTGCCAAACTAGTTACTGCCCTAACTAGTGTTTGTACTTCTGAAAGTGACACTAGTGATGAAGAAGTGACATTTGAAGAACTGGCTGATACCTACAAGAAATTGTGTATCAGAAGTGCTGAAGTCTATGTGCAGAATGAGAAACAATCAAAACTCATTATAAAGCTGGAGGCTGAAAAGAGGGCAAATCTTGAAACTATAAGTCATTTAGAAGGAGAAGTTCAACTGCTGAACTCACAACTGAATCAAATGACCAAATCTGTCAAGATGTTGACCAATGGAACAGACAAATTGGAAGAGATCCTACAGGCTGGACAAAATATGGGAAATAAATCTGGACTAGGATTTGTGGAAGCAAAGAAATCTGGTACTGGTAAGCAAATGTCAAAACGGATGTCTCAACACAACTCTCAACATCAGGGACAGAGACATATGAAGAAGAGGTACCAAAGATGGAAATGTCATCATTGTGGGAGATATGGACACATAAAGCCCTTCTGCTTCAGATTACATGGATACCCTAATCAGAACTCAGGTGTCAAACCTAAGTCTAAAAAGGTACCACATGGTCCTCAATGGAAGAAAAAGACTACTGCACTGATAGCTCACACTTCCCTGAGGGTCTCTGCAAAAGAAGACTGGTACTTTGACAGTGGATGTTCCAGACATATGACTGGAATCAAGAACCTCCTCAATAATGTTAAGCCTCACACCACCAGTTTTGTGACCTTTGGAGATGGGGCTAAAGGTGAAATCAAAGGAGTTGGTGATTTGGACTGCCCTGGAGTTCCAAGTCTGAATGAAGTACTGCTTGTGAAAGGACTGACCGCTAATCTCATTAGTATCAGTCAACTGTGTGATCTAGGATTCAAGGTCAATTTCTCAAAATCTGAATGCCTTGTAATCAATGACAAACAAGAGATAGTAATGAAAGGTGTCAGATCCAAAGACAACTGTTACTTGTGGAAGGCTGAGAACACTAATTTCTCATCTGTGTTTTCCATTGCAAAAGAAGAAAAAGAGGTGAAACTGTGGCAGCATAAGCTTGGAAGAATGAAGAGAGCTATCTCTATGGAAAATGTCAGAAGAACTCCAAAACTACAGGTTGATGATATCTCTGATGTGGGAAATAAACTTGAAGAAGAATGTGTTGTCAGAACCTTAAGTCATCTTGACAAGGATGTTGGAAATAACAAGTCTCACAAATTCTGTTCTCAAAACATCTGGTCAAAACAGATGCTCTCTGAGTACAATGTTACACAAGATGTTGTGACATTGTGTTGTGACAATCTGAAAACATTCAACATTTCCTTGAACCCTATTGACTTTGAAGAGAAGAAGACATTTAAACTGGAACATAGGTTCTCTAAGCTTCAGTTGACTGATTCTTCTACCAAGGCTCTTGTTGGAAATAAACTTGAAAATTTGAGGGGCAGGTTGGGTATTCACCAACATGAGAAATTATAGCAATTAGTTTTGCTTAAAACAAGGGTTGAAGGGATTAATTTTATTAAGTCTATATTTAGTGGGTTAATCATATTCTTTCACAATTCCTTCAAAAGCTTTAAGAAGTTAAAGAGACTCCCTTTTACCCCTTACCTCTCTCATCCTTGCAACCTGTTTCCTCCTTCCAATCAAAGATTTTTCTCAAACTGCTACTATTACTCAAAGTCAATCAAAATGTCTCAGACATCGTCTTCCACCATGGCGGGTTCGTCTTCCTCATCATCGTCATCATCTGATCAAGATTCTAGGGCAATCACTACATGCATAGAATCTGAAGTTCTTGAGGTCACTCCTCTCAGGGAGATGGCAACTGACCCAGCCAGAGTCAAAAAGCTCAGAACCAGACATGCAGGAAGAGCTCAAGCTACAGCCTCTGGTAATTCTTCTCATCCTTCGTCTTTTGTACCTAATAGAGAAGGATCAGTTCAAGTACACCAAGCTATTGCTAGGCTGGTTACTAGCATTCTGAGTGGCAACCAATCTGTACCGGGGATTTCTATCCCTTTAAATCAATCAGAAAGTCCAAATGTGGAAGTTTCTGAAAATGTAGATGTCACTGAGAATGTTGTGACACCAAAAGACAACATTCAGAACCCCTCTGAAAAGGCTGCTGATCCACCTATCATTGATGTGGATGAAGATTACTCAGATAATGAACTGATTGCTAATGTGAACCCTAGCATAGCTAGGAGATTGATGAAGAGAAAGAGTAGTCAGAATGACAAACCTGATGCTAAGAAATCCAAGGCTGAAGGCATGGCTGAGAAAAGTATTCAGACAAAAGGGAAGAAGGCACAGGTGCAGACTGCTAGACAACCAATCTCTAAGAAAAGTAAAGAACCTGAAACTTCTGATTCTGATGATGAATCAGAATTTGAGATTGATATTGAAGAAACTCCCATCAGAAGGAAGCTTCCCTCCAGCAAGATTGCTAGAGTGCCTGAAGTGCCAACAGACAACATCTCCTTTCATCATCCTGACAATGCAAACAGATGGAAGTATGTTTGCTTAAAGAGAATAGCCTTGGAGAGAGAACTCAACAATGATGCCTTGGAGTGCAAAGACATCATGGATCTGATCAAGAATGCTGGGCTAATGAAGACAGTGATGAAGTTTAATAAATGTTATGAAAATCTGGTTAAGGAGTTTGTAGTGAACTTGTCTAATGATTGTGCTGATGGGAGGTCAGCTGACTTTGAGAGTGTGTTTGTTAGAGGAAGAAGGGTCAAGTTCTCTCCATCAGAAATCAACAAGTTTCTTGGAAGAACAAATAAGGACTGTCCTGATCTAGAGGCAACTGACAATGAAGTGTGTCTAACCATCACAGCCAGGCAAGTAAAGTGCTGGCCATTGAAAGGGAAGCTGAATGCTAGTAAACTCAGCATGAAATTTGCCATCTTGCAAAGAGCTGGACACTAGAAAAAGGACCCTAGAACTTCTAATTGCCAGGCTAGAAAAGGAGGAAGCTGAAGAAAACAGAAGGGAAGAAGGTGAAGGACATCTCAACATTGAAGAAACTAGCTCCTCAGAATCTGATGACAGTGCTTGAAGGTTGATTGCTGTTTGGTGGTGTTGCTGGTTGGTGCTGATATCTGGTGGAGTTTGGAAGTTGTTTTCTGCTGCTGCTCTTACTATTTTTTGGATAACTGTATAATTTTTTGAACATGTTTTCTTTGGCCCATTTGTGGCTAAAGAGGGGGAGAATATTTTGGTACTTGCTTAATTAGTACTTGACATTCTATTTTTCTGCTGTCACTTATTTCTGCTGCTATCTATCTCTGATTGTTTAGGGTCTTTAGCCAAAAATCTGCCAAAGGGGGAGTTTGTAGGTGTTTAGGTATTGGCTTGCATTTTTGGTAAATCCCAAGTGTATGTGTGAATGTCATGACTGATGTCATAACATTCTAGTTCAGGTTGTACCAACTCATTAGGTACATTTGCAGAAAAATATTGTAATTCAAATACTGATGTTTATAAGTGTGTATCTGAGCATTTTGCAAAATGATCACATTTTGCTAAATCAGTAGACAGATTTTCTCAGATGTCATAACAGATGTTATGACATCCTGTTCTGAACTAACAGGATTGCAGGATTGGATAAGTCTGAGTTTTTTCAGGAAATAACTCAGTCCTTCCTGAACAGAATCCTGCGTTTTCTGAGGGATAACCTAGCTCAACCCTAACCTGGTTAATAAAGTCCTGTGACCTGGTCTTTAGGGCAAACGGAATTATTCCTAGGTTTTTGGAAACCCTAACTGAAGTTGCAGCTGCTATATATTCAACAGAGCTGCTGTTTTTTGAAGGATCCCTGCTGATTGATAAGAAGATCAATTTGTAATCTGTGTAGGTTTGTTTATTGTACTCCAAGAAATTATCATTATGATAAGTGCCTTGGAATAGGTTTCTATTTGTAAGGGTTGTGTAGCACTCAAAGCTTTGAAGCAAGAGTGTTTGAATGTTCCTTGACTAAAGCTGTGAAGCAGAGTCAAGTTAGTTGTGTACATCACTCAAAGCTGTGAAGCACGAGTGATTGTGTTGCTTGATTTAAAAGCTGTGAAGCTTAATCAAGTGTGTGTTTTTGAAGAGTGTCTTCATCAATTCTTAAGTCAAATTGGTTTATGTATCACTGCTGTGATTGAGGGGGAGTGAGTAGGAACTCAGGTTTAAGTTGTACTTAGATTAGAATTGCATTGGGTAGGTCTTAAGTGAAGGAGATAAACTGGTTGGTTTATTCCTGAATTAACATCTCTTATAGTGGATTCTCTCCCTGGCTTGGTAGCCCCCAGAGTAGGTGTTGTTGCACACTGAACTGGGTGAACAATTGACTGTGTTCTTTATTGCTTTTGTATTTACTGTCATATAGTAAGTCAGATACAGTGTCATAACATTAAACGTGACATTGAGTATCTGCAGCCAGAATTTCAAAATGTATGATGCAATATATGTGTTTTATGAATGTTTATGATATATGACTGTAATGTATGCGCATGTAAGCTGATTAGCTATCTTGCTGAGGAAAATAAATCCTTGATAGCTGGAGATAATAAAATCCTTGACTGCTGCCGGGGAAAATAAATCTGTGACCGCCGCTGGAGATTCAAAATCTTTGACAACTTTTGTGGGGATATGAGAATCCTTCATGACTTTCCTGGGGATATAGGGATCCTTCAAGTCTTTGGAGTTGGAGTAATGACAAAATATGTTGTGAGAGTAATGTCAAATTGTTGTTTGAGAAACCTGCTTGGGGAATCTGAGAACTTTGAAGACTTCAACTGGGGGTTAAATAATGAGAACCCTTACTCGGTTGGGAAATAGGGAAAACTCTGGCGATCTCTACCGGGGATCAAACAAAGGAAAACCTTGATCTGCTGGAGAATAAGGAAGGCTTTGATGGCTTCCGCGGGGAATTAAGAATGAGAATCTTCGATATGCTAGGGGAATTTGAATCCTTGGGGACTTCATGCTGAGGAGTCAAGAATGAGAATCTTCGAGCTGCATGGGATTAAAGATTCTGACAAATTCATGCCGAGAGTAATGAAGGCTCTGGCAACTTCACTGGAGAATCAAGAATGAAAACCTTCATCCTATTGGGGAGTAAAAACTCTGGGGGAGTAGCCATACTGCTGGGGAGATCAGGAGTTTGGGTTGTATGCCAATCTACTGGGAGTCAAGAACGAGAATCTTCATTCTAACGGGGATATCAGGAGTTTGGGTGTATGCCAATCTACTGGGAGTCAAGAATGAGAATCTTCATTCTGATGGGGATATCAGGAGTTTGGGTGTATGCCAATCTATTGGGAGTCAAGAATGAGAATCTTCATTCTGACGAGGATATTAGGAGTTTGGGTGTATGCCAATCTACTGGGAGTCAAGAATGAGAATCTTCATTCTGACGGGGATATCATGAGTTTGGGTGTATGCCAATCTACTGGGAGTCAAGAATGAGAATCTTCATTCTGACGGGGATATCAGGAGTTTGGGTGTATGCCAATCTACTGGGAGCCAAGAATGAGAATCTTCATTCTGACGGGGATATCAGGAGTTTGGGTGTATGCCAATCTACTGGGAGTAAAGAATGAGAATCTTCATTCTGACGGGGATATCAGGAGTTTGGGTGTATGCTAATCTACTGAGGAATTATCCTAGGTTGGGGATAAAACAAAAGTTAACTGTTATCTGGTTGATTCTCAGATTTTAAGACAACTTGCTGGGGAATTTGGGGAAAACTGAATGGTTTCTGCTGTGGGTTGATAGTTTCAGATCTGCTGGGGATTGGTAATTGGTAGTCTCATCTCCGCTGGGGATCTTAATGACGTGATGTAGAGATTGTGTATGGAAATGGGTTTAAAGATGCCATCCAAAGGTGATTGTTGACGGAAAGTTTGAACTGGATCTGAACAGAGGATGAATCAGAATAAACCATTGAGAGATTTAATTTGTTGAGAGATTTTTATCTGAATTAGTAAAAATCTGGAGACGAATTGGAATAAACCGTTGGGAGATTTATCTGAAACAGCAAAATCTTGGAAGTGAATCAGAATAAACCGTTGAGAGATTTATCTGAAACAGTAAAAATCTGGAATATCTTCAACTGGAATAAGAATCAGGGAGATCTTAGTGTCGATCTGACTGAACCAGAGAAGGTCTTGAATTAACTTTGACTGGATAAGAATCAGAAAAATCTTAGAATCGATTTAAATGAGCCAGACGAAGGTCTTGGAATATCTTCAACAGATGCCGAGGAAAAAAAATCCTGGACTGCTGTTGAAGGGGAAAGTTGAATGAACTACTATCTAGTCGTGGTCCCGGCTTCATAGCTTGAATTTTGTGAGAATTTGATTGCATCCTTCCTGAAAGGTAAAGGTTAGTTGCATGACATATATCAAACAATGATGCACTCAAAATAAATGAGATTGCGTTGTATGATGTCCTGATGTACGGATGTGTAATGTTTCTCTCGCTGAGGAAAATAAATCCCGAATTGGTGCTGGAGAAAAGAGTTGAATTATTTGTTTCCGCTGGCGATAGTGAAAATTTTGGAGACTTCAATGGGGAAAAACTTGAGGTCGACTTAGCTGGGAAGAGGTTAACAAAGATTGAAACTCTGGCTTGGAGTCATCTTATGAGAAGGATTTTGGAGAGATTTGTCACTGCCCCAAGTAGCGAGTGTTTATGGCTTTTCCAGGAAATGTTTGAATGTATGCAACCCTTTGTTGGGATTGACGTTCAATTCCCCAAGTGACGGGAACAAAGGCTTGCCCCTAGTTACCCTGCACTTTGAGAGATTTCTTGAAATCTTGAATGGACTGCCCCAGGTGTACTGGACAATGACATGTCATGTCCCTTTGTTGATAGGAGATTTTTGCAACGAAAGTGTCGTCCTACTTGAAGTGATTTTGTTCACTGAGAGAGCTTTCATTCATCGAATATTCACTGTGTGAATTTCTTTGCTGTCAAACAAATAGCCATATGCAAACAACGATATTCAAATAATACAAATTTTATGCTTGTCTTGAAATTTTGAAAATGAGTTTTTTAGCAGAAAACTTTTGTAAGAAAAATTCAACTCAGGATTTAGAGCAAAGCCTTACAGGAGTCAGGATACCTTTTGTAACAGTATGCTTTCGAACTAACCCATGCTTCAATTAGGACTTTTGGAAGGTTGTAACGTGGCTTGGTTCACGGTTTTAAGAAACAAGGGATAAAGGTTCAAAGTATATTTGTACCCACCCGCTCTTCGTGATGTTCTTCAGTCCTAAACTCAGTTAATTGTGCGTTGAACTCTAATTGAGTTTGAAATGACATTTTGGTGATGGTTCAAACAAGTTGAGTTTGTTGGACGGCAGTCATTTTTGCAACATTATTTTTGTTGAGGATTTGTAGAGACCTCTTTCTTTCGATTTATTATCCCTAATTTTTGCCTGACTGTTCCTGTTTTTGAGATTACAGTCAGCGGGATGCCCCAGTTTTCTTAAGCCTCCTTCGTAGGTTTCGACTTAGTGGGCTTTTCTTTTTGAGAGATAATGACTGCCTATGTGATAAAGAACCATCACCGTCTTTTGATTCCAAAGGAATGTTTTTGATGTCATTCATTGTATTACAAGATGAGAGTTTGCGACTTTAACGTGCGTTTGAATTAACTGAGAGACTACCCTGCCCCAGGTTTTGATTAAAGGTTTCAATTTGTGTTAAAACAGAAAAACTTCTACTTCTTTGGCTCGAAGGGGTTGACTAGGGATCATCTTCCTTATAACTCCAGTGTTTAGGATTTGAAAGAAACACCTGTACATCGTCAGCAAGGTCTGTCCAAAAGCATACTGTATGAGATTATGGTATTGTTTTCGTCATCCTCCCTCTAAAGGTTTGTGTCATAAGAAGAATAAAAGCTTAGTTTAAAAATAGTGAAAACGAAAAGATGAATTCAAGACAAACATATGCAATGCATTAATGAAACAGAATTTGACATTAATAGATAATTGTTTGAATAACAAAAGAAATTACAATTGGAAATTCAAAATGAACAGAAGCCTCTTAGTTCAAACTTGTCATTTCAGGTGGAGAACCCTCAGCGAAAGATTTTCATCTGGCCATCTTGTGTGAACTCCAGCGTTGTTTCTTTAATCAGATCTTGGATTTTGTTTCTCAATGCCCAACAACTATCGGTGTCATGTCCAGGACTGTTGGAGTGATACGCACATCTTGCATTTGGATTGTACCCTGGAGAGGCTATGTTGGGATGCCGAGGGGGGTCCCTTAATACAATCAGCTTGACTTCCAACAAGCGTTGCAGCAATTGGGATAATGACATGTTAATCTCAGTGAAACGCTTTTCAGATGTATTTTGCTTACGCCGGTTACCCTGTTGATGTTGGTGAGGTTGTTGTTGGGCTTGTGACCCTGAAGCAAACTGGGGAGGTTTTCTCTCTGTTTCTTGTCTCAAGGGAGGCTTAATGATGACTTGATCCTCATCTCTAGTTGTTTTCCCCATTTGGTTGCATCCATCCCGATGCAGTTTGTTGATGAGGACCCTTAGTTCTTCTTGTCCTTGTGCCATGTTTTGGATGAGAGCCATCTGGCCCACCAGTTGTCCCATCATCTGGATTTTCATTATGGCTATATTAGTTCGTAGCAGCTCCAACTGGTCATCTTTGTTGCCCTCAGGATTCCCCATGATCATGCCCCTAGCGAGGAGAGATTTCACTTCTTCCTGCCCTTTGGATAGGTTCAAGAACATCTCTTGAAGTTGAGCGTTTTGAGCCTGGATGTCCTTGATAGTCTTCTCTAGAGCCATCTCTACTGAAATAAACAGTAGGAAGATAAAGAGACTTGAAGGGGAGAAACCTGTCATGATAAGATGCATGATATGCGGATGCATGTTTTCAAAGATCTCGCGGGGTAAACACAAGAAAATGTTAGAAGTTGAATTTCGATCAACATCTTTGATTGGAGAGCTTCGTATTAGTGGATGTCTTTCCACGAGAATCAAGCTCACCATGTCAAGTGGGTCATAGCCCTTGACTCAAGTTGTTGTACTTGATTTATGACGGTGTTTGTTTAGAGAAAAATGAAATCATCTTGCCCTTTGGTAGACGTCTGGTTCAATGTGACCCTACATCAAAGACCCTCGAGATCCTTGAAATGGTTAATGCTATGGTATGATGTTATGATGTTATGTACAGATATGCGATGTAAGCAAGTTTATATACAAATAATCATATTCACACAAAGCAGACAAGTCCTTATGTTTAGGCTTGCATGGACTTTGTAGGTAAGTACCCTCTTGAAGCTTAGTTGGCTCAACCTGTCCTAGAAATAGTAACCGGATTCTAAAGGAGCTCAATATCACTGGATTGTTTCCTTGTTCATTGTTTCAATTTAGCCTCTTACCAGCGATCGAAATATTCCAAGGAAACAACCCTTAATGAGTGTAGTATCGAGTATCTACCAATTTTCAGTGCTACACCAAAACCGGTCATCTCACTACATCCTAAAAGGCCAAGTTGGTCAAGTAAGGTTCTAAGGTCAGTTGATGCTTCATGACACCATGCAGAGGCCCCGTACTCTCCGTGATTCAACTCAAGGGTTACCGGTACCAACCAAAGTGCCACATCAACGTAGCTACTGCTTCAACCATGTCAGTATACCCCACACAGTTCCTTCACAGTTTATTGCTACTTACCTAAAAGGTGTCCCCACATCCGGGTGTAGGATTTAAAACAAACCCAAACAATAGAACCAAAATGTAAAGCATACAAATCAAACAAGATAAGCATGTAAAGGTGATCTAAAACCCTAAGGTAACCCCACTTTTATAAATATCCCCAGTAGAGTCGCCAATTCTGTGATGCGGTGGGAGAACTGACTAGATGTTTTTCGTTTCGTTCGCACTTGTGCGGTTAGCAAGAGTCTCCACCAACTTTTCTTTTATACAAAAGGAAAGGTAAAAAAGCACAGGAAAGACCTTTCGAGAATTTTCTCGGGTTCGGGGGGGTAGATTATGAAAAGGGAAGGTGTTAGCACCCTTTTCATCCATGGTTATCCATGGGCTCTTAGTTACTCGTTTAGATCACTTGCTTTTGTTTGATTGTGTGCTTGTGGTGTGGGTTTTGAAAGTATTTTGGAAAGTTTCTTTGTAATGGTTCTCGTCTCTATAAGAACATGTACAAAGTTTTGTTTCGAAAAATAGTCCAAAGAGGTGTTTGTGAATCGTGTTTCAAAAAGTGTTTTGAAAAGAGGTTTTGCCATGGTTCTCTTCTCTATAAGAACGTATGCAAAACGTTTTGTCTTTTGAAAGTGTTTTGAAATGTAGGTGTAGGTGTAAAGGTTTTTGTCGTGAGCAAGCGAGTAACTAAGAGCGAATCTATCTACTCGAAATGTCTTAAGTTGTTCTTTTCTTCTTCCTTTTAATGGTGCTATCTTACCATTGATTTGGTAAGAAGCCCCATCATTGGATGTGAAGGGACAGGCGCGGGTCAATTTTACAATCATTGAAATCAACTTGTGAGACACTCTAGCAATTTTGTAAGTGACGAGATCGTTTGATCGAAGGCAACATCGAGGGTCATCGAGGGACTAGGATCTTTGTTTATCGAAGGGTCATTGCTAGAGTGTCTCATATTTGAGGGACATGATTGTATTTCCTAGGCAACAAGCAAGGTTACCCTAGAGGTGCGCGCGTGAGAAGTGTGTTGATTTCAAGATATTTATTCTTGGATTAGGTCATCTAGCGATTGATTTTGAATCTTGCCATACATGCCTAATTACTACACAGTATATAGAAAGCAATAAATTGCGGGAATTAAAATGCTAAGCTATTACAAAAGTATCCGGGAATGGGGGTACACTTATTACAAATGGGGATGGATCAAATAACAATAGCAATGTACAAATATCAAATAATACAACCAAATCGAATTGCTGTGCGATTTAATATAAAGCTATGACAATTTATGAAATAAAGAAATCAATAAAGTATGAAATGCAATGTATTTAAAGAAAAAATAAAACCTATTCTAAAAAAAGAAAGATTAAAAATTTTATTATTATTATTATTCTTTTATGTATTTTTATTAATTGTGCCAACAAACTTAAAGAAAGAAAAAAAAAGCTAAATTAATGTTTTGATGTTTTTATTAAGTGTAAAAAATTAATAAAGACAAATTAAAAGAAAAAAAGAAAATGATAAAAAAATTAACTATCAAGATTTAACTTAATTTAATAACGAAAGAAAGTATTGAATTTTCTTTAGCATTTCTCAAAACAAAATAAAACAAATTAAAAAGAGAAGAAATAGGCTTAAGATTTTAAAGGTGTTTGGCCCAAAGAAGAAAAAAAAGTCATTGCTGAAACCAAAAGAGACAAGGCCAGATGGGGGGGGGGGGGGGGGGATGAAACGCGTGTGGGCTTTAGCTTTGCAAATAAAAGGGCACAATACACTAATCTTGCATAATTGTTTCTGATTAGGGTAAACAAAATTAGGGTTTGTGGTTCCCCTTTCACAGCGGCGCCGCTTCTGATCGTCTCTCTCTCTCTCTCACTTCTTTCTCTCATTCATCCTTCTCACTGAACGTCCCTATCTCGTTCATCTCTCCATCTATGAACGTCCCTGTTTTCTTCCTAATTCGTGAATAGAACGCCCCTTTTCTGGAAACCCTAAGCTCTGATTCATGCCTAAGATGTTTAATTAGTTCAATCTGATCCTCCCTCCCCAGTTTCCGTTACCGGAGCGCCACTCAAACTCTTCCTAACCATGCTAGAATAATTTCTTTCGCAAAAAAAGTGATGTTCTGTTTGGATTTAAATGTTTTTCTGTTGTTGTCTTATCTTGTTCATATTTTTCTGTTAATCAATTTTATTGTACCTTGAGATGCAGGAAGCGATTTATGAGAAATGTGACGAAATCATACCTTTGAAATTTTTTTGGAAAATGGAGAGGAACGTGAGATTGAGTTGATGGTGCTCCTTGGCGGTCGACAACTGGGAGGGAAGAAATGAAGATGGATGCATGAGCTCTTTCTGGTAACCTTTTCTTTACTATCTTCTATGTTGAATGATGATGATGATGCTTCTGAGTCTTGATTTGTAAGTTTGTTGGATGTTGTTGGCTGATGATTTGATGATTTTTGATTATCTGGGATGTAAGTTTGTTGTTGGTTTGAGATTAGGCTTGGTGTATCGGTTTGAACTTTTTGGATTGGGATGTTTTAACAGGTTTTATCAGTTTGTGAAAGCTTGAGATTTTGTGGCTTTGTATTGAAGATGGTTTTTACTGGTTTTTGAACTGTGGAGTTTTGTTACAGGTTTGAATGTTTTGTGGTTTGAAAACTATTTTTACAGTTTGACAGTTAACGGGTTGGGATGTTTGAGGACTTTGGAAGTTTTGAACCTTAATATTTTTGGAGGTTTGAAAAATAGTTTTGGTAGTTTGTTATGTTTAAACTTGTTATGCAGGTTTGGTTGTTTGAACTTGTTATACAGGTTTGGTTGTTTGAACTTGTTATGCAGGTTTGGGAGTTTGAACTTGTTATACAGGTTTGGTTGTTTTGTTGTTGGGAAGTTTTCTGAGTTGTTGGTTTGGTTATGATTTTGGTTTAACATGCTTGGGATTTCTGGCTATTTGTTGTTGTACAGTTTGGTTATGCTTTTGGTTTAACAGGTTTGAAAACTGGTTTTTTGGGCTTTCTTAGTTTGAACTAAAAGGTTTGGCTTGGTATGTTCTTGATGGCTATGTTTGTGGCCTTGAGATCAATCTTGGGATATTGGTTAATAGGTTTTTTTTTGTGTTTGATGGAAGATGGCAATTTTTTGATACTTGGTTTTTTCTGTTGTTGAAATTTCTGAGTTTTATCAAAATGTTCTCTCCTTTGCTTGAGCCTTTTCTCTGTTATATCTTGATTGCTTTTTTGACAGCTTGTGGGCAAAATAGCAGAGCTGTACCTTTTGTGTAATTCCAACAAATTAGGTGATTTCTTTCCTCTCTCTCCTCTTTCAATGATAAAAGCAAAATTCTTTTTCACTTTTTTTCCGAAAAGTTTGCCAAAATCTTGGAAAATGATGAAAAGGCTATTGAAACAAGCCCCTTGCTTGTTGTTTGGTTTACCATACTGCTTTCTTCTTGCCTGCTGTTTGTTTGTACTGCTATGCTACTTTGTCGAATTTGCTGCATTGTACTTTTTCCATGCTGTTATTGCTTGTCCCAGCTGTTATGCTGCTGTTACTTGTTCTTTGTTTTGCTTGTTTGTATTGCTTGCATTGCTTGCTTGTACTGCTGTTTGGACAGCTTGCTGCATGTTTGCTTATGTTGTTTGAGCAGCTTGCGGCAGTTTGGAATATGTTTTGGCCATGCTGCTGTTTGTTGCATTCAGTTTAAAATATTTGTTGCATTTGGACAATTTGCTTGCATTAAGACAATTTGCTTGCATTCTTTATTTTTCTTTTGTGAACCAAGAAGAATTATCTTCTTGTGATTTGCAAAATAAAAACGTGATGAATTAAAAATAGCCTTCTGATTCCAAAATGCAAACTTTAATGATGAACACTTTTTCTGTCTTTTGAAAATTCTTTGCTTATGTCCAATTAACTGTACTGACTTTTTCTTTTGTCTTTCATTTTCATGTGAGCACAACTAGGTGGTGAAAAGTAGAGGAAGCAAGAGATTCTTTGGTAAGCATGGAAGCAATGGAAGCTTAGGCATAAATTTTTCTTTGTAATTTAGAGAGAAATACTCAAACAATTGTACTAATTTATTTTTCAAATACAAGAAGTTGTAAAACTTAAAGCATTTAAATAATAAATCGTATTATAACAATTTTTGAAATAAGTGAAAAAAAGTCTTATGAGGTATTCTGATGTCCATTAAAATCCTTTACTGTCAATAACTCGCAATTTTCTCTTCGCATCTCCACTAATTCTTTAAGATTCCCGATCAAAATAATTGATACTGCATTCCAATAATTCCAATCAAGATAACTTAAATTCCAATTAATCCAATAATTCTGTAATCTTGCAACTGCATTCCAATCAAAACACGCACTGTCTATTCCATAAACAAACAAATGTTTATTCCATAAACAAACAAATGTTTTAAAAGACGCAAATTAACTGGTTAACCTGGATCAAACAAACACTGCCTTTTCAGTAAATTTGAGAGAGCATGAAAACATGTGAAAATCAATTGAATTTCTGAGAAATCAATTTTTTCTGAGAAATGCGAGAAAAACCCTAATTGCTGATTTACTGCCACAGGAGAAAATCTGTCTGATCGATTCCTGAGCCAATCTTAAATATTTGAGAAACCCTAAGGTTATGCTTTTCTTATGAAAAATGGGAGGGAAAAGTTTGGGGTACAACACTCATCATTTTAAAAAATTGCTTATGTGTTTGTGTGTTTTGAAAAGTTTTTGTTCTACTTTGTTTTAACCCTTGCTTCTGTCTTCAAAAATGTTACGAAGTTGTTTTGAAAACTTTGTTTGAAAAGAGTGTAAGTGTGGAAAAAGATTTGATTTTGAGCAAGTACCTACTAGCATCTACCTACTCGAAAAAAAGAATTGTTCTCTGCTCGTTTCCTTTAGACAGCGCTATCCCACTATTAGTGAGTAGGTAGCACCGTCGTTGGAGTTTTAAGGGTCAATTCAAAACGGACGTACGATCACTAAAGCAATGTTAGGACATCTTAGTAATAACCCTAATGTCTTAAGATCATATTCGAGGCAACATTTTCGAGGCAACCTTTCCGAACAGGACTTTGATCTTTTGTTTAGACAAGAGGGCGACCACTAAAATACCCTATACTTAATGACCGTTTACCGAAGGCAACCGAAGTGGGAGTATACCCTAGGAGTGCGCATGTGCGAGTGATTCAATTTCAGTTATTATCTTTGCACATTTAGGGTTTGCTAACCATTTTAAAATTAACATACATTCTTGTCATGCAATCATATTATCATACATCTAACAGTTAATATTTGCGGAAATTAAAAATGCAGAAAATAAAGCTACGCTATTACAAGGCTTCAGGTATTAATTACATAGCCAAAAAAACCTGCTAAAACGATAAATAAACGAAAAGGTCCTAATTAATCTTACATCCCATGATCAATTACATCAATATTGTAAAATAAAATAAATGCGCACGATGAATAGAGAACGAGAGGAAATTAGGGTTTTGATCCCGTCTAACCTAATTAAAAGAAAAGTCATTTTTTGGTTGTTTTTGATTATTTTAAGAAAATAAGGTCTTAAATTAAATATGTACAAACCTAATTGCTAATTAAATTAAATTAAGAAAATTAATTAATAGTTGACCTAATTTTATGTTTTGGTTATTTTTAAGAAAAGAAGATAGAAATTAGATTAAGCAAAAACCCTAGTTTCTAATTTATTTTAATTTATTTACAAAAACAAATTAAAGTTGTCCTAAAATTAAAAATAAACTAATTAAATTAATTAATAATAAAAAAATCCTAAATCTAATTTGATGAAAAATTATTTTTATGATTTTTTTTGATAAAAAAAGAATTAATTTGTGTTAGTAAAATAATTAGATAAATTAAATAAAAGAATAAAGAAAAAGAGTAATGGGCATGTTGCTAGCAAATTGGAGGGGTGCCAATAGCATCTTCTGGGCCCAAGAATTCTGACCCACGTTGACTTCCTGGATCCAGCGCTGCACTTTGACTGGGGTGCATGATGGACCATCACATGATGACCTTTCGATTAAATTTGCTTCAGATCTAGTGGCTACAAGTTGGTGGCACATGGTGGTCTTTTGGCCTGTACAAGCACATGATTATACAAGACAAAATAATATTGAAGAATATGGGGGACCTGGGATTCGAACCCAGGTCCTATGGCCTTTTCCATCTGCCTTCACACCAACTGAGCTGGCACGCTTTTGTTGTACACAAACACCCATTAATCATTATATTAAAAAACAAATAAAATAAACTTATCAGCGCGCGAAATTTAAATGGGGCAATCAAATCTTACCATGCCATCGTCCCTGACCTCTCTCTGTTGCTAAAAAGTCCAATGACTTTTACCTACGGACCAAAAGCGTAGGTATAAGCCAACGATTTTCCAAAATCATCCAGAGGCACGATAAATGGAATCTAATGCTATAGATCAAATTGCCTTGGCCTGCTGAGCATCATGGTGCCCTTCTAGTGGACCAATTTTGCATGTATAAAAAGATCCTAAAATGAGACAACAAAACCTAGCAATGGTGGATTCTAATATAGCCAACAAAAATGAAATTAACTGTCACCATGAGCTTGCAAACACGTTAGGGATTAGAAATATGCTATTGAAACATGATAAAGATGCAAGAATAAAGAGATTCGATTTTGGAAATAATGGAAAACCGTGGGGGTCGTGGAACCGGATTCTGGGCACTAGAACGCTTGCTCTTGATTGGTATAGCTTCCTTGCACTCCAAGGAAGCGAATGAGATAGCTTGGGGGTCTTGAAAATGCTTGGAAGTATGAAATCAAGTCACCACTTTTCTTGAGTTTTTTCAAGTTTTTTTCTTCCTCTACACGCCTCAAAACCTTGTGTTTTTGATCTGCCTTTATCCACTATATACCAAGGAACGGATTAGGGTTGCAAATGTGTTCTCAATATTTGGCCATTATGGTCTTTGATCATGATTTGATCTTCATGAAAATCTTTCCAAAAATAGGCCAAAACCAATATTTTTATGCACAACCATGCCTTACACGATTTGATTCACTTGCTAGCTGTATAAGGGACCTGAAACATGCACCAAATCTCAAGACTTCAATGATTTTGATATTTCCATGATTTATTTTGATTAAAATTGATTTAATTGAAATAAAAAATCAAAATAAATGGCAAAAATAATATAAAGGAAAGTGGGAAGAGTTAGGGCTCGTGGACCATGTTACAAACTCAGAACAAGTGCAAAAAGTTGGGCCCATTTGACAAAAATTGCAATTTGAGGCACTTTTGACTTTTGGAAATTTTGCAAAAAAGGTCAACTTCACCAATGCATAACTTCTTCAATTTTGACTCTATGAAGGTGTTCTTGAACTTTTTATAAAGCTCAAGATGTCCTCTAAGCAACCCTTTTGGTATCTTCTCAATTGAGTCTTCCATGTTCATGTATGAAGCTTTGACAAAAAAGGTGTTTTTGTTGACTTTTCCAAAATGACCTATAATATCCAAATTCATAACTTCTTGTGAGTGCATATTTTGAAATTGGGAGCTGAATATGGATTGTAGAGATAATCCTCTTCAAAATGAGCTTTGGATGGGTCATTTCTTATAAAGTATGAGAAAGTTATGCTTGGTCAAAGTTGAGTTGACTTTTCCTGCAAAACCCTAATTTTGCAACTTTTGGGTTTTGATGAATTATGAGAAATCCTTGATGAATCATGATCAAACCTTGATCAAATGATGAATAATACTTAAAAATGAGGATGTTGACCAAAAATATTAAAGTTTGGCTGTATGTGGGCCACAATTGACTTTTGCCCTAGCACAATCGATTTTCAGGCCTTTGAGCAATTGACTGAGCAAACTTCCTATGCAAGGCTTGAAACTTGACATGGATGATCTTGAGAACATATTATGACAATGGTGAGAATTTGGTATCCCTTGGACTCAAGTATCTTGATGCAACATGAAACCCTAATTTGAGGTAGACTACCTTAGGAGAGAGCTTGTCTGGTCAACCCTTGGACTTCCTTGAGCAATTTGAGGACCTCACTTGAAATGTATTGAGAAATATGGGAGGGAAAATTTTGGGGTACAACAGCTGCCCCTGTTCAATCTTCTTAAACTTGAGGATGTAGATTGGCTTGTCTGCCTTTCGTGATCCGAGGGTGGAAGATGATTGAACACTAGAGTGCCCAGAAATTTGCACTCGCATGAAGTGGTATTTGTCTTGTGATGTCGGGAATGGGCTTATAGATGCCATTTGGAGATTGATGATGGACGATGGGATTAAAGATGCCATTAGAACGAGTGTCGATCATCTAAGAGATTCCTTAGCGAGAACATGTATACCTGTTGTTGAGGAAGATTACACTGGGGAATGTTGGTCTCTATCTTGAGAGAAAAGTTGAATTTTAGGAGCTTAGGTCGTCCGTTATTCTACTGGGGAATAGTCTCTTGGTCGAGGAGGTGAAAATGAATTATTATCTGGTCGTGATCCAGGCTTCATATTGATAAGATCGACTGCTATCTGGTCGTAATCCAGGCTTTACAGTGATTTACTGGGGGGATGAGATTAAACTTGCTATCTGGTCGTAATCCAGGCTTCGCGATTTCTCAATTCTTATCTGGTCGTAATCTATGCTTCGGAAGGAATTCATTTGTTATCCGGTTGCATTCGGGCTTTAACTTGAATTTAGGGCCCACTAATATCCGGTTGACTCTGGGCTTCTTAGTAATTGTCTAGGTAAACTGCTATTTGTTCGAAATCCAAGCTTCACAGTGTCCTTTACCATTATCTGGTCATAATCTAGGCTTCACGATGTTTCATACCATTATCTGGTCGAATCCAGGCTTCATGGTGTCCTGTACCGCTATCTAGTCGAATTCAGGCTTCACAATACCTCACTTCTTATCTGGTTGAAATCCAGGCTTCAGAAGAAATCAAGTGGTTATCCAGTCGCATCCGGGCTTCCATTTGACTTTTAGGCCTACTAATATCCGGTCGATTTCGGGCTTCATAGTAACTGGCCGGGTAGACTACTATTTGGTCGAAATCCAAGCTTCGTGGTGTCCCTTACAGTTATCTGGTCGTAATCCCAGGCTTCAATGTCTTTACCGCTATCTGGTAGAAATCCAGGCTTCACGATGTAACATACCATTATCTGGTCAAATCCAGGCTTCATGGTGTTCGGAGAAATCAAGATATTATCCGGTCGAATCCGGGCTTCATAACTTGCATTAAAGATATACCACTATCTGGTCGAATCCAGGCTTCGTAGTATTCTTGGCTGCTATCTGGTCGTAATCCAGGCTTCACAGAAATTTGTATTGCCATCTGGTCATAATCCAAGCTTCACAATAACCTGCTGAGCTGTTATCCGATCGAATCTGGGCTTCACAGCTTGTGTTTATGATATGCCACTATCTGGTCGAATCCAGGCTTCATGGCGTCTCGTACTGCTATCTGGTCGTAATCCAGGCTTCACAGTAACTTGCTGGGGATTAAACTATTATCCGGTCGAATCTGGGCTTCATAGCTTGAACTTGTGAGAATTTGATTGTATCTTTTCCTGAAATGTAAAGAATTAGTCGTATGTAATTCCATGATGCATGACATGTATTGAGTAATGATGTTCTCAAAATAAATGAGATTGTGCTGTATGATGTTTATGCATATTTCATGATGTATGGATATGCAATGTTTTATGATATTCTCTAACTGGGGAAAATAAATTCTGGACTGCTGCTGGAGAGTGCAAGGAGGTGAATTCTTCGTTCTCACTGGGGATAATGATCAAAGATGTTTTGAGAATAAATTGGCGGGAGAATAACTCTGCTGGAGAATAAACCGGAGAGAGAATGGCTCTGTGGGGAAGAGATACTATGTCAGAATATCTGCTGATTTGGAGAAATAATCTCGGCTGGGGATGAATTACCGTTGCTGGCGATGATGAACTCTTGTTGGGGATTTGAGTTTCTGCTTGTGGAAGAAATAAATTCCACTGGGGATAATCTTCCATTGTTGGTGATAAATAAACTCTGCTTGGGGAGAATTAACACCGCTATATTCTGGTACCTCTTACTCTACGGGGAGTGTATGCATTTTATTCATATTTTCCAGCTGGGTCTATCCCTGTACAAGGTGGATAGAGCAACTGTAAGGTTTGGACATTTCTTGTTTGCCCCTATTCCTAGAATTACGAGTAATCGCCTTTTGTTTCGCATCTAAATATTTATGAGCAACAATTATTGTCAAATGCATATATCAAAAAATGAACCATTGGACGTTCTTGCAAAACAAAACAGAAAAAAAAAACAACTTTGAATTTCGTTGTGAACTGTATTGTATTAATTTTGAATCTGACTTATAAATAGGCGTTTTGTACAAGAGGCTGACGTCCTAGGAAGGGAACGCCGCCGAAGGATAGAAATTATACAATTTGTGAAAAACAAAGAAAAACAGCTATGTGAACAATCCCATTGGGTTCCAACTCTGCTATTGCCTTTATGTCTTTGAGCGTCTCATCACTTTGCTACTTGGTTGAAGGTAGATCAGATTGATTAGCGCCGTCCGAGCTTGATAGTCGATACCGAAGTTTGGTTGCAAGATGATCCAATGAGACATAGTGTTACGCTTTGATCCCTAATTTTTGCCTGGACCGCCTGTTGTACCCCAAAATTTGCCCTCGCATTTTTCCACAAGAAATAACAACTTCAGGCTTTCCATGATCTTTCAAACTGGCTCAAGAATCGGTCAAACAGACTTTTCTCGTCAGTCAGACAAAAATTAGGGTTTTATTGATCTTTCAGGGCTCTGGATTGTTTCACACAGTTGGCTTAGGGTTTTGGTTGACTTTGACTCAATTTTGATCAGGTGAACGTTCTTTGGCATTTAATCAGGAATTAAGGTTTTTGTGGGCATATTCTCAGAAGGATTTAAATTCCACAGCACTTTGCAAGTTATTCCGAGATTCGGGTTGAATTCACATTGTTTTGATTTAATCAGTAAAAGACTGCATTTGGGTTGAATTCACGTTGGTTTGTCTGAGCCAGTCAAAAGATATATGCAGTGTGGATTTACAGTGTTTGGTAAAAATCGGTGAAAAGGGAATGCGCCTGATCAGTGTTTTGATTAACTGTTGCTTTGCTTTGGAGATACCAGGTTTAACTGATCAATGTGCTAAAGCATTGTTTATTTAAATTATTTATTATTCTAAATTAAGTGATTGAAATTTATTTTTCAATTATTTTAATTCAAAGAGTTTTAAATAATAGATAAACAATAAAGAAGGAGGAAATAGAATTGATTGGATAATAAAGACTTTTATTTATTCTTGAATTATTTGTACAATTATTGTTTATAATTTAATTACAAACAATGGTTTTACATTAATTTAAATTTAAATAAAAAGAAAATATCCTATTTTTTCTAATTCTTCAGTCTTCATTTAGTACCCCTCTCCATTCAAGTATTCATCTTCAAAAGAAAAGAGAAAAGTCAAAAAGCAGATAAATAAATAATTACAGATAAAAAGAGTTCATCATTAAGGGCCACTGATTGGGATCAGTTAACCCTCTCTGCAAATCATGGGATTTCTCCCGGTTCACAAAGAGGGAAGAATTTTATTTGCTAAATCATGAATGCAAAGTTGAGAAAAAAATGCAAAATGTCAAACTGCATAAGTTCAAAATCTCAAACTCCAAGTTCAAACCAAACTGAAAAATCCAAATTCCTACTTTCTGTCAAAATCCAAAAAGTACAACTTGCTGTCAAATGCCAAAAGGGTTACCCAAGCTGTCAAAGAAAAGAAGATTTGGGAAGATATCAAAACCAAAAGTACAAAAGCTGTCAAGAAAAGATAAGATATGCAAGCAAGTTATATTTTTTTTCATCATTTCCCAAGATAAGGGTGGCCCTTTCAGAACAAAGGTACAGCAAAAAACATAGTTTAATATTTAGCTGTACTGAGAGAGAAGAGTAGAGAGATAAAAGAATGCAGGTTTTTAGGCTTTTAGGCAGGAATATATAGAAACATATACAAAGAAGCTAAACACAGTAGAAAAGAGGAGGAGCCCAACCTCAAACCAAAAAGAAGAATATACAAAACCTGCTACTGCATTTCAAAACCTTGGCCTGAGCATCAAACACAAGCCCTACCTGTAAAGCCTCACAACCTGTTAAACTCAACAGAACCAAGAGACCAAAGCCCATATACCAGTCACAAGCATAAACCTGCAATGGCCTAAACACATAACCTGCTAAAACATGAAGCACAAAACCTACCTACTG
The DNA here is from genome assembly GCA_948472305.1 of Vicia faba. Taxonomy (NCBI): domain Eukaryota; kingdom Viridiplantae; phylum Streptophyta; class Magnoliopsida; order Fabales; family Fabaceae; genus Vicia; species Vicia faba. Next base: position 1,006,989,467 of record OX451737.1, read on the forward strand.
TCAAAACAAAACCTGCATTAGCTTTACCTCCAAAAGCCAAAAGACCAAACCAAGTCCTAACCTGAAGCCTAAACCAAAGATCAAACCAACCTGAGGCAAGTCAAGCCTCAAAAAAACCAGTAAGACCTGCATCAAGCCTCAAAAAACCAGTAAGCCTAAGCATAAACTGTCAAGTATCATACCTGCCTAAACCTGAAGCACCAAATATGCCAAAAACCTCAAACCTGGTTAAACATCAGACCTGCCTAAGCATGAATCTGTAAAGGCCATAAACCATTCAAAACCCTGTCTTGCCTATAATCAAACACCAAGGCCCTCAGGATACCATCATTGGGCCAGCAACCAACATTCCAAAAACGATAAACATTCCAAAGGCAAATCGTTCAGAAGCAACATCAAAGCATCCAAAGCTAACCCACAGGCCCTCAGAACCCTAGGCTCTTCATTGGGCAAGCAACAAACACTCAAAGGCACATAAACAAAATACGTTCAAAGGCAATCAGAAAAGCCTCACAGGCGTTCATCATAGGCGACAGTTAAGCAAGGCAAGGTGAGAAAGAAGAAGATACAGAAGCAACGTTCAAAGACAGTCTAAACCAACATAAGCAAGCATACAACGAAAGCGACGGAGGCAAAGCAAAAGAAGAAAAGGAAAGAATACGCAAACCAGGGTTCCAAGTCCGTCATCCTCGAGCCTCCACCCTCCGGCCATCCTGAGCGCCACCTACCCTACCTCTCCTCCTTCTCCAAGACCAAAGGTAGTACGCTTTTCTCCCTCTTTTTTCTCCACTACCTCCATAATAACACGAATTTAAGATCGAAATTCAAATTGAAATAAAAGCGCAGTTCGTAAAAAAGGAATGTAGATATCAAAATCAAACCTTGTTTTCATAAGACCACTGGGCCCGAGCTATGGAGGGAAGAGAGATTTGGGGGTAGTACTGGTGGCTAGGCGGAAGAGATGGCATTCAAGGAACGATTGGAGAAAGACGAAGTAATGAACGAAACCTCCATGAACGACGCTTCTGCTCGCTGCAAACCCTAAAACATGTTCCCAAATGAAAACGCAAGCAAAACCCTAAAACGTTCTTGAGCCCAAACGTGGGCCTTGCCCGTTTCTGAATGCCTAAGGCCCATTAAAAATGTTTACCCTTTTCTTTTATAAAACAAGTTATTAATTAACTAACTTAACTTTTTTTTAACAAGTATTTTATTAACACTAACTTTTCTTTTTTATATATAACATCTTTAAACAATATATTTTTTTCCTCTAACTTAATATACTTTTTACAATATTACACTAATACATTAATACATAAAACACATTTTTATTTAGAATATCTAATTTAAATTTTCTTTGTACATAACAAATAAAAATACATTTTTGCATAATTTAAATTCTTAAACACTTAATTAAAATACTTTTTGTATATAATAAACAAAGATACATTTTTATACATAATCTAATTAGAATTTAAAGCATTTGATTAAAACATTTCTTTTTATACATATTAAGAAAATACAAGATTATTAATTAAATTAAATAGACATTTAATTTTTCTTTAAGTTAAAACAATACCTTAATACACATTAATTTCACATTGTCGCACCTGTAAATAATTACTTACACAATACGTCTCACACTTACACAATACAAATACATTCACATTGCTCCTATACACATTTGCTTACATTTGAATATTCGTCATTTACATTTGATCGCAAATTCGATTTGGTTGTAACTTATTGGATATTTCTAAGTCTCATCCCCATTCATAAACTTGTACCCCCACTCCCGGATACTTATTTTGTAATAGCGTAGATTTTACATTTCCGTAATTTACCGCTTTCAATTATACCATGGTTAGACCTAGGGTTTGTATGTACATAAAATCAAACGCTAGATAACCTAATGCAAGACAAATACATGAAATCAATACACAATCCCACTTGCACACCCTAGGGTGATCCCACATGTTGCCTTCCAAAATGGGCCATGCTTGCACGTCGAGTATCTTTGGCAAAACAAAATCAAATGATCATAAGTCCCTCGATGACGCTTTCGAATGTTGCCTAAAACGGAATGATCATAGTCCCTTCAAAGCAAATTGCCTAAGACACTTGGCACCATTTCATTCATGGTCCATACGATGACCCGCGCCCGTCCCGAACAAATTTCCTAAACGCAAGATTGTCCATCAAATTCAATGGTGGAACAAAATTGTTAAAAAGGGTTAAAACATAACAAAAACCTTTGAGTACAATAGGGTAGATAAAACTCTTAGTTACTTGAGATCAACTTGCAAAAACACTTGCCTTCTTTTCAAAAACCACAATCCACAACACTTTCAAACAAATTCTCAAAAACATTTGAAACATCTTTTTGAAAAGATCCACACTTTTGTAAAACACTCAAACACGAGTCAAATACATTGGTTGCATAAGACAAGGCATCTCTTCAAAAACATTTTCAAAAAACACACACACATACACACCATTTTCAAGCAATCGAAAATCAAGGCAAGTGATCTAAAAACCAAGTAACTAAGAGCCCATGGATAACCATGGATGAAAAGGGTGCTAATACCTTCCCTTTTCATAATCTACCACCCGAACCCACGAAATATCTCAAAAGGATTTTGCTGTGCTTTTTTAACCTTTCCTTTAGGATAAAATAAAAAGTCGGTGGCGACTCTTGCTCAACCGAAACATTTGCGAAAACAAACGCAAAACTCAAGTCAGTTCTCCCACCGTACCACAGAACTGGCGACTCTGCTGGGGAGAATGAAAAAGTGGGGTTACCTTAGGGTTTAGATCACCTTTACTTTCTTGCTTTGATTGACTTGATTGCTTTATCCTTTGGGTTCTTGTTTGGGTTTGTTGTAAATCCTCCACCCGAATTTGGGGCACCTTTTTAGGTAAATAGCAAAAAACTGCGAGGGAACTGTGCGGGGTATACCGACACGGTTGAAGCAGTAAGCTATGTTAGTGTGACATATTTGTGAGTACCGGTAACCCTTGAGTAGTCAAGGAGAGTATGGGGCCGCTGTGTGATGTCATGAAGCACTAACGAACTCTTAGAACCTTAATTGACCATCTTAGCCTTTTTAGGGGTAGTGAGATGACCGACTTTGGTGCAGTCCGAAGTTGGTAGATCCTCGATACTACACTATTTTGAGGATTGTTTTCTTGGAATATTTTGGTCGCCAGTAAGTGGCTAAACCGAAACAATGAACACAGAAAACAATCCAATGATATTGAGCTCCTTAGAACCCGGTCTCTATTTTAGGACAGGATGAGCCAACTAACTTCAAGAGGGTACTTACCTAAACCTCATGCAAGCCTCAACCTAAGGACTTGTTTGCTTTGTGTGAATATATTTGCCTGTATATACACTCACTTGCTTGTGCATACATGTACATAACATCATGACATCATACCATAGCATTTTCAATAACCATTTCAAGGATCTCGAGGGTTCTTTTGATGCAGGGTTACGTTGAACCAGACATCTACCAAGGGGCAAGAGGTTTTCTCCTCTAAACAAAGTTCTCCAGTCAAAGTTCAAGTACAACGACTTGAATCAGTGGCTATGACCCACTCGACATGGTGAGCTTGACATCCACCGATACAAAGTTCTCCAGTCAAAGTTCAAATACAACAACTGGAATTAGTGGCTATGACCCACTCGACATGGTGAGCTTGATTCTCGTGGAAAGACGTCCACCGGTGCAAAGTTCTCCAATCCAAGAGCAAAGTTTAACCTCTAACATTCTCTTGTGGTTACCCCAAGAGATCCTTGAAAACATTGCATATATATCACACATATCATTGCATAACAGGTTTCTCCCATGCAGGTTTTCTTATCTTCTTACTGTTTATTTCAGTAAGATGGACATGGAACAAACAATGAAAGATCTCCAAGCTCAAAATGCTAAATTCTAACAAATGCTGCTGGCTATGGGTAAAGGGCAAGAGGATCTGACAGCTCTTCTTCTCAAAGACAAGAAGAAATCCAAGAAGGCAGCCCGCATCCTGAACTTGAGGAGAAGGCCTAAGACCCAAGACCTTGCAACTCCATCCAACACAGTAGTTAGTATGGAAGAAGACCACAATGAGGAGATTGTTGAAGAGGAAGCTGATTACTCCGAAGAACAATATCCTCTTAATGATGACAAGTACAAAGAGTTAGAGGATCGCCTCAAGGCTATGGAGATCCAACAAATACCTGGCTTGGATTTAGGAGACATGGGTTTGGTTCCTAGATTGGTCATCCCTCCAAAGTTCAAAGTCCCTACCTTTGCTCTGTACGATGGTGTCTCTTGCCCTAAGATGCATCTGAAGTCTTATGCCCGCAAGATTCAACCATACACAGCCGATAAGAGACTCTGGATCCATTTCTTCCAAGAAAGTTTGGTAGAGGCTCAACTCGAGTGGTTCTATCAATTGGAGAGTTCTCACATCCACACCTGGGAAGATCTAGCCAGGGCTTTTTACGAACAGTATCAGTACAATGCTGATCTTGCGCCAACTCGTGTGCAGTTGCAGAACATGACCATGGGTTCCGACGAGAATTTCAAGGGATATGCCCAAAAGTGGAGAGATTTGGCTGGTAGGGTGCAACCTCCTTTAACTGACAGAGAGATGATTGACATCTTCATGGGAACTTTGACAGGGCCTTTCTTCAAGCACTTAATTGGAAGCTCCTCAGCTGGGTTCACTGAGCTAATACTGACTGGCGAAAGGGTCGAGGCTGGCATCAAGAGTGGAAAAATCCAGGGAGCTACAACCTCCGATACTCAGATAATTCCCTACAACGGAAAGAAAGAGTCCAATGCTGCGAACAGTCAAAAGAGTCGTCATGACCAACATGTAGGGGCAATCTTGATCCCTAATCCTATACCTGCTCAACAAAGACAGGTGCATCAGCATAAGGAGGTCGCACCTAAGAGGCAGTTCACCAAGATCAACATGTCACTGTCTCAGGCACTGCAACACTTGTTGAAGAGGGATATGATTACTTTGAGGGCTCCTCTCCGGAACCCAAATACTTCTGCTCCTAATTATCACCCTAATGAAAGATGTGAATACCACTCTGATAGCCCGGGGCATGATACCAACAACTGTTGGCCTCTGAAGAACAAGATCCAAGACATGATCGATGCCAAGGAGATTGAGTTTGGTCCCCCAGAGACTCCAGCATGATCACTCCTCCTATGCCAAATCATTGAGATTGTGTTTGTTTCATTCTGAATTTTCAAAGTTGTAGTTTCTTTTGTTGTCAAACAATTATCTGTTGATGTTAAACTCTGCTTTCATTAATGCATTGCTTATGTTTGTCTTGAATTCATCCATGCGTTTCACTACTCTTATGCTTTTCTTTATGATATTTAAACTCTTGATAAAAAGCTGCAAGCCTTTAGAGGGAGGATGACGAAACAATACCATGATCTTATACAGTATGCTTCTGAACAGACCTTGCTGATGATGTACAGGCATTTCTTTCAAATCCCAAACACTGGAGTTATAAGGAAGTTAATCCCTAGTCAACCCCTTCGAGCCAAAGAAGTAGGAGTTTTCTGTTCTGAACAAACAAAACCTTTGATATAAACCTGGGGCAGGGTAGTATCTCAGTTAATCCAAAAGAAAATGCGCATTGAAGTCGCAAACTCTCAGTTCGTAACACAACAGACGACGTCAAAAAAAAAAAGAAAGCATTCCCTTGGAATCAAAAGACAAGGGCGGTTCCCTATCACATAGACAGTCAATCTCTCAAAAAGAGAAAAAGCCCACTGAGCCAAAACCTATAAAGGAGGCTTAAGAAAGCTGGGGCATCCCGATGACAGTAATCTCGAAGATGGGAACAATCAGGCAAAAGTTAGGGATAACAAATCAAAATCAAAATAGTGAGGTCATTACAAAATCCTCAACAACATGAAAAATGTTGAAAAAGAAAAAAGGAGATGATGACTGTCTCCCCAAATTCAACTGGTGAACCATCGCCCAAAAGTCGTTCCAAACTCAAAGCAGAGTATGCCGCACAATTAACTGAGTTCAGGTATGAAGAACATCACGAAGAGCGGGTGGGTACAAATATACTTTGAGCCTATATCCTTTGTTTCTTAAACCGTGAACCAAGCCACATTACAACCCTGCAAAAGTCCTAATTGAAGCATGGGTTAGTTCGAAAGCATACGATTACAAAAGGTATCCTGACTCCTGTAGGGCTTTGCTCTAAATCTCGTGTTGATCTGTCTTATAAAAAGTTTTCTGTTAAAAAACGCATTTTGCAAAACTTCGAGACGAACATAAACTTTGCATTGCTTGAATATCACTGTCTGCATTTGGCTTTTTGTTTGACAGCGAAGAATTTCACACGACGAATGTTCGGAGGAACGAAAACTCTCTTAGTGAGCAAAATCACTTCAAATGGATGACACTTCCATTACAAATCTCCTATCAACAAGGGGCATTACATGGGGCAGTCCAGTCAAGGTTTCAACAGATCTTTCGAAGTTCAGTTAACCTGGGGCAGTCCAGTCAAGATTTCAAGAAATCTCTCAATATGTAGAGTAATCTGATTCAAGACTCCTTCATCACCACTTGGGGCATTCGAATGTCAAAAGTGTTCAACAAATCAATTATTACATTTCCAGACTCGATTCTTGTATCTAGCCAGGGCACGTCTGAAGAGTTCGAAGATTCGATTCCTGTATCCAGCCAGGGCATATCTATCAACTATCACAATTCCAGATTCGACTCCTGTATCCAGCCAGGGCATATCTGTTAACCACATTTCCAGACTCGATTCCTGTATCTAGCCAGGGCACGTCTGAAGAGTTTGAAGATTCGATTCCTGTATCCAGCCAGGGCATATCTATCAACTATCACATTTCCAGACTCGATTCCTGTATCTAGCCAGGGCACGTCTGAAGAGTTTGAAGATTCAATTCCTGTATCCAGCCAGGGCATATCTGTTGACGACTATTTCTAGACTCGACTCCTATATCCAGCCAGGGCACGTCTGAAGAATTCCAGATCAACACCTGTAACAAGCCAGGAAAACATCTGTGGACGACCGATTGTAGACCAACACCTGTAACAAGCCAGGAATTTATCTACATCACCACTTGGGGCATTCGAATGTCAAAAGTGTTCAAAAACCCGATGCAGTTTTACACGGACTCATCGTCAGGAAATCCTACACATATCTCCTCAAAACAGGAAGACCCCAGTAGTTTGGCATACAACCCAAGCTTCTGATTCTCCCAACAGTGGCCCCAAGACCTCTCATTTTCAACAATTGAAGACTCTTGCCCTCCACAGCAGCAGCCAAGGATTTATTTTCCCCGGCAGCAATCAAGATTCTTTTATCTTCAGCCGTCCAGAATTCATCTATCCTCAGCAAGATAGCTCATCAGCTTACATGCGCATTCATCACATTCATGTCATAAACATTGATGTCACATACATTGCATCATGCATCATGACATTGCATACAACTAACCCTTTACCTTTTCAGGTAAGATCAGTCGGCAGACAAAGATCATCTTCCAAGTTTACTCAGATGTGACCCGGACACGGCGACGTTCTGATACTTATTCCAGATTCATCCAAATGCAGCTTTACACGAGCTCATCATCAGGAAACCCTACACCGGTTCCTCTTCAAGACATCTGAAAACAGTTTACGGATTCTTCCCAACAACGGATGTCAATCTACCAACATGTTCAGGTGCAATTTTTGAAAACAGTTTACGGACGCGTCCCAACAACGGATGCTGCTCTATTGCTTATTCAACTTCAAGACTTCTGAAAACAGTTCACGGGTTCTCCAGTAACGGATGTTAACCTATCAATTGTTCAGACTCTTTTCAACTTTTTGAAAATAGTTTACAGACGCTTCCCAACAACGGATGCTGCTCTATTGCTTATTCAACCTCTTCAAGACGTCTGAAAATAGTTTACGGATTCTTCCCAACAACGGATGTCAATCTACCAACATGTTCAGGTGCAATTTTTGAAAACAGTTTACGGACGCGTCCCAACAACGGATACTGCTCTATTGCTTATTCAACTTCAAGACTTCTAAAAACAGTTCACGGGTTCTCCAGTAACGGATGTTAACCTATCACTTGTTCAGACTCTTCTCAACTTTTGAAAACAGTTTACAGACGCCTCCCAACAACGGATGTTGCTCTATTGCTTATTCAATCTCAACTCCTGAAAATAGTTTACAGATTCTCCAGACATGATTGTCAATCTATTGCTTATTCGGACCTCCAATTCAGAGATGTTCCAAAACATGGGTGGCTTTCTGATACTTGTCCACTCACCATTGACATACAGTTCAACATAACCAGATGGCATCTATAAGCCCATCCTCCTACCAGCAGTCACCAGATGGCATCTTTAAGCCCATCACCAAATGGCATCTTTAAGCCCATTATCAGATGGCATCTCTAAGCCCATCCCCCGACAAGATTCTATCGCATCAGATGGCATCTTTAAGCCCATCACCAAATGGCATCTTTAAGCCCATTCACCTCTACCATCACATCTCCGAGTGCAAATTTTCTGGGCACTTTAGTGTCCAATCTTCTTTTACCTTCAAGTCGCGAAAGGCAAACTTGCCAATCTAACTCTTCAGGTTCAAGAAGATTGAACAGGGGCAACTGTTGTACCCCAAAATTTGCCCTCGCATTTTTCCACAAGAAATAACAACTTCAGGCTTTCCATGATCTTTCAAACTGGCTCAAGAATCGGTCAAACAGACTTTTCTCGTCAGTCAGACAAAAATTAGGGTTTTATTGATCTTTCAGGGCTCTGGATTGTTTCACACAGTTGGCTTAGGGTTTTGGTTGACTTTGACTCAATTTTGATCAGGTGAACGTTCTTTGGCATTTAATCAGGAATTAAGGTTTTTGTGGGCATATTCTCAGAAGGATTTAAATTCCACAGCACTTTGCAAGTTATTCCGAGATTCGGGTTGAATTCGCATTGTTTTGATTTAATCAGTAAAAGACTGCATTTGGGTTGAATTCACGTTGGTTTGTCTGAGCCAGTCAAAAGATATATGCAGTGTGGATTTACAGTGTTTGATAAAAATCGGTGAAAAGGGAATGCGCCTGATCAGTGTTTTGATTAACTGTTGCTTTGCTTTGGAGATACCAGGTTTAACTGATCAATGTGCTAAAGCATTGTTTATTTAAATTATTTATTATTCTAAATTAAGTGATTGAAATTTATTTTTCAATTATTTTAATTCAAAGAGTTTTAAATAATAGATAAACAATAAAGAAGGAGGAAATAGAATTGATTGGATAATAAAGACTTTTATTTATTCTTGAATTATTTGTACAATTATTGTTTATAATTTAATTACAAACAATGGTTTTACATTAATTTAAATTTAAATAAAAAGAAAATATCCTATTTTTTCTAATTCTTCAGTCTTCATTTAGTACCCCTCTCCATTCAAGTATTCATCTGCAAAAGAAAAGAGAAAAGTCAAAAAGCAGATAAATAAATAATGACAGATAAAAAGAGTTCATCATTAAGGGCCACTGATTGGGATCAGTTAACCCTCTCTGCAAATCACGGGATTTCTCCCGGTTCACAAAGAGGGAAGAATTTTATTTGCTAAATCATGAATGCAAAGTTGAGAAAAAAATGCAAAATGTCAAACTGCATAAGTTCAAAATCTCAAACTCCAAGTTCAAACCAAACTGAAAAATCCAAATTCCTACTTTCTGTCAAAATCCAAAAAGTACAACTTGCTATCAAATGCCAAAAGGGTTACCCAAGCTGTCAAAGAAAAGAAGATTTGGGAAGATATCAAAACCAAAAGTAAAAAAGCTGTCAAGAAAAGATAAGATATGCAAGCAAGTTATATTTTTTTCATCATTTCCCAAGATAAGGGCGGCCCTTTCAGAACAAAGGTACAGCAAAAAACATAGTTTAATATTTAGCTGTACTGAGAGAGAAGAGTAGAGAGATAAAAGAATGCAGGTTTTTAGGCTTTTAGGCAGGAATATATAGAAACATATACAAAAAAGCTAAACACAGTAGAAAAGAGGAGGAGCCCAACCTCAAACCAAAAAGAAGAATATACAAAACCTGCTACTGCATTTCAAAACCTTGGCCTGAGCATCAAACACAAGCCCTACCTGTAAAGCCTCACAACCTGTTAAACTCAACAGAACCAAGAGACCAAAGCCCATATACCAGTCACAAGCATAAACCTGCAATGGCCTAAACACATAACCTGCTAAAACATGAAGCACAAAACCTACCTACTGTCAAAACAAAACCTGCATTAGCTTTACCTCCAAAAGCCAAAAGACCAAACCAAGTCCTAACCTGAAGCCTAAACTAAAGATCAAACCAACCTGAGGCAAGTCAAGCCTCAAAAAAACCAGTAAGACCTGCATCAAGCCTCAAAAAACCAGTAAGCCTAAGCATAAACTGTCAAGTATCATACCTGCCTAAACCTGAAGCACCAAATATGCCAAAAACCTCAAACCTGGCTAAACATCAGACCTGCCTAAGCATGAATCTGTAAAGGCCATAAACCATTCAAAACCATGTCTTGCCTATAATCAAACACCAAGGCCCTCAGGATACCATCATTGGGCCAACAACCAACATTCCAAAAACGATAAACATTCCAAAGGCAAATCGTTCAGAAGCAACATCAAAGCATCCAAAGCTAACCCACAGGCCCTCAGAACCCTAGGCTCTTCATTGGGCAAGCAACAAACACTCAAAGGCACATAAACAAAATACGTTCAAAGGCAATCAGAAAAGCCTCACAGGCGTTCATCATAGGCGACAGTTAAGCAAGGCAAGGTGAGAAAGAAGAAGATACAGAAGCAACGTTCAAAGACAGTCTAAACCAACATAAGCAAGCATACAACGAAAGCGACGGAGGCAAAGCAAAAGAAGAAAAGGAAAGAATACGCAAACCAGGGTTCCAAGTCCGTCATCCTCGAGCCTCCACCCTCCGGCCCTCCTGAGCGCCACCTACCCTACCTCTCCTCCTTCTCCAAGACCAAAGGTAGTACGCTTTTCTCCCTCTTTTTTCTCCACCACCTCCATAATAACACGAATTTAAGATCGAAATTCAAATTGAAATAAAAGCGCAGTTCGTAAAAAAGGAATGTAGATATCAAAATCAAACCTTGTTTTCATAAGACCACTGGGCCCGAGCTATGGAGGGAAGAGAGATTTGGGGGTAGTACTGGTGGCTAGGCGGAAGAGATGGCATTCAAGGAACGATTGGAGAAAGACGAAGTAATGAACGAAACCTCCATGAACGACGCTTCTGCTCGCTGCAAACCCTAAAACATGTTCCCAAATGAAAACGCAAGCAAAACCCTAAAACGTTCTTGAGCCCAAACGTGGGCCTTGCCCGTTTCTGAATGCCTAAGGCCCATTAAAAATGTTTACCCTTTTCTTTTATAAAACAAGTTATTAATTAACTAACTTAACTTTTTTTTAACAAGTATTTTATTAACACTAACTTTTCTTTTTTATATATAACATCTTTAAACAATATATTTTTTTTCCTCTAACTTAATATACTTTTTACAATATTACACTAATACATTAATACATAAAACACATTTTTATTTAGAATATCTAATTTAAATTTTCTTTGTACATAACAAATAAAAATACATTTTTGCATAATTTAAATTCTTAAACACTTAATTAAAATACTTTTTGTATATAATAAACAAAGATACATTTTTATACATAATCTAATTAGAATTTAAAGCATTTGATTAAAACATTTCTTTTTATACATATTAAGAAAATAAAAGATTATTAATTAAATTAAATAGACATTTAATTTTTCTTTAAGTTAAAACAATACCTTAATACACATTAATTTCACATTGTCGCACCTGTAAATAATTACTTACACAATACATCTCACACTTACACAATACAAATACATTCACATTGCTCCTATACACATTTTCTTACATTTGAATATTCGTCATTTACATTTGATCGCAAATTCGATTTGGTTGTAACTTATTGGATATTTCTAAGTCTCATCCCCATTCATAAACTTGTACCCCCACTCCCGGATACGTATTTTGTAATAGCGTAGATTTTACATTTCCGCAATTTACCGCTTTCAATTATACCATGGTTAGACCTAGGGTTTGTATGTACATAAAATCAAACGCTAGATAACCTAATGCAAGACAAATACATGAAATCAATACACAATCCCACTTGCACACCCTAGGGTGATCCCACATGTTGCCTTCCAAAATGGGCCATGCTTGCACGTCGAGTATCTTTGGCAAAACAAAATCAAATGATCATAAGTCCCTCGATGACGCTTTCGAATGTTGCCTAAAACGGAATGATCATAGTCCCTTCAAAGCAAATTGCCTAAGACACTTGGCACCATTTCATTCATGGTCCATACGATGACCCGCGCCCGTCCCGAACAAATTTCCTAAACGCAAGATTGTCCATCAAATTCAATGGTGGAACAAAATTGTTTAAAAGGGTTAAAACATAACAAAAACCTTTGAGTACAATAGGGTAGATAAAACTCTTAGTTACTTGAGATCAACTTGCAAAAACACTTGCCTTCTTTTCAAAAACCACAATCCACAACACTTTCAAACAAATTCTCAAAAACATTTGAAACATCTTTTCGAAAAGATCCACACTTTTGTAAAACACTCAAACACGAGTCAAATACATTGGTTGCCTAAGACAAGGCATCTCTTCAAAAACATTTTCAAAAAACACACACACATTGTGATCGGTGGATCTGGAACTGACTGTTTAACGCTGGTTCGCGAAATGTCGCGGAAGCAAGAGTCGCCACCGTCTTTTATTTTCTCCAAATGGAAAGGACAAAAGCACAGAAAAATTCCTTAAAGAGATTGCTCTCGGTTCGGGAGGTAGGTTATAGAAAGGGAAGGTATTAGCACCCTTTCTATCCATGGTTATCCATGGGCTCTTAGATACTTGCTCAATGTGTTTTCAAAAATGTTTGCTTGCTTTTCAATTGTGGGATTACTACCGGAGAGGGGTCCATAGGAGACTATCACCTCACACTCATCGTCGGAGAGGGAAACATCTGAAAAAGGGATTACTACCTCACACACCGTCGGAGAGGGAACCATAGGAGACTATCACCTCACACTCATCGTCGGAGAGGGAAACATCTGAAAAAGGGATTACTACCTCACACACCGTCGGAGAGGGAACCATAACTTCTGCTGAGTCTTTATCAGAAAAATCTGTTGGTAGTCGATTTAGCTGGACGAGAGAAGGCTTTGAAATATGTTTGAGCATTTTAACTGCGTCTTTCCTGAAAGGTAAAGGTCAGTCATATGCAATGCATGATATGGATCAAGCAATGATGTTCTCAACATAAATGAGATTTGTATGATATGATGCGTCTATGCATGCTATAATGATGTATGTGATGTTTTATGTATGTTTTCGTCTAGGAAAGTAGATTCTTGACGGGTGCCGGGAAGTCGTATCCTGGGCTGATGTTGAAGTATTGATTTCCCTTCCGCTGGGGATGATAGTTGCAAGAATACCGGGAAGAGAAGATGACTCCGTTGCGGAATAAACTTGGCCAATGAAGGATTCTGCGGGGAGAAAAGATACTCTGACGACCATGCTGGGAAGCAATACTCTGTGGGGAGAGAGCTGCTTTGCTGAATCATTGAGAACGACTTGCTGAGGATATCTTTGTTGTTGGAAGTGCTGACAGACTTCGCTGGGGTAAGAAGACTTCGTTGACGACGATCTTTCCGTGGCTTTTGGCTGAGGATAACCCAGTTATATCCTGTTAAGGAAATAACTCTTTAAATAAAGCCGGACAACGCGTTCGTGCTCTGCGAGGGGATAAGCTTCCAGAATCTACTGGGGATAAGCTTACTGCTTGGGGAAGATGGACTCCAACTTTCTTTGGGAAACTGGATTGGACTCTCCTGGGGGGATTTGGAACTGTAATTTTGTAAGTTGAAAGAGGGAACATATGTAGGATTGCCTGCTGATGAGCTCGTATAAAACCGCATCTGGAATGGAGAAGGAACCTGTGTAGGGTTACTTTGATGACGAGTTCGTGTTAAACTATATCTGAAATGGAGAAGGAACCTGTGTAGGGTTACTTTGATGACGAGTTCGTGTAAAACTGCGTTCTTGGAAAGGGAGAACTTGTGTAGGGTGTCCGGGTGACGAGTCCATGTAAAACTGCATCTTGAATAGGGGGAACCGGTGTAGGGTTGCTTGGTGAGGTAATTTCATGTAAAACTTCTAGAGGAACCGGGGTTAGGTTACCTTGGGGTGAATCCCTGTGAGATTTCTTGACGAACCGGGGTAAGGTTACTGGAGACGAGTCCATGTGAGACTTCTGGGGGAACCGGGGTTAGGTTACCTTGAGATAGATCCGTGTGAGATTTCTTGACGAACCGGGGTAAGGTTGCTTCGGGATAAGTTTGTGTAAAACTTCTGGATGAACCGGGGTAAGGTTGCTTGAGATAAACCCATGTAAGATTTCTAGAGGAACCGGGGTAAAGTTACTTGACGAGTTTGTGTAAAAACTTTTTGATGAACCAGGGTCAGGTCATCTTGAGCTAAATCCATGTAAGACTTTGGGAGGAACCGGGGTTAGGTTACCTGGATAAGTTTGTGTAAAAACTTATTGATGAACCGGGGTTAGGTCATCTTGAGATAGGTCCATGTGAGACTTCTGGAGGAACCGGGGTTAGGTTACTTGGATAAGTTCGTGTAAAAACTTCGTGATGAACCGGGGTTAGGTCATCTTTGAGATAGGTCCATGTAAGACTTCTGGGGGAACCGGGGTTAGGTTACCTTGGGATAAATCCATGTAAGATTTCTGGGAGGAACCGGGGTTAGGTTACCTTGGGATAAATCCATGTAAGATTTCTGGATGAAAATTGAGAAGGAACCGGCGTAGGGTTGCATGATTTTGATTAAGTGGATGATTGTCCTGTTTGGTTTCGGATGTTAACCCACGATCTGGAATTTGTAAAAGTAGACGGTAATCATCCTTATGTTGATCTTTCCTTTGTACTTTGGTTGACAGAGCAACTGGATCGCCTGGATAACTCATTATTGCCCCTGCTTCGGAGGTGAGGGAAGAGGATACCTGTGTGGGTGATTGACAAATCTTCGAGATGCCGGGACATAGTCGTACGCTTTGATCCCTAACTTTTGCCTGGACCGCCCTTTCGGGTTTTCAGTCCACCAGGATACCCATTTTTGCCCAAGCCGCCTTTTCAGGTTTTCGACTTGCCGGGTGTACAGATTTTTCGTTTCATCCCTTATTTTTGCCCGAACCCTTTTGGTTCGCCGGGAAGCCCTTATTTTTGCCTAGGTGTGTCAACCTAGCGGGTCTTTTGTTCATGCGTAGTATCTTTTCGACTATGTCCATGCTTTCATAATGTAGGGAGTTGCCCCTGTTGGAAGTATTTTGCCATGCCCCAGATAATGGGCAATGCTCCTACTGTGCCCCTTGATCGGAGGTACTTCTGTTCACAAGGTGTTCATCGTGCGAATTTCCCTGCTGTTCAAACAAATAGTCATATGCAAACAAGGTTATTTTAAGAATGCAAAAGCCTATGTCTGTCTTGAATTTTGAAAATGCATTTTTTATAATACAGTGCGGTGTCAATTCAAGATTTTACAGCAAACCTTCAGGAGTCAGGATACCTTCGTAACAGTATGCTTTCGAATTAACCCATGCTTCAGCTAGGACTTTTAAGGGTTATATCGTGGCCTGGTTCACGATTTAAGAAACAAAGGATAAAGGCTCAAATTATTTGTATCCACCCGCTCTTCGTGATGTTCTTCAAACCTAAACTCAGTTGATCGTGCGTTAGACCTTGTTCGAGTCTTTGCTTTGATATACCCATGATGGTTCAGATAATGATGATTTATTTTGAATGGGCAGTCATCTCCCTTTTTGTTGAGGTTTTGTGGGACCTCTTTTTTTTTAATTTTATTATCCCTATTTTTTTTTGCCTGAACTGTTTCCTTTTTTGGAATCACAGTCAGCGGGATGCCCCAGTTTCATAAGTCCCCTTTGTAGGTTTAGACTTTTTGGGCTTTTCATTTATGAATTTTGATGATGACTACCTGTCCTTTTGATTGTTCTGAACCATTACTGTCTTTGTTCGTTTCGTAAAGATCTCTTCGGTGCCATTCGTCGTGCACTTGGATCAACTGAGGGAACTACCCTGCCCCAGGTTATGATTAAGGGTTTTAATTTTCGAAAAAAGAAACTCCTACTTCTTTGGCTCAGAGGGGTTGACGAGGGATTATCATCCTTATAACTCCAGTGTTTAGGGATTGAAACAATGCCTGTACCTCATCAGCGGGGTCTGTTCAAAAGCATACTGTAGATTATGGTATCGTTTTCGTCATCCTCCCTCAAGAGGTTTAGAATTTTCAGTTAAGAGTTGATCATCGCAAAAATATGAAAGCAGTTTTAAGCGTAGTAAACATAATTAAATCAAGACAGACATGTGTAATGCATTCATGAAATAAAAGAGTTTAACATAATAATTGTTTATCTGAACAAGAAAGGAAAAATACAACTTGAATTCAAATGAACAAAAATCTCTCGACCCTAGCCATGTTTTGGCAATGGAGCCGTGATTACGTTGGGGGTCTCAGCAGATTCAAACTCGATCTCTTTGGCATCGATCATGTTCTGAATCTTGTACTTTAGTGCCCAACAGTCCTCAGTATCGTGCCCCGGGCTATCAGAATGATAAGCACATCTAGCTTCTGGATTATAGCTTGGGGAGGAGGTCTTAGGATTTGCCGGAGGGTTAATCACTGCGATCAAGTTCATCTTCAACATGTGTTGCAATGCTTGTGCCCATGGCATGTTAATGTTGGTGAATTGCCTTTTAGGCCCGTCCGGCCTTTGCTGGTTTCCCCTTTGTGGTTGACGGCGTGGTGCAGAACCAGAGATCATGACTGCCCCTGCATGTTGATCACGGCGACTCTTTTGACTGTATGCAGCATTAGATTCCTTCTTTCCCGTGTAGGGCTTTTTATGAGTGTCAGAAGGTGTGGCCTCTTGAATTTTTCCACTCTTGATACCAGCTTCAATTCTTTCACCGGTCAGGATGAGGTCGGTAAATCCAGCAGATGAGTTACCAATGAGGTGATTGAAGAATGGCCCGGATAGGGTCCCTAAGAACATATCAACGAGTTCCCGGTCAATTAACGGAGGCTGCACCCTTCCAGCAAGGTCTCTCCATCTTTGTGCGTACTCCTTGAAACCTTCACTTGACCCCAACGACATACCCTGGAGTTGGGTACGTGTGGGAGCAAGGTCGGCATTGTACTGGTACTGCTTATAGAAAGCAGTTGCCAACTCCTCCCAGTTACGAACTTTGGTCCCATCCAGTTGATAGAACCATTCGAGGTGAGTCCCTGAAAGACTTTCCTGGAAGAAGTGGATCCACAAGTTCTTATCTGCTGAGTATGGTTGGATTATCCGAACATAAGACCTGAGATGTAGCTTGGGACAAGACGCCCCGTCATATTTAGTGAATGATGGTGCCTTGAACTTCCGAGGGATGATCACACCAGTAGACAAACCCAGATCTCCGAAATCCAGCCCAGGTACTTGTTGTATTTCCATAGCCTTCAAACGGTCTTCCAACTGCCTGTACTTGTCCTCAGCCGGAGGGTATTGTTCGTCGTTGAAATCTGTCTCGTTGTCGGAGACCACTGGACTAAGCACCTCTCTCTCATGGTGACTGCTTTCCCTCACAGATGGGGTAGTCCTCTCAGTTTCAGTCTGCGGTGTGTTCCCAGATCTGCGTCTAGGGCTGAACAAAACAGTCCTCTTCTTCTTCTTGTCCTTCTTCAAGAGCAGAGCCTTCAGATCTTGTTGCCCCTGGGTCAAATTCATAATCAGCCCTTGGAACTGGGCGTTCTGAGCCTGGAGGGCCTTGATGGACTGCTCAGCTGATGATTCAGGATTCATGTCGATCGGCTGAAATAAACAGCGAAGAAGGGTAAGCAACCTGTCAAAGGGATACCTGCAATGCAATGAGATGTATGATATGCATGCAATGATTTCAAGGATCTCGCGGGGTAAACAGAGAAACTTGTTAGAGCTGAGAACCGGTAACTTGATTGAAGAAACTTCCTGTTGTAGAAAATCCTTCTTCAAGAGTTAAGGCTCACCATATCGAGTGGGTCATAGCCCCTGACAACCTGGTCTAGAGGAAAACAAATCCTCTTTGCCCCTTGCTGGGATAGTTGATTCATCATGACCTGCATCACAAGCCCTTGAGATCCTTGAAATGGGTTAGGATGTATGCAATGATATGATGTCATGCTATGCATGGAGTGATGTAGGTAAACCATGTTATGAGTCCCAATTAAGGACTATAAACAAACCCTGCAAGAAATTCAGTATATTTTGTTATGAGTCCCAGTTAAGGACTATAAACAAAACCTGCAAGAGATCTAGTAAACCCTGTTATGAGTCCCAGTTAAGGACTATAAACAAAACCTGTAAATAGTTCACGTGTCAGCTAACAAGCATGCAAGTAGGCAAGTACAAAGGCACACAAGTCACACAAGAGAAACCCTTAGGGTTTAGGCCAGCATGGGGTCTGGGTAATACCCTCTTGAAGTTGGTGGGTTCAACCTGTCCTAATCAAAGTAACTGGGTTCTAAGGTTCCCAATATCACGGGATTGCTTTCATTGTTCATCGTTTCGATTTAGCCACTGAACTGGCGACCGAAATATTCCAGGAAAGCAACCCTCAATTGAGCGTAGTATCGAGTATCAACCAACCTCGGACTGCACCAAAGTCAGTTATCTCACTACCCTAAAGAGGCCAAGATAGTTCAATTAAGGTTCCTAAGGTCTGTTGATGCTTCATGACACCACGTGGAGGCCCCGTACTCTCCTTGATTGAACTCAAGGGTTACCGGTACACACCAAAGTGCCACATCAACGTAGCAGACTGTTTCAACCATGTCGGTATACCCCGCACAGTTCCCTCACAGCCTTGTTGCTACTTTCTAAGAAGGTATCCCCCAGATCCGGGTTTAGGATCTATAGAACTCCCAAGCAACCCACAATTTAAAGCACACAAGGACAACAATTGAAAACACAGTTATTAGCTAGCCCTAAGGTACACCTCACTTTATAAAGAGTCCCCAGCAGAGTCGCCAGTTCTGTGATCGGTGGATCTGGAACTGACTGTTTAACGCTGGTTCGCGAAATGTCGCGGAAGCAAGAGTCGCCACCGTCTTTTATTTTCTCCAAATGGAAAGGACAAAAGCACAGAAAAATTCCTTAAAGAGATTGCTCTCGGTTCGGGAGGTAGGTTATAGAAAGGGAAGGTATTAGCACCCTTTCTATCCATGGTTATCCATGGGCTCTTAGATACTTGCTCAATGTGTTTTCAAAAATGTTTGCTTGCTTTTCAATTGTGGGTTTAAAAAGTTTCTTTGAAAAATTTCAGTTCGACTCGCACGTCAGAGTGTTTGAAAAATTTGCTTTGAAAGCTTTTGAAAAGTGTTGGTGTGAAAAGATTTCAGTTTGTTTTGAGATTAGAGCAAGTATCCTTGAGAACCTACCTACCCTAAGGAATTCGTCTGTGTAAATGTCCTTTAAAGTAGTGTCATCCCACCATTGAGAGGTAGGTAGCACCACCGTTGGAGGTGTTCGGGTCAATTCGAGTTTTAGGGACATGGTGATCACCGGAGCAATGGGAAGACACCTTAGAAGCTACCCTCATGCCAGGTTCCCGGATCATGAGGACTTACTAAGACGTCCTCTACTCGACGATCACCTTTCGAAAGGCAACAGTGAGGCGTACCCTAGGGGTGGTGTGTGTGATTTTGTGTGCCGTTTTCATTTGATATTTGTCTTGTCATGTTCATTGTGATCTACGCTTGATTTTATTATGTCCATTCATTCTTGCATGCTTATTTAACAGTTTAAAAGTTGCGAGGAAAATAAATCTACAGCTATTACAAATGGCGCGGGTCCACATCGCCAAAATTAAACCGGACCCGATTTGACTGAAAAATAAATAAAGCGAATAAAAGAAAAGTGCGAGAAGTTAAATGTTACAATGCTTCGGGAGAGGTACATAATTGATTAAGCGAAAGAAAATAAATACGCGACATTAAATAAATTACGAACATGGGCGTTGGACCCTTTTGCAAATAATTAAAGTTAATGAGGAATTAAAGTCAAATGTTTTTGGTATTTTGTGTTTTTTAGGATTTAAGGAGAAAAAGAATTAATTAAAATTAAAATGAAATGTTAAACCTAATTCTAATTATTTTTTAAGTTATTAAGAAAATATTAAAGTTTTTAACCTAATTTAAACCTAAATTATTTATATACAATTTAATTATGAAAATAAATAAATAATAATATTATGATAAAAAGGAAAAATTAAAAGGAATGGAAATTGTTAATTAAACCTAATTCTACCCTTTTTTAGATT
Source organism: Vicia faba (assembly GCA_948472305.1). Taxonomy (NCBI): domain Eukaryota; kingdom Viridiplantae; phylum Streptophyta; class Magnoliopsida; order Fabales; family Fabaceae; genus Vicia; species Vicia faba. The sequence goes on from OX451737.1 coordinate 1,007,009,985, forward strand.
TATTAGAAAGAATTAAACTTGCAAAAATCCTAATTAAAACTAAATAATTACATGTTAATTTATTTACAAGAAAATAATCATAATAAAAATATTTATTATTTTTTTTTGTCTTTTTCTGGATTTTTTATGATGTTTTATATTTTGTAGAAAAACAATTAATTAATTAAAACAATAAAAATAAATCACACAATAATTAAAAATAAAATAAAATATGAAAAGAAAAGCAAACCAGGGGGGGTGGAAGTCCCCAAAGTGAGGTGTTGGTCCAAGAATCCAGGCCCAAAAGCTTCAGGTCCTTTTGACCTTTTTTTGCGCAGCATGTTGGTACGTTGACTCTTGTGTATGTGTTCTTCAGCTCTCAACCTTTAGATTGATCTCCAAGCGGACGTGGCAAGGCCTGACCTGGAGGTGCATGGTGTACCTTCACGCTGAAGATGCCTGTGAACATTCATAGCAAAATAATATAGGAATTTATACAGACCTGGGACTCGAACCCAGGTCTTGGAGGTTGAAACAATGAGAGTTTGCCAGTTGAGCTAAGCGCATATTCAATTATTATATAGACAAACAAATAATATAAAAGTAACCAACGCATTAGCAGATGGAAACGCGCGAAAATTTAAATCAGCGAATCATTGATGGACAACACATCGTCTTCTTCATTGTTTTTATTTTTTCTGAAACAAAAGCCTATGGAAACGGTTTTGAACGCATGGTCTTAGGCTAGCTTCAAGAAAATAGCGACTAGCCCTCAGTCGCTCATAAATTGAGCGCGAGGGTCGGTTTCTGTCCGTCCAAAGGCGCTTGTTTTGATGGCCAAGGTCCCAAGCCTCAATTTTGCTTTGTTTGAGAAGCCCTAATTCTGAGTCCTGAAAACCCTAAAAATCAAGTATGGCATTTTTGTGTATAACGCATAAAAACATAATTAAATCACATGATAAGCATCAGCAAGCATCATTGAATAAGAATATGTAAACCAAATGTCATGAAAATGCCTTAAAATCAAGATGCGTGTATGCAATTTTGTGAGAAAACTTTGAGTTATGTACAGCGATTCTTTGCCTTTTGATGAGTGTTATGAATTGGGATATGCTCAGTGAACCACAAGGGAGCTATTGGGATCGTTGTTGTGCCTTCAATCGCCTCCTAAAGTTGATTTCAGTTTTTCAGTTTTTCAAGCAATTTTCCAAGTTTTTAATGGCCTCTTATGCGCAGCTTTTTGTCTCCTGCAATTAGGTTTGTGTTCTAGGTTATGTACTGAGGCAATTAGGTCAACAAAATTCATAGAAATCTCTTGCAATTATGGATTGAATATTTGATTTTCTTCCATTATGTTTTCAATCTTTTTCTATGCAATTTGATACCAAATCTTGCCAAAACTTTCCCTAATTGGCTAAGCACGACATATCAAGTCTAAACATGTATAAAAAGATTCATTTGGTTCATTTAGATATTTTCCACATATTTAATTGAATTAATATGAATAAAAATTCAAATAAATAAATAAAAATGAGAAAATACTTCCCTTTGGGCCAAGTGGTCGTGCACATGCTTGGAATGATGAATCTTGGAAGAAAAATGGGCCCATTAGCATTTTTAGGTCATTTGGATCAATGTTGACTTTTCAAAATATCCAAAAATTTCCCAACTTCCACAAGGCATAACTTGCTCAAGTTTTAAGCTTTCCACATGTTCTTGGACATTTTGGAAAGGTATTTGAGTCCTCTAACCAATGCCTTTGGTCCCATGTCATTTTGATTTACCAATCTCAAGTTATGGCCTTTGACTTAAAGTCCCTTTTTGTTGACTTTTGAAAATGACCTATAATGTTGAAATTGATAACTTTTTGTGAGAGAATTTCTTGGACTTGGAATATGAAGATGAATTGTAGGAAATGTCTTTCTCTTCAAAATGAGATTTGGATGGAATTTTTCTGATAATCCATGTGAAAGTTATGCCCTGGTCAATTTCAGTTGACTTTTTCAGCTGTCCAAATAAGGCAACTTTTGCATCTTTGATGATTTCTGAGCCAAATTTTGAGAATCATGATCAAGCATTGATCAAATGATGTTTGTGGCTTCAAAATGATATGTTGACCAAAAATTTTGAACTTTTGACTGCCAAATGACCATTTTGCCCCTACAGTTGACTGTAGTGCAATCTAGGGTTTTGACTGTGCAATTTTGTACTGAATGCCTTGAAACTTGATATGAAGATGCTTGACCACATTTGTAGGCATATGAGACTTGATTGGACCTTTGAAAACTTCATTTTCTTGATCAGAATCCAAACCCTAGTTTTGACTGTATGGGAGACCTTTGCACTGTGCAACCCTTGGGGAATTTTGCAGCTTGACTTGGCAATTTCTTGAAGAATATGGGAGGGCAAATTTTGGGGTACAACAGTTGCCCCTGTTCAATCTTCTTAGACCTGAGGATGCAGATTGGCTGACGTGCCTTTCGTAATCCGAGGGTAGAAGATGATTGAACACTAAAGTGCCCAGAAATTTGCGCTCACATGATAGCAGTGTGGTGGAATGGGCTTATAGATGCCATTTAGGAGATTGCTGGACAGGATGATGGGCTTATAGATGCCATCTGGATGTTGATCGCGTCAGAGATTCCTTAGCGAGAACCTGCATACCTGCAAAAGAAAAATGAGTACCTGACACGTTGCAGGAGCTGGTTTTCAGATGTTTGGTATAAATGTGTCCTGACTGGTTACAGGAGCTGAGTCTGGAGCTTCAAATGCTGATGAATGAACCAGGGATGGTTGCTGTTTTAGCATGAATGGTAAGAGAACCTTGGGTGATTTTAACTTCAACAACGCTCGTTGAGAAAAATCTTGGCGGGGATTACCATCTTTGCAATATCGGAACGGGAACCGTAGACCATTATAATCTGAAAGGGAATCACCTCACTCGCCGTCGGAGAGGGAATCATCTGAAAATGAATTGTCACCTCACTCGCCGTTGGAGAGGGAACCATAAGAGACTATCACCTCACACTCATCGTCGGAGAGGAAAACATCTGAAGAAGGAATTACCACCTCACGCACTTGTCGGAGAGGGGACCATAAGAGACTATCACCTCACACTCATCGTCGGAGAGGGAAACATCTGAAGAAGGAATTGTCACCTCACACACCGTCGGAGAGGGAACCATAAGAGACTATCACCTCACACTCATCGTCGGAGAGGGAAACATCTGAAAAAGGGATTACTACCTCACACACCGTCGGAGAGGGAACCATAGGAGACTATCACCTCACACTCATCGTCGGAGAGGGAAACATCTGAAAAAGGGATTACTACCTCACACACTTGCCGGAGAGGGGTCCATAGGAGACTATCACCTCACACTCATCGTCGGAGAGGGAAACATCTGAAAAAGGGATTACTACCTCACACACCGTCGGAGAGGGAACCATAGGAGACTATCACCTCACACTCATCGTCGGAGAGGGAAACATCTGAAAAAGGGATTACTACCTCACACACCGTCGGAGAGGGAACCATAACTTCTGCTGAGTCTTTATCAGAAAAATCTGTTGGTAGTCGATTTAGCTGGACGAGAGAAGGCTTTGAAATATGTTTGAGCATTTTAACTGCGTCTTTCCTGAAAGGTAAAGGTCAGTCATATGCAATGCATGATATGGATCAAGCAATGATGTTCTCAACATAAATGAGATTTGTATGATATGATGCGTCTATGCATGCTATAATGATGTATGTGATGTTTTATGTATGTTTTCGTCTAGGAAAGTAGATTCTTGACGGGTGCCGGGAAGTCGTATCCTGGGCTGATGTTGAAGTATTGATTTCCCTTCCGCTGGGGATGATAGTTGCAAGAATACCGGGAAGAGAAGATGACTCCGTTGCGGAATAAACTTGGCCAATGAAGGATTCTGCGGGGAGAAAAGATACTCTGACGACCATGCTGGGAAGCAATACTCTGTGGGGAGAGAGCTGCTTTGCTGAATCATTGAGAACGACTTGCTGAGGATATCTTTGTTGTTGGAAGTGCTGACAGACTTCGCTGGGGTAAGAAAACTTCGTTGACGACGATCTTTCCGTGGCTTTTGGCTGAGGATAACCCAGTTATATCCTGTTAAGGAAATAACTCTTTAAATAAAGCCGGACAACGCGTTCGTGCTCTGCGAGGGGATAAGCTTCCAGAATCTACTGGGGATAAGCTTACTGCTTGGGGAAGATGGACTCCAACTTTCTTTGGGAAACTGGATTGGACTCTCCTGGGGGGATTTGGAACTGTAATTTTGTAAGTTGAAAGAGGGAACATATGTAGGATTGCCTGCTGATGAGCTCGTATAAAACCGCATCTGGAATGGAGAAGGAACCTGTGTAGGGTTACTTTGATGACGAGTTCGTGTTAAACTATATCTGAAATGGAGAAGGAACCTGTGTAGGGTTACTTTGATGACGAGTTCGTGTAAAACTGCGTTCTTGGAAAGGGAGAACTTGTGTAGGGTGTCCGGGTGACGAGTCCATGTAAAACTGCATCTTGAATAGGGGGAACCGGTGTAGGGTTGCTTGGTGAGGTAATTTCATGTAAAACTTCTGGAGGAACCGGGGTTAGGTTACCTTGGGGTGAATCCCTGTGAGATTTCTTGACGAACCGGGGTAAGGTTACTGGAGACGAGTCCATGTGAGACTTCTGGGGGAACCGGGGTTAGGTTACCTTGAGATAGATCCGTGTGAGATTTCTTGACGAACCGGGGTAAGGTTGCTTCGGGATAAGTTTGTGTAAAACTTCTGGATGAACCGGGGTAAGGTTGCTTGAGATAAACCCATGTAAGATTTCTAGAGGAACCGGGGTAAAGTTACTTGACGAGTTTGTGTAAAAACTTTTTGATGAACCAGGGTCAGGTCATCTTGAGCTAAATCCATGTAAGACTTTGGGAGGAACCGGGGTTAGGTTACCTGGATAAGTTTGTGTAAAAACTTATTGATGAACCGGGGTTAGGTCATCTTGAGATAGGTCCATGTGAGACTTCTGGAGGAACCGGGGTTAGGTTACTTGGATAAGTTCGTGTAAAAACTTCGTGATGAACCGGGGTTAGGTCATCTTTGAGATAGGTCCATGTAAGACTTCTGGGGGAACCGGGGTTAGGTTACCTTGGGATAAATCCATGTAAGATTTCTGGGAGGAACCGGGGTTAGGTTACCTTGGGATAAATCCATGTAAGATTTCTGGATGAAAATTGAGAAGGAACCGGCGTAGGGTTGCATGATTTTGATTAAGTGGATGATTGTCCTGTTTGGTTTCGGATGTTAACCCACGATCTGGAATTTGTAAAAGTAGATGGTAATCATCCTTATGTTGATCTTTCCTTTGTACTTTGGTTGACAGAGCAACTGGATCGCCTGGATAACTCATTATTGCCCCTGCTTCGGAGGTGAGGGAAGAGGATACCTGTGTGGGTGATTGACAAATCTTCGAGATGCCGGGACATAGTCGTACGCTTTGATCCCTAACTTTTGCCTGGACCGCCCTTTCGGGTTTTCAGTCCACCAGGATACCCATTTTTGCCCAAGCCGCCTTTTCAGGTTTCGACTTGCCGGGTGTACAGATTTTTCGTTTCATCCCTTATTTTTGCCCGAACCCTTTTGGTTCGCCGGGAAGCCCTTATTTTTGCCTAGGTGTGTCAACCTAGCGGGTCTTTTGTTCATGCGTAGTATCTTTTCGACTATGTCCATGCTTTCATAATGTAGGGAGTTGCCCCTGTTGGAAGTATTTTTCCATGCCCCAGATAATGGGCAATGCTCCTACTGTGCCCCTTGATCGGAGGTACTTCTGTTCACAAGGTGTTCATCGTGCGAATTTCCCTGCTGTTCAAACAAATAGTCATATGCAAACAAGGTTATTTTAAGAATGCAAAAGCCTATGTCTGTCTTGAATTTTGAAAATGCATTTTTTATAATACAGTGCGGTGTCAATTCAAGATTTTACAGCAAACCTTCAGGAGTCAGGATACCTTCGTAACAGTATGCTTTCGAATTAACCCATGCTTCAGCTAGGACTTTTAAGGGTTATATCGTGGCCTGGTTCACGATTTAAGAAACAAAGGATAAAGGCTCAAATTATTTGTATCCACCCGCTCTTCGTGATGTTCTTCAAACCTAAACTCAGTTGATCGTGCGTTAGACCTTGTTCGAGTCTTTGCTTTGATATACCCATGATGGTTCAGATAATGATGATTTATTTTGAATGGGCAGTCATCTCCCTTTTTGTTGAGGTTTTGTGGGACCTCTTTTATTTTATTTTATTATCCCTATTTTTTTTTGCCTGAACTGTTTCCTTTTTTGGAATCACAGTCAGCGGGATGCCCCAGTTTCATAAGTCCCCTTTGTAGGTTTAGACTTTTTGGGCTTTTCATTTATGAATTTTGATGATGACTGCCTGTCCTTTTGATTGTTCTGAACCATTACTGTCTTTGTTCGTTTCGTAAAGATCTCTTCGGTGCCATTCGTCGTGCACTTGGATCAACTGAGGGAACTACCCTGCCCCAGGTTATGATTAAGGGTTTTAATTTTCGAAAAAAGAAACTCCTACTTCTTTGGCTCAGAGGGGTTGACGAGGGATTATCATCCTTATAACTCCAGTGTTTAGGGATTGAAACAATGCCTGTACCTCATCAGCGGGGTCTGTTCAAAAGCATACTGTAGATTATGGTATCGTTTTCGTCATCCTCCCTCAAGAGGTTTAGAATTTTCAGTTAAGAGTTGATCATCGCAAAAATATGAAAGCAGTTTTAAGCGTAGTAAACATAATTAAATCAAGACAGACATGTGTAATGCATTCATGAAATAAAAGAGTTTAACATAATAATTGTTTATCTGAACAAGAAAGGAAAAATACAACTTGAATTCAAATGAACAAAAATCTCTCGACCCTAGCCATGTTTTGGCAATGGAGCCGTGATTACGTTGGGGGTCTCAGCAGATTCAAACTCGATCTCTTTGGCATCGATCATGTTCTGAATCTTGTACTTTAGTGCCCAACAGTCCTCAGTATCGTGCCCCGGGCTATCAGAATGATAAGCACATCTAGCTTCTGGATTATAGCTTGGGGAGGAGGTCTTAGGATTTGCCGGAGGGTTAATCACTGCGATCAAGTTCATCTTCAACATGTGTTGCAATGCTTGTGCCCATGGCATGTTAATGTTGGTGAATTGCCTTTTAGGCCCGTCCGGCCTTTGCTGGTTTCCCCTTTGTGGTTGACGGCGTGGTGCAGAACCAGAGATCATGACTGCCCCTGCATGTTGATCACGGCGACTCTTTTGACTGTATGCAGCATTAGATTCCTTCTTTCCCGTGTAGGGCTTTTTATGAGTGTCAGAAGGTGTGGCCTCTTGAATTTTTCCACTCTTGATACCAGCTTCAATTCTTTCACCGGTCAGGATGAGGTCGGTAAATCCAGCAGATGAGTTACCAATGAGGTGATTGAAGAATGGCCCGGATAGGGTCCCTAAGAACATATCAACGAGTTCCCGGTCAATTAACGGAGGCTGCACCCTTCCAGCAAGGTCTCTCCATCTTTGTGCGTACTCCTTGAAACCTTCACTTGACCCCAACGACATACCCTGGAGTTGGGTACGTGTGGGAGCAAGGTCGGCATTGTACTGGTACTGCTTATAGAAAGCAGTTGCCAACTCCTCCCAGTTACGAACTTTGGTCCCATCCAGTTGATAGAACCATTCGAGGTGAGTCCCTGAAAGACTTTCCTGGAAGAAGTGGATCCACAAGTTCTTATCTGCTGAGTATGGTTGGATTATCCGAACATAAGACCTGAGATGTAGCTTGGGACAAGACGCCCCGTCATATTTAGTGAATGATGGTGCCTTGAACTTCCGAGGGATGATCACACCAGTAGACAAACCCAGATCTCCGAAATCCAGCCCAGGTACTTGTTGTATTTCCATAGCCTTCAAACGGTCTTCCAACTGCCTGTACTTGTCCTTAGCCGGAGGGTATTGTTCGTCGTTGAAATCTGTCTCGTTGTCGGAGACCACTGGACTAAGCACCTCTCTCTCATGGTGACTGCTTTCCCTCACAGATGGGGTAGTCCTCTCAGTTTCAGTCTGCGGTGTGTTCCCAGATCTGCGTCTAGGGCTGAACAAAACAGTCCTCTTCTTCTTCTTGTCCTTCTTCAAGAGCAGAGCCTTCAGATCTTGTTGCCCCTGGGTCAAATTCATAATCAGCCCTTGGAACTGGGCGTTCTGAGCCTGGAGGGCCTTGATGGACTGCTCAGCTGATGATTCAGGATTCATGTCGATCGGCTGAAATAAACAGCGAAGAAGGGTAAGCAACCTGTCAAAGGGATACCTGCAATGCAATGAGATGTATGATATGCATGCAATGATTTCAAGGATCTCGCGGGGTAAACAGAGAAACTTGTTAGAGCTGAGAACCGGTAACTTGATTGAAGAAACTTCCTGTTGTAGAAAATCCTTCTTCAAGAGTTAAGGCTCACCATATCGAGTGGGTCATAGCCCCTGACAACCTGGTCTAGAGGAAAACAAATCCTCTTTGCCCCTTGCTGGGATAGTTGATTCATCATGACCTGCATCACAAGCCCTTGAGATCCTTGAAATGGGTTAGGATGTATGCAATGATATGATGTCATGCTATGCATGGAGTGATGTAGGTAAACCATGTTATGAGTCCCAATTAAGGACTATAAACAAACCCTGCAAGAAATTCAGTATATTTTGTTATGAGTCCCAGTTAAGGACTATAAACAAAACCTGCAAGAGATCTAGTAAACCCTGTTATGAGTCCCAGTTAAGGACTATAAACAAAACCTGTAAATAGTTCACGTGTCAGCTAACAAGCATGCAAGTAGGCAAGTACAAAGGCACACAAGTCACACAAGAGAAACCCTTAGGGTTTAGGCCAGCATGGGGTCTGGGTAATACCCTCTTGAAGTTGGTGGGTTCAACCTGTCCTAATCAAAGTAACTGGGTTCTAAGGTTCCCAATATCACGGGATTGCTTTCATTGTTCATCGTTTCGATTTAGCCACTGAACTGGCGACCGAAATATTCCAGGAAAGCAACCCTCAATTGAGCGTAGTATCGAGTATCAACCAACCTCGGACTGCACCAAAGTCAGTTATCTCACTACCCTAAAGAGGCCAAGATAGTTCAATTAAGGTTCCTAAGGTCTGTTGATGCTTCATGACACCACGTGGAGGCCCCGTACTCTCCTTGATTGAACTCAAGGGTTACCGGTACACACCAAAGTGCCACATCAACGTAGCAGACTGTTTCAACCATGTCGGTATACCCCGCACAGTTCCCTCACAGCCTTGTTGCTACTTTCTAAGAAGGTATCCCCCAGATCCGGGTTTAGGATCTATAGAACTCCCAAGCAACCCACAATTTAAAGCACACAAGGACAACAATTGAAAACACAGTTATTAGCTAGCCCTAAGGTACACCTCACTTTATAAAGAGTCCCCAGCAGAGTCGCCAGTTCTGTGATCGGTGGATCTGGAACTGACTGTTTAACGCTGGTTCGCGAAATGTCGCGGAAGCAAGAGTCGCCACCGTCTTTTATTTTCTCCAAATGGAAAGGACAAAAGCACAGAAAAATTCCTTAAAGAGATTGCTCTCGGTTCGGGAGGTAGGTTATAGAAAGGGAAGGTATTAGCACCCTTTCTATCCATGGTTATCCATGGGCTCTTAGATACTTGCTCAATGTGTTTTCAAAAATGTTTGCTTGCTTTTCAATTGTGGGTTTAAAAAGTTTCTTTGAAAAATTTCAGTTCGACTCGCACGTCAGAGTGTTTGAAAAATTTGCTTTGAAAGCTTTTGAAAAGTGTTGGTGTGAAAAGATTTCAGTTTGTTTTGAGATTAGAGCAAGTATCCTTGAGAACCTACCTACCCTAAGGAATTCGTCTGTGTAAATGTCCTTTAAAGTAGTGTCATCCCACCATTGAGAGGTAGGTAGCACCACCGTTGGAGGTGTTCGGGTCAATTCGAGTTTTAGGGACATGGTGATCACCGGAGCAATGGGAAGACACCTTAGAAGCTACCCTCATGCCAGGTTCCCGGATCATGAGGACTTACTAAGACGTCCTCTACTCGACGATCACCTTTCGAAAGGCAACAGTGAGGCGTACCCTAGGGGTGGTGTGTGTGATTTTGTGTGCCGTTTTCATTTGATATTTGTCTTGTCATGTTCATTGTGATCTACGCTTGATTTTATTATGTCCATTCATTCTTGCATGCTTATTTAACAGTTTAAAAGTTGCGAGGAAAATAAATCTACAGCTATTACAAATGGCGCGGGTCCACATCGCCAAAATTAAACCGGACCCGATTTGACTGAAAAATAAATAAAGCGAATAAAAGAAAAGTGCGAGAAGTTAAATGTTACAATGCTTCGGGAGAGGTACATAATTGATTAAGCGAAAGAAAATAAATACGCGACATTAAATAAATTACGAACATGGGCGTTGGACCCTTTTGCAAATAATTAAAGTTAATGAGGAATTAAAGTCAAATGTTTTTGGTATTTTGTGTTTTTTAGGATTTAAGGAGAAAAAGAATTAATTAAAATTAAAATGAAATGTTAAACCTAATTCTAATTATTTTTTAAGTTATTAAGAAAATATTAAAGTTTTTAACCTAATTTAAACCTAAATTATTTATATACAATTTAATTATGAAAATAAATAAATAATAATATTATGATAAAAAGGAAAAATTAAAAGGAATGGAAATTGTTAATTAAACCTAATTCTACCCTTTTTTAGATTTATTAGAAAGAATTAAACTTGCAAAAATCCTAATTAAAACTAAATAATTACATGTTAATTTATTTACAAGAAAATAATCATAATAAAAATATTTATTATTTTTTTTTGTCTTTTTCTGGATTTTTTATGATGTTTTATATTTTGTAGAAAAACAATTAATTAATTAAAACAATAAAAATAAATCACACAATAATTAAAAATAAAATAAAATATGAAAAGAAAAGCAAACCAGGGGGGGTGGAAGTCCCCAAAGTGAGGTGTTGGTCCAAGAATCCAGGCCCAAAAGCTTCAGGTCCTTTTGACCTTTTTTTGCGCAGCATGTTGGTACGTTGACTCTTGTGTACGTGTTCTTCAGCTCTCAACCTTTAGATTGATCTCCAAGCGGACGTGGCAAGGCCTGACCTGGAGGTGCATGGTGTACCTTCACGCTGAAGATGCCTGTGAACATTCATAGCAAAATAATATAGGAATTTATACAGACCTGGGACTCGAACCCAGGTCTTGGAGGTTGAAACAATGAGAGTTTGCCAGCTGAGCTAAGCGCATATTCAATTATTATATAGACAAACAAATAATATAAAAGTAACCAACGCATTAGCAGATGGAAACGCGCGAAAATTTAAATCAGCGAATCATTGATGGACAACACATCGTCTTCTTCATTGTTTTTATTTTTTCTGAAACAAAAGCCTATGGAAACGGTTTTGAACGCATGGTCTTAGGCTAGCTTCAAGAAAATAGCGACTAGCCCTCAGTCGCTCATAAATTGAGCGCGAGGGTCGGTTTCTGTCCGTCCAAAGGCGCTTGTTTTGATGGCCAAGGTCCCAAGCCTCAATTTTGCTTTGTTTGAGAAGCCCTAATTCTGAGTCCTGAAAACCCTAAAAATCAAGTATGGCATTTTTGTGTATAACGCATAAAAACATAATTAAATCACATGATAAGCATCAGCAAGCATCATTGAATAAGAATATGTAAACCAAATGTCATGAAAATGCCTTAAAATCAAGATGCGTGTATGCAATTTTGTGAGAAAACTTTGAGTTCTGTACAACGATTCTTTGCCTTTTGATGAGTGTTATGAATTGGGATATGCTCAGTGAACCACAAGGGAGCTATTGGGATCGTTGTTGTGCCTTCAATCGCCTCCTAAAGTTGATTTCAGTTTTTCAGTTTTTCAAGCAATTTTCCAAGTTTTTAATGGCCTCTTATGCGCAGCTTTTTGTCTCCTGCAATTAGGTTTGTGTTCTAGGTTATGTACTGAGGCAATTAGGTCAACAAAATTCATAGAAATCTCTTGCAATTATGGATTGAATATTTGATTTTCTTCCATTATGTTTTCAATCTTTTTCTATGCAATTTGATACCAAATCTTGCCAAAACTTTCCCTAATTGGCTAAGCACGACATATCAAGTCTAAACATGTATAAAAAGATTCATTTGGTTCATTTAGATATTTTCCACATATTTAATTGATTTAATTGAATTAATATGAATAAAAATTCAAATAAATAAATAAAAATGATAAAATACTTCCCTTTGGGCCAAGTGGTCGTGCACATGCTTGGAATGATGAATCTTGGAAGAAAAATGGGCCCATTAGCATTTTTAGGTCATTTGGATCAATGTTGACTTTTCAAAATATCCAAAAATTTCCCAACTTCCACAAGGCATAACTTGCTCAATTTTTAAGCTTTCCACATGTTCTTGGACATTTTGGAAAGGTCTTTGAGTCCTATAACCAATGCCTTTGGTCCCATGTCATTTTGATTTACCAATCTCAAGTTATGGCCTTTGACTTAAAGTCCCTTTTTGTTGACTTTTGAAAATGACCTATAATGTTGAAATTGATAACTTTTTGTGAGAGCATTTCTTGGACTTGGAATATGAATATGAATTGTAGGAAATGTCTTTCTCTTCAAAATGAGCTTTGGATGGAATTTTTCTGATAATCCATGTGAAAGTTATGCCCTGGTCAATTTCAGTTGACTTTTTCAGCTGTCCAAATAAGGCAACTTTTGCATCTTTGATGATTTCTGAGCCAAATTTTGAGAATCATGATCAAGCATTGATCAAATGATGTTTGTGGCTTCAAAATGATATGTTGACCAAAAATTTTGAACTTTTGACTGCCAAATGACCATTTTGCCCCTACAGTTGACTGTAGTGCAATCTAGGGTTTTGACTGTGCAATTTTGTACTGAATGCCTTGAAACTTGATATGAAGATGCTTGACCACATTTGTAGGCATATGAGACTTGATTGGACCTTTGAAAACTTCATTTTCTTGATCAGAATCCAAACCCTAGTTTTGACTGTATGGGAGACCTTTGCACTGTGCAACCCTTGGGGAATTTTGCAGCTTGACTTGGCAATTTCTTGAAGAATATGGGAGGGCAAATTTTGGGGTACAACACACATACACACCATTTTCAAGCAATCGAAAATCAAGGCAAGTGATCTAAAAACCAAGTAACTAAGAGCCCATGGATAACCATGGATGAAAAGGGTGCTAATACCTTCCCTTTTCATAATCTACCCCCCGAACCCACGAAATATCTCAAAAGGTTTTTGCTGTGATTTTTTAACCTTTCCTTTAGGATAAAATAAAAAGTCGGTGGCGACTCTTGCTCAACCGAAACATTTGCAAAAACAAACGCAAAACTCAAGTCAGTTCTCCCACCGTACCACACCGCCCTTTCAGGTTTCAGTCCACCGAGATACCCTTTTTTGCCCAAGCCGCCTTTTCAGGTTTTCGACTTGCCAGGTGTACAATTTTTTTTAATTTTCATCCCTTACTTTTGCCCGAACCCTTTTGGTTCACCGGGAAGCCCTTATTTTTGCGTAGGCCAGTCGACCTAGCGGGTCCTTGATTTATGCGTAGTATTTTTTCACTATGTTTGCATTGACGGGGTGAGGAAGGTCGTCACCATCCATGGTGGTTAGAATCATAGCTCCTCCTGAGAAAATGTTCTTAACCATAAATGGCCCTTCATAAGTGGGGGTCCATTTGCCCTTGGGATCACCTTGCGGCAGTATGATGCACTTGATCACCAGATCCCTGACTTGATACTTTTGTCGTCTGACTTTCTTGTTAAATGCCTTGATCATCCGCTTTTGATATGTCTGACCATGACAAATAGCAGTAAGTCTTTTTTTGTCGAATAAATTCAGCTGATCAAGCCGGGTCTGGATCCAATCGTCCTCGCTCAAACCTGCATCCTTCATGATCTGGAGAGAGGGTATCTGGACCTCAATGGGTAAGACTGCCTCCATGCCATACACCAATGAGTAGGGTGTTTCCCCTGTCGACGTTCGCGCTGAGGTACGGTACCCATGAAGAGCGAATGGTAGCATCTCTTGCCAGTCTTTGTATGTCACCGTCATCTTCTGCACAATCTTCTTGATATTCTTATTAGCCGCTTCAACAGCCCCATTCATCTTCGGCCGCTAAGGAGAAGAGTTGTGATGTTGTATCTTGAACTGCTTGCAGAGCTCGGTGATCATTGTGTTGTTGAGATTTGTACCATTGTCCATAATGATCCTCTCTGGTACACCGTATCGACAGATCAAATTGTGTCAGATAAACCGCGCCACGATGTTCTTGGTTAGTGTAGCAAAGGAAGCTGCCTCAACTTACTTCGTGAAATAATCAATAGCCACCAGAATGAAACAATGTCCATTGGACGCAGTAAGTTTGATCTCGCCAATCATGTCGATGCTCCACATTGCAAAAGGCCAAGGAGTTGTCAAAACATTCAGAGGAACTGGAGGTACATGCACCTTATCAGCGTAGACTTGGCACTTATGATAGGTCCGAGAATGCTGATAACAATTGACTTCCATAGTAGACCAATAATATCCCGCCCATAGGATTTTCTTCGCCATGGTATGTCCATTGGAATGAGTTCTGAAAGTACCTTCATGTAACTCTGCCATAGTCCTTTCTGCCTCATTTTTGTCCACACATCGCAGTAAGGTTGAATCATGGTTACGCTTGTAAAGGATACCATTACTGATGAAGAATTTCGCAGCGAATCTCCTCAGAAACTTCTTTTCATTAACAGATGCACCCTCGGGGTACTCTTGAGCCTGAAGATACCTCTTTACCTCGTGGAACCAAGGTTTATCTGCTACCTCTTCAGTCTCAATGTCATAGCAATGTGCGGGTTCGTCCACCCTCTCAATGGTAATCTGGGGCGCTTCATTGTCCCACCTGACTTTGGACATAGAAGACATGGTAGCTAGCGCGTCCGCTAACTGATTCTCCTCTCTTGGGAAGTGTTCAAAGGTTATCTCCTCGAAGTGCGGAAGCAATGTCAGTACATACTCCTTGTAAGGAATAAGATTTGGGTGTTTCGTATCCCACTTGCCTTTGATCTGACTGATCACTATAGCGAAATCTCCGAATACACTCAAGAACTTAATCCTCATGTCAATAGCTGCTCGAAGGCCCATGATGCATGCTTCATACTCCACCATATTGTTGGTGCAGTTAAAACATAATCGAGCGGTGAACGGAGTATGACAACCCTATGGAGATATGATTACAGCGCCAATTCCATTACCCAATGCGTTTGAGGCTCCATCAAAGTACATAGACCATCGGGATCCCTCCTCGGGTCCTTCACCCGGTCCAGGTTTTTCACAGTCGGTCACCAACATGATGTTCTCATCCGGGAACTCAAAACTCATGGATTGGTAATCATCCGCGGCATGATGTGCCAAATGATCTGCCAATACACTCCCCTTGATTGCTTTTTGGGTTGTGTATTGGATGTTGGACTCAGTTAAGATCATTTGCCATCTTGCTATTCTTCCGGACAAGGCAGGCTTTTCGAAGATATACTTAATTGGGTTCATCTTTGATATCAATAGGGTAGTGTGAGTCAGCATATACTATCTCAGCCAACGAGCAGCCCATGCCAAAGTGCAACAAGTTTTCTCGAGCAATGAGTATCGGGTCTCGCAGTCGGTAAACTTTTTGCTAAGGTAGTAAATAGCATGCTCTTTTCGGCCAGACTCGTCATGCTGCCCTAGCACGCACCCCATTGAATTGTCCAGTACTGTCAAGTATAAGATCAAAGGTCTTCCTTCAACTGGAGGTATCAGAATAGGTGGCTCTTGGAGGTATTCCTTGATCCTTTCAAAAGCGGTTTGACATTTATCATTCCATTTTACCACTTGATCTTTCTTCAGCAGCTTGAAGATCGGCTCACAAGTAGCAGTCATATGTGAAATGAATCGGGCAATGTAATTTAGACGTCCCAAAAAGCCTCTAACTTCATTTTCTGTTTGGGGAGCTGGCATCTCATGTATAGCCTTCACCTTTGCAGGATCCACTTGAATACCTTTATCACTAACGACGAAACCCAGCAGCTTACTAGACCTTACCCCGAAGGTGCACTTGTTCGGGTTTAACCTTAGCTTATACATCTTTAACCTGTCGAACAGTTTCTGGAGATGGTCAAGGTGTTCTTCTTCAGTCTGGGACCTTGCAATCATGTCATCAACGTAAACCTCAATCTCATGGTGAATCATTTCGTGGAACAAAGCAACCATGGCGCGCTGGTAAGTTGCCCCAGCATTCTTCAACCCGAAAGGCATTACCTTGTAACAGAAGGTGCCCCACTGCGTAACGAAGATTGTCTTCTCCATGTCCTCAGGAGCCATCTTAATCTGATTGTAACCAGAAAAACCATCCATAAAGGAGAAGACCTTATGTTGCGCGGTGTTATCGACCAGAACATCGATATGAGGCAGAGGGAAATCATCTTTGGGGCTCGCCCTGTTCAGATCTCTATAGTCTACACACGTATGTACCTTACCATCCTTCTTCGACACCGGAACCATGTTGGCAACCCACTGTGGGTAAGAAGTGACAACTAAAAATCCGGTGTCAAACTGTTTCATGACCTCAGCTTTGATTTTCTCAGACATCTCGAGGCGCATACGGCGAACCTTCTATTTTACTAGAGGGCAATCTTCCTTGGTTGGCAGGCGGTGCACCACAATGTTAGTGTCTAAACCAAGCATATCTTCATAAGACCAAGCGAAGATCTCAACATAGTCGCGTAGCATCTATATCAACCGCTGCTTAACACTAGGCTCAAGATTTGCACCTATCTTGACCTCTTTCTTGTCTTCCTCTGTACCCAAATTCACTGATTCCACTGGCTCTTCATGAGGCTGTATGGCCCTCTCTTCCTGTAGTAACAGTCTAGCAAGTTCTCTAGGCACCTCACAATCATCATCACCTTCGTCCTCGGCTTGGTTGATCGGATTTTCAAAGTCATAACTGGTAGTAGCAGAGTAGTTATCAATGGGATCCAGAGTGGATGTGGATCTGCATTATGATATGTGAGTGTGTGTAAGACAATAGCTGTTTCATAAAGTGCAAGATAGAAAGGAAAAACAAGGAGCACAAAATTTGTAATGCAAGAGAACGTCCAATGCTTTATTGATGATATATGAAAATGACAAATAATAAGCCCTTACAAACAAAGCCAAGGTGCCTTGGGCAAGGCACCGGGCCGTAAAGTTTCAAATTGTCTGTTACAAGTCTCAAAACAAAAGTCTATTATTGTGTAATAAAAGAAACGGGCACAGAGTCCTTCGCCGTCCAATTGTTCAAGCCACCGTTGGTAGTCGGATAAATCCAGCTGTCGATATCTGACTCTTCTTCATCATCTTCAATTGCATTCACTTCTGGATTACTGATATGCAGAGGAGGTCTTCCAATCCGTACGCGCCGAACATCCCTTTGAGCCTCTGCAGTAAAGCCCAAACCAAACTTGTCAGTTTTGTGTGTGAAGTCAGGGAGCTGACCCCAATTTGCACACCCACCTTTTTCAATTACAACCCTGGCATCCTTGAGGGAAGCCATCTTCATTGGAGGTTTGTCAGCAGCAATTTCAATCGATGCCAGAGTCTGGGGGACCTCTTCAAAGTTCTGACACGGGGTTTCGATGAACTCCCCATCCATCTCCATATAGCAAAAGGAATTAAGATGACTCACCATGTACTCCTCCTCACCCTGCACCGTAACAATCTTCTCTTTTACTGGATATTTCAACATCTGATGGAGCGTAGAAGTCATTGCCCCAGCCTTATGAATCCAAGGGCGACCCAACAAGCAAGAATAAGATGGTCGAATATCCATCACATAGAACGTAGATGCAAAAGTCTGAGAGCCAACTTTAATAGGGACGTCCACCTCCCCGTGCACCATCCTTTTTAACCCATCGAAAGCTCTAACCACAATATTACTCGGCTTCAGAACCAAACCTTCACAGTTCACACGGTCTAGTGCTTTCTTTGGAAAAACATTCAATGAGGACCCATTATCCACCAGCACGTGGGCCAAAGTAGTGCCCCTACACTCGATCGAGACATGCAGATCATCATTGTGATTTCTTCCTTTAGCAGTCAGATCTGCGTCTAAGAAACCCAACCCGTTGTCGGCAGTCAAACTAGCTACGCAGTCTTTGAATTGGTCAACATAGGTTTCCTGTGGCACATGCACAATTTTGAGGAAAGCAATTAAAGCCTTTGCATGGGCTTCCGAACATAATAACAAGGACAACATGGAGATTTTCGACGGGGTCTGCCCCAGCTGCTCGACTACGCTGTAGTCGCTCTTCTTGATAATCTTCAGAATTTCCTCTATCTCCTGCTTAGAGGTTTCTACGATGATATTTTTAGGCGCCTCCATCCGGGCAGGCCCACCTGTAACTTCTTTGCCCCGAGTGTCAGATGACTCGGCGACAGGGGTGATAACTGGAGTAAGAATTGGAACAGTAGCTGATGTACTGGAAGATGGAATGGCAACAGGATTTTGAACAGTCGAAGGGGAAATCTCGGGAGAGAAGAGTCTTCCACTTCTAGTGACCTTGCTCGCCCCAACAATATTGCCGATATCAGTATCAGTTTCTTCAACCTTTAAGTCTTGCTTAACTCCATGGTAATACACGTCGACCCCATAGTGCCACGGGACAGCCTTATCCGAAGTGTATGGGATATGACCAGGGATAATAATGATTAAGGGAGCGACTCTTGGAACAAATGTAATCCTAACAGGCTTTCTCAAGGAAGCCTTGGAAGGATTGGCGAAAATGGTTATGATGGCAATATCTTTAACTGGAACTAACAGAATCAAAGTCTTCTCGAACATGATCTCTTTGTTATCCATCAGGCGTTGAACACTTGATTTCAATAAATGGCAACCAGCAGGCAAGATTGAACATAGGTGGCAACCTTCGCCACAACCCGGAAATAAACCGGCCAACAATAAATTCTTCTTAACTGTCATCAACGGAGTAGAAATGTCTTCTACGGAGGTCACAAATAAATTATCATCCACAACATTTACTCCGTGACCATGCTTGAGCATAGGAGCAGTTATGACATTGGGTTTCTCTGGAGCTTTAAACTCAATCTCTTTAGCTTCAATCAAATCTTGCACCTTATTCTTCAAAGCCCAGCAGTTGTTCGTATCATGCGGGCTATCAGAGTGATAGGCACAGCGGGTGTTCGGATTATACAACGAAGATGTGGTGCTGGGATTCTTCGGGGCTTCCCTCAGAGTTACCAGGTTGGTCTTCAACAATTGCGGTAGAATTTGAGATAAAGTCATATTAAGCCGAGTGTATTGTCTTTGCAGTCTCTCCACTCTTTGCTGATTATTGCGTTGTGGGGCAATGGTGGGTCTTGATATTACTACCGCATTTACTGATTGGCGTCATTCAGGTCTGTTTTGGCTCCTCGAGCTGTAAACTGCACTAGCTTCTTTCTTACCAGTGAAAGGTCTCCTTTCTGCACTTGATGAAGCACCTTTCTGTATCTTACCACTTTGGATACCGACTTCTACTCTCTCCCCAGTCAGAATTAATTCAGTAAACCCAGATGATGAGCTGCCAATCAGATGATTGAAAAATGGACCAGACAAGGTCTCTAGAAACATATCAACCAACTCCCTATCAGACAGAGGGGGTTGAACTCTTTCGGCCAGATATCTCCACTTCTGAGCATAGTCCTTAAAACCTTCACTTGCACCCATGGACATACTCTGAAGCTGAGTACGAGTGGGAGCAAGGTCGGTGTTATACTGGTACTGCTTGTAGAAAGCAACAACAAGGTGTTCCTAGTTTCGGACATTAGCTCCTTCCAATTGATAAAACCATTCAAGCTGAGTCCCTGGCAGACTATCTTGAAAGAAATGCACCCATAAATTTCTATCAGCAGTGTAAGGTTGAATTTTTCGGACGTACGAGCGGAGGTGGAGTTTTGGACAGGATACTCCATCGTACTTAGCAAAAACCGGAGCTTTAAATTTGTGAGGGATCACCACCCCCGATGCTAGTCCCAGATCTCCGAAGTCTAAACCAGGGATCTTCTGAATCTCCATAGCACTCAGACGATCTTCAAGTTATCTGTACCTATCCTCAGCAAAAGGGTACTGTTCATCATCAAAATCAGTGTCATTATCAGAGACCGCGGGACTAGGACCCTTTTCTTGCTCTTGATTCTCTCCTCCTTTAGATGAATGAGACATATCAGCTTCTTGTCGCAACCTATTCCCAAATCTGTGACCCATATTCAGAAGAACCACCTTCTTCTTCTTCTTCTTCCTCTCTTTCAGGATGAGAGTCTTCAAGTCTTCTTGCCCTTTAGCCAAGTTCAAGAACATCTCTTGGAATTGGGCATTCTGTGCCTGAAGAGCTTTGATAGCTTGATCGGTAGGTATTTTAGAAGACATTCCGTGCTGAAATAAACAGCGAAGAAGATGAGAAACCTGTAATGATACCTGTAATGAGGTGCATGGTAATGGAATGCGTATGAAATGATTTCAAAGACTTTGGGAGATTTACATTTACAAACCAAGAAATAAACAAACTTTATTAGATTAAACTTGTAAAAATGTTTAACAATGCCCTTAAGGCGTTACAAAAGAAATAAACTGAAAATAAATCTAAACTAAAAACAAGCAAAATCAGAAATCCCATGGTCACTTTCCCTTCGTGCTGACGTAGTCATTGATTGTCCTTTCATTCTCAAGTTGCCTCGTGAGCTTCAAGATCTTCCTTTCTTGCTCATGATACTTCTCTCGGTAGGTATCCCTTTCTTCCTTCAGCTGAATCCATGATCTTTTCAATGCCCCGAGATCAGTAGGCATGTAGGGATAGAGGACTGTATAAGGAACGCCTTCTTCATTAGTATGATCCACAACCACTGGAAAAACAACTTCATAAGGCATCCCAAGCTTCTGAGCACGAGCTCGGACCCACTGGAGATAAGGTTGCATAGGGAGATAAGTCCTTGGTCCTAGCTCTTGAGGGTCAGACCTGTTCACCATGCCCCAAGCTCGTATAAACCTTCGACGATGCTCGTCAATGTCTTCCTTGTAGTCAAATGCAATATCTGTAAGAAGTAGTTCATGAGGACCGTCTCTCCGAGCGCGACCAAACTTTCATAAAGCCAAATAAGGACTGTAGGTTATCCCTCCTCTAATTCCAAGCAACGGGACATTAGGGTATTCCCCCCATCGATCAATGACGGCAACACTTTTCATATCCTTAGAATTCCAGAGAATGTCTGTATGGGCAAGTGACATGATTCTGTAAGACCATCCTAACCCTTCCTCATTCTTCAATACAAACTTGGGGAGGTGCAAAATAAACCACCTCGCTAGCAGAGGCATGCAACACATGAGGGTCCCTCTTCTTCGCACAATACGGGTATAGAGGGCATGTAAAATATCACCCAGAAGAGTAGGCACAGGATTGCGAGACAGGAAGATCTTAACCGCATTCACATCTATGAAGGAATCTGGATTCAGGAAAAGAACCAATCCATATATGAGGAGAGCCAAGATGTCTTCAAAAGCCTGAAAATCCAAGTTATCCTAGAACTGTTGAGCTTGATCCATCAGAAACTTGGCCAAGAAACCTTTAACCCCGCTCCGTGTCTCCCAGTTGGATACTACATCAGCCCTTTTTAGATGTAAGGCTGAAGCAATGTCCTCGGGTCTAGGAACCTCTTCCAAACCTGTGAAGGGTGTCTGCTCGAGGATGGATATACCCAATAAATGAGAAAACTCCTCCAAAGTGGGAACTAGCTGATAATCTGGGAAAGTGAAGCAATGATGCACTAGATCGAAGAACTGGAATAACACACTCATCATCTGCTCATCCAACTTTGAAGTGACCAAGCTAAGGATCTGACCATGTCTCCTAATGAATGAAGAAGTATCAGAAACTCTCGAGGCTAAATCTTTGAGTTGAGCAGGTATTTGCACAAAGTCAACTCGGATGGTGTTTCTGCGCATGGAAGCCATAATCTACAAAATAGAACAAAGATAAATCCCCTTGGTCTTTGAAATGGTTAGTAAATGAAGTATGCATGCTATGTATGATGCATTATGTCATGATAAAAACACACCATAGGTATAGCAGATAACAGACATGGTAAAGGCAAACAAGTCACACAATAGCCCTTAAGTTTCAGGCTTGCATGGGGTCTAGGAACTACCCTCCTGAAGTTCAGTTTGTTTCAACCTGTCCTAATAATAGTAACCGGGTTCTAGAGGTTCTCAATATCACTGACCATCCTCCATCGGTCATGGTTTCAGCTCACGCAATCTTTTCTTGCAGCCGAAACTATCTCGAGAGTATGGTCTTAATGAGTGTAGCATCGAGTATCAACCAGTTCCCAGCTTTACACCGAGACCGGCTATCTCACTACTTCCTATGGCTAAGTTGGTCAATTATAGGTTCTAAATTCAGTTGATGCTTAATAACACACATAGCAGCCCCGTATTCTCCTCGTTTCTCCACAAGGGATACCTGTACCAACCAATGTGCCACATCAACGTAGCTACTGCTTTAACCATATCAGTTTATGCTGTACAGTTCCCTCACAGTTTATTGCTACTTACCTAAAAGGTGTTCCCCAGATCCAGGTTAGGATCTATAGTAACTCCCGATACAAATCCCTCAAAGGTAAAGCAAACAAATCAAACAATAGAAGTAATGTATGATGAACTAATCCTAAGGTATACCCCACTTATATTTTTCCCCAGCAGAGTCGCCAGTTCTGTGATACGGTGGCAGAACCGACAGTTTAAATGCTGGTTTGCATTTTGTGTTTGTGTTTGCAAAATGTCGCGGTAAGTAAGAGTCGCCACCGACTTTTATTTTATCCAACTGGAAAGGAAAAAAAGCACAGAAAAATTCCTTTTTTCGAGATTTTGAGTACGGAGGGTAGATTATAGAAAGGGAAGGTATTAGCACCCTTTCTATACGTAGTTTTCTACGGGCTCTTAGGTACTTGCCCATCATTTTAAAAAAATGCTTCCGTGTTTGTGAGTTTTGAAAAGTTTTTGTTCTACTTCGTTTTAACCCTTGCTTCTGTCTTCTAGAGTGTTACGAAGTTGTTTTGAAAATTTTGTTTGAAAAGAGTGTAAGTGTGGAAAAAGATTTGATTTTGAGCAAGTACCTACTAGCATCTACCTACTCAGAAAAAAAAGAATTGTTCTATGCTCGTTTCCTTTAGACAACGCTATCCCACAATTAGTGAGTAGGTAGCATCGTCGTTGGAGTTTTAAGGGTCAATTCGAAAGGGACGTACGATCACTAAAGCAATGTTAGGACGTCTTAGTAATAACCCTAATGTCTTAAGATCATATTCGAGGCAACATTTCCGAGGCAACCTTTCCGAACGGGACTTTGATCTTTTGTTTAGACAAGAGGGCGACCACTAAAATACCCTATACTTAATGACCGTTTACCGAAGGCAACCGAAGTGGGAGTATACCCTAGGAGTGCGCATGTGCGAGTGATTCAATTTTAGTTATTATCTTTGCACATTTAGGTTTTTCTAACCATTTTAAAATTAACATACATTCTTGTCATGCAATCCTATTATCATACATCTAACAATTAATATTTGCGGAAATTAAAAATGCGGAAAATAAAGCTACGCTATTACAAGGCTTCGGGTATTAATTACATAGCCAAAAAACCCCGCTAAAACGATAAATAAACGAAAAGGTCCTAATTAATCTATTACATCCCATGATCAATTACAACAATATTGTAAAATAAAATAAACGCGCACCATGAATCGAGAACGAAAGGAAATTAGGGTTTTGATCTCGTCTAACCTAATTAAAAGAAAAGTCATTTTTTGGTTGTTTTTGATTATTTTAAGAAAATAAGGTCTTAAATTAAATATGTACAAACCTAATGGCAAATTAAATTAAATTAAGAAAATTAATTAATATTTGACCTAATTTTATGTTTTTGGTTATTTTTAAGAAAAGAAGATAGAAATTAGATTAAGCAAAAACCCTAGTTTCTAATTTATTTTAATTTATTTACAAAAACAAATTAAAGTTGTCCTAAAATTAAAAATAAACTAATTAAATTAATTAATAATAAAAAAAGCCTAAATCTAATTTGATGAAAAATTATTTTTATGATTTTTTTTGATAAAAAAGAATTAATTTGTGTTAGTAAAATAATTAGATAAATTAAATAAAAGAATAAAGAAAAAGAGTAATGAGCATGTTGCTAGCAAATTGGAGGGGTGCCAATAGCATCTTCTGGGCCCAAGAATTCTGACCCACGTTGACTTCCTGGATCCAGCGTTGCACTTTGACTGGGGTGCATGATGGACCATCACATGATGACCTTTGGATTAAATCTGCTTCAGATCTAGTGGCTACAAGATGGTGGCACATGGTGGTCTTTTGGCCTGTACAAGCACATGATTATACAAGACAAAATAATATTGAAGAATATGGGGGACCTGGGATTCGAACCCAGGTCCTACGGCCTTTTCCATCTGCCTTCACACCAACTGAGCTGGCACCCTTTTTTTGTACACAAACACCCATTAATCATTATATTAAAAAACAAACAAAATAAACTTATCAGCGTGCGAAATTTAAATGGGGCAATCAAATCTTGCCACGCCATCGTCCCTGACCTCTCTTCGTTGCTAAAAAGTCCAATGACTTTTACCTACGGACCAGAAGCATAGGTATAAGGCAACGATTTTCCAAAATCATCTAGAGGCACGATAAATGGAATCTAATGCTATAGATCAAATTGCCTTGGCCTGCTGAGCGTCATGGTGCCCTTCTAGTGGACCAATTTTGCATGTATAAAAAGATCCTAAAACGAGACAACAAAACCTAGCAATGGTGGATTCCAATATAGCCAACAAAAATGAAATTAACTATCACCATGAGCTTGCAAACACGTTAGGGATTAGAAATATGCTATTGAACATGATAAAGATACAAGAATAAAGAGATTCGATTTTGGAAATAAGGGAAAACCGTGGGGGTCGTGGAACCGGATTCTGGGCACTAGAACGCTTGCTCTTGATTGGTATAGCTTCCTTGCACTCCCAGGAAGCGAATGAGATGGCTTGGGGGTCTTGAAAATGCTTGGAAGTATGAAATCAAGTCACCACTTTTCTTGAGTTTTTTCAAGTTTTTTTCTTCCTCTACACGCCTCAAAACCTTGTGTTTTTGATCTGCCTTTGTCCACTATATACCAAGGAACGAATTAGGGTTGCAAATGTGTTCTTAATCTTTGGCCATTATGGTCTTTGATCATGATTTGATCTTCATGAAAATCTTTCCAAAAATAGGCCAAAACCAATATTTGTATGCACAACCATGCCTTACACGATTTGATTCACTTGCTAGCTGTATAAGGGACCTGAAACATGCACCAAATCTCAAGACTTCAATGATTTTGATATTTCCATGATTTATTTTGATTAAAATTGATTTAATTGAAATAAAAAATCAAAATAAATGGAAAAAATAATATAAAGGAAAGTGGGAAGAGTTAGGGCTCGTGGACCATGTTACAAACTCAGAACAAGTGCAAAAAGTTGGGCCCATTTGACAAAAATTGCATTTGAGGCACTTTTGACTTTTGGCAATTTTGCAAAAAAGGCCAACTTCACCAATGCCTAACTTCTTAAATTTTGACTCTATGAAGGTGTTATTTGACTTTTTAGAAATCTCAAGATGTCCTCTAAGCAACCCTTTTGGTCTCATATAAATTGAGTCTTCCATGTTCATGTATGAAGCTTTGACAAAAAAGGTGTTTTTGTTGACTTTTCCAAAATGACCTATAATGTCCAAATTCATAACTTCTTGTGAGTGCATATTTTGAACTTGGGATATGAATATGGATTGTAGAGCATTGAATCCTATTAAAAATGAGCTTTGTATGGGTCATTCCTCATAAAGCATGAGAAAGTTATGCTTGGTCAAAGTTGAGTTGACTTTTCCTGCAAAACCCTAATTTAGTAACTTTTGGGTTTTGATGAATTATGAGCAATCCTTGATGAATCATGATCAACCCTTGATAAAATGATGAATAATACTTAAAAATGAGGATGTTTACCAAAAATATTGAAGTTTGGCTGTATGTGGGCCACAATTGACTTTTGCCCTAGCACAGTCGATTTTCAGGCCTTTGAGCAATTGACTGAGTAAACTTCCTCAGCAAGGCTTGAAACTTGACATGGATGATCTTGAGAACATATTAGGACAATGGTGAGAGTTTGGGATCCCTTGGACTCAAGTATCTTGATGCAACATGAAACCCTAATTTGAGGTAGACTGCCTTAGGAGAGAGCTTGTCTGGTCAACCCTTGGAATTCCTTGAGCAATTTGAGGACCTCACTTGAAATGTATTGAGAAATATGGGAGGAAAATTTTTGGGGTACAACAATCCTGTTATATGAAGTTTGAGCTGTTAGTTTAGGAAAAGTTAGTTGCGAACAAATTTGATCTCAACTGTTGATTCTGGAATCGGTTAGAGAAACTGGATGGTTAGATTTACTGGTTTTGGATTCTGTTAGTAGATGCCTTTTTTCCGTTGCTGGAAGTTTGTTGAGTGAGCTAGAAAAGCGGTTAGGAGGTTAGTTCTGTTTTAGATTTCAGTGAATGTTAGTTACAGTTGGTAAAAAAGTTTGTTAGGCAGTTTTTTGAAGTTAGAAACAGTTAGGAAGCAGTTTTTATTTCCTGTTATGACAGTAATGAACTGGTTTTTTTGATGAACTGTTTTTGGGTATTTTTGGTGGGACTTGTTGCAGCAGGGTTATAAAGAAATTTTCTTACGGTTTCTTGTTACATTGTATAAGCAGGGCTGAAGGGAATATGCAAGGATGATGGTTTAGATTGAAGCAAGGATTAGCGTGTACTCTTGGCAAGAAAATGGACCAAGTTGTATAAGTTGAAAACTATTTATTGAATGGACTTTAAATTAACATTTGGACTATTTTGGAACAAGGCATTAATTTTTATTAGGATGTGTTGTACCCCAAAATTTGCTCTCCCACATTCTTCAAAGTTTGTCAAGAATCATCTTCAATTGGTTCAAGACTTCTTAAGGGATTGAACAGTCCAACTGCCTCCTAAGCCAGTCAAAATTAGGGTTTTGGTTCTTGCAAGTAATTTGAGGTTTTCAAGGGCTCAATCAAGTCCCATAGGCCTATACACATTGTCAAGCACCTACATGCCAAGTTGCAAGTCTCACAGTATCAAGTTGCACAGTCAAAAGCCCTATTTGGTTCACAATCAACTGCAGGGGCAAAATGGTCATTTGGCAGTCAAAAGTCAAAATTTTTGGTCAACATCTTATTTTGAGCACACAAATCATCATTTGATCAAGTCTTGATCATGATTCCACAAGCATGGCTCAAAAAATCATCAAGATGCAAAAGTTTCCATTTTTGGACAGTTGAAAAGTCAATTGTAAATTGACCAAGGCATAACTTTTACATGGTTCATCAGAAAAATCCAATCCAATGCTCATTTTTAAGGGGATGACATTTCCTACAACTCATCTTCACATTCCAAGTCCAAGAAATGCACTCACAAAAAGTTATCAATTTCTACATTATAGGTCATTTTCAAAAGTCAACAAAAAGGCATTTTAAGTCAAAGACCATAACTTGAGATTGGTAAATCCAAATGACATGGGACCAAAGGCATTGGTTAGAGGACTTCAAGACCTTTCCAAACTGTCCAAGAACATGTTCAAATGATCAAAATTGAGCAAGATATGCATTGGATAAGTTGGGAAATTTTTGTGAAATGGCAAAAGTCAACTATCCTTGAAACTTCAATTTTTGACAAAAGGGCCCACTTTCTTCCACTTGATTCAGCCTTTTCATGCCATACACGCGTCCCATGATTAATTTCAAGATCAAACATTTATTTTTCCATTTTATTTATTTTTTATTGATTTAATTCATTTTAAATCCATAATAATTCAAATAAAATCTAAAAATTTAATGGAATAGCATCTTTTGGTTTGAATGGCTTTCATGTGTCATATGCCAGCTACCAAATTCGTGCTAAGGCTATTTTGTGCATAAAATCATGGTTTTGCTTCAAGTATGGAAAGGTCTTTAATGGTGATCAACAAAAATCTCAAGACATCAATACAATGGATCCCAAGCCCAAACTTTGACCTAATTCTATTCCCATATATGCACACAAGTGAATCCTAATGAAAAACACGTACAAGCTGCTGCAGAAACACCCAATATTGAAAAAATCAAAGAAAACTTGAAATCTGTTTTCTCACTTCCAGGCCAATTCCAAACTTTTAATTGATTCTAATACATTGCATAAGTCCCCAGGAACCTTTTGAGATCAGAACCACACGCCAACACTCAAAGAATCCATAGACAACAGCGTCACGGTTTGAATTTTTTTCTCATAATTGCATACTTTGATTCATGCATCATTAACGTGTTTTGTGGATTGTTTTGCATTCATAGGGACTGTACGAAGCTTTTGGTACAGTTTAATTACATTAAGATGCCCTGAAACGCAAATTGCCATTGAAGGATTCTAGGTTTTTCAAGCTTCAAAATTAGGGCTTTTCACATCCGGTTAAATCAGAATCTCTCATGACCATGGTTGAAACCGTCTGATCAAGACGAATATACTGGACACCTCGCGCCATATTTATATAGCTTGGATTTCTATTCGCTATTATTGGCAGTTTTACTTTGTGGGGGTTTAAAACCCCCGCTAATTGTTTTTGTTTTACAGGAAAAAGGATGAAGACGAAGGACGTGTTGGCTGGTGATTGGATGGTTCAAATATTATGCGCGCGTTTTGTTTTCCAGCATAGGCATTGGTTTTCACATATTATAATTAATTGTTATTATTATATCAGATGCAGCGTGATAGCCTGGTGGTTAGTGAGTTGTCTGATGACCATTGGGATCTGGGTTCGATTCCCAGGTCCCCCAAATATTATTTCCATTTTTTCTATACAGGATCATATGCAGGTTACTCAAGGCATTCCACCATATGCCTCATACAGATGTGCGCCAAGTGGCCTCAAACCCAGATCTAATGGCTTAGAGTGGACGACCACCATGTATCCAGTCAACACGTGCTACAGGGAATTCAGAAGGTCAACGCAGGCTTGGGGTTAATGGGCTTGGAATCTGCTAGCAAACCTCCATTCTGGGCCCAGAACCCCCCTTTGGTTCATCTTTTTTCTTTTATTTTATATTTTCCATTTTTATTTATTAACCTTTTTTCTTCTAATTATTATTATTATCACTAAAACTAATTAATTAATATTTTCACAATAAAAATTCAGAAAACTAAAAAATGTAAATATTTTATTTTTATTAATTTCACTTAGGTAATTATTTTGTAAATAAACACTAATCTAAATTAATCTAGTTTAATTAGGTTTAATTTCAATTTTCTTTTACAATAAATAAAAATGAATTAAACTTAGGGTTTTTTTAACACTTTTAATTTCTTTTTTTATTCCATAAAAAAACACAAAAACATTTTTTTCTTTTAATAAATTAATTAATTAGTAATTAGGCTTAATTTCATTAATTTAATAAAAAGGACAAATTCAATTCTTCCTCAAAAGGGTCAAAACCCTAGGACGTTCCCGATTCAATCTTTCGCGCGTATTTTTTTTAATTCATTATTTTGTATCTGCTCCGGAAATGTAATAGTTAATTAGGATTTTATTGCGTTTTATTTACTTTTCTCGCACTTTATTTTCCAAACGGGTTTTTGTTTTTGGCGATGTATATACCCGCGCCTTGTAATAGCTAGATTTACCTTTCCACAATTTATTTTCCGCACTCTTAACTGTTAATATGCATGAAAGACTTGTATGAAAAATAAAACCAATCCGTAGCTCACAAATAACATGTACAAGATAATCTTAACTGAAAAACAACACACATGCACATGCCACTCTTAGGGTACGCCTCACTGGTTGCCTCGAGGTGGTCATCAAGTATAGGGTGTTTTAGAGGTCGCTCTCCTGTCTAAAGATCCAGTTTCCTCGAAACAGTTGCCTCGGATAAAAAAGGATCTAGGACATTAGGGTTACTTCTAAGGTGTCCTACTATTGCTTCGGTGACCACACATGTCCCTAATCATCGAATTGACCCGAATATCTCCAATGACGGTACTACCTACTTCTCAATAGTGGGATAGTACTGTCTAAAAGACTCTTACACAGCCTAATTCCTTAGAGTAGGTAGATCTCATGGGTACTTGCTCTTTTCAAAAACAAACAAAAATACTTTTCGCACCTACACTTTTAAAAGTTTTCAAACAAATTTTTCATACACTCTTGAGGACAGATACAAGAGTTACCTAGAAATTTTTCAAACGAAACTTTTTCAAAGCCCACACACATTTGAAAAGCAAACATCTTTTGAAAACATAAGAGCAAGTACCTAAGAGCCCATGGATAACCACGGATAGAAAGGGTGCTAACACCTTCCATTTCTATAAATCTACCTCCCGAACCGAGAGACATCTCAAAGAAGGAATTTTGCTGTGCTTTTGTCCTTTCCATGTTGGAGAACATAAAAGACGGTGGCGACTCTTGCTTACCGCGACATTTTGTGAAACCAGCTTAAAAAATAGTCAGTTCTATTTCCACCGATCACAGAACTGGCGACTCTGCTGGGGAGACTTATAAGTGAGGTGTACCTTAGGATTAGACCACTCTTATGTTTTCAATTGCTTGTTTTGTTTGCTTTAAAATTGTGGACCTGTCTTGGAGTTTCATAGATCCTAACCCGGATCTGGGGGATACCTTTTAGAAAGTAGCAATAAACTGTGAGGGAACTGTGCGGGGTATATCGACACGGTTGAAACAGTTGCTACGTTGATGTGGCACTTTGGTGAGTACCGGTAACCCTTGAGTCAAGTCAAAGAGAGTACGGGGCCGCCGCGTGGTGTCGTGAAGCATCAACTGACCTTAGGAACCTTACTTGACCATCCTGGCCTCTTTAGGGGTAGTGAGATGACCGACTTTGGTGCAGTCCGAAGTTGGTAGATACTCGATACTACACTCATTGACGGTTGTTTTCTTGGAATATTTTGATCGCCAATTCAGTGGCTAAATCAAAACAATGAACACAGAAAACAACCCTATGATATTGAGCTCCTTAGAACCCGGTTACTTTTGATAGGACAGGTTTTGAGCTCAACAACTTCAAGAGGGTAGTACCCAAACTTCATGTTGGCCTGAACTCTAAGGGCTGTCTTGTGTGACTTGTGTGCCTTCAAACTTGACTACTTGCATGCTTGTTATCTGACACTTGAGTTCTTGCAGGTTTTATTTACAGTCCTTAATCTAGACTCATTACAGGGCCTACTTACATCACTCCATGCATAGCATAACATCATACCATCATACCATTGCATACATCCTGCATAAGGACTAACCCATTTCAAGGATCTCAAGGGCTTGTGATGCCGGTCATGATGAACCAAAATGTCTAGCAAGGGGCAAAAGGGGATTTATCTTCCTCTAGCCAGGTTGATGACTTGAGTCGGGGGCTGTGACCCACTCGATATGGTGAGCTTTGACTCTTGAAGAAGGACTCTCAACAACACGAAGTTCCTCCAATCAAGCTACCCAGATTCAAATCCTAACAATTTTTCTTGTTTACCCCGCGAGATCCTTGAAAACATTGCATGAATACATACACATCATTGCATAAAAGGTCTCCCAGTACAGGTTGCTTACTTTCTTCGCTGTTTATTTCAGCAATGGCTTCCCAACAAGACAACCAGGATCTTCATGCTCAAGAGACTCAGTTCGGGGAAATCCTCCTGAATCTATCCAAGGGGCAGGAAGAGCTGAGAACACTCCTCATGGGGACTTTGGTCAGGAACAGTCCAGAAGACGATAAAGACGAACGGCTGAAACGACTGCAAGCTGAGGTAGATACAATGAGAACCCAGATGCTGGGGCAGATGGCTCTCATCCAAGACTTAGCTCAAAGACAAGAAGAGCTCAGGGTTCTCGTCAACCAACTGCTTCGGGATAACCAACTGGGGAAAACATCTAAGGTTGGAGAGCCAGTCACCATCAAATTCCCTTTGAGACAAGAAGACAAGGGAAAAGCTCCTCAACTTGCTTTAGGGTCACAAATCCAGCATCAACCTTACCAGCTTCAGCAAGACATTATGAAGCAAGTAGTCAGGGTTGGAGACCAAACCAGTAATCAGCCTCCAAGAAGTCAAAGGTTTGGTTCAACGAATAGGCCTCTCCAAGCTGCCACCACTTCACAGGTCCAACCACAACCTCGCCTATAGCAACGGGTTGATCAGAGTAAGCCCCGAAGGCAATTTACCAAGCTCAACACGTCGCTGTCTCAAGCTTTACAACAACTGTTGAGGTTGAATTTGGTAACTCTAAGGGCTCCTCCCCGGAATCCCAACATCTCTGCTCCTACTTATCATCCCAATAGAAGATGTGCATACCACTCTGATGGTCCGGGACATGACACAAACGATTGCTGGTCTCTGAAGAACAAGATCCAGGACCTGATTGATGAAGGAGCAGTAGAATTCACCCAAGATGGCCAGGCTGAGTTCTTCTACTATCCCTGCAAGGTTCACCATTTGAAGTGACAAGTCCTAAGACGAGAAAACTTTTGTTCATTCGAATGTTCAAGTTGTATTTTTCTTTGATTGTTCAAACATTTTATTCATGTCAAACTATCTTATTTCATTAATGCATTACACGTGTCTGTTTTGAAGTAATTGTGTTTATTATGCTTAAAATTGCTTTCATTTTTTGATGTTCAACTCTCGGTTAATAATTCTAAGCCTCTTGAGGGAGGATGACGAAAACGATACCACGATCTTTACAGTATGCTTTTGAACAAACCTCGTTGATGAGGTACATGCATTGTTTCAAATCCTAAACAGTGGAGTTATAAGGAAGATAATCCCTCGTCAACCCCTTCGAACCAAAGAAGTTGGAGTTTTTTTCTTTTCTAAAATTAAAACCCTTAATCATAACCTGGGGTAGGGTAGTTCTCTCAGTTGATCCAAGTTCACAACGAATAGCACCAAAGGAGTTCTTACAAAACAAAAGACAATGATGGTTCCGAATAATCATAAAGACAGGCAGTCATTACCAAAAAAACTAAAGCCCAACAAGTCAAAACCTATGAAGGAGACTTACAAAACTGGGGCATCCCGCTGACTGTAATCACAAAAGAAACAGTTCAGGCAAAAAAAAAAAAAAACAGGGATAATGAAATCAGAAAAGAAAGAGGTCCTACAAACCATCAACAACAACAAAAAAGAAATGACTGCCTATTCAAAATAAACTGTCAATATCCGAACCATCACCAGAATCTCAGGTCAAAGACTCAAACAAGGTCTAATGCATGATCAGCTGAGTTTAGGTTTGAAGAACATCACGAAGAGCGGGTGGGTACAGATAAATTTGAGCCTTTGTCCTTTGTTTCTTAAACCGTGAACCAGGCCACGCTACAACCCTTAAAAGTCCTAGCTGAAGCATGGGTTAGTTCGAAAGCATACTGTTACGAAAGGTATCCTGACTCCTTAAGGCTTGCGGTAAAATAACGAGTTGACATCATAGTTTACAAAAAAATCACTTGTTTTTATAAAAAAAATGCATTTTCAAAAACTTCAAGACAGACATAAGCTTTGGATTTTTAAAATAACATTGTTTGCATATGACCTTTTTGTTCGAACAGCAAAGAAATTCGCACGAAGAATATCTAGTGAACAAAAGTACTTCCAACCAAGGGGCAGACGTGATCATTGTCCGTCATCTGGGGCAGTTAAGTCAAGATTCGGAGAATCTCTCAAATGCCAAATAGCCAGGGGCAAACCTCCCTCTGAGTCACTTGGGGCATTGGACATGAATTCCAGCTGCGAATCTTGCACGATCAAACATCTTCTGGTGGTATGGCAACACAATGCTACTAACAGTGACAACTCCCTGCATTCTGAGAGCGTGGACATAGTCGAAAAAAAAATACTACGCATAATTAAAGACCCGCTAGGTCGACTGGCCTAGGCAAAAACAAGGGCTTCCCGACGAACCAAAAGGGTTCGGGCAAAAATAAGGGATGAAAATAAAAAAATCTGTACACCCGGCAAGTCGAAAACCTGAAAAGGCGGCTTGGGCAAAAAAGGGTATCCCGGTGGACTGAAAACCCGAAAGGGCGGTCCAGGCAAAAATTAGGGATCAAAAGCGTACGACTATGTCCCGTCATCTCGTCACTCGCCTACCAGAAGAATATTTGTCGAATCGGCAGTTGTCTAACACCTCACAAGGTATCTTCTTCTCTCACATCAGAAACATGGGCAATAATGAGTTGTCCAAGCGATCTAGTTGCTCTGTCAACCAAGGTACCAGGGTAGGTTCGGCTGAAGAACATAACCAAGAGGCCTCCACTTCCCGGGAGTAAGACAAGGTTCAACAATACTCTCCCCCGAGCAGAGTTGGTCTCCCGTCAGCCCTGACAAGGCACAATATCTCCAGCAAGTCAACAACACTCTCCCCAAGCAGAGTTAGTCTACTGTCAGCCTTAAGGAAGTTGGGTATCCCCAGAAAATCTCAATATTCTCCAGTAGAATATACAGATATTCCTCAGCAAGTATCCCTGGCAGTCTTGATATAAGATTGTTCCCCGGTGGAATATCAGACACCCCAGTGGAGCCAGTTCCCCAGTGCAGTCCAAGAGTTTCCCCAGGAGAGTTGAATCAATCTCACCAGTAGATTCTGGAAGCTTATCCCCAGTAGATTTTGGAAGCTTATCCCCTGCAGAGTACGAACGCATCTCCCCGGCTTTATTCAAAGGTTATTCCCCACCAGAGCTTATAACTGGGTTATCCTCAGCTAATTACCACGGGAAGATCGTCCTCGGCGAAGTTCTTCCTATCCCCCAGCGAGTTCATCAAAATCCCTCAACATAACTTATCAACAGAATCCCCAACGGAGTTACCATCAAAATCTCAACGAAGTATCTCTTCCTACAGATTGACTCCCCGCAGAGTAATCTCTCTAGCAAGTTCATTCCCCAACGGAGTCATCTTCTCCTACCGGTTTATCCTTGCAACCATCATCCCCAGCGGAAACGAAGAACTCTCCTCTTCAAACATCAGCCCAGGATTCAACAAACTTCCCCGCATCCGTCAAGGATTTATTTTCCTAGACGAAAATACATTCATAAACATCACATCTTCATACATTATAGCATGCATACGCATCATACAACACAAATCTCATTTATTTTTGAGAACATCTTAAAATCATGCAGTTCATGCATCATGACATTGCATACAACTGATGTTTTTCCTTTTCAGGAAAAAGGCCAATACAAAGATGATTACTACCAACTGTCGCAGTTCCAGATTCGATACCTGTATCTAGCCAGGGCATATCTGTGAGTAACTGATTGTAGATTCGATACCTGTATCCAGCCAGGGCATGTCTGCATGAAGAGTTTATAGATTCGATTCCTGTATCCAGCCAGGGCATATCTGTAGACGACCAATTCCAGATTCGATTCCTGTATCTAGCCAGGGCATATCTGTGAGTAACTGATTGTAGATTCGACACCTGTATCTAGCCAGGGCATGTCTGCATGAAGAGTTTAGAGATTCGATTCCTGTATCCAGCCAGGGCATATCTGTAGACGACCAATTCCAGATTCGATTCCTGTATCTAGCCAGGGCATATCTGTGAGTAACTGATTGTAGATTCGATACATGTATCCAGCCAGGGCATGTCTGCATGAAGAGTTTAGAGATTCGATTCATGTATCCAGCCAGGGCATATCTGTAGATGACCAATTCCAGATTCGATTCCTGTATCTAGCCAGGGCATATTTGTGAGTAACTGATTGTAGATTCGATACTTGTATCCAGCTAGGGCATGTCTGCATGAAGAGTTTAGAGATTTGATTCCTGTATCCAGCCAGGGCATATCTGTAGACGACCAATTCCAGATTCGATTCCTGTATCTAGCCAGGGCATATTTGTGAGTAACTGATTGTAGATTCGATACTTGTATCCAGCCAGGGCATGTCTGCATGAAGAGTTTAGAGATTCGATTCCTGTATCCAGCCAGGGCATATCTGTAGACAACCAATTCCAGATTCGATTCCTGTATCTAGCCAGGGCATATCTGTGAGTAACTGATTGTAGATTCGATACCTGTATCCAGCCAGGGCATGTCTGCATGAAGAGTTTAGAGATTCGATTCATGTATCCAGCCAGGGCATATCTGTAGACGACCAATTCCAGATTCGATTCCTGTATCTAGCCAGGGCATATCTGTGAGTAACTGATTATAGATTCGATACCTGTATCCAGCCAGGGCATGTCTGCATGAAGAGTTTAGAGATTCGATTCCTGTATCCAGCCAGGGCATATCTGTAGACGACCAATTCCAGATTCGATTCCTGTATCTAGCCAGGGCATATCTGTGAGTAACTGATTGTAGATTCGATACCTGTATCCAGCCAGGGCATGTCTACATGAAGAGTTTAGAGATTCGACTCCTGTATCTAGCCAGGGCATATCTGTAGACGACCAATTCCAGATTCGATTCCTGTATCTAGCCATGGCATATCTGTGAGTAACTGATTGTAGATTCGATTCATGTATCCAGCCAGGGCATGTCTGCATGAAGAGTTTAGAGATTCGACTCCTGTATCCAGCCAGGGCATATCTGTAGACGACCAATTCCAGATTCGATTCCTGTATCTAGCCAGGGCATATCTGTGAGTAACTGATTGCAGATTCGATACCTGTATCCAGCCAGGGCATGTCTGCATGAAGAGTTTAGAGATTCGACTCCTGTATCCAGCCAGGGCATATCTGTAGACGACCAAATCCAGATTCGATTCCTGTATCTAGCCATGGCATATCTGTGAGTAACTGATTGTAGATTCGATTCTTGTATCTAGCCAGAGCATGTCTGCATGAAGAGTTTAGATATTCGATTCCTGTATCCAGCCAGGGCATATTTGTAGACGACCAATTCCATATTCGATTCCTGTATCTAGCCAGGGCATATCTGTGAGTAACTGATTGTAGATTCTATTCCTGTATCCAGCCAGGGCATGTCTACATGAAGAGTTTAGAGATTCGATACCTGTATCCAGCCAGGGCATATCTGTAGACGACTAGTTCCGGATTCGATTCCTGTATCCAGCCAGGGCATATCTGTAGATGACCAATTCCAGATTCGATTACTGTATCTAGCCAGGGAATATCTGTGAGTAACTGATTGTAGATTCGATACCTGTATCCATCCAGGGCATGTCTGCATGAAGAGTTTAGAGATTCGACTCCTGTATCCAGCCAGGGCATATCTGTAAACGACCAATTCCAGATTCGATTCCTGTATCTAGCCAGGGCATATCTGTGAGTAACTGATTGTAGATTCGATTCCTGTATCCAGCCAGGGCATGTCTGCATGAAGAGTTTAGAGATTCGATACCTGTATCCAGCCAGGGCATATCTGTAGACGACTAGTTCCGGATTCGATTCCTGTATCTAGCCAGGGCACATCTGTGAGCAATTGATTGTAGATTCGATACCTGTATCTAGCCAGTATCTACATGAAGAGATAAAAGATCAACACCTGTAACAGGCCAGGAAACCATCTTTCTTTCTCAGGTACGCAAGTTCTCGCTAATGAATCTCTTATGCGATCGACACCCCCAATGGCATCTATAAGCCCATCTCCACAACTATCCATTACACTTCCAAATGGCATCTATAAGCCCATTCCCGACAAGGTTTTGTCACATCTCCAGATGGCATCTATAAGCCCATCCTCCTATCCATCATCTCTCCAAATGGCATCTGTAAGCCCATTCCCTCCATCACATTACTGATACTCCACTATGTGAGTGCAAATTTCTGGGCACTCTAGTGTTCAATCATCTTCCACCTTCGGATCACGAAAGGCACGCAAGCCAATCTACATCCTCAGGTTTAAGAAGATTGAACAGGGGCAACTGTTGTACCCTAAAATTTTCCCTCCCACATTCTTCAAAGTTTGTCAAGAATCATCTTCAATTGGTTCAAGACTTCTCAAGGGATTGCACAGTCCAACTGCCTCCTAAGCCAGTCAAAATTAGGGTTTTGGTTCTTGCAAGGAATTTGAGGTTTTCAAGGGCTCAATCAAGTCCCATAGGCCTATACACATTGTCAAGCACCTACATGCCAAGTTGCAAGTCTCACAGTATCAAGTTGCACAGTCAAAAGCCCTATTTGGTTCACAATCAACTGCAGGGGCAAAATGGTCATTTGGCAGTCAAAAGTCAAAATTTTTGGTCAACATCTTATTTTGAGCACACAAATCATCATTTGATCAAGTCTTGATCATGATTCCACAAGCATGGCTCAAAAAATCATCAAGATGCAAAAGTTTCCATTTTTGGACAGTTGAAAAGTCAACTGTAAATTGACCAAGGCATAACTTTTTCATGGTTCATCAGAAAAATCCCATCCAATTCTAATTTTTAAGGGGATGACACTTCCTACAACTCATCTTCACATTCCAAGTCCAAGAAATGCTCTCACAAAAAGTTAACAATTTCTACATTATAGGTCATTTTCAAAAGTCAACAAAAAGGCATTTTAAGTCAAAGACCATAACTTGAGATTGGTAACTCCAAATGACATGGGACCAAAGGCATTGGTTAGAGGACTTCAAGACCTTTCCAAAATGTCCAAGAACATGTTCATATGATCAAAATTGAACAAGATATGCATTGGATAAGTTGGGAAATTTTTATGAAATGGCAAAAGTCAACTATCCTTGAAACTTCAATTTTTGACAAAAGGGCCCACTTTCTTCCACTTGATTCAGCCTTGTCATGCCATACACGTGTCCCATGATTAATTTCAAGATCAAACATTTATTTTTCCATTTTATTTAATTTTTATTGATTTAATTCATTTTAAATCCATAATAATTCAAATAAAATCTAAAAATTTAATGGAATAACATCTTTTGGTTTGAATGGCTTTCATGTGTCATATGCCAGCTACCAAATTCGTGCTAAGGCTATTTTGTGCATAAAATCATGGTTTTGCTTCAAGTATGGAAAGGTCTTTAATGGTGATCAACAAAAATCTCAAGACATCAATAAAATGGATCCCAAGCCCAAACTTTGACCCAATTCTATTCCCATATATGCACATAAGTGAATCCTAATGAAAAACACGTACAAGCTGCTGCAGAAACACCATAACCAATATTGAAAAAATCAAAGAAAACTTGAAATCTATTTTCTCACTTCCAGGCCAATTCCAAACTTTTAATTGATTCTAATACATTGCATAAGTCCCCAGGAACCTTTTGAGATCAGAACCACACGCCAACACCCAAAGAATCCATGGACAACAGCGTCACAGTTTGAATTTTTTTTCTTCATAATTGCATACTTTGATTCATGCATCATTAACGTGTTTTGTGGATTGTTTTGCATTCATAGGGACTGTACGAAGCTTTTGGTACAGTTTAATTACATTAAGATGCCCTGAAACGCAAATTGCCATTGAAGGATCCTAGGTTTTTCAAGCTTCAAAATTAGGGCTTTTCACATCCGGTTAAATCAGAACCTCTCATGACCATGGTTGAAACTGTCTGATCAAGACGGATATACTAGACACCTCGCGCCATATTTATATAGCTTGGGTTTCTATTCGCTATTATTGGCAGTTTTACTTTGTGGGGGTTTAAAACCCCCGCTAATTGTTTTTGTTTTACAGGAAAAAGGATAAAGACGAAGGACGTGTTGGCTGGTGATTGGATGGTTCAAATATTATGTGCGCATTTTGTTTTCCTGCATAGGCATTGGTTTTCACATATTATAATTAATTGTTATTATTATATCAGATACAACGTGATAGCCTGGTGGTTAGTGAGTTGTCTGATGACCATTGGGACCTGGGTTCGATTCCCAGGTCCCCCAAATATTATTTCCATTTTTTCTATACAGGATCATATGCAGGTTACTCAAGGCATTCCACCATATGCCTCATACAGATGTGCGCCAAGTGGCCTCAAACCCAGATCTAATGGCTTAGAGTGGACGACCACCATGTATCCAGTCAACACGTGCTACGGGGAATTCAGAAGGTCAACGCAGGCTTAGGGTTAATGGGCTTGAAATCTGCTAGCAAACCTCCATTTTGGGCCCAGAACCCCCCTTTGGTTCATCTTTTTTCTTTTATTTTATATTTTCCATTTTTATTTATTAACCTTTTTTCTTCTAATTATTATTATTATCACTAAAACTAATTAATTAATATTTTCACAATAAAAATTAAGAAAACTAAAAAATGTAAATATTTTATTTTTATTAATTTCACTTAGGTAATTATTTTGTAAATAAACACTAATCTAAATTAATCTAGTTTAATTAGGTTTAATTTCAATTTTATTTTACAATAAATAAAAATGAATTAAACTTAGGGTTTTTTAACACTTTTAATTTCTTTTTTTATTCCATAAAAAAACACAAAAACATTTTTTTCTTTTAATAAATTAATTAATTTGTAATTAGGCTTAATTTCATTAATTTAATAAAAAGGACAAATTCAATTCTTCCTCAAAAGGGTCAAAACCCTAGGACGTTCCCGATTCAATCTTTCGCGCGTATTTTTTTTTTAATTCATTATTTTGTATCTGCTCCAGAAATGTAATAGTTAATTAGGATTTTATTGCATTTTATTTACTTTTCTCGCACTTTATTTTCCAAACGGGTTTTTGTTTTTGGCGATGTATATACCCGCGCCTTGTAATAGCTAGATTTACCTTTCCGCAATTTATTTTCCGCACTCTTAACTGTTAATATGCATGAAAGACTTGTATGAAAAATAAAACCAATCTGTAGCTCACAAATAACATGTACAAGATAATCTTAACTGAAAAACAACACACATGCACATGCCACTCTTAGGGTACGCCTCACTGGTTGCCTCGAGGTGGTCATCAAGTATAGGGTGTTTTAGAGGTCGCTCTCCTGTCTAAAGATCCAGTTGCCTCGAAATGGTTGCCTCAGATAAAAAAGGATCTAGGACATTAGGGTTACTTCTAAGGTGTCCTACTATTGCTTCGGTGACCACACATGTCCCTAATCATCGAATTGACCAGAATACCTCCAATGACGGTACTACCTACTTCTCAATAGTGGGATAGTACTGTCTAAAGGACTCTTACACAGCCTAATTCCTTAGAGTAGGTAGATCTCATGGGTACTTGCTCTTTTAAAAAACAAACAAAAATACTTTTCGCACCTGCACTTTTAAAAGTTTTCAAACAAATTTTTCATACACTCTTGAGGACAGATACAAGAGTTACCTAGAAATTTTTCAAACGAAACGTTTTCAAAGCCCACACACATTTGAAAAGCAAACATCTTTTGAAAACATAAGAGCAAGTACCTAAGAGCCCGTGGATAACCACGGATAGAAAGGGTGCTAACACCTTCCCTTTCTATAAATCTACCTCCCGAACCGAGAGACATCTCAAAGAAGGAATTTTGCTGTGCTTTTGTCCTTTCCATGTTAGAGAACATAAAAGACGTTGGCGACTCTTGCTTACCGCGACATTTCGTGAAACCAGCTTAAAAAACAGTCAGTTCTATTTCCACCGATCACAGGATGCAATAGAAAGTTTGAACTTTTTGTAATGTTTATTTGAAATGCCGGATTTTAGATGTAATGACAATGTTGAATGGTTTTTTTATGCGAAGAAATTGGAACTTGAATAGAATTTGATCTTGAATTTTTGAAATTTTGATTTGAACCTTGCTTTCTTGAATTATGCCTTGCAACTTGAAAACTAGTCTTAGGATGCAATAGAAAGTTTGAACTTTGTATGCCTTGAACGCAATATTAATTTGGCAATTCCAAATCTTCAATCTTCTATCCGAAATCAAGTCTATTTCAAATAGAACTAAGAGCTCCCAATGCTTCTCTTCATTTGCAACTTGACTGAAACACATGATATTGAACCTTTTTTATGGATAATTCACGAGATAAACTCAAAGATGACTAAAGAAATAT
Organism: Vicia faba; assembly: GCA_948472305.1. Taxonomy (NCBI): domain Eukaryota; kingdom Viridiplantae; phylum Streptophyta; class Magnoliopsida; order Fabales; family Fabaceae; genus Vicia; species Vicia faba. The sequence goes on from OX451737.1 coordinate 1,007,052,179, forward strand.
TTTTATTTGAAATTCAAAATCTCGATCATGGATGAACATGGGGTGCTTTCTTCTTCGAAGTGACTTGAATTTTAAGGAATCCACGTGGATGGACTTTCCAAACTTAATATGCTTTTCCTCTTAAAATATTGGTCCAATTTTACAAATTCGAACCTCTTGAACTCATGACCCCAAATAATCACTTGAACGAATAATTTCACCGTAATGAATCCACACTAATTAAATTCACTCAATATCCATCAAACATGTATAACAAGAAATGAGAGAACCAAAATAATGCCTTAATATCAGTGAATTCGTAACATCATCCTAGTATCACGTCTTTACTTGATGATCGAGAAAATTTTAGTGCTTTGAATACCTAAGAACAAATGATAAGGCTTGAAGCATATAATAACTCATGGATATCTAACGATCCTCAACTGAACAAAACTCAAGCATAAGTATAGGTAATACCTAATTCTCTGGCTTTGGATACTCAATGAGGAGAAAGATAGCTTAAGCCAAAATCCCGGTTCAAAAGAACCTCAACTACAACCTTGATGAGACACCAAATACCATAAGTAAAAACCCTAATGCACTTTGCTTTGGATGAATTCTTGATAGGTTGTAGCTTGATGAAGAAAATATCCACAACAACCATGAACACAAAACCCTAATTCCACAATTTCACTGTCTTGAAGAATAACCAAAAGAATCAAGCTTTGTTGAACATATACACCTCAATCAATTGCCAAAACCCTAATCCCGTCCATAAACATTGATCTTATGCAAAATTTGTTGATGAATGATGCATGAGGAGTTAATTGGCCTAATGAAGGTTATGTACATGTGAGAAGTGCGAAACGCATAAGCCAGATAAAAGTAAAAGGGGTAGGACAAATTTGGGGTATTACAACTGCCCCTATTTAATCGTCTTAAACCTGAAAGTATGATTGGCGTGCCTTTCGGAAGTTCAAAGTAGAAGATGATTAAATACCAATGCCAAAAATTTGTCCTTAGAGAGAGTGTAAGGGTTTATTTATTTTTGTGATATCTGTTAGGGAAAAGATTTTTTTGTTTTTTCAGTGAAGAGACGGAGATTGGACTTGTAACGTGGTGTGATGCCAATACAAGACAAATGGTTGGTATGAAAAGACAGCGGACGAGGTCTACGGGCGACCTACGATCCTAAGGTGAAACATGAGAGTGACTTGATAGAGAACCTAGCCTAAGGGAGATCTCAGATTCTAAGATAAGATATATATGGAGAGAACCTAGCCAAGAGGCGATCTCAGGTTCGACGAAGATTTAAGGGAAGAACCTAGCCAAGAGGCAATCTCGGGTTTGACGATGATCTAAGGAAGAACCTAGCCAAGAAGCGATCTCAGGTTCGACGATGATTTATGGGAAGAACCTAGCCAAGAGGCAATCTCAGGTTCAACGATGATCTAAGGAAGAACCTAGCTAAGAGGCGATCTCAGGTTCGACGATGATCTATGGGAAGAACCTAGCCAAGAGGCGATCTCAGGTCCGACGATGATCTATGGGAAGAACCTAGCCTATGGGCGATCTCAGGTTCGACGATGATCTATGGGAAGAACCTAGCCTAGAGGAAATCTCAGGTTCAACGGTGATCTGAGGAAGAACCTAGCCTACGGGCGATCTCAGGTTCTAGGATGACCTATGGAAGAACCTAGCCAAGAGGCGATCTCAGGTTCGACGATGATCTATGGGAAGAACCTAGCGTACAGGCGATATCAGGTTCTAAGATGATCTAAGGAAGAACCTAGCCTACGGACGATCTCAGGTTCGACGGTGATCTATGGGAAGAACCTAGCCTACGGGCGATCTCAGGTTCGACAATGATCTATGGGAAGAACCAAGCCTATAGGAGATCTCAGGTTCAACGATGATCTATGGGAAGAACCTAGCCTACGGGCGATCTCAGGTTCGACGATGATCCCTACGGGCGATCTCAGGTTCTAAGATGATCTGAGGAAGAACCTAGCCTATGGGAGATCTCAGGTTCGACGATGATCTATGGGAAGAACCTAGCCTACGAGCGATCTCAAGTTTGAAGATGATCTGAGGAAGAACCTAGCCTACGGGAGACCTCAGGTTCTAAGATGATCTAAGGAAGAACCTAGCCTACATGCGATCTCAGGTTCGACGATGATCTAAGGAAATAACCTAGCCTACGAGCGATCTCAGGTTCTAAGATGATCTAAGGAAGAACCTAGCCAAGAGGCGATCTCAGGTTCTAAGATGATCTAAGGAAATAACCTAGCCTACAGGAGATCTCAGGTTCGACGGTGATCTATGGGAAGAACCTAGCCTATGTGCGATCTCAGGTTCGACGATGATCTATGGGAAGAACCTAGCCAAGAGGCGATCTCAGGTTCGACAGTAATCTAAGGAGGAACCTAGCCAAGAGGCGATCTTAGGTTCGACGGTGATCTAAGGAGGAACCTAGCCAAGAGGCAATCTCAGGTTCGATGGTGATCTAAGGAGGAACCTAGCCAAAAGGCGATCTCAGGTTCGACGGTGATCTATGGGAAGAACCTAGCCTATGGGCGATCTCAAGTTCGACGATGATCTATGGGAAGAACCTAGCCAAGAGGCAATCTCAGGTTAGACGATGATCTAAGGAGGAACCTAGCCAAGAGGCGATCTCAGGTTCGACGGTGATCTAAGGGAAGAACCTAGCCAAGAGGCGATCTCAGGTTCGACGGTGAAGAAGTGCAGAGTAACCAGGGGCAAGTCTCCATCTCCGTCACTTGGGGCATTGAACGTCAACCCAGAAAAAGGGTTACATACAATCAAACTTTTTGGCAATGCCACAAACATTCGCTACTAGGGGCAATGACAAGTCTCCCCAAAGTCCTTCTCATAGGATGATTCCACAGCAAGGGTATAATCTCTGACCCCCTTTCCCTAGCTGAATCAACCTCAAGAATCCTCGAGGACTTCCCCCAACGAAGATGTCACCTCTCCAGCGGACTGACGACATGGTTTATTTCCCCAACAAAACCAGGATTCCCCAGCTTGAGTTTGCCTCTCCGACTACTACAAATCAAAGGACCACAACTCCTCTTCCCCAGTAGACTACTCAACAATCCCCAGCAAGTTACTGCGAAACCTGGACCCGACCAGATATCAGTTCAACTTCGACTCCCCAGTAGAGCAACGGACTCCTAAGGCTCCTAAACTCCTTTTCCAAGCAGAAATAAACATACTCCCCAGAGGGTTTTCAACTTCCCCCAGCGGAGTTCTCCTCAAACAACAAAACAGGAATCCATTGGAAATATTCTAAGCAAAGTTTGAAGACACACATACTCTTCAACAGCAGTCCAGGATTTAATGACTCCCCAGCTTTTGTCAAGGATTTATTTTCCCAGACAAAAATACATTCATTAACATTTCGCATTTCATACATCCTATTTACATACATGATAAGTGCATACAACGCAATCTCATTTACTTTGAGAACATCATGACATCGTGCATTTCATACATCATGACATTGCATACAACTAACGTTTTACTTTTTTCAGAAAAAGGTCAATCAACAGATGGCTACATCAACCTTTTCAAGTTCCAGATTAATACCTGAAACCAGACAGGACAATTATCTACTTGATCATCATGAAGCAACCCTACACCGGTTCCTTCTCTTTCCAAGATAAAGTTTTACACGGACTCATCATCAGGCAACCCTACACCGGCTCCTTCAATTCCAAGATGCAGTTTTACACGGACTCATCATCGAGCAATCCTACACAGGTTCCTTCCTTCCAAGATGCAGTTTCACATGGACTTATCGTCAGGCAATCCTACACATGTTCCTTCCTTCCAAGATGCAGTTTCACACGGACTCATCATCAGGCAACCCTACACAGGTTCCTTCCTTCCAAGATGTAGTTTCACACGGACTCATCATTAGGCAATCCTACACAGGTTCCTTCCTTCCAAGATGCAGTTTCACACGGACTCATTATCAAGCAACCCTACACAGGTTCCTTCCTTCCAAGATGCAGTTTCACACGGACTCATCATCAGGAAACCCTACACAGGTTCCTTTCTTCCAAGATGCAGTTTCACACGGACTCATCATCAGGAAATCCTACACAGGTTCCTTCCTTCCAAGATGCAGTTTCACACGGACTCATCATCAGGCAATCCTACACAGGTTCCTTCCTTCCAAGATGCAGTTTCACACGGACTCATCATCAAGCAACCCTACACAGGTTCCTTCCTTCCAAGATACAGTTTCACACGGACTCATCATCAGGCAACCCTACACAGGTTCCTTTCTTCCAAGATGCAGTTTCACACAGACTCATCATCAGGAAATCCTATACAGGTTCCTTCCTTCCAAGATGCAGTTTCACACGGACTTATCATCAGACAACCCTACACAGGTTCCTTCTTTCAACTTACAAAATTACAATTCAACAGGAATTCTTGGATGGCATCTACAAGCCCATCTCCAACAAGATTCTGTCACATCTCCAAATGGCATCTGTAAGCCCATTCCCGACATCACAATGCTGATACTACACCATACGAGTGCAAATTTTTGGGCACTCTAGTGTTCAATTATCTTCCACCTTCGGATCACGAAAGGCTCGAAAGCCAATCTACATCCTCAAGTTTAAGAAAATTGAACAGGGGCAACTGTTGTACCCCAAAATTTGCCCTCTCAATTCTCAAGGCTTTTCTCATAAAGATTCTCAGGATTTTAGCTTGCACAAGTGCATTGGGATTTTCCAGTACCAAAAGGAAACTGTCAAAAAGGGAGAAAACAGACAAAAATATTATTTTGACAAAAAATTGGAGAAATACAAGTGTTTTTTGATTGGCCTTTAGGCCTCTTTCGATCAGCATCCTTCGATTGACTCTTGGCCTCCTTCGATTTCTCAAAGTGGCTGCTAGCGTGCCTCTTTCGCCTGGGCATGTGACTTCTTATTGCAGGTGTCGTTTGTGTCTTTTGCTGCCTGCGTGCTTGCAATCGAAGGCCATGACCTACTGGTCACATGTACCCCCTGCAAGGCAAGTCTTCGTTTGGGCACTCACCTTCTGTGTGCCTGGATGAAAACTTCAGTTGAGCAAGAGCCTCCTTCGAATGCAACTTGGATTACATCCTTCGTTTTTAGCAAAAGCCTCTTTCGAATGCAACTTGGATATGTCCTTCATGTTGAACTCTAAGCTTCCTTCGAACACGGACTTTCAATTGGGAAATATGTTTGCTTCGACCCAGGTTTCGATTGGGCAATATGCTTCCTTCGAGCATGAGCTTTCGATTGGGCAATATGCTTCCTTCGAGTTAGCTTGTTTTGACCACAAGCTTCGACTGAGGCAAAGGCTTCCTTCAAACAGGTGTGCTTCGATCTCACTCTTGCATTTGACTCAAGACCAAATCTCATTTGCCAGGCTGTTGCTTCCAAATCTTAACATAGTCAGAAGCTTGTACAAAGGTTTTAAACTTTACCTTCTGGATACTACTATTCTGGATTAAAGGCTACATACTCTTTCTTCAAACAGAGAGTAATTTATCACAAAAGCAGCTTTCCACCTAAATTGGGTCTGAGCACAAGCAACGTCAGAGGCATAAGTCACATCTCCTGCACCCCACTGCTGCTGCTGCCAACAGGCCCCCCACTTGTACTGTCACATTACAGTATTTTATTATTTTTGCAAGGCTGGCTGTTTTCAAACATATCCATTCTTTTTCTCTATAGATAGAAGAATTTATGCAAAGCTAAAGGAGGACTTTCTGGCCAGGCGAACGAATCTACAGAAAATTCTCAAAAACACAACAAAACTCTCATGTTCATCAACACTTGAGAAATCAATACCCAGAATCCAAACACTTAGAATCTGAAACATCCATATACCTTGTTACCCTTCGAATCCAGTAGGAAGAACCTCACACTTGTTCTTCTCTTTTGAATCCAGTATCAAAGACATAACCCCTGGTTCCTCCCTTCGAATCCAGAAGCATTCAAGGAAACCACTTAAAGGCCCAGCATCCATTCAAGTCCTGAAGCAAGGTAAGTTTCTTACCTTTGAACTTTTCGTTTCATGACATAACATGTAAATAATCTTTACGTTCGTTTGAAACATGTACATACCACTGCTCTTTTCGTTTCCACTCTTTTAACATGTTTTCAGAGCTAAACCCTTTCGTTTTTGCTTGCTGTTTGCCTGAACTAGCTTTAGTTATTAAACTGTTTGAAAGATAAATACTAGCATGGCCTCAGGCCATGTTGTCATTTAATGCTTGAAATGAAAGAAACATGAAACAGGAAATAGGAAACGAAGCTTCTGGCTTCTATCCTCTTTCTCCAGGTCGAACGAAAGAGACAATCAGGAGTATGAAACGAAGCCTCAGGCTTCCTCACAGAATTCCAGGCCCCAGTCGAAGGATACAACTTGTTGCTGCCTTTGCCCAATCGAAGGATAAGACCTCGCCCCTGCCAAGGCCCAATCGAAAGACGTGACTTTACTGTTGCCAGCCCCAATCGAAGGAGGCCAACAGAATGCAAATCGAAGGTTGCTCCTGCCCAAATCGAAGGAGGCCAACAAAATGCAAATCGAAGGCTGCTCCTGCCCAAATCGAAGGAGCTCATTTTTACTTCTTTTTATCTTATTTTTTCCTTTACATTTCTATGCACTTCAATATGGTTGTAATAGTGTAGGATTTATTTTTTGCACTTTTTATTGCTTTTGTACAAATGCTAGTAACTAGGTGTGTATGGAAAGATAAAACCAACAAATAGACAACCTAAAAGTCAAAGACAAATGCATGCAATAAAACACACTTTGCACACATGCACCCTTAGGGTAATCTCACTTGTTGCCTCGGAATATAGTCATGTCCCTCGAGCATGGGCGTTTTAGCAAAGACCCTAGATAAAAGATCGTAGTCCCTCGATGACCCTCGATGTTGCCTTCGGTAAACGATCTAGTCCCTAAAAATGACATTGCTAAAACGTCCCATATGTTGCCTTCTATGACTATACAAACGTCCCACGCCCGTCCCATTCAACATCCTAATGCAAGGTTGTTCATCAAACACAATAGTGAAACAACACTGTTAAAAGGGTTAAAATATAAGAAAGATCTTTGAGTAAAATAGGATAGATACCTCTTAGTTACTTGATCAAACTTGCAAAACATCCTTGCCATTTTTCAAACACACATCACAGCACAACTTCAAAACAACTTTCAAAAACATTGAATTATCTTTTCAAAAATACAAACACCTTTGTAAAACATTCAAATACGAATTGTTACAAAGGTTGCCTAGACAAGGCATCTTTTTCAAAACATTTTCAAAACCACACACACAAAACACCATTTCAAGCAATTGAAAAACAAAGGCAAGTGATCTAAAACAAGTAACTAAGAGCCCATGGATAACCATGGATGAAAAGGGTGCTAGCACCTTCCCTTTTCATAATCTACCCCCCGAACCCACGAAAACATCTCAAAGGTCTTTCCTGTGCTTTTTGACCTTTCCTTAGGATAAAATAAAAAGTCGGTGGCGACTCTTACTAAACCGAACAATTGCGAACACAAAACGTAAATCCCAAGTCAGTTCTCCCACCGCATCACAGAACTGGCGACTCTGCTGGGGATTCCTAAAAGTGGGGTTACCTTAGGGTTTTAGATCACCTTTACTTGCTGTGATACGGTGGGAGAACTGACTTGAGGTTTTGAGTTTGTTTTCGCAAATGTTTCGGTTGAGCAAGAGTCGCCACCGACTTTTTATTTTATCCTAAGGAAAGGTTAAAAAGCACAGCAAAAACCTTTGAGATGTTTTCTTGGGTTCGGGGAGTAGATTATAGAAAGGGAAGGTATTAGCACCCTTTCTATCCATGGTTATCCATGGGCTCTTAGTTACTTTCTTAGATCACTTTCCTTGCATTTTCAATTGTTTAAAATGGTGCTTTCAATTGTTTGAAATGGTGCTTTGTGTGTGGGTTTGAAAATGTTTTTGAAAAGAGGCCAATGTGGTGGCAACCTTTGCAATGATTCATGTTTGAATGTATACAAAGGTGTATGTCTTTTAAAAAGTTTTCAATGTTTTTATTTTGAAAGTGTGTTGTGACGTGTGATTTGAAAAGTAGGCAAGTGTTTTTGCAAGTTTGATCAAGTAACTAAGAGTTTGTCTACCCCTAAATTTACTCAAGGTTTTCTCTATGTTTTAACCCTTTTAACAATTTTGTTCCACCATTATATTTGGTGGACAATCTTGTGTTAGGATGTTAACGGGACGGGCGCGGGTCATCGTTTAGACCATGATTGCAATGGTGCCAAGTGTCTTTGGGCAATTTTTCCTTTAAAGGGACTATGATCATTTTTAGGCAACTTTTGAAAGCGTCATCGAGGGACTATGATCATTGGATTTGTTTTGTTTTTTCCAAAGAAACTCAACATGCAACATGGCCCATTATTGAAGGCAACAAGTGGAGTAACCCTAGGGGTGCAAGTGTGATTGGTGTTGTCCATTTTCATGCTTTTTTGTCTTTGAATTAAGTCAAGCTATTTGTTATTTGATTTTTGCATACAAAAACTCTAAGTCTATCATGGCATATTTAGAAAGCTTTTAAAGTGCGAAATTTAAAGTCCTAAACTATTACAACATAATTGTGGGATGGGGGGTACAAATGTTCAAATGGGGATATTTAGCAAGAAATTTAAACCTAAACTATTACATCCAAATTGAATTTACAAGTTAATTAATTGTACAATAAATAAATAAAATACAATAAATACGCGAGATGCAAAAAATGATTTTTTATATGTATGTAAAAGTATTTTTCATGTGTCAAATAAACAAAAATAAAAAGGATTAATTTTTGGGTATTTTCATGGTTTAGGGCAAAACCCTAATTTTATAAATAAAAAGGTATTTATTATGTAATATATACAATGTTTATTAATTATATACAAAAAATAAATAAAAAGGAAGTATATTGTAAAAAAATGATTTTTGAGGTCAAATATTAATAAAATAAAAAATATATTATTTTTATGTTTTCATCCTAAATATTCTAATAATTATATAAGTATTTATATTATGTATTAAATATATTAAATATATGCAAAAAAAATAAAAATATTTATTAATTACAAAAAAGTATATTTTTTTATAAAATGTTTTCAAAAGATAAAATAAAATAAAATCAGAAAATAAAAATGTATTGGTATTATTTTTAGTATTTTAAATAAAGGGACATATGCTTATTTATGTACAAATTCAAATAAAAGCAAATAAATTCAAAATAAATGCAAAAATGTATGGAAAATATTTTAAATATTTTTTATGCTTTGACAAAAAATAAACAAGTCAGAAACAAAAAGAATAAATCAAAAATGATAAAAATAAAGCACAATGGGCCAAAGGGGTGTATGTGGAAAATAGGGGTGTGAACAGAAAAAACAAACTCAGGCCCAGCCCAAGTCTATCTTCTTCATCCTCCAGCCAGTTTTGTTTGAAAATTCGCGCGCTTCCTTGCTTCAACAACAACTCCTGATTCTTTGATTTTCAGCCAAAACTTACAACATAAACTATGTAGAGCATTAAATCACGAATCCATTCATATAAAAAAGTTATTCTAACTCTCAGAAATGAGAGAGAATTTCCTCTCCCCCAATTTTTAACCTAAGTTTTTTTCAATGTTCATGTCTTAAATTCTCTCAGCACACACAAAATAAATGGAAAGTGATGATATGGGTAGCTTCAGGGCCATGAGTAGGACATGTTTCATTCATAAACCTAAGCCTAACTCTTCCTAGATTGAGAGATAGAAGTCCAAAGTTTTACCTGTTCAGCTGGAATCGTGTGCAGCAATGGAGGTACTTTCAGTGCAATGTGAGGATTTGTATAGCTTGCTTGAGGTCCAGGGATGCTTCCTCTATGCTTGGCTTGCTCTGAATCCTTCTGAATCAAGCTACAGAAGTCAACCTGCACAGATGAAAAATGAAAATGGCACACTTGGCTATGGCTGTTACAGTTCCAGTTCAATGCTTGGAATAGCTTCAATGGATGTTAGGGAGTGTGTTTGGAAAGGTTTCAGCCAAAACGCACGATAGGAATGGACTGTGGGATTCAAACTGCAGCCAATGCCCTGTTTTGCCACAAAACTGTGTTTTTCTGTATATGGAGGTTTGAGAGATGGTTTGGTCGTGTTTTAGGTTAGTTAGGGAGTATGGAAAGTGTTGAGAAAGTTTGTTTAGGCTTCTCTTAATAGGAACTCAATGTTGGACCTCTTTTGCAAAGTTGCTTCTTTGATAAGTAAGGAAGTGTGTATGGATAATGCAGGCCTGTACTACTCTCAATCTATGCTACACATTTAAGTCTTGATCAGTGGGATATGTCCATGAATCTTGTGCCCAAAGATTTGCTTTGTACTTCATAGATTGTAAACTTGACATAAAGTTGCTCTTTACAAGAATAGATAAAATGCTTTTTCTATTTATGGCTTAATTCTTTGTGTAATGACTATATGAACAAAACAAAGCTAGAACACAATGGATTGGCATTTAATTATTGAGTGTAAGAAGGATTAGAGGCCTGTAACCTAGTTGTGCAAGCTGAGTTCAAAAAATGCCTAAGTTATGAACATGAAAAAGGCCATGGACAAAGTGACTTTTGCCCATATTGACAAATTCGATTCTCCCTAACCACAAGGGTGTTTGAGAAGTTATTGGACAATTTGGAAAGCTTGGAATGTGTACTACAATCCATCTTTGTAATGCAAGTTGAAATTCCAAGTGGAAGCATGTGAAAAATGGCCATGAAGTTGGGCAAAAATCCTGCCTAGAATAGGTCAAAATTTTCTCTAAGTTAAGAATATTTTGCACCCTTGTTCCAAAAATCATAACTTGAGCTACAAGCTTCTTTTGAGGAAACTTTGTGAATCAAAGTTGTAGATTTTGCAATGGACTATAACTTTCATGTTTTGAGTTTTGTTTGAATCCATTTGCATCTTGATGAAAAAATGGGACAAATTTAGGAAAAAATAAGGAAGTTTCATAACTTAGAAAAATTCTAAGTTATGAAATTTTCTCATTTCAAACCCTAATTTGCAATTCTTGGTTTCTTGATGAACAAGTTTCATAATTTGGCATGTTTTGATGAAAAATGAATCTTGACACTTGATTTTGACCAAAAAGTCAAAGTTTGACTTTTCAGTATACAGTCAAATTTGGATCAGTTGACTGGAAAATCCATCTGTCAATCTTGTGCATTTGGGATCTTTTGAACTTGTAGAACATGTCAAGACAATGCAATTGGGTCCTTGAGTCCATATGTGAGCTTGGTTTGCCATTGGCTAGGTCAAACAGTAAAAAATTGCCTTTGTGCAGTCAAAACCCTAAAAATGACCATTTTGCCCTTTTGGTGATATGATCAAATTTCTTGTGGAATTGTGATCCAAATTTGACCAAATGGTTCATATGAGTTCATAATGTTGATGTGGGTCAAAAATCATGAGGTTTGACTGCCAATTGACTACAATTGACTTTTTCCCAAATACAGTTGATTTTTAGGTCAACTGTCCAATTGATTGGGCAAAGATTGGAATCAAGGCTTGAAACTTGGTATGGATAAACTTGTGAGTCCAACATGGAGCATGAAAGTCACTTTGGGCCTTTTAGGTCAAAACATATTTGTGCAAACTCAAACCCTAATTTGGGTCAACAGTGCAAGGAGGAGTCTTGAGCAGAGCAAACCCTAACTTGATCTTGAGCTCCAAGGGTCTTGTGGTGAGAAAATAGTGATGAAATGGGAGGGAAAATTTTGAGGTACAATAGTTGCCCCTGTTCAATCTTCTTAGACCTGAGGATGTAGATTGGCTTGCGTGCCTTTCGTGATCCGAAGGTGTAAGATGATTGAACACTAAAGTGCCCAGAAATTTGCACTCGCATAGTGGAGTATCAACATCGTGATGGCGGGAATGGGCTTATAGATGCCATTTGGAGATATGGTGGATAGGGGGATGGGCTTATAGATGCCATCTGGAGGTGTGACAGAACCTTGTCGGGAATGGGCTTATAGATTCCATTTGGAGGTGTCGATCGGGCAAGAGACTCCTTAGCGAGAACTTGCGTAATCTGAGAAAGAAAGATGGTTTCTCGGCTTGCTACAGGTGTTGATCTTCAAACTCTTCATGCAGATATGCCCTGGCTAGGTACAGGTATCGAATCTACAATCAATTGCTCACATATATGCCCTGGCTAGATACAGGAATCGAATCCGGAACTTCAAAAGGTTGCTTACAGACGTGCCCTGGCTGGATACAGGTATCGAATCTCTAAACTCTTCATGCAGATGTGCCCTGGCTGGATACAGGCATCGAATCTACAATTAATCACTCACAGATATGCCCTGGCTAGATACAGGTGTCGAATCTGAAAATTGTCGTCTACAGATGTGCCCTGGCTGGATACAAGAATCGAATCTGGAAATTGTCGTCTACAGATATGCCCTGGCTGGATGCAGGTATCGAATCTGAAAATTGTCGTCTACAGATATGCCCTGGCTGGATACAGGTATCGAATCTGGAAATTGTCGTCTACAGATGTGCCCTGGCTGGATACAGGAATCAGATCTGGAAATGGTCGTCTACAGATGTGCCCTGGCTGGATACAGGAATCGGATCTCTAAACTCTTCATGCAGATGTGCCCTGGCTGGATACAGGTATCAAATCTACAATCAATCACTCACAGATATGCCCTGGCTAGATACAGGTGTCGAATCTGGAATTGCGATAGTTGATAGTAATCATTTTTGGATTGAACTCTTTCCTGAAAAGGCAAAACATTAGTTGTATGCAATGTCATGATGTATGAGATGCATGATGTCATGATGCTCAAAGTGAGATAGTGTTGTATGCACTTTATCATGTATGTAAACAGGATGTATGAAATGTGAAATGTCTATGAATGTATTTTCGTCTAGGAAAATAAATCCTTGACGACTGCCGGGAGTTTGTGGAATCCTGGGCTGATCTTGAAGAGTGGAGTTCTTCGTTTCCGCCGGGGATGATGGTTGCAAGAATAAACTGGTAGGAGAAAATGACTCCGTTGGGGAATAATCTTGTTGGAGAGATTACTCTGCAGGGAATTACTCTGTGGGAAGAGATACTTTGCTGAGGTTTTGATGAGAGCTCCGCTGGGGATTATGTTGGGGATTTTGATGAACTCCGCTGTGGATAGGAAGAACTTCCCCGAGGACGATCTTTCCGTGGTAATTAGCTGAGGATAACCCAGTTATAAGCCCTGATGGCGAATAACCTTTGAATGAAACCGGGGAGATGCGTTCGTACTCTGCAGGGGATAAGCTTCCAGAATCTACTGGGGATAAGCTTTAGAAATCTACTGGGGAGATTTTTCAAACTGCACTGGGGGAATGGCTCCACTGGGGTGTCTGTATTCCGCCGGGGAACAATCTTATATTGAGACTGCCGGGGATACTTGCTGAGGAATGTCTATATTCCGCTGGGGAATGTTGATATCTTCTGGGGATACCCAACTTCCTTAAGGCTGATAATAGACTAACTCTGCTTGGGGAGAGTATCGCTGACTTGCTAGGGGAATATTGTGCCTTTTCAGGGCTGATGGGAGACCAACTCTGCCTGGGGAGAGTATTGCTGAATCTGGTCATACTCTGTGGGGAGTTGAGGTAACTTGATTACGTTTTTCAGCCGAACTTACCTTGGTGCCTCGGTGGACAGAGCCACTAGATCGCTTGGACAACTCTTTATTGCCCCTGTTTCTGATGTCATCTATAATTAGTCCTTTGTTTCGCATGCAAATATTTGTGAGTTAGCAATTAGTGTCAAATGCATATATCAAAAATGAACATTGGACGTTCTTTGCAAAACAAAACAGAAAAAGGAAAAACGATGGATAATTTATCTGAAAGATTGAACTTGTATTGATTTTGAAATTCGCCTGTAAATAGGCGTTTTATGTACAGGAGGCTGACGTCCTAGTAAGAGAACGCCGCCGGACAACATAGAGTTTATACAATTTTGTGAAAAGAAAACAAAACAGCTATGTGAAAAATAATCCCACTGGGTTCCAACTCTGCTATCGCCTTTATGTCTTCAAGCGTCTCATCACTTTGCTGCTTAGTTGAAGATGAAGCTGATTGATTGGAGTCATCTGAGCCCGATAGTTGATGCCAAATTCTGGATGCAAGGTGATCCAATGAGACATAGTATTACGCTTTATCCCTAACTTTTTCCTGGACCGCCCTTTCGGGTTTTCAGTCCACCGGGATACCCATTTTTGCCCAAGCCGCCTTTTCAGGTTTTCGACTTGCCGGGTGTACAGATTTTTTCATTTTCATCCCTTATTTTTGCCCGAACCCTTTTGGTTCGCCGGGAAGCCCTTATTTTTTCCTAGGTGTGTCAACCTAGCGGGTCTCTTATCATGCGTAGTATCTTTTTACTATGTCTGCATTGGCGGGGTGAGGAAGGTCGTCACCATCCATGGTGGTTAGAATCATAGCCCCTCATGAGAAGATATGTTTAACCACAAATGGCCCTTCGTACATAGGGGTCCATTTTCCCCTAGGATCACCTTGAGGAAGAATGATACGCTTGATTACCAGGTCCCCAACTTGATACTCTTGTCGTCTGACTTTCTTGTTAAATGCCTTGATCATCCGTTTTTGGTACGTCTGACCATGACAAATAGCCGTGAGTCTCTTTTCGTCAATTAGGTTTAATTGATCAAGCCAAGTCTGGATCCAATCATCTTCGCTCAAGTCTGCATCCTTCATTATCCGAAGAGAGGGTATCTGGACTTCAATAGGCAAGACTGCCTCCATGCCATAGACCAAGGAAAAGGGAGTTGCCCCCGTTGACGTCCGTGCTGAGGTACGGTACCCATGAAGAGCAAACGGTAACTTTTCGTGCCAATCTTTGTAGGTCACTATCATCTTCTGCACAATCTTCTTGATGTTCTTATTCGCTGCTTCTACAGCTCTGTTCATCTTCGGCTGATAGGGAGAAGAGTTGTGGTGCTGTATCTTGAATTGCTCGCAGAGCTCAGTGATCATCTTGTTGTTAAGATTGGTACCATTATCCGTAATGATCCTCTCAGGTACACCGTATCGACAGATCAGGTTGTGCCGAATGAACCGTGCCACGACGTTCTTGGTTACCGTAGCATAGGAAGCTGCTTCAACCCATTTTGTGAAGTAATCAATCGCTACCAGGATGAAGCGATGCCCGTTGGATGCCGTAGGTCGGATTTCGCCGATCATATCAATGCCCCACATTTCAAAAAGCCAAGGTGCGGTCAAGACGTTCAGAGGAACCGGAGGAATGTGCACCTTATCAGCATAGATCTGGCATTTATGACAGGTTCGAGAATGCTGGTAACAGTTGGCTTCCATTGTGGACCAGAAATATCCTGCCCGAAGGATTTTCTTTGCCATGGTATGTCCACTGGAATGTGTTCCGAAGGTACCTTCATGTATCTCTGCCATTATTTTTTCTGCTTCAGTCTTATCCACACAACGCAGTAAGGTTGAATCATGGTTCCGCTTGTACAAAATGCCGTTGCTGAGGAAGAACTTTGCCGCAAACCTTCTCAGGAACTTCTTGTCATTAACAGATGCGCCTCCGGGGTATTCTTAAGCTTCAAGGTACCTCTTCACTTCATGATACCAGGGTTTTTCTGTTACCTCTTCGGTTTCGAGATCGCAGCAATGTGCAGGTTCATCCAACTTCCAGATAATGATTCGGGGAGCCTCGTTGTCCCATTTGACTTTGAACATAGAAGACATCGTAGCCAATGCGTCTGCTAACTGATTCTCCTCTCTTGGGAAGTGTTCAAAAATTATCTCCTCGAAGTGGGGAAGCAATGTCAGCACATACTACTTGTAAGGAATAAGATTTGGGTGTTTCGTATCCCACTCGCCTTTGACCTGATTGATCACGAGAGCAGAATCTCCGAAGACACTCAGAAACTTGATCCTTAAGTCAATTGCAGCTTGAAGACCCATGATGCATGCCTCATACTCCGCCATGTTGTTGGTGCAGTTGAAACATAGCCGAGCGGTAAGTGGAGTATGAGTGCCTTTAGGGGATATGATCACGGCACCGATTCCATTACCCAAAGCATTCGAGGCTCTGTCAAAGTGCATAGACCATCGGGATCCTTCCTCAGGTCCTTCATCCGGTCTAGGTACTTCACAATCAGTCACTACCATGATATCCTCGTCTGGAAATTCAAAGTTCATAGATTGGTAGTCGTCCACTGCTTGGTGTGCCAAATGGTCTGCCAATACACTTCCCTTGATTGCTTTTTGAGTCGTGTACTGGATGTCATATTCCGTCAAGATCATCTGCCATCTTGCTATTCTTCTGGACAAGGCAGGCTTTTCGAATATGTACTTTATTGGATCCATTTTTGAAATCAACAGAGTAGTGTGAGTCAACATGTACTGTCTCAGCCGACGAGTAGCCCATACCAAAGTGCAGCAAGTTTTCTCGAGCAGTGAGTACCGGGTCTCACAGTCGGTAAACTTTTTGCTAAGGTAATAAATAGCGTGCTCTTTTCGGCCAGACTCGTCATGCTGCCCCAGCACACACCCCATTGAGTTGTCAAGTACTGTCAAGTATAGGATTAGAGGTCTCCCTTCAACCGGTGGCATAAGAATGGATGGTTCTTGGAGATACTCTTTAATTTTTTCGAAAGCGGCCTGACATTCATCGTTCCATCGTACTACCTGATCTTTCTTCAGCAGCTTGAAGATTGGTTCACAGGTAGCAATTAGATGTGAGATGAATCGGGCAATGTAGTTCAACCGTCCTAGAAAGCCTCTGACCTCTTTCTCTGTCTTGGGAGTTGGCATCTCTTGTATGGCTTTCACTTTGGCAGGGTCCACTTGAATACCTTTGTCGCTTACGACGAAGCCTATCAATTTTCCAGATCTCACCCCAAAGGTGCACTTGTTCGGGTTCAACCTCAGCTTGTATAACTTCAGACGGTCAAACAGCTTATGTAGATGGTCAAGGTGTTCCTCCTTAGTTTGGGACCTTACAATCATATCGTCGACGTATACTTCTATCTCATGATGGATCATGTCATGAAATAAAGCAACCATGGCACGTTGGTAGGTTGCCCCAACATTTTTCAACCCAAAAGGCATGACCTTGTAGCAAAAGGTGCCCCACTGAGTAACAAAAGTGGTCTTCTCCATGTCTTCAGGAGCCATTTTGATCTGATTATAACCGGAGAAGCCGTCCATGAAGGAGAATACTTTATGTTGGGCAGTGTTGTCAACCAGAACGTCGATATGAGGCAGAGGGAAATCATCCTTGGGGCTGGCCCTGTTCAAATCCGTGTAATCAACACACATTCGGACCTTACCATCCTTTTTTGGCACTGGAACCACATTGGCAATCCACTGAGGGTAAGAAGTCACTGCTAGAAACCCGGCATCAAATTGTTTCATAACCTCGACTTTGATTTTCTCGGACATTTCTGGACGCATACGGCGGACCTTTTGTTTAACCGGAGGGCAGTCTTCCTTGGTAGGCAGGTGATGAACCACAATGTCGGTATCCAACCCAGGCATGTCTTCGTAAGACCAGGCAAAGATTTCCACATAGTCTTGCAGCATCTGAATCAACCGTTGTTTCTCACTGAGCTCTAAATTGGCACCAATCTTGACTTCCTTTCTGTCTGTCTCAGTACCCAGATTTACCGTTTCCACTGGCTCTTCATGTGGCTGAATGGCCCTCTCTTCCTGGAGTAGCAGTCTTGCAAGTTTGCCAGGCACTTCGCAATCATCTTCACCTTCGTCTTCGGCTAAGTTGATCGGATTTTCGAAGTCATAACTGGCAGTAGCAGAGTCGTTACCAGTGAGATCCAGAGTGGATTGGAACCTGTATAGGTGAGTGTGTGTAAATATAGCTGTTTTGCAATATATAATAAAGAAAGAAAAGGAGCGCAAGATTTTTAAATGCAACAAACGTCCAATGTTTTTATTGATGATATATGAAAATGACACACAAAAGCCCTCACAAATGAAGCCACGGTGCCCCGGGTAGGACACCGAGCCATAAAAGTTTCAACATATTGTTTGTTACAAATTGAAAAACAAAAGAGTTCATTACTGAGTGACAAAAGTAATAGGTGTGAAATCTTTCGTAGTCCAGTTGCTTGGTTCACCGTCAGTTGTTGGGTAGATCCAGCTATCAAATTCAGATTCCTCCACGTCGTCTTCAATAGCATTTACTCCCGGGTTGGTGATGAACACAAGAGGTCTTCCAACCCTTGCTTTACGAACATCCCTCTGAGCCTCTGCAGTGAAGCCCAAACCAAACTTATCAGTCTTCGGAGTAAAGTCAGGAAGTCGGCCCCAGTTTGCACACTCGCCCTTCTCAATCACAGCCCGGGCATCCTTTAAGGAAGCCATCTTCAAAGGAGGGTCTTCAGTCACAGTCTCAGCTAATGCCAGGGTCTGAGGCACCTCTTCAAAGTGTTGAAAGGGGGTCTCAATGAACTCCCCATCCATTTCTATGTACCGGAACGAGGTGAGGTGGCTGACCATGTACTCTTCTTCCCCTTGAACTGTCACAATCTTCCCTCTAACCGGGTACTTAAGCTTCTGATGTAATGTGGAGGTTACAGCTCCAGCCTTGTGGATCCACGGACGACCAAGCAAACAAGAATAGGATGGTCGGATATCCATCACATAGAAAGTTGAATCAAAAACTTGAGAACCAACCCTGATTGGAATGTCAACTTCACCATGTACCATCCTTTTCGAACCGTCAAAGGCTCGGAAAACAATGTTACTAGGCTTGAGCTCCAAACCCTCACAATCCAACCTGTCGAGGGCCTTCTTAGGCAATACGTTCAATGAAGAACCGGTGTCAACCAGCACATGGGCAAGAGTAGTGCCCCTGCATTCAATGGAGACATGCAGGGCGTCATTATGGTTCTTTCCTTTGGCAGTCAGATCGACGTCAGAGAAGCCCAAACCATTATCAGCAGTCAAGTTGGCCACACAATCAGTAAATTGATCAGCAGACGTTTCTTGTGGCACATGGGCCGTCTTCAGGAAGGAGATCAGGGCATTGGCATGGGCCTCTGAACACAACAACAGTGATATCATAGAAATCTTTGATGGGGTGTGCCCCAACTGCTCAACTACATTGAAATCACTCTTCTTAATGATCTTGAGAATCTCTTCCATCTCTTGCTGGGAAGCTTCAACAGTGGTTGTCTTTGGTGCCTCCGTCAGGGCAGGCAAATCAGTAGCAATCCCTTTGCCCCGAGCGTCAGATGACTCGGTAGCAGGGGTAGAAACAGGAACTTGATCAGGAAGAGAAGCAGGCACACTTGCAGGTGTGATGATAAGAGGTTTCTAAATAGCTGGTGGCGCAATATCTGGTGAGAACAGCCTACCACTGCGAGTAACTTTGGCAGGCCCGGTGATGTTACTGACGTCGGTACTAGTATCAAACTCTTGTTTAACTCCCAGAACATAAACATCTGCCCCATAGTGCCATGGGACAGCTTTGTCGGATGTATAGGGGAGAGGCCCCAGAACAGTGATGATGATAGGAGCAATCTTCTGAGTGGACATGATTTTGACAGGCTTCTTTGAAGGAGCCTTGGGAGGGTTTTTGAAAATAGTAACAATAGAAACTTCTTCAGCAGGGACAGCAGGAACGAAAATCTTCTCGAACAAGATTTCTTTGCTATCCATGAGGCTTTGGTTACCTGATTTCAGCAAAGGACAACCAACAGGTAAAGCAGCTCATAGACGGCAACCTTCACTACATCCCGGAAATAAACCGGCTAGCAACAGGTTCCTCTTGACGGTTAATAACGGAGTAACAATCTCTTCCACAGAGGCTACATACCGGTCTTCTTCCATATCATTCACTCCATGCTGGGGCATGGGAGTAGTCACAACATTGGGTCTTTCGGGCGCCTCAAACTGTATTTCCTTAGCATCAATAAGGTCTTGAACCTTATTCCTCAGAGACCAACAATCATCCGTAGTATGCCCCGGGCTATCAGAGTGATAAGCGCAAAGGGCGTTGGGGTTGTACTTAGGAGAAGCTGTGTTCACTACCTTCAGAGCTTCTTTGACAGTTACCAGACTGGTTGACAGTAGTTGCGGCAAAATTTGAGACAGGGTCATGCTGAGTCGAGTGTACTACCTTTTGGGTCTCTCACCCCTTGGTTGGTTATACTGCTGAGGAGCAGCAACAGGCTTTGAAATTACTAATGCATTGACAGCTTGGCGGCGTTCCGGTTTAACTTGTCTTCTGGGACCATAAACAACACTGGCTTCCTTCTTGAAGGGCTTCTTTTCAGTACTCGCTGAGGTACCTTTTTGTATTTTCCCCGACTTGATACCAACTTCTATCCTCTCACCGGTCAAGATCAAATCTGTAAACCCAACAGAAGAATTACCAATCAGGTGGTTGAAGAACGGACCAGACAGGGTCCCTAGGAACATGTCAACAAGTTCACGGTCAGTCAAAGGTGGCTGCACCCTGCCAGCCAAGTCCCTCCATTTTTGCACATACTCCTTGAATCCTTCGCCCGTCCCCAATGACATACCCTGAAGTTGGGTACGCGTGGGAGCGAGGTCAGAATTGTACTGATACTGTTTATAAAATGCAGTAGCCAAGTCCTCCCAGTTTTGGATACTGGCTCCATCCAGCTGATAGAATCACTCGAGTTGAGCCCCTGAAAGGCTATCCTAGAAGAAATGGATCCATAGGTTCTTGTCTGCAGTGTAAGGTTGGATCTTTCTTACATATGATCTGAGACGCATCTTCGGGCAGGATAGCCCGTCATATCTTGCAAAAACTGGCACTTTGAACTTCGGGGGGATCACAATTCCAGCAACTAATCCCAAATCTTCGAAATATAAGCCGGGAACTCTCTGCAGCTCCATAGCTGCCAACCTGTCTTCCAAACCCTTATACTTGTCTTCGGCGGGCGGGTATTGTTGCTCAGAGTAGTCTTCGTCCTCTTCAGCCTCTTCTTCTTCAACTTCGGATTCAGAAGGTACCGCAGCCCCTTTGCCTTTACTGGTTCCCTCTTCAGAAGTAGGGGGAAATTCAAGAACTCTTCTGGCTTCACCCTCAAACCTTCTTCCTAGGGTAGCCACCCCGATTCTTTTCTTCTTCTTTTTCACTTGCTCTTTGTTCCCAAGAAGGGCTTTTAGATCCTCCTGACCCTTAGCCAAGGTCATCAGGAGATGTTGAAACTGTGAGTTCTGAGACTGCAAGTCCTTGACCGTCTGTTCGAGATCCATCTTACTGAAATAAACAGCAGAAGGATAAGGAAACCTGGTGTGGAGACCTTCTTATGCGCATGATGAATGATATGCTTATGTATGCAATGCATTCAAGGATTTAGCAAATTCAAAATTGTTGCAAACAAAAAGAACGCACGTCATATTAATAAGAAGAAATTTGTCAGTACATAAATGCCCCATGGGCCAAATATTACAAAAAAAACTTCTCAAGGCAAAAAGACGTTGCGCATCCTCTTTGGTGCGATGTAGGTGTTGAGGGTCTCTTCCTCATGGAGTCGGCGGGTAAGCTCCAAAACCTTCTTCTCACTGGCGTAGAAGCTGGCTTCAAAAGTGTTCCGTTCCTCCTTGAGTTGGATCCAACTCTTCTGCATCTCCTCCCACGATGTAGGCATGTCAGGATACAGGATGGTGTAGGGAACCTCTCCTTCCTTAACGGGCTCTTTAATCACAGGGAGAACATGAGGGTAAGGCATCATTAGACTCTGGGCTCGGGTTCGTACCCACTTGAGATAAGGCTTAAGAGGGATGGAGTTCTTGTGCCCCAGTGTCTTGCTGTCTACCTTGTTAGGTATCCTCCAGGCTCTGATGAATCTTTGGCGAAGTCCTTGCGCATCATTGTCGAAGTCAAAAACTAGGTCAGGAATCAACATGTCGTGAGGGCCATCCCTCCTTGCATATCCAAATTGTCTCAAAGCTAGACAAGGATTGTAGGTAATGCCTCCTCTAATGCCAAGCAATGGAACATTAGGGAACTTTCCACAATGATCAACAATGATGACATTTTCTCTGGACCGAGAACACCAATGTACATCAGAGTGAGTGAGGGTCATCAATCGTTGTGACCACCTTAGGCCTTGGTTATTCTTCAAACAGATTGTGGAAGGTGCGAAATAAACCACCTTGCAAGGAGAGGAGTACAGCACATGAGAACACCCCTCTTTCTCATTGTTCGTGTGTAAAATGAGTGAAGAATGTCCCCAAGCAACGTTGGTATTGGATTCCTAGATAAGAAGATTTTGACGGCGTTGACATCTACAAGCTGGTCAGGATTTGGGAACAAGACCAACCCATAAATGAGGAGTGCCACAATTTCTTCAAAGGCTTGTAGGTCCAATGAATTCCAACACTCTTGTGCCTTCTCAAACAAGAATTTTGCTAAGAAGCCTTTGACACCGCTTCTAGTTTCCCAATGCCCCTTGATGTCAGATGGTTGCAAGTGTAGGGCTTGAGCAACATCTTTAGGCTTTGGTTCTTTTTCCGTACCGTTGTAGGGTAGTTGATTAAGAATAGGAATTCTCAGGAGTTGAGAAAATTCCTCCAAAGTGGGCATCAATTGGTAGTCGGGGAATGTGAAACAGTGGTGAAGGGGGTCAAAGAACTGGAACAACACCTTTACCATGTCCTCTCCAATGCTGGTGTTGACTAGGCTGAGCAGTCTACCATGTCTTTCACTGAAGGGAGAGCTTTCCGGAATTCTGGATGTGAGCTCCTTGAGTTGAGGAGGGATTCTCACAAGGTTGACCTGGATAGTTTTTCTACGAAGAATTTCCATGACCTACAAAACAAGAACAAAGATGAAGATCCAAACCCTTGAAATGGTTAGTGAGTGCATATGATGCTTTATGATGTTTATGATGTATGTACAAGCAAATCACACAAAACCCTAGTTTCAGGCTTGCATGAGGTTTCATAGGTAAGTACCCTCTTGAGTGTAGTTGGCTTAAAAACCTGTCCTATAAATAGTAACCGGGTTCTAAGGAGCTCAATATCATTGGATTGTTTTCCATGTTCATTGTTTTGGTTTAGCCACTTAACTAGCGACCAAAATATTCCAAGAAAACAACCCTCAATGAGTGTAGTATCGAGTATCTACCAACTTTGGACTGCACCAAAGCCGATCATCTCACTAACCCTAATAAAAGGCCAAGATGGTCAAGTAAGGTTCTAGGTCATTAGTGCTTAGTGACATCACTCATCGGCCCCGTACTCTCCTTGATTGAACTCAAGGGTTACCGGTACTCACAAATATGTCGCACTAATATAGCTATTGCTTCAACCGTGTCGGTATACCCCGCACAGTTTCCACAATGTATTGCTATCTATGAATGTTTCCCCAAATCCGGGTGTAGGATTTCAAGCCCAAACAAGAGAACCAAGATATAAAGCAATCAAAGCAAACAAATGGTCGTGCAAGAGGGTGATCTAAGCCCTAAGGTTACTCCACTTTTAAAAATCCCCATCAGAGTCGCCAGTTCTGTGATACGGTGGGAGAACCGACTTGAGGTTTTGCGATTGTTTTCGCAAATGTTTCGGTTGAGCAAGAGTCGCCACCGACTTTTTATTTTATCCTAAGGAAAGGTTAAAAAGCACAGCAAAAACCTTTGAGATGTTTTCTTGGGTTCGGGGAGTAGATTATAGAAAGGGAAGGTATTAGCACCCTTTCTATCCATGGTTATCCATGGGCTCTTAGTTACTTGCTTAGATCACTTGCCTTGCATTTTCAATTGTTTGAAATGGTGCTTTCAATTGTTTGAAATGGTGCTTTGTGTGTGGGTTTGAAAATGTTTTTGAAAAGAGGCCAATGTGGTGGCAACCTTTGCAATGATTCATGTTTGAATGTATACAAAGGTGTATGTCTTTTAAAAAGTTTTCAATGTTTTTGTTTTGAAAGTGTGTTGTGACGTGTGTTTTGAAAAGTATGCAAGTGTTTTTGCAAGTTTGATCAAGTAACTAAGAGTTTGTCTACCCCTAAATTTACTCAAAGGTTTTCTCTATGTTTTAACCCTTTTAACAATTTTGTTCCACCATTGTATTTGGTGGACAATCTTGTGTTAGGATGTTAACGGGACGGGCGCGGGTCATCGTTTAGACCATGATTGCAATGGTGCCAAGTGTCTTTGGGCAATTTTTCCTTTAAGGGACTATGATCATTTTTAGGCAACTTTTGAAAGCGTCATCGAGGGACTATGATCATTGGATTTGTTTTGTTTTTGCCAAAGAAACTCAACATGCAACGTGGCCCATTATTGAAGGCAACAAGTGGAATAACCCTAGGGGTGCAAGTGTGATTGGTGTTGTCCATTTTCATGCTTTTTTGTCTTTGAATTAAGTCAAGCTATTTGTTATTTGATTTTTGCATACAAAAACTCTATGTCTATCATGGCATATTTAGAAAGCTTTTAAAGTGCGAAATTTAAAGTCCTAAACTATTACAACATAATTGTGGGATGGGGGGTACAAATGTTCAAATGGGGATATTTAGCAAGAAATTTAAACCTAAACTATTACATCCAAATTGAATTTACAAGTTAATTAATTGTACAATAAATAAATAAAATACAATAAATACGCGAGATGCAAAAAATGATTTTTTATATGTATGTAAAAGTATTTTTCATGTGTCAAATAAACAAAAATAAAAAGGATTAATTTTTGGGTATTTTCATGGTTTAGGGCAAAACCCTAATTTTATAAATAAAAAGGTATTTATTATGTAATATATACAATGTTTATTAATTATATACAAAAAATAAATAAAAAGGAAGTATATTGTAAAAAAATGATTTTTGAGGTCAAATATTAATAAAATAAAAAATGTATTATTTTTATGTTTTCATCCTAAATATTCTAATAATTATATAAGTATTTATATTATGTATTAAATATATTAAATATATGCAAAAAAAATAAAAATATTTATTAATTACAAAAAAGTATATTTTTTTATAAAATGTTTTCAAAAGATAAAATAAAATAAAATCAGAAAATAAAAATGTATTGGTATTATTTTTAGTATTTTAAATAAAGGGACATATGCTTATTTATGTACAAATTCAAATAAAAGCAAATAAATTCAAAATAAATGCAAAAATGTATGGAAAATATTTTAAATATTTTTTATGCTTTGACAAAAAATAAACAAGTCAGAAACAAAAAGAACAAATCAAAAATGATAAAAATAAAGCACAATGGGCCAAGGGGGTGTATGTGGAAAATAGGGGTGTGAACAGAAAAAACAAACTCAGGCCCAACCCAAGTCTATCTTCTTCAACCTCCAGCCAGTTTTGTTTGAAAATTCGCGCACTTCCTTGCTTCAACAACAACTCCTGATTCTTTGATTTTCAGCCAAAACTTACAACATAAACTATGTAGAGCATTAAATCACGAATCCATTCATATAAAAAAATGTTCTAACTCTCAGAAATGAGAGAGAATTTCCTCTCCCCCAATTTTTAACCTAAGTTTTTTTCAATGTTCATGTCTTAAATTCTCTCAGCACACACAAAATAAATGGAAAGTGAGGATATGGGTAGCTTCAGGGCCATGAGTAAGACATGATTCATTCATAAACCTAAGCCTAACTCTTCCTAGATTGAGAGATAGAAGTCCAAAGTTTTACCTGTTCAGCTGGAATCGTGTGCAGCAATGGAGGTACTTTCAGTGCAATGTGAGGATTTGTATAGCTTGCTTGAGGTCCAGGGATGCTTCCTCTATGCTTGGCTTGCAATGAATCCTTCTGAATCAAGCTATAGAAGTCAACCTGCACAGATGAAAAATGAAAATGGCACACTTGGCTATGGCTGTTACAGTTCTAGTTCAATGCTTGGAATATCTTCAATGGATGTTAGGGAGTGTGTTTGGAAAGGTTTCAGCCAAAACGCACGATAGGAATGGACTGTGGGATTCAAACTGCAGCCTATGCCCTGTTTTACCACAAAACTGTGTTTTTCTGTATATGGAGGTTTGAGAGATGGTTTGGTCGTGTTTTAGGTTAGTTAGGGAGTATGGAAAGTGTTGAGAAAGTTTGTTTAGGCTTCTCTTAATAGGAACTCAATGTTGGACCTCTTTTGCAAAGTTGCTTCTTTGATAAGTAAGGAAGTGTGTATGGATAATACAGGCCTGTACTACTCTCAATCTATGCTGAACATTTGAGTCTTGATCAGTGGGATATGTCCATGAATCTTGTGCCCAAATATTTGCTTTGTACTTCATAGATTGTAAACTTGACATAAAGTTGCTCTTTACAAGAATAGATAAAATGCTTTTTCTATTTATGGCTTAATTCTTTGTGTAATGACTATATGAACAAAACAAAGCTAGAACACAATAGATTGGCATTTAATTATTGAGTGTAATAAGGATTAGAGGCCTGTAATCTAGTTGTGCAAGCTGAGTTCAAAAAATGCCTAAGTTATGAACATGAAAATGGCCATGGACAAAGTGACTTTTGCCCATTTTGACAAATTCGATTCTCCCTAACCACAAGGGTGTTTGATAAGTTCTTGGACAATTTGGAAAGCTTTGAATGTGTACTACAATCCATCTTTGTAATGCAAGTTGAAATTCCAAGTGGAAGCATGTGAAAAATGGCCATGAAGTTGGGCAAAAATCCTGCCTAGAATAGGTCAAAATTTTCTCTAAGTTAAGAATGTTTTGCACCCTTGTTCCAAAAATCATAACTTGAGCTACAAGATTCTTTTGAGGAAACTTTGTGAATCAAAGTTGTAGATTTTTCCATGGACTATAACTTTCATGTTTTGAGTTTTGTTTGAATCCATTTGCATCTTGGTGAAAAAATGGGACAAAGTTAGGAAAAAATAAGGAAGTTTCATAACTTAGAAAAATTCTAAGTTATGAAATTTTCTCATTTCAAACCCTAATTTGCAATTCTTGGTTTCTTGATGAACAAGTTTCACAATTTGGCATGTTTTGATGAAAAATGAATCTTGACACTTGATTTTGACCAAAAAGTCAAAGTTTGACTTTTCAGTATACAGTCAAATTTGGATCAGTTGACTGGAAAATCCATCTGTCAATCTTGTGCATTTGGGATCTTTTGAACTTGTTGAACATGTAAAGACAATGCCATTGGGTCCTTGAGTCCATATGTGAGCTTGGTTTGCCATTGGCTAGGTCAAACAGTCAAAAATTACCTTTGTGCAGTCAAAACCCTAAAAATGACCATTTTGCCCTTTTGGTGATCTGATCAAATTTCTTGTGGAATTGTGATCCAAATTTGACCAAATGGTTCATATGAGTTCATAATGTTGATGTGGGTCAAAAATCATGAGGTTTGACTGTCAATTGACTACAGTTGACTTTTTCCCAAATACAGCTGATTTTTAGGTTAACTGTCCAATTGACTGGGCAAAGATTGGAATCAAGGCTTGAAACTTGGTATGGATAAACTTGTGAGTCCAACATGAAGCATGAAAGTCACTTTGGGCCTTTTAGGTCAAAACATCTTTGTGCAAACTCAATCCCTAATTTGGGTCAACAGTGCAAGGAGGAGTCTTGAGCAGAGCAAACCCTAACTTGATCTTGAGCTCCAAGGGTCTTGTGGTGAGAAAATAGTGATGAAATGGGAGGGAAAATTTTGAGGTACAACACTTGCTTACATTGTTTGCTTTGATTGCTTTACTTTTTGGGTTCCTCGTTTGGGTTTGTTTAATCCTACACCCGGATTTGCGGGCACCTTTTTAGGTAAATATCAATAAACTGTGAGGAAACTGTGCGGGGTATACCGACATGGTTGAAGCAGTAGCTATGTTAGTGTGACATATTTGTGGGTACCGGTAGCCCTTGAGTAGTCAAGGAGAATACGGGGCCGCTGAGCGATGTCATGAAGCACTAACGAACTCTTAGAACCTTACTTGACCATCTTGGCCTTTTATTAGGGGTAGTGAGATGACCGGCTTTGGTGCAGTCCGAAGTTGATAGATACTCGATACTACACTCATTGAGGGTTGTTTTCTTGGAATATTTTGGTCGCTAGTTAAGTGGCTAAACCAAAATAATGAACATAGAAAACAATCCAATGATATTGAGCTCCTTAGAACCCAGTTACTATTTATAGGACATGTTTTTAAGCCAACTAAACTCAAGAGGGTACTTACCTACAAACCCCATGCAAGCCTAAACCTAAGGACTTGTCTGCTTTGTGTGAATATGATTACCTGTATATACACTTGCTTACTTTTGCATACATGTACATAACATCATAACATCATACCATAGCATTTTCAATAACCATTTCAAGGATCTCGAGGGTCTTTTGATGCAGGGTCACGTTGAACCAGACATCTACCAAAGGGCAAGAGGTTTCATTTTCCTCTAAACAAACGCCGTCAAAGATCAAGTGCAACAACTTGAATCAGGGGCTATGACCCACTCGACATGGTGAGCTTGATTCTCGTGGAAAGACATCCACCATTACAAAGTTCTCCAATCAAAGATATTGATCAAAGTTCAACCTCTAATATTTTCTTGTGTTTACCCCGCGAGATCCTTGAAAACATGCATCCACATATCATGCATCATATCATGACAGGTTTCTCCCATACAGGTCTCCTTATCTTCCTACTGTTTATTTTAGTAAGATGGATATGGAACAAACGGTGAAAGATCTCCAAGCTCAAAACGCTCAATTCCAACAAATGCTTCTGGCTATGGGTAAAGGGCAAGAGGATCTGAAAGCGCTCCTTCTCAAAGACAAGAAGAAGAAGTCCAAGAAGGCAGCGGGCATCCTGAACTTGAGAAGAAGACCTAAAACCCTAGATCTTTCAATTCCACCCAACATAGGGGATAGTCTTGAAGAAAACCATAATTTGGAGATCAATGATGCTGAAGCTGACTACTCCGAGGAACAATATCCTCCCGCTGATGACAAGTATAAACAGTTGTAGGATCGCCTCAGTGCTATGGAGATTCAACAAATACCTGGCTTGGATTTAGGAGACATGGGTTTAGTTTCTAGATTGGTCATCCCGCCAAAGTTCAAAGTCCCTATCTTTGCCCTGTACGATGGAGTCTCTTGCCCTAAGATGCACTTAAAGTCTTATGTCCGCAAGATTCAACCATACACAACTGATCCGAAGCTTTGGATCCATTTCTTCCAAGAAAGCCTAGTAGGGACTCAACTCGAATGGTTCTATCAATTGGAGAGTTCTCGCATCTACACCTGGGAGGATTTAGCTGCTGCTTTCTATAAGCAATACCAGTACAATGCTGATCTTGCACCAACTCGTGTGCAATTGCAGAACATGACCATGGGTTCCAACGAGAGCTTCAAGGGATACGCTCAAAAGTGGAGATATCTGGCTGGTAGGGTACAACCTCCTTTAACTGACAGGGAGCTGATTGACATCTTCATGGGAACTTTGACAGGGCCTTTCTTCAAACACTTGATCGGAAGCTCCTCAACCGGGTTCACCGAGCTAATACTAGCCGGCGAAAGGGTCGAAGCTGGCATCAAAAGTGGAAAGATCCAAGGAGCTAAACCCTCTGATGCCCAGAAAATACCCTACAATGGGAAGAAAGAGTCCAATGCTGTGAACAGTCAAAAAAGTCACCGCGACCGACACGTAGGGGCAGTCCTGGTCTCTGGTTCTGCGTCTCACCGACAACCGCAAAAGGGAAATCAACGAAGGCCAGATGAGCCTAAAAGACAATTCACCAACATCAACATGCCGTTGTCTCAAGCGTTGCAACACTTGTTGAGGATGAATCTAATTACATTGATAGGACCTCATCCAAACCCCAAGACTTCTTCTCCTAACTACAGTCCTAATGCGACATGCGCTTATCATTCTGACAGTCCCGGGCATGATACTAACGATTGTTGGGCATTGAAGTACAAGATTCAGAATTTTATTGATGCCAAGTGTTATACCCCAAAATTTGCCCTCCCATATTCCTCAAGATTTGTCAAGAATCATCTTCAAATGGTTCAAGATTACTCAAGGATTGCACAGTCCAAACACCTCATAAGCCAGCTGAAATTAGGGTTTTGGTTCTTGCAAGGAAATTGAGGTTTTCAATGGATCAATCAAGTCCCATAGGCCTAAATACATTGTCAAGCATCTACATGTCAAGTTTCAAGACTCACAATGCCAGTTTGCACAGTCAAAAGCTCCATTTGCTTCACAATCAACTACAGGGGTAAAATGGTCATTTGGCAGTCAAAAGTCAAAAATTGTGGTCAACATCCTATTTTGAGCTCACAATAATCATTTTATCAAGTCTTGATCATGATTCCACAAGCATGGCTCAAAAATCATCAAAGATGCAAAAGTTACTATTTTTGGACAGTAGAAAAGTCAACTGTATCTTGACTAGGGCATAACTTTTTCATGGTTCATCAGAAAAATCCCATCCAATGCTCATTTTGAAGGAGATGACATTTACTATAACTCATATTCACATTCCAAGTCCAAGAAATGCTCTCATAAAAAGTTATCAATTTCTACATTATAGGTCAATTTCAAAAGTCAACAAAAATGCACTTTAAGTCAAAGATCATAACTTGAGATTGGTAAGTCCAAATGATATGGGACCAAAGGCATTGGTTAGAGGACTTCAAGACCTTTCCAAAATGTCCAAGAACATGTTCATATGATCAAAATTGGGCAAGATATGCATTGGAGAAGTTGGGAAATTTTTGTGAATTTGCAAAAGTCAACTTTTCTCAAAATACTTTGTTTTTGCTAATGGGCCCCAAATTCCTTCTTGAAACTTTGTCCAAGGCTTATGCACGACCCATCAAGCTTAAATTGAATTATTTTCTTATTTTTTATTAATTAATTGAATTTTTAATCAATATTAATTCATTTAATTGTAGGAAAATATCAAGATATGATTTTTCAATCTTTTCATGAAGCAAATAGGACCTACAAGAGCTGGCAAATTTGTGTATCAATCAAAGAGACAAAAATCTCCAAAATTAGCAAGTTTTGTCAATCAAAAAGATTGAAAATTATTTGATTTTCAATCAAATATACAAACCATTATTCCATGGATTTTTGGTCAAAGATTTAACCTAAATTCAGTCCATTATATATACAGAACCTAACCCTAATGCATGGCACGTGAGAATTGCTGCAGAAAGCCATAGCCAATATAGAAAAAATCAAAGAAAAGTGAAAACTGAATTCCATATTCCAACGTGATTCAAAGGCTTTTCTTGTTTCTAATACACTGCTGGAACTCTCAGGGACCTTTTGCAATCAAAATCACACGCCAAAGCTCAAGAAATCACCATTCACAGACCCACGGTTTGCATACTTTTTTCATAATTGAAACTCATGATGCATGCATATTTGATATGATTTTTTGTTGGTTTTGCATTGCTAGCACTCACATGAAACTAATGGTATTGGTTAATTGGATTATAGCGCCCTAAATCAAAAGATACCATTGACAAATTCTAGGGTTCCGAAGCTTTGATTTTGGGGCTTTATTATTCAGGAAAAATTGGACCCTTTAAGACCCATGGTTAGAATCGTTGAGACCAGACGAATCTAAGGGGACCATCGCGAAATATTTATATTGAACACAGGCCTAATCGCTATTATTGGTCGTTGCAGGTTGTGGGGGTTAAAAACCCCCGCTATCTAATGTATTTTTATGCAGGCGAAGGAAGAAGACGATGAGCTGTTGGCATATCATTGGCTCATTTGAAACATACGCGCGCGTGTTTTGTTTTTTGCAGCACATGAATTGATTTGTATTTATTATATTTACTTATTATTCCAATGATGACTAATGCAACGTGGTGGAGTGGTTGGCCAAACGCCCAATAAGCTTTGGGACCTGGGTTCGAATCCCAGGTCCCCCAAATAATTGTTTCTATTTTTTCTTAACGTGATCTCATGCAGGCTTCAAAAAGTAGTATATCATGCATTTCAAGCAATCAGGCGCCAAGTGGCCACATGCTTAAATCTGTTGGCCAGGAGATGAAGAACACCATACTCCCTAGTCAACCAACGTGCAGACAATTACCAAAGTCAAAAAAAGCTTCAGAGATTAATGGGCCAGAATTTCTAATTTGCCTCCTCTTTGGGCAACACCCCCTGGGTTTTGTTTTCTTATTTTTTCTCTTTTATATTTTATCTTTAATTATTTTATTATTAATATTATTATTATTTAGTTAACTTAACTATTATTTTCATAATAAATTCAGACAATTAAAAAATGTAAATATTTTTATTATTATTATTATTATTAATTTCACTATTAATTATTTTTTGTAAATAAATTCTAAATATAATTAATTTAGTTAATTAGGTTAACTTTGACTTTTTTCACAATAAATAAAATCAATCTAGAATTAGGTTTTTTTTCTTGTGACAATTTTAATCCTTTTTATTTTATTTTCATTAAAACATAAAAAACACAAAAATACTTTTTCTTGTAAATATTTAATTAATTAGTAAATTAGGTTTAATATTTAATTAAATGCAAAAAAGGACCAAATTCAATTCTTTTCTCAAAAAGGGTCAAAACCCTAAGACTTTTCCCGATTCAATTTTTCTCGCGCATATTTATTTTTTATTATTATTTTGATCATATTTATGTATCTGCTCAGAGGATGTAATAGATAATTAGGACTTTTATTGCTTTCTTTAATTTCCCGCATTTATTTTCAAGGGTTATGTTTTTGGCGATGTAAATACCGACGCCTTGTAATACGTAGATTCAATTTTCCGCAATTTATTTTCCGCACAATTGCTAAACTGTTAATTATGCATGACAAGACTTGTTTGAAAAATAAAATCAACCCGTAGCTCACAATGATGCATGTTCAAAGATAATTTAAACATTGAAACCTGACACACTCGCACATGCCACTCCTAGGGTACGCCTCGCTTGGTTGCCTTGACGTGGTCATCAAGTATAGGGTGTTTTAGAGGTCGCCCTCCTGTCTAAAGATCCAGTTGCCTCGAAACGGTTGCCTCGGATAAAAAGGATCTAGGACATTAGGGTTACCGCTAAGGCGTCCTACTATTGCTTTGGTTACCACACATGTCCCTATAATCGAATTGAACCGAATAACTCCAACGATGATGCTACCTACTTCTCAATAGTGGGATAGTACTGTCTAAAGGACTCTTACACAACTTAATTCCTTAGAGTAGGTAGATTTCTCCTGGGTACTTGCTCTTTCAAAAAACAAAAACAAATTTTCGCACCTACACTTTCAAAAAGTTTTCAAACAAAACACTTCATACACTCTTGAGGACGGATACAAGAGTTACCTAGAAGTTTTCAAACGAAACTTTTTTTCAAAACCCACAAACACAAGAAAAGCAAAACATTTTTGAAAACATAGTGAGCAAATACCTAAGAGCCCGTGGATAACCACGGATAGAAAGGGTGCTAACACCTTCCCTTTCTATAATCTACCTCCGAAACTGAGAAACATCTCGAAAAGGAATTTTGTTGTGCTTTTGTCCTTTCCTTGTTGGAGAAAATAAAAGACGGTGGCGACTCTTGCTTACCGCGACATTTCGCGAACCAGCATTTCAAAACAGTCAGTTCTATTTCCACCGATCACAGAACTGGCGACTTTGCTGTGGATACTAATAAGTGAGGCGTACCTTAGGATTAGACCACTCTTATGTTTTCAATTGTATGCCTTGATTGCTTTTATATTTGTGGGCTTGCATCGGAGTTTCATGGATCCTAACCCGGATCTGGGGAATACCCTTTAGGTAGCATAAGCTGTGAGGGACCTGTCCGGCAT
This sequence comes from Vicia faba, assembly GCA_948472305.1. NCBI lineage: Eukaryota > Viridiplantae > Streptophyta > Magnoliopsida > Fabales > Fabaceae > Vicia > Vicia faba. Next base: position 1,007,086,010 of record OX451737.1, read on the forward strand.
AGACCGACACGGGTGAAGCAGTAGCTACGTTGGTGTGACACCTTGGTCTGTACCGATATCCCTTGTGTTGGAACGAGGAGAATATGGGTCTTTTGAGGAGTCATTAAGCACCAACCGACCTTAGAACCTTAAATTGACCCAACTTGGCCATAGAACAGTAGCAGTATGCTACACTCATTGAGGCTAAACTCTCGTGATGGTTCTGGCCGCAAGAAAAGATTGCGAAGCTGGAGTTATGACCGATTGAGGGTAGTCAGTGATATTGAGATCCTCTAGAACCCGATTACTATTTTCTAGGACAGGTCTTAACCAACGAAACTGAAAGAGGGTAGTACCTAAACTTCATGCTGGCCTAAACTCTAAGGGTTGTCTTGTGTGATTTGTGTGCCTTACCATGTTTGCCTTTTGTGAATACTTGTGGTGTGCTTTACCATAACATCATACCATCATAACATTGCATGCATCCTGCATAAGGACTGGCCCATTTCAAAGACAAGAGGGTTTCATCTTTGCTCTGTTTTGTAGGACATCATGATGCCCGTGCGAAGGAATACTATCCGGCTCAACTTTGTTCACCCACCTGATTTGCTTAAAGAGTTGGTTGACAGAATTCCAAATACTACTTCCTTCATCAAGAGGCATGGTTCTCTTCTCGGTTTAGTCACTTCAAAGTGGGACCAACAACTGATGAGTGTCCTGACCCAGTTTTATGATCCCCTGTACCATTGCTTCACCTTTCAAGACTTCCAGCTGGTCCCTGCCCTGGAAGAATTCTCTGATTTGCTTGGTATCCCTGTTTTGGAACAAACTCCTTTCACTGGTTGGGAAAAGACTCTTAGGCTTGAGGAGATTGCTGCAGCCCTTCCCTTGACCAACAAAGAGGTAATGGATAACTGGGTGACTAGAAGCGGAGTTAAGGGCTTTTTGGCTAAGTTTCTGATTGGCAAAGCTAACAGTTTCTGGAATGACTTAGACTTCAGGGTGTACGAAGACATTCTGGCTATTTTAATCTGTGGTCTGGTATTGTTTCCAAATCCTGATACCTTTGTTAATGTCAACGCCATAAGGATCTTCATCTCTCGGAACCCTGTACCCACTCTCTTGGGTGATATTCTGCAACAACTCTATGCTCGTACTGCCCGAAGACGGGGAACTCTGTGGTGTTGTGCTCCTTTGTTAGTGAGGTGGTTTATTTCACACCTCCCTAAGTTCGTGCTGAAGAACAAAGAAGGAAGGGGCTGGGCTCATAGGTTAATGTCTCTCACTGATAATGACATCATTTGAACTCTCAGAGGTTTGGATGAGGTAGCTGTTATTGATCGTTGCGGAGAGTATCCTAATGTTCCATTGATCGGTACCCAGGGGGGAATCTCTTATAATCCATGTTTAGCTCTCCGTCAGTTTGGAAGAGCCAAAAGAGCCGGACCTCATAAGATGTTGATACCTCACATCAGTTTTGAGTTTCAGGTAGACAGTGACGAGCTGCGTCGTAGATTCATCCGGGCTTGGGACATAATTCACAAAGCTGACCCACATGAGTTGGGACCGAAGACTTCTCTGCCTATGGAATCCTACTACAGATGGGTCCGCATCCATGCTCAGAAGTTAGGTATGCCATACGAAGCCGTCAGACCTATTATTTTTGAATTTCCTGATAGAGACGGGGTTCCTCCAACTGTTCTCCCTCCTCAGATACCCACTGATGTTGATACACTAAAGAGGTCTTGGGCACAACTACAGGAAGAACGAGATTCTTATCGGGAAAGGTTCAATGAACAGGAACAGAAGATCCAGAAGCTGACCAAGCAATTGGAGAATGAGCGGATCTTGAATGACTATATCCGTACTGAGAAGAGGAGGCCATGGGAGCACTGGTGGGCTTTGGATGTTTCCTTTACAGCTTTTATTACTTTTCAGTTTTTCATTCTTGTAACGCCTAAGGGCAATTTGTTGAACAATTTAAAGTTTGAATCTAATAAAGTGTGTTTCCTTTTTGTCTACAAAGTTGAATCCCGATTGTCTTTGAAAACATAAATCATACGCATTCCATTCATCATATGCATAACAGGTACCCTTTTTCTACAGGTTGCTTAATCTTCTTCGCTGTTTATTTCAGCAATCATCATGTCTTCTGAACCTACTACCGAACAAGCTATCAAGGCCCTCCAGGCCCAGAACGCCCAGTTTCAAGAGCTGGTCATGAGCTTAGCCCAGGGTCAACAGGAGTTGAAGACTCTGATTCTGAAGAAGAAGAAGAAGAGGACTGTGCTGTTTAACACCGGACGCAGATATAGGAATACACTGCAAAATGAGGCTGATCTGGCTACTTCCTCTGTAGGGAAAGACAGTCCCCAAGAGAGAAGGGTTCCTAGTCCCGTGGTCTCCGACAATGAGACGGATTTCAATGATGAACAATATCCTCCCGCCGAAGACAGGTACAAACAGCTAGAGGACCGTTTAAGTGCCATGGAGATTCAACACGTGCCCGGGTTGGATTTTGGAGATCTAGGCTTATCTTCTGGGGTGGTGATCCCTCATAAGTTCAAGGCGCCTGCCTTTGCAAAGTACGACAGGGCTTCCTGTCCTAAGCTGCATCTCAGATCATACGTAAGGAAGATCCAGCCTTACACTGCTGACAAGAATCTATGGATCCATTTCTTCCAGGATAGTCTTTCAGGGACTCAACTCAAATGGTTCTATCAGCTAGATGGAGCCAGTATTCGTAACTGGGAGGACTTGGCTACTGCGTTCTACAAGCAGTATCAGTATAATTCCGACCTCGCTCCCACGCGTACCCAACTCCAGGGTATGTCACTGGGGACAGGTGAAGGATTCAAGGAGTATGCGCAAAAGTGGAGAGACCTGGCTGGAAGGGTGCAACCACCTTTGACTGACCGAGAGCTCGTTGATATGTTCTTGGGGACCCTGTCTGGTCTGTTCTTCAACCATCTGATTGGGAATTCTTCTGCTGGGTTTACAGATCTGATCTTGACTGGTGAGAGGATAGAAGCTGGTATCAAGTCTGGGAAGATACAGAAGGGTGCCTCCTCGAGCACTGAAAAGAAGCCCTTCAAGAAGGAATCTAGTGTTGTTTATGGGTCAAGGAGACAAAATAAACCGGAACGCCGCCAAGCTGTCAACGCGGTGGTAATTTCAAAGCCTGCTGCTGCTCCTCAACAATATAACCAACCAAGGGGTGAGAGACCCAAAAGGCAGTACACTCGGCTCAGTATGACCCTGTTGTACCCCAAAATTTGCCCTCCCATGTTCTCCAAGATTTGCCAAGTCAAGCTTCAAAATCTCCCCAAGGGTTGCACAGTCAAGGGCCTCCTAAGCAGTCAAAATTAGGGTTTTTGTTCTGATCAAGAAAATGAAGTTTCCAAGAGCCCAATCAAGTCTCACATGCCTACAAATATGGTCAGGCATCCTCATACCAAGTTTCAAGACTTTCAGCACAAGATTGCACAGTCAAAAACCCTAATTGCATTACAGTCAACTGTAGGGGCAAAATGGTCATTTGACAGTCAAAAGTTCAAATTTTTGGTCAACATCTCATTTTGAAGCCACAAACATCATTTGATCAATGCTTGATCATGATTCTCAAAGTTTGACTCAAAAAGTCTCAAGATGCAAAAGTTTCTATTTTTGGACAGCTGAAAAGTCAACTGTAACTTGACCAAGGCATAACTTTTTCATGGTTCATCATAAAAATCCCATTTAATGCTCATCTTGAAGGGGGAGACATTTCCTACAACTCATCTTCACACTACAAGTCCAAGAAATGCTCTCACAAAAAGTTATCAATTTCAACATTATAAGTCATTTTCAAAAGTCAACAAAAAGGGACTTTAAGTCAAAGGCCATAACTTGAGATTGGTAAATTAAAATGACATGGGACCAAAGACATTGGTTAGAGGACTTCAAAACATTTCCAAAATGTCCAAGAACATGAGCAAATCTTAAAAATTGAGCAAGTTATGCATTAGAGAAGTTGGGAAATTTTTGTGAAATGGCCAAAATCATTTATCCTTGAAATCTCATTTTTGACAAAAGGGGCCCACTTTTTCCACTTGAATTAACTTGGCCATGCTTCCCACGTGTCCCACCTTTTATTTCATATTTTTTAATTAATTTTTTCATTTTTAATTGATTTTATTGGATTTAATAAAGTTTAAATCTTTTAAAATCAAGAGAAAATCAAAAAGCTTGATTAAATGGAATATTTGGCCTTAACTAGCCTTGAACTACCATTAAGCCTAGACCAAATTCGTGCAAAGGAGCAAATAAGGCAAGAATTCAAAAATAAGGCAAAAATGGAAGGTGTGGTAATGGAGGTTTATGTCAAAATCCTAAACATCAATGCAAGGCATTATTGGCCATAACTCTCATCCAAACACATTGCCTAGGGTATATACAAGTGATACACAACAAAATTGAACCAGAAGTTGCGCCCTACTGCTCAAAACAAACTCACACTTTTGGCAAAAAATCTCAAATCTGAAAACAAAGTTAGAGGTTGATTCAAGAAAGGAGACATATTCTATCACATTCCTGGGACATCAAGCAACGCATTTGGATCAAAACCACAAGCTTCCATCCCCAGAAACGTAAGAACAACCTCACCCTGTGCATAAAATATTTGAAACTCTTACATCTCAATTCATGCGCATTTAGCCATTTTTGATATATGATTTGTGTTCCTTACTCAATTCTAATGCTAACCAAGCAGTTTAATTTTGTTTTCGTGCATCGTACAAGAATTTGCCATTGACATATCCTAGGTTTTCAGAGGTTCAAAAAGAGGGCTTCCTTGTTCTGGAAAAATTGGCCTATAAGACCCACATCATTAGAATCAGCAGCTCATGGCCAATTGTTTCCATGCCTCGCGCCCAATTTATGAGCGACAGAGCTCTAATCGTTATTTTCCAATAGGGGGTATTCTGGAACGGTGAAAAACCGTTGCTTATTCTATTTTGTTTTAGGAAAAAAAATAAACCAAGGAGGAAGAAGATGAGGTGGCCATCAATAATTGGTTGTTTCAAAAACGCGCGCTAAAAATCCATAAGCGTGCTGCTTTATTTTATATTAATTGTTGTTTATTTAATTTACAAAGAAGCAAAGTGGCACAGTTGGTAGGCATGTACGTGGATAACCAAGAGGACCTGGGTTCGATCCCAGGTCCCTCACTCTTTCATGTTATTTTGCTATTAATGCTTGTATACAGGTTCAGCGCTGAAGTCCATCATATGCCCCTCCATCCAACACACCACGTGGCCACTGAAGACCATCCAAGGGACCAGATCTGAAGAGCGTGGTAAACCCTAGTCAAAGATCCCACACGCATCCTGGAAAAGTCAACAAAGCCTCCATTGATGGGCCAGAATTACTTGGGCTGCACCCCCTTGGTTTGCTATCTCCTACTCCTTTTCTTTTTTATTATTTATTTTTATTTGTTTAAATTCCATTTAATTCTTCAAATCAATATTTTCATAATAAATAAAAAAATAAAATAATAATAATCAGAAAATCATAAAAAGGACAAAAATATGTTTCATTTTAATTTAATTTATCAATAACTTCTTTTTGTAAATAAATCCCATAATAAATTTAGTTTTTATTTTAAGTTGTTAAATTTAATTCTTTTTTTACAATAACCAAAAATAAAAAAAATAGACCTTTAGCACTTTTTATCTTTTTTTAATTAATTAAATATTTTTATCATTAACCATTAATTTTGTAAATAAATTTTATAGTTAATTAGTTTTAATTCTAGGTTTTAACTTTAATGCATTTTCTTTAATAAATTAAAAAACAATTAAAATTAGAATTATTTGACTCTTAAATTCCTATTTAATTTTCTTTAATGTCATAAAAACAAAAACATAAAAAAATAAGTTCTTTCTTTTTATTTAACTTAATTATTTAATAATTTCATTTTAATTCCTTTAAAGGGTCCAATACCCTCGCATTCGATTATATTTTCTTTTCGCGCATTTTATTTATTTCTTTTGTGAATATAATGTACTTGTTCCAAAGCCCTGTAATAGTTAATTAGGTTTTTATTTTCTGCATTTTATTTTAAATCGGGTCTGGATTAATTTGGCGTTGTAGACCCGCGCCTTTGTAATAGCGTAGGATCTTTATCTTTTCTGCACTTTAAATTCCTGCACCTTTAACTGTTAAACAATAACATGAAAGAATGAATGCCCAAAAATAAAATCAAAACGTAGATCACCAATGCATGACAAGACAAACGATAAACTGAAAATGACACACAATTCACACACCACCCCTAGGGTACGCCTCACTGTTGCCTTGCCCCTCGAAAGGTGATCGTCGAGTAGAGGATGTCTTAGTAAGTCCTCATGATCCAGGAACCTGGCATGAGGGTAGCTTCTAAGGTGTCTTCCCATTGCTCTGGTGATCACCATGTCCCGAACCTCGAATTGACCCGAACACCTCCAACGGTGGTGCTACCTACCTCTCAATGGTGGGATGGCACTACTTTAAAGGACATTTACACAGACGAATTCCTTAGGGTAGGTAGATTCTCATAGATACTTGCTCTTTTCAAAAACAAACAAAATACTTTTTCACACCTACACTTTCTAAAAGTTTTCAAACAAATTTTTCATACACTCTTGAGGACAGATACAAGAGTTACTTAGAGATTTTTCAAACGAAACTTTTTTTAAAAAACCCACTCACCTTGAAAAGCAAACAAACATTTTGAAAACACAATGAGCAAGTATCTAAGAGCCCATGGATAACCATGGATAGAAAGGGTGCTAACACCTTCCCTTTATATAATCTACCTCCCGAACCGAGAGCAATCTCTATGAAGGAATTTTTCTGTGCTTTTGTCCTTTCCATTTGGAGAAAATAAAAGACGGTGGCGACTCTTGCTTACCGCGACATTTCGCGAAACCAGCTAAAAACAGTCAGTTCCAGATCCACCGATCACAGAACTGGCGACTCTGCTGGGGAGATCTATAAAGTGAGGTGTACCTTAGGACTAAGATCACTGTGTTTTCAATTGCTTTGATTTGTTTGCTTTAAATTGCGGGACTGTCTTGGGAGTTCTATAGATCCTAACCCGGATCTGGGGATACCTTCTTAGAAAGTAGCAACAAGGCTGTGAGGGAACTATGCGGGGTATACCGACATGGTTGAAGCAGTCTGCTACGTTGATGTGGCACTTTGGTGTGTACCGGTAACCCTTGAGTCAATCAAGGAGAGTACGGGGCCTCCATGTGGTGTCGTGAAGCATCAACAGACCTTAGGAACCTTAATTGAACCATCTTGGCCTCTTTAGGGTAGTGAGATAACTACTTTGGTGTACTCCGAAGTCGGTTGATACTCGATACTACACTCAATTGAGGGTTGTTTTCTTGGGATATTTTGATCGCCAGTCAGTGGCTAAATCGAAACGATGAACAATGAAAGCAATCCAATGATATTGAGATCCTTAGAACCCGGTTACTTTGATAGGACAGGTTTGAGCCCACCAACTTCAAGAGGGTAATACCCAGACCCCATGCTGGCCTAAACTCTAAGGGCTTGTCTTGTGTGACTTGTGTGCCTTACATGTTTGCCTTTGTAAATATTTGTGGTGTGTTTAATCATAGCATCATAACATCATACAGCATCATATGCATCCACTAACCATTTCAGGGGTTCGAATCTTCATCTTTGTTCTTGTTTTGTAGGACATGGAAACTATCCGCAGAAAGACAATTCAGATCAACCTCATAAGGGTCCCTCCTCAGCTTAAGGAGTTTACATCCAGGATTCCTGAGAACTCGTCATTCAGTGAAAGGCATGGTAGACTCATCAGCCTGGTCAATACCAATATTGAGGAAGAGATGGTAAAGGTCCTTTTCCAATTCTTTGACCCTCTGCATCACTGTTTTACTTTCCCGGATTATCAGCTGGTGCCTACTCTAGAAGAGTTTTCCCAGCTTCTGAAGATTCCCATTCTCAATCAACTACCCTACAACGGTACGGAAAGGGAACCCAAACTTGAAGAAGTGGCTAAAGCATTATGTCTACAACCATCTGACATCAAGGGGCATTGGGAAGCCAGAAATGGTATCAAAGGATTCTTGGCAAAGTTTCTGTTTGAGAAGGCCCAAGAGTGTTGGAATTCCCTTGACCTACAAGCCTTTGAAGAAGTTATAGCCCTCCTTGTCTATGGGTTGGTGTTGTTCCCTAAACCAGATCAGCTTATAGATATCAGTGCTGTCAAGGTCTTCATGTCCAGGAATCCTATACCTACGTTGCTGGGGGACATCCTTCACTCATGTTACACTCGAACCATGAGAAAAAGGGGTGTTCTTATGTGCTGCACTCCCCTCCTGGGAAGGTGGTTTATTTCACACCTTCCACAATCAGTTTTGAAGAACGAGCGAGGTTTGAGGTGGTCACAACGGTTGATGACTCTTACACATGCAGATATACATTGGTGTTCTCGGTCCATAGAGGATGTCACTATCATTGATCGTTGTGGGGAGTACCCTAATGTTCCTTTACTTGGAATCAGAGGAGGTATTACTTATAACCCGTGCCTGGCTTGGAGACAGTTTGGTTATGCTCGGAAAGATGGCCCTCATGAGATGTTAATTCCTGACATAGTTTTTGACTTCGACAATGATGCGCAAGGACTTCGCCAGAAATTTATCAGAGCTTGGAGGATGCCCAGCAAAATAGACAGCAAGACCCTGGGGCACAGGAACTCCATCCCATTGGAGCCTTATCTCAAATGGGTACGAGCCCGCTCCCAGAAGCTGGTAATGCCATATCCTCATGTTCTCCCAGTGATCAAAGAGCCAGACTTGGAAGGAGAGGTGTCCTACACCATTCAACATCCTGACATGCCCACGTCCTGGGAAGAGATGCAGAAGAGTTGGATCCAGCTTAAGGAAGAACGGAATTCTCTGGAAACCAATCTACATGCTAGTGAGAAGAAAGTCCTGGAGCTCACCCGCCTACTGCACGAGGAGAGGAATCTCAATACCTATATTGCTCCGAAGAGGATGTGTAGTGTCTTTTGGGACTGATCTGCTTTGTAATGTTTGCCTATGAGGCTTTAATGTATTGAACAATTATTTCCTTAATGATAACGTGTGTTCCTTTTTGTCTACAACAAATTTGAATTTTCGAACTCTTGAATGCATTGCATAAACACATATCATTCATCATATGCATCACAGGTACTCTTCTTTTCAGGTTGCTGACTGTTCTTCACTGTTTATTACAGCATCATGAACCCTGAATCATCAACCGAGGCATCTATCAAGGCTCTTCAGGCGCAGAACGGCCAATTTCAGGAGCTGATCAAGGGTTTGGCTCAGGGTCAACAAGAGTTAAAGACCATGCTTTTGAAGAAGAATAAGAAGAAGAGGAGGACTGTGCTATTTAACACTGGGCGCAGACTCGGGAACACCTTGCAGATTGAGGCTGAGAGGACTACTCCATCTGTGGGGGAAGGTAGTCACCAAGAAAGGGAGGTCCCTACTCCTGTGGTCTCTGATACTGAAACAGACTTCAACGACGAACAGTACCCTCCTGCTGAAGACCGGTACAAGCAGCTCGAGGACAGATTAAAAGCTATGGAAATTCAGCGTGTGCCTGGACTGGATTTCAGAGACTTGGGGTTATCTACTGGGGTGGTGATTCCACACAAGTTCAAGGCACCTGCCTTTGTGAAGTATGACGGGGCTTCCTGTCCCAAGATGCACCTCCGTTCTTATGTAAGGAAGATCCAGCCTTACACAGCAGACAGGAACTTATGGATCCACTTCTTCCAGGAGAGTCTTTCAGGGACTCACCTCGAATGGTTCTATCAGTTGGATGGAACCAACATTCGTAACTGGGAGGATCTGGCCACTGCTTTTTACAAGCAGTATCAATATAATTCCGACCTCGCTCCTACGCATACCCAACTCCAGGGTATGTCGCTAGGGTCGGGTGAAGGTTTTAAGGAGTACGCCCAGAAATGGAGAGATCTGGCTGGCAGGGTGCAGCCACCATTGACGGACCGAGAGCTGGTAGATATGTTTTTGGGGACCCTATCTGGTCCATTTTTCAATCATCTCATTGGTAATTCCTCTGCTGGGTTTACTGATCTGATCCTTACTGGTGAAAGGATCGAGGCCGGTATAAAATCGGGGAAGATACAGAAGGTTGCCTCCTCCAATGCTGAAAAGAAACCCTTCAAGAAGGAGGCTACTGCTGTATATAGCTCCCGGAGACCAGAGCGACCTGAGCGCCGCCAATCTGTCAGTGCGGTAATGATTGCCAAGCCCACTGCCACTCCTCCGCCGACCAATCCTCAAAGGGCTGAAAGACCCCGGAGAGAGTTTACCCGTTTGAGCATGACCTTATCACAGATCCTGCCACAGTTGCTATCCACCAATTTAGTGACTGTCAGAGAGGCTCCGAAGTTTCCCAATACTACATCTCCTAAGTACAATCCAAATGCTCATTGTGCTTATCATTCTGATAGCCCGGGGCATAACACAAATGACTGTTGGGCCCTAAAGAATAAGGTTCAGGACCTTATTGATGCAAAGGAGATATAGTTTGAGGCGCCCGAGAGGCCGAATGTTGTAACCGCTCCCATGCCCCAGCATGGAGTGAATGCTGTTGAGGAGGATTTGTATGTAGCTTCGGTGGATGATGTTGCTACTCCGCTGCTGACGGTCAAGAGGAACCTGTTGCTAGCCGGTTTATTTCCGGGATGTAGCAAAGGTTGCCCTCAATGTGTTGCTTCCCCTACTGGTTGTTCTTTGCTGAAGTCAGGCGTCCAAAACCTGATGGATAGTAGAGAAATTTTGTTCAGAAAGACTGTTGTTCCTACTGCTCCTGTTGAAGAAGTTTCAATTGTTACCATCTTCAACAACCCTTCCAAGGCTCCTTCAAAGAAGCCTGTCCAAATTTTGCCGGTTCACAAGATTGCTCCCATCACCATTACTGTTCCGGGGCCCATCCTCTACAAGTCTGATAAGGCTGTCCCATGGCACTATGGGGCAGATGTTTACGTTCTGGGTGTGAAACAAGAGTTCAACATTGATACTGGTGTCTCCAACATCACTGGGCCTGCTAAGGTCACTCGTAGTGGAAGACTGTTTTCACCAGACATTGCTCCTCCGGTAATTCAGAGGCCTTTGATCATCACACCTGCCAGTGTGCCTGTTTCACCCCCTGACCAAGTTTCCACCCCTGCTGCCGAGTCATCTGATACTCGGGGCAAGGGGATTGCTGCTGATGTGCCTGCCCGGACGGAGGCACCAAAGACCATTGTTGAGGCTTCCAGGCAGGAAATGGAAGAAATCCTCAAGATAATAAAGAAAAGTGATTTCAACATCGTAGAACAGCTGGGGCACACCCCCTCCAAAATCTCCATGTTGTCACTGCTGCTGTGTTCAGAGGCCCATGCCAAGGCTCTGATTGCTTTCTTAAAGACAGCCCACGTACCCCAAGAGACATCTACTGATCAGTTCACCGACTGTGTGGCCAACCTAACCGCTGACAATGGCCTGGGTTTCTCTGATGCCGATCTGACAGCGAAAGGGAAGAACCATAATGATGCCCTGCATGTCTCCATTGAATGCAGGGGCACTACTCTTGCTCACGTGCTGGTTGACACAGGTTCTTCATTAAACGTGCTGCCCAAGAAGGCTCTGGATAGGCTGGACTGTGAGGGTCTAGAGCTCAAACCAAGTAACATTGTTGTCCGGGCCTTTGACGGGTCCAAAAGAATGGTACATGGTGAGGTGGACATCCCAATCAGGGTTGGGTCACAGGTATTTGATTCGAAATTCTATGTGATGGACATCCGTCCATCCTATTCTTGTTTGCTGGGTCGCCCGTGGATCCACAAGGCTGGAGCTGTGACCTCTACGTTGCATCAGAAGCTCAAGTACCCGGTCAGAGGGAAGATTGTAACAGTGCAAGGGGAAGAGGAATACATGGTCAGCCACCTCAACTCCTTCAGGTACGTGGAAATGGATGGGGAGTTCATTGAGACCCCCTTTCAACATTTTGAGGAGATGCCACAAACGTTGGCAGCAGCAGAAGCAGTGGTCGAAGAGGTTTCTCCTTTGAAGATGGCCTCCTTAAAGGACGCCCAGGCTGTGATTGAAAGAGGTGAATGTGCAAACTGGGGCAAGCTCCCTGACTTTACTCCTAAGACTAACAAGTTTGGGCTGGGTTTCACCACAGAAGCTCAGAAGGCAGTGCGCAAGGCGAGAATTGGAAGACCTCCTGTGCTCATCACCCACTCAGGAGTGAATGCTATCGGAGAGGAAGACGAAGTGGAGGATTCAGAGTTCGATAGCTGGATCTACCCGACGACTGTTGGTGGATTGACCAATTGGACTGCTAAAGACTTTACACCCATAACTTTTGTTCCCCAGTAATGAACTTCTTTGTTTTGGATTTGTAATAAACAATAACTTGAAACTGTATGGCCCGGTGTCTTACCCGGGGCACCTTGGTCTTATTTATGAGGGCTTTTGTTTGTCACTGTCATATATCATAAATAAAAGCATTGGACGTTTTTCACATTTCAAATTTTGCGCTCCTTTTCTTTCCTTTCTTTACATATTGCAAAACAGCTGTATTTACACACACTCACTCATACAGGTTTCAATCCACTCTGGATCTCACTGGTAACGACTCTGCTACTGCCAATTATGACTTCGAAAATCCGATCAACTTAGCCGAAGACGAAGGTGAAGATGATTGCGAAGTACCTGGCGAGCTCGCAAGACTGTTACTTCAAGAGGAAAGGGCAATTCAACCCCATGAAGAGCCAGTGGAAACAATAAACTTGGGTACTGAGGCAGACAGGAAAGAGGTAAAGATTGGTGCCAACCTAGAGCTCAGCGTGAAGCAACGGTTGACTCAAATGCTGCATGATTATATGGAGATTTTTTCCTGGTCCTACGAAGACATGCCTGGGTTGGATACCGATATTGTGGTCCATCACTTGCCAACTAAGGAAGATTGCCCTCCGGTTAAGCAAAAGGTCCGCCGTATGCGTCCAGAGATGTCTGAGAAGATTAAAGCCGAGGTTATGAAGCAGTTCGATGCCGGGTTTCTTGCAGTGACTTCTTACCCTCAGTGGGTTGCTAATGTGGTGCCAGTACCTAAGAAGGACGGTAAGGTCAGAATGTGTGTCGATTACAGGGATCTGAACAGGGCCAGCCCCAAAGATGACTTCCCTCTACCTCACATTGATGTCCTTGTTGATAATACAGCTCAGCACAAGGTGTTCTCTTTCATGGATGGTTTTTCAGGCTACAATCAGATCAAGATGGCTCCTGAAGACATGGAAAAGACTACATTTGTTACTCAGTGGGGCACCTTCTGCTACAAGGTCATGCCTTTTGGACTAAAGAAGGCTGGGGCAACCTACCAACGTGCCATGGTTGCTTTATTTCATGATATGATCCATCATGAGATAGAAGTGTATGTTGACGACATGATCGCAAGGTCCCAAACTGAGGAAGAACACCTTGATCATCTGCAGAAACTGTTTGACCGTCTGAAATTGTACAAGCTGAGGTTGAACCCGAACAAGTGCACCTTCGGGGTAAGATCTGGGAAGTTGCTAGGCTTCGTTGTAAGCGACAAGGGTATTCAAGTGGACCCTGCCAAGGTTAAAGCTATTCAAGAGATGCCAGTTCCTAGGACAGAGAAGGAAGTCAGAGGCTTTTTAGGACGCCTGAATTACATTGCTTGATTCATCTCACACCTGACTGCTACCTGTGAGCCAATCTTCAAGCTGCTGAAGAAAGATCAGGTAGTACGTTGGAATGATGAATGTCAGGCTGCTTTTGACAGAATCAAAGAGTATCTCCAAGAACCACCCATCCTTATGCCACCGGTTGAAGGGAGACCTCTGATACTATACCTGACAGTACTTGATAACTCAATGGGGTGTGTGCTGGGGCAGCATGACGAGTCTGGCCGAAAAGAGCATGCCATTTATTACCTTAGCAAAAAGTTTACCGACTGTGAGACTCGATACTCACTGCTTGAGAAAACTTGCTGCGCTTTGGTATGGGCTGCTCGCCGGCTGAGACAGTATATGCTGACTCACACTACCTTGTTGAGCTCAAAGATGGATCCTATAAAGTACATATTCGAAAAGCCTGCTCTGTCTGGGAGAATTGCAAGATGGCAAATGATCTTGGCGGAATACGACATTCAGTACACAACCCAGAAAGCCATCAAGGGAAGTGTATTGGCAGACCACTTGGCACATCAGGCCGTAGATGACTATCAGTCAATGAACTTCGAGTTTCCGTATGAAAGCATCATGATAGTGACTGATTGTGAAGTACCTGGACCGGATGAAGGACCTGAGGAAGGATCCCAATGGGCTATGCACTTTGACGGAGCCTCCAATGCTTTGGGTAATGGTATCGGCGCTGTGATCATATCCCCTCAAGGCACTCATACTCCACTCACTGCCCGACTATGTTTCAACAGCACCAACAACATGGCGGAGTATGAGGCGTGCATCATGGGACTCAAAGCTGCAATTGACTTAAGGATCAAGTTTCTGAGTGTCTTCGGGGATTCCGCTCTCGTGATCAACCAGATCAAAGGCGAGTGGGATACGAAACATCCGAATCTTATTCCTTACAAAGAATGTGTGTTGACAATGATCCCCCACTTCACAGAGATAACCTTTGAACATTTCCCGAGAGAGGAGAATCAGTTAGCGGATGCGTTAGCTACAATGTCTTCTATGTTCAAAGTCAAGTGGGACAATGAGGCTCCCCGGGTCATCATTTGGAAATTGGACGAACCGGCATACTGTTGTGATCTCGAGACTGAGATGGTGACTGAGAAGCCTTGGTACCATGAGGTGAAGAGACATCTGGAAACTCAGGAATACCCTGAAGGTGCCTCTGTCAACGATAAGAAGTTCCTGAGGAGGTTCGTGGCAAAATTCTTCCTTAGCAACGTCATCTTGTACAAGCGAAACCATGATTCAACCTTACTGTGTTGTGTGGATAAGACTGAAGCAGAAAGGATCATGGAAGAGCTGCATGAAGGGACCTTTGGTACACATTCCAGTGGGCACACTATGGCGAAGAAGATCCTTCGGGCAGGATATTACTGGTCCACAATGGAAGCTGACTGCTACCAACATTCCAAGACATGCCATAAGTGCCAGATTTATGCAGACAAGGTGCATGTTCCTCCAGTTCCCCTGAATGTTCTGACCGCACCTTGGCCTTTTGCAATGTGGGGCATTGACATGATTGGTGAGATCAGACCAACGACATCTAACGGGCATCGCTTCATCCTTGTAGCGATTGATTACTTTACAAAATGGGTCGAAGCAGCATCCTATGCTACGGTAACCAAGACTGTTGTGGCACGGTTCATTCGGCATAACCTGATCTGTCGATACGGCGTCCCTGAGAGAATTATTACAGATAACGGTACCAATCTGAATAACAAGATGATCACTGAGCTCTGCGAACAGTTCAAAATACAGCACCACAATTATTCTCCTTACAGACCAAAGATGAATGGGGCTGTAGAAGCAGCAAATAAAAATATCAAGAAAATCGTGCAGAAGATGACAGTGACCTATAAAGATTGGCACGAGATGTTACCGTTCGCTCTACATGGGTACCGTACCTCAGCTAGGACGTCAACCGGGGCAACTCCTTTCTCTTTGGTTTATGGTATGGAAGCAGTCTTACCGATCGAAGTGCAAATACCATCTCTCCGGATAATGAAGGATGCAAATCTGAACGAGGATGATTGGATTCAGACACGACTTGATCAGCTCAACCTTATTGATGAAAAGAGACTTGCTGCTATCTGCCATGGTCAGACGTACCAGAAACGGATGATCAGGGCTTTTAACAAAAAGGCCAGACCACAGGAATATCAAGTTGGGGATTTGGTAATCAAGCGAATCATCATTCCTCAGAGTGATCCAAGGGGCAAATGGACCCCTACGTACGAAGGGCCATTTGTGGTTAAACGTGTGTTCTTAGGAGGAGCCATGATTCTAACCAACATGGATGGTGACGACCTTCCTCACCCCGCCAATGCAGACATAGTAAAAAGATACTACGCATAAAAAGACCCGCTGGGCTGACATGCCTAGGCAAAAATTAGGGCTTCCCGTCGAACCAAAAGGGTTCGGGCAAAATGAAGGGATGAAATGAAAAAAATCTGTACACCCGGCAAGTCGAAAACCTGAAAAGGCGGCTTGGGCAAAAATGGGTATCCCGGTGGACTGAAAACCCGAAAGGGCGGTCCAGGCAAAAATTAGGGATAAAAGCGTAATACTATGTCTCATTGATCACTTTGCATCCAGAATCCGGTATCTACATCAAGTTCAGACGGCATCGATCAGTCAGCTTCATCTTCGTTTAGGTCATCAAGTGATGAGACGCTCGGAGATATAACGGCAATAGCAGAGTTGAAACCCAGTGGAATCATTCATTTCACACAGCTGTTTTATTTTCTTTTGTACAAAATTTGTATAAACTCTTTTGTTCGGCGGCGTTCTCTTACTAGGACGTCAGCCTCTTGTACACAAAACGCCTATTTTCGGGCCATTCAAAAATCAATACAAATATACTTTTCAGTTAAAAGTGCCAATTGTTCTTTCTTTTTCTGTTTTGTTTTGCGAAGAATGTCCAAGGTTCAATTTGTGATATATGCATTGACAATAATTTGCTAACTCATAAATATTTGCATACAAAACAAAGGATTAATTACAGGTAACATTAGAAACAAGGGCAATAAAGAGTTGTCTAAGCAATCTAATTGTTCTATCCTCCAAGGTACCAAGGTAGGTTCAGCTAAAGAACATAACCAGATATCCTAATTCCCCAGAGAGTAAGCAGCCAGTACACTCTTCTTCAAGCAAAATTATCAAACTTAAGGAAGTTGGGTGTCCTCCAGCAGATCTCAACATTCCCCAGCAGTACATGCATTCTTAACAAGCATCCCCGGCAGTCTTGGTCTAAAGATTGTTCCCCGGCGGTATATCAAACATTCAGTGGTGTCACTTCCCCCGATACATCTCAAAACTTCCCCAGGAGAATCCAATCCAGTTTCCCCAAGAAGTTGGAATCCATTTCCCCAGCAGAAGTTTCAACGGTCTGGCTCCGCTGGGGATTGATAAACTGAAGTTTTAGCTTTGCTGGGGATTTGCAAAGATAAGTTACTGTTGGGGAATTTTGATGAACTCCGCTGGGGATAGGGAGAATTTTTGGCGAGCGCGATCTTCCGTGGTGGTTAGCTTGAGAAGAATCTGAACAAGCGATAGGTTAACATCCGTTTACTTGGAGAACCCGTGAACTATCTTCAGAAATTTTGAAGTTGAATCAGCAATAGAGTCGCGTCCGTTGTTGGGAAGCGTCCGTAAACTGTTTTCAACGGTTTGAGAAGAATCTGAACAAGTCGGTAGATTAGCATCCGTTACTTGGGAAGAATCCATGAACTGTTTTCAGAAGTCTTGAAGAGGAACCGGTGTAGGGCTTCCTGAAGATGAGCTTGTGTAAAACTGCATCGGGTTTTGAACACTTTTGACATTCGAATGCCCCAAGTGGTGATGTAGATAAAATCCTGGCTTATTACAGGTGTTGGTCTACAATCGGTCGTTCACAGATGTTTCCTGGGTTGTTGCAGGTGTTGATCTGGAATTCTTCAGACATGCCCTGGCTAGATACAGGAGTCGAGTCCGGAAATGTGGTCAACAGATATGCCCTGGCTGGATACAGGAGTCGAATCTGGAAATAGTCGTCAACAGATATGCCCTGGCTGGATACAGGAATCGAATATGGAAATAGTCGTCAACAGATATGCCCTGGCTGGATACAGGAGTCGAATCTGGAAATAGTCGTCAACAGAGATGCCCTGGCTGGATACATGAATCGAATCTTCGAACTCTTCAGACGTGCCCTGGCTAGATACAGGAATCGAGTCTGGAAATGTGGTCAACAGATATGCCCTGGCTGGATACAGGAATCAAATCTGGAAATGGTCGTCAACAGATATGCCCTGGCTGGATACAGGAATCGAATCTGGAAAGGTGACAGTTGATAGATATGCCCTGGCTGGATACAGGAATCGAATCTTCGAACTCTTCAGACGTGCCCTGGCTAGATATAGGAATCGAGTCTGGAAATGTGGTCAACAGATATGCCCTGGCTGGATACAGGAATCGAATCTGGAAATGGTCGTCAACAGATATGCCCTGGCTGGATACAGGAATCGAATCTGGAAAGGTGACAGTTGATAGATATGCCCTGGCTGGATACAGGAATCGAATCTGGAAAGGTGACAGTTGATAGATATGCCCTGGCTGGATACAGGAATCGAATCTTCGAACTCTTCAGACGTGCCCTGGCTAGATACAGGAATCGAGTCTGGAAATGTGGTCAACAGATATGCCATGGCTGGATACAGGAATCGAATCTGGAAATGTTGTAGTTGATTTGTTGGACACTTTTGACATTCGAATGCCCCAAGTGGTGAAGAAGGAGTCTTGAATCAGATTACTCTGCATATTGAGAGATTTCTTGAAATCTTGACTGGACTGCCCCAGGTTAATTGAACTTTGAAAGATCTGTTGGACCTTGACTGGACTGCCTCAGGTTAATTGAATTGTGACATGTCATGCCCCTTTGTTGATAAGGGATTTGATGGAAGTGTTATCCTCTTGAAGTGATTTTGACTTACTGAGAGAGTTTTCGTTCCTCCGAACATTCGCTGTATGAATTTCTTCGCTGTCAAACAAAAGGGTCAAATGCAGACAGTGATATTCGAATAATGCAAAGTTTATGTTTGTCTAGAAGTTTTGAAAAATGCGTTTTTTAGCAGAAAACTTTTCATAAGACAAGTTAACACAAGATTTAGAGCAAAGCCCTACAGGAGTCAGGATACCTTTTGTAACAGTATGCTTTCGAACTAACCCATGCTTCAATTAGGACTTTTGGAGGGTTGTAACGTGGCCTGGTTCACGGTTTAAGAAACAAAGGATAAAGGCTCAAAGTATATTTGTACCCACCCGCTCTTCGTGATGTCCTTCAACCTAAGCTCAGTTAACTGTGCGTCGCACTCTGTTTTGAGTTTGGAACGACTTTTGGGCGATGGTTCACCGGTTTGAATTTGGGAGACAGTCATCATCTCCTTTTTTCTTTTACAACACTTTTCATGTTGTTGAGGGTTTTGTAATGACCTCACTATTTTGATTTTGATTTGTTATCCCTAACGTTTGCCTGACTGTTACCGTTTTCGGGATTACTGTCAGCGGGATGCCCCAGCTTTCTTAAGCCTCCTTTATAGGTTCTGGCTTGTGGGCTTTTCTCTTTTGAGAGATTGACTGTCTATGTGATAGGGAACCACCCTTGTCTTTTGATTCCAAAGGAATGCTTTCTCTTTTTGACGTCGTTCATTGTGTTACGAACTGAGAGTTTGCGAGTTCACTGCGCGTTTTCTCTTGAATTAACTGAGATACTATCCTGCCCCAGGTTTATATCAAAGGTTTTGATTGTTTAGAACAGGAAACTCCTACTTCTTCGGCTCGAAGGGGTTGACTAGGGATTAACTTCCTTATAACTCCAGTGTTTGGGAATTGAAAGAAATGCCTGTACATCATCAGCAAGGTCTGTTCAAAAGCATACTGTATAAGATCATGGTATTGTTTCGTCATCCTCCCTCTAAAGGCTTACAGCTTTTTATCAAGAGTCAAATATCATAAAGAAAAGCATAAGAGTAGTGAAACGAATGGATGAATTCAAGACAAACATATGCAATGCATTAATGAAAACAGAGTTTAACATCAACAGATAATTGTTTGACAGCAAAAGAAATTACAGCTTTGAAAATTCAAAAAAGAAGCAAAAGTCTTTCAGCTTCGAGCTTCGTCACTTCAAGCGGAAAACCCTTTAACGGAAGATTTTCATCTCGCCGTCTGGCATGAATTCCAGCACCCCAATGTCGATCAGATCTTGAATCTTGTTCTTCAAGGCCCAACAGTCGTTGGTGCTGTGTCCCGGGCTGTAGGAGTGGTAAACACAGAATGCGTCGGGATTAAAGTGAGGAGAGGAGATATTGAGCTTCTGAGGAGGGTCCTTTACAGTAAGCAAATTGACCTCCAACAGGCGCTTCAGTATGAAGAATGATGGTATTTCAGTCTCCGTAAACTGTCTTCCCGACTTTTCTTGTTTACGCTGATTGCCCCGTTGACGCTGGCGAGGTTGTTGATGGGCTTGTGACCCTGGAGCAAGCAAAGGAGCTTTCCCCTTGTCTTCTTGAGTTGATGGAGGCTGAGCGGTGACTTGCTCTTCGACCTCAGATGTTTGCCCCAGTTGGTTGTTTGGAAGCAGTTGGCGGACAAGAACTCTGAGTTCCTCTTGTCTTTGAGATAGGTCTTGGATGAGAGCCATCTGGCCCACCAACTGTCCCATCATTTGAGTCCTCAGTGTTGTCAGATCAAACTGCAGCTCCGCAATCTGATCATTCCTGGCATTGTTGGAATTCCCCAGGCCTTTGGTGAGGAGAGCTTTCATCTCTTCTTGCCCCAGAGACAAGTTCAGGAACATCTCCTGCAGCTGAGCAGTCTGGTCTTGGACGTCTTTGACAGACCTTTCTAGAGCCATCTCTTGCTGAAATAAACAGCAGGAGAGTAAGGAAACCTGAAAAAGGAACGATTGTCAAAATGCAATGCATGATATGTGGATGCATGCTTTCAAGGATCTCTTGGGGTAAACACAAGAAAATGTTAGAGGTTGAACTCTGCTCTTGGATTAGAGATCTCTGCACCGGTGGACGTCCTTCCACGAGAATCAAGCTCACCATGTCGAGTGGGTCATAGCCACTGATTCAAGTTGTTGTTCTTGAACTTTGACTGGATTGGTTAGAGGAGAAACCCCTTGCCCCTTGATGGACGTCTGGCTCAACGTAACCCTGCATCAACAGAACCCTCGAGATCCTTGAAATGGTTATTGAAAATGCTAAAATGCCATGGTATGATGTTATGATGTTATGTACATGTATGCGAAAAGCAGGCAAGTGTATATACAGGCAAACAATATTCACACAAAGCACACAAGGCCTTAGGTTTAGGCTCGCATGAGGTTCAGGTACTACCCTCTTTCAGTTTGTTGGTTAAAACCTGTCATATCAAAAGTAACCGGGTTCTAAGGGTCCCAATATCACTGGATTGCTTCCATTGTTCATCGTTTCGATTTAGCCACTGAACTGGCGACCGAAATATTCCAAGAAAGCAACCCTCAATCGAGTGTAGCATCGAGTATCAACCAACCTCGGACTGCACCAAATTCAGTTATCTCACTACCCTAAAAAGGCCAAGATGGTTCGATTAAGGTTCCTAAGGTCAGTTGATGCTTCGCGACACCACGCGGCGGCCCCGTACTCTCCTTGACTGAACTCAAGGGTTACCGGTACACACCAAAGTGCCACATCAACGTAGCAGACTGCTTCAACCATGTCGGTATACCCCGCACAGTTCCCTCACAACCTTGTTGCTACTTTCTAAGAAGGTATCCCCAGATCCGGGTTAGGATCTATAAAACTCCGATACAAAGCCCACAAATGTAAAGCAAACAAAGCAATCAATTGAAAGTAAAGGTGATCTAAACCCTAAGGTAACCCCACTTTAAAAGGTGTCCCCAGCAGAGTCGCCAGTTCTGTGATACGGTGGGAGAACTGACTAGTGTTTTGCGTTCGTATTCACACTTGTGCGGTTGAGCAAGAGTCGCCACCGACTTTTTATTTTATCCTAAAGGAAAGGTTAAAAAAGCACAGCAAAAACCTTTTGAGATATTTCGTGGGTTCGGGGGGTAGATTATGAAAAGGGAAGGTATTAGCACCCTTTTCATCCATGGTTATCCATGGGCTCTTAGTTACTTGTTTTTTTTAGATCACTTGCCTTGTTTTTCGATTGCTTTGAAAATGGTATATGTGTGGGTGCTTTTGAAAATATTTTGGAAAAAAGATGCCTTGTCTTAGGCAACTAATGTATTTGACTCGTGTTTGAGTGTTTTACAAAAGTGTGAATCTTTTCGAAAAGATGTTTTCAAAATGTTTTTGAGAGTTTGTTTGAAAGTGTTTGTGGATTGTGGTTTTTGAAAAGAAGGCAAGTGTTTTTGCAAGTTTGATCTCAAGTAACTAAGAGCTTTGTCTACCCTATTGTACTCAAAGGTTTTTGTTATGTTTTAACCCCTTTTAACAATTTTGTTCTACCATTGAAATTGGTAGACAATCTTGCATTTTAGGAAGTTTATTCGGGACGGGCGCAGGTCATCGTATGGACCATGAATGCAATGGTGCCAAGTGTCCTTGGCAATTTGTTTTGAAGGGACTATGATCATTCCGTTTTAGGCAACATTCGAAAGCGTCATCGAGGGACTTATGATCATTTGATTTTGTTTTGCCAAAGATACTCGACGTGCAAGCATGGCCCATTTTGGAAGGCAACATGTGGGATTACCCTAGAGGGTGCAAGTGTGATTGTGTATTGATTACATGCATTTGTCTTGTATTAGGTTATCTAGCGTTTGATTTTATGTACATACAAACCCTAGGTCTATCCATGGTATAATTGGAAAACTGTAAATTGCGGAATGTAAAATCTACGCTATTACAAAATAGTATCCGGGAGTGGGGGTATAAATGTACAAAGGGGGATGAGACTTATAGTACCCAATAAGTTACAACCAAATCGAATGTGTGATCAAAATGTAAATATCGAATATACAAATATAAGATAAAAATGTGTATAGGGCAATGTATTGTGTAAGTGTAAATGTGAGATGTATATGAGTTGTGTAATTATGTACAAGCGCGATAATGTGAAGTTGAATCGTATTAGGGTTTTTGACCTAGATAAATGTTTTAAATGAATCTTTGATTTATATGTTTTTGATATGTATAAAGGAAAAATGTTTTAATTAAATGGTATGTTCAAATTTTAATTAAATTGTATTATGTAAAAAAAGAAAGTATTTTAATCAAATATTTGTGAATGTTAATATTAGAGAAATGTATCTTTATTTACTTATATACAAAAAGTATTTAAATGTCAAAAATCGAGTTTTGTGTAAAAAGAATGTATTTTTATATTGTCATGTACAAATGTATTTTAACGTGTATTAAAAATGTATTTTAACTAAAAGAGTTTCAATTTTTAATTATGTATGAAAAATGTATAATATGTACAAAATTAATGTTTTAAAATGTATGTACAAAATAAAATGTTTTTTAAATTTAATCATGTATATAAAAAATATTTTATTATCTTATATACAAATATATACTTAAGAAAAAGATATTTTAACTATATGATAAAAAATGTATTTTAAGGTGTATTTAGAAATTTAATTATGCAACTGTATACAAAATATATCTTTAGTTAAAAAAGGGGTCATTTTAATTTTAAGTATATGATATAAAAGTGTTTATTATTTATATGATTTTGTGACAAAAAGAGTTTGTATATTACAAAGAAGATTGGTTAGTATTAATGAAAATGTTTGGTTAGAAAATGAAATGATTTTTTGTTGGGCTTTAGAGGTGAACGGGTTAAGCCCATGGATCTTGAAACAAATTTAGGGTTAGGCATTTTGTCATTCAGAACGAAGGTTAGGGTTTGAGCGGCGCCGTTCGCTGGGTTTTTTCTTCTTCGTCCGATTTCGAGCGTCCATCATGAGCTTCTCGCCTCAGCCACCGGCAACCTCTGTTTCCCCTTTCCTCCAGCGATATTGTTGAGGCAGCAGAACTTGGTAATCGCTTTGATTCGTTTTGTTTTAGTTCTTGCACATTTTGTGATTTTCTGCGTATTATTGATTAACTGTTTGGAGGTACATTAGGAGGGAAAAGAGATGTCATACCTCTACTGGAGAAGGGAAGGAAGGAGATGAGGATGCTCAGGAGGCTTTGATGGCGAAGATTCGGTGATGAAGCTTTGAGCTTTCCTGGTATTTCCGTATTAAACTTCTTGCTTAGGCTTTATAATGCTCCCTAGGGTTTTGATGATGAATTATGCTGAGAACCCCTTTCTTTTAATTCACTTCTTTATCTTCTTTCTCTATGCCACTGTTGCCTTTGAATATTTGTTGAGTTGCCCTGAACATGCTTCTTTCTTCTTCTTCTTTCGTGTTGCCTTTGGGAATCTGTATGTTTTTTTGAATTGTTGCCTTTGACTATGATGCTTCGAATTGTTGCTTTGAACTGGATGCCCTTTGAGATTTATTGCCCAGTGATGTTCATGCTGAGGGCTTAGGCTTGAGATGCTATGGCTTTTAGTTTGATAGGCATGGTGCTGGTATTGGTCAAGCTTGAGATTAGGCAATGAGCATGGTGATTCTGGTTATGGTTTTAGTGATTGAACAGGGTGATGGTTTTATCAGTTTGGTAATTCAGTTTAAGGTTATGTGTTTGTATCTTTCACAGGTTTGGCCTTTACTGATGCAGGTTTTAGGTTTGGGTTGGTTCTTGGACTTTTTATTTATTTGTTTGACAGGGTAGCAGTTAAGGCTACTGCAGATTGGTAGCTTTGCTTATGTGTTGACAGTATGTTCTTGCATTTTGGTTTGGATGATGTGTTTGGTGAGATTCTGGACAGGTATGAGGTTATGGCCTATGCTTTAGTATGTTGTTGGACTTAACAAGGTTTTTTAGGTTGTTCAGGTTTGATGGTTTTGGTTAAGACAGGGTATTGGTGGCCAGGTTGATGCAGATTCTGAGTTTGGGGACTTCTCTTCTATTCTAACCTGCCTTCTGAACTGTCTTGTATTGGCTTGTGGATTTGTATATTTTTCTTCTCTCTATCCTCACTCTCCCTGAACTGAGTTCTCTATATCTGTGTTATATCTTTTCTGCCGTATACCTAAACCTGCCTATGCTTCTATTATCTCTCTTTTCTTCCATAGTACAGCTTTGAGAATTATTATATGATTTATGTTGTACTTTCTCTGAAGGGGCCCATGGGAAATGATGATTTTGGATTCAAGTTGCTTGCATAACACATTTTCCTCTGCATCTTTTTTATCTCTTTTGACAGCTTTGTGTGCTGACTTTTCCTTGATATCTTGACAAAAATCCCTTTTTGACAGCTTTGACAGTTTTGATAGCAACTTGTACTACTTTGATTTCTTTGATATCTTTGGCATTTGATAGGAAATGGGCATTGGATTTTTCAGTTTAGTTTGAATTGGAAGTTTGCAGTTTGAATTTTTAGAAATTATGCATTTGACATTCATGAATAAAAAATGGAATTCTTCCCTCTTTGTGAACCGGGAGAAATCCCGCGATTTGCAGAGAGGGTCAACTGATCCCAGTCAGTGGCCCCTAATGATGAGCAATTTTAACTGTCTTTAATTAAACTGCTTTCTGACTTTTTCTTCTCTTTTTGCAGATAAAAAGTGGAGCACCGGAGCGGAGTGAAGAATGAAGAATATTAGAAAATAGGATAGCTTTTTATTTTATGTAATATTTAAAATTAATGTATATTATTGTTCATAATTTAAAATTATAAACAACAATTTGTACAAATAATTCAAATATCAATAAAAGTCTAAATTATCCAATTAATTCTAATTTTCTTTATTGTTTATTTATTTATTTAAAATTCTTAGAATTAAAACAATTGAAAAATAAATTTCAATCATTCAAATTTTTTTAGAATAATAAATAACTTAAATAAAAACAACATTGATCAATTAAACATGTCTTATTCAAAATCCAAAGCAAAGCAACAGTCAATCCAAATAAACTGATCAAACGCATAAACACTGTGAATCCAATACTGCATAATGTATCTGACTGGCCCGATCAAAACGTACTGAATTCAAACCACTGTCTTTTTTACTGATTAAACCGAGATAACGCGAATTTTAACCCGAATCTCGGAATAAACTGCAAAGTGCGATAGAATTTAAATTCTTCTGAGAATATGCCCATAAAACCTTAATTCCTGATTAAATGCTAGATAACGCCCGCCTGATCAAAATTGAACCAAAAATCATCCAAACTCTGAGCCAACTGCATGAAACAAATCAGAACTCTGAAAATCAGTAAAAACCCTAATTTTGCTTGACTGTCAAGAAAAGTCCGTTTGCCCGATTCTTGAGCCAGTTTGAAAAGTCAGGAAATGTCTGAAGTTGAGATTTCTTGTGAAAAAACGCGAGGGCAAATTTTGGGGTACAACAGAGAGCAATCTCTATGAAGGAATTTTTCTGTGCTTTTGTCCTTTCCATTTGGAGAAAATAAAAGACGATGGCGACTCTTGCTTACCGCGACATTTCGCGAAACCAGCTAAAAACAGTCAGTTCCAGATCCACCGATCACATACCCTATCTCAGATATTGCCGCAACTACTGTCAACCAACCTGGTAACTGTCAAAGAAGCTCCAAAGGTTGTGAACACAACATCTCCAAAGTACAATCCTAACGCCCGCTGCGCTTATCACTCTAACAGCCCGGGGCATACTACGGATGATTGTTGGGCTCTAAGGAATAAGGTTCAGGACCTTATTGATGCTAAAGAAATACAGTTCGAGGCGCCCGAAAGGCCCAATGTTGTGACTGCTCCCATGCCCCAGCATGGAGTGAATGCTGTGGAAGAAGACTCGTATGTAGCCTCTAGATGATATTGTTACTCCGTTGTTGACTGTCAAGAGAAACCTGTTGCTAGCCGGTTTATTTCCGGGATGTAGTAAAGGTTGCCATATATGTGCTGTTTCACCTGCTGGTTGTCCTTTGTTGAGGTCAGGCGTCCAAAACCTGATGGATAACAAAGAAATCTTGTTCGAGAAGATTGCTATTCCTGCTATCCCTGCTGAAGAAGTGTCCATTGTTATTATTTTCAACAACCCTCCTAAGGCTCCCTCAAAGAAGCCTGTCAAAATCATGTTTACTCAGAAGATTGCACCTATAATCATCACTGTTCCGGGGCCCATCCCCTATGCATCCGACAAAGCTGTCCCTTGGCACTACGGGGCAGATGTTTATGTGCTTGGAGTTAAACAAGAGTTTGATACTAGTACCGGCGTCAGCAACATCACCGGGCCTGCCAAAGTCACTCGCATCGGTAGGCTTTTCTCACCTGATATTGCGCCACCAGCTATTCAGAGACCTCTTGTCATCACACCTGCAAGTGTGCCTGCTTCCCTTCCTGATCAAGTTCCTGTTTCTACCCCTGCTGCCGAGTCATCTGTCACTCGGGGCAAAGGGATTGCTACTGATGTGCCTGCCCAAACGGAGGCACCGAAGACAACCACCGTTGAAGCTTCCAAGCAAGAGATGGAAGAGATTCTTAAGATTATCAAGAAGAGTGATTTCAACGTAGTTGAACAGCTGGGGCACACCCCATCAAAGATTTCTATGCTATCACTGTTGTTGTATTCAGAGTCCCATGCCAAGGCTCTGATTACCTTCCTGAAGACGGCCCACGTGCCACAAGAGACGTCAGCTGATCAATTTACCGAGTGTGTATCCAACTTAACTGCTGATAATGGTTTGGGTTTCTCTGACGCCGATCTGACTGCTAAAGGGAAAAACCATAATGATGCCCTGCATGTCTCCATTGAGTGCAGGGGCACTACTCTTGCCCATGTGTTGGTTGACACTGGTTCCTTGTTGAACGTATTACCCAAGAAAGCTCTAGACAGGCTGGATTGTGAGGGTTTAGAGCTCAAGCCAAGTAACATTGTTGTCCGGGCCTTTGACGGGTCCAAAAGGATGGTACATGGTGAAGTTGACATTCCAATTAGGGTTGGTTCGCAGGTCTTTGATTCAACATTCTATGTGATGGACATTCGACCATCCTATTCCTGTTTGCTGGGTCGTCCTTGGATCCACAAGGCTGGAGCTGTGACCTCCACACTACATCAGAAGCTGAAATACCCGGTCAGAGGGAAGATTGTGACAGTTCAGGGGGAAGAAGAGTATATGGTCAGCCACCTCAACTCGTTCCGGTATATAGAGATGGATGGGGAGTTCATTGAAACCCCCTTTCAACACTTTGAAGAGGTTCCTCCAACACTGGCATCAACAGAAACTGTGACTGAAGAAGATTCTCCTTTGGAGATGGCTTCCTTAAAGGATGCCCGGGCTGTGATTGAGAAGGGTGAGTGTGCAAACTGGGGCCGACTTCCTGATTTCACTCCGAAGACTGACAAGTTTGGTTTGGGTTTCACTGCAGAAGCTCAGAGGGCTGTTCGTAAGGCAAGGATTGGAAGACCTCCTGTGTTAATCACCAACTCAGGAGTAAATGCTATTGAAGACGAAGTGGAGGAATCTGAATTCGACAGCTGGATCTACCCAACGACCGACGGTGGACCAAGCAACTGGACTGCGAAAGACTTCACACCTATTACTTTTGTCACTCAGTAATGAACTCTTTTGTTTTGAATTTGTAACAGACAATAATTTGAAACTTTATGGCCCGGTGTCTTACCCGGGGCACCGTGGCTTCATTTGTGAGGGCTTATTATTTGTGATTTTCATATATCATTAATAAAAACATTGGACGTTTTTTGCATTTCAAATCTTGCGCTCCTTGTCTTTCTTATTTATATATTGCAAAACAGCTATATTTACACACACTCACCCATACAGGTTCCAATCCACTCTGGATCTCACTGGTAACGACTCTGTTACTACCAGTTATGACTTTGAAAATCCGATCAAATTAGCCGAAGACGAAGGTGAAGATGATTGCGAAGTGCCTGGTGAACTTGCAAGACTGCTACTCCAGGAAGAGAGGTCCATTCAGCCACATGAAGAGCCAGTGGAAACGGTAAATCTGGGTACTGAGACAGACAGAAAGGAAGTCAAGATTGGTGCCAATCTGGAGTCTAGTGTGAAACAACGTTTGATTCAGATGCTGAATGACTATGTGGAAATCTTTGCCTGGTCTTACGAAGATATGCCTGGGTTGGATACCGACATTGTGGTTCATCATCTGCCTACCAAGGAAGAATGCCCTCCGGTGAAACAGAAGGTCCGCCGTATGCGTCTAGAGACGTCTGAGAAAATCAAAGCTGAGGTTATGAAACAATTTGACGCCGGTTTTCTAGCAGTGACTTCTTACCCTCAGTGGGTTGCCAATGTGGTTCCAGTGCCGAAGAAAGATGGTAAGGTCCGAATGTGTGTTGACTACAGGGATTTGAACAGGGCTAGCCCTAAGGACGACTTCCCTCTGCCTCACATTGACGTTCTGGTTGACAATACTGCTCAGCATAAGGTATTCTCCTTCATGGACGGGTTATCCGGTTATAATCAAATCAAGATGGCTCCTGAAGACATGGAGAAGACCACTTTTGTTACTCAGTGGGGCACTTTCTGTTACAAGGTCATGCCTTTTGGGTTGAAAAATGCTGGGGCAACCTACCAACGTGCCATGGTTGCTTTATTTCATGACATGATCCATCATGAGATTGAAGTGTATGTCGACGATATGATTGCAAGGTCCCAAACTGAGGAGGAACACCTTGACCATTTACAGAAGCTGTTTGACCGGTTGAAGTTGTACAAGCTGAGGTTGAATCCGAACAAGTGCACCTTTGGAGTGAGATCTGGAAAATTGCTAGGCTTCGTCGTAAGCGACAAAGGTATTCAAGTGGACCCTGCCAAGGTGAAAGCCATACAAGAGATGCCAGTTCCCAAGACAGAGAAAGAAGTTAGAGGCTTTCTAGGACGGTTGAATTACATTGCCCGGTTCATCTCACATCTAACTGCTACCTGTGAACCAATCTTCAAGCTACTGAAGAAAGATCAAGTAGTGCGTTGGAACGATGAATGTCAGGCTGCTTTCGAAAGAATCAAAGAGTATCTCCAAGAGCCACCCATTCTCATGCCACCGGTTGAAGGGAGACCTCTAATCTTATACTTGACAGTACTTGACAGCTCAATGGGGTGCGTGCTGGGGCAGCATGACGAGTCTGGCCGAAAAGAGCACGCTATTTATTACCTTAGCAAAAAGTTTACCGACTGTGAGACCCGATACTCACTGCTCAAGAAAACTTGTTCCGCTTTGGTATGGGATGCTCGCCGGCTGAGATAGTATATGTTGACTCACACTACTCTATTGATTTCAAAAATGGATCCAATCAAGTACATCTTCGAAAAGCCTGCCTTTTCCGGAAGAATAACAAGATGGCAGATGATCTTGACTGAATATGAAATCCAGTACACGACTCAGAAAGCAATCAAGGGAAGTGTATTGGCAGACCATTTGGCACACCAGGCAGTGGATGATTACCAGTCTATGAACTTTGAATTTCCAGACGAGAATATCATGGTAGTAACTGATTGTGAAGTACCTGGACCGGATGAAGGACCTGAGGAAGGATCCTGATGGTCTATGCACTTTGACGGAGCCTCAAACGCTTTGGGTAATGGTATTGGCGCTGTGATCATATCCCCTAAAGGCACTCATACTCCACTTACTGCCCGACTATGTTTCAACTGCACCAACAACATGGCGGAGTATGAAGCATGCATCATGGGTCTTCAAGCTGCAATTGGCTTAAGAATCAAGTTTCTGAGTGTCTTCAGAGATTCTGCTCTCGTGATTAGTCAGATCAAAGGCGAGTGGGATACGAAACACCCCAAATCTTATTCCTTACAAGGAGTATGTGTTGACATTGATTCCCCATTTCGAGGAGATAACTTTTGAACACTTCCCAAGAGAAGAAAATCAGTTGGCGGATGCGTTAGCTACAATGTCTTCTATGTTCAAAGTCAAATGGGACAACGAGGCTCCCCGGATCATTATTTGGAAATTGGATGAACCTGCACATTGCTGCGACCTTGAGACATAAGAGGTAACTGAAAAACCTTGGTATCATGAAGTGAAGAGGTACCTTGAAGCTCAAGAATACCCCGAGGGTGCATCTGTTAACGACAAGAAGTTTCTGAGAAGGTTTGCGGCAGAATTCTTCCTCAGCAATGGCATTCTCTACATGCGAAACCATGATTCAACCTTACTGCGTTGTGTGGATAAGACTGAAGCAGAAAGGATCATGGCGGAGCTGCATGAAGGTACCTTCGGAACGCATTCCAGTGGACATACCATGGCAAAGAAAATCCTTCGGGCAGGATATTTCTGGTCCACAATGGAAGCCGACTGTTATCAACATTCTCGGACATGTCACAAGTTCCAGATCTATGCTGATAAGGTGCACGTTCCTCCAGTTCCCCTGAATGTCCTGACAACACCTTGGCCTTTTGCAATGCGGGGCATTGATATGATCGGCGAGATCAGACCTACGGCATCCAACGAGCATCGCTTCATCCTGGTGGCGATTGATTACTTTACAAAGTGGGTTGAAGCAGCTTCCTATGCTACCGTAACCAAGAACGTCGTGGCACGGTTCATTCGGCATAACCTGATCTGTCGCTATGGCATCCCGGAAAGGATCATTACGGACAATGGTACCAATCTTAACAACAAGATGATCACTGAGCTCTGCGAGCAATTCAAGATACAACACCACAACTCTTCTCCTTATCGGCCGAAGATGAATGGGGCTGTAGAAGCAGCTAATAAGAATATCAAGAAGATCGTGCAGAAGATGACAGTGACCTACAAAGATTGGCACGAGATGTTACCATTTGCTCTTCATGGGTACCGTACCTCAGCAAGGACGTCAACAGGGGTAACACCAGTTTCCTTGGTCTATGGCATGGAGGCAGTCTTGCCTATTGAAGTCCAGATACCCTCTCTTCGGATAATGAAGGATGCAGGTTTGAGCGAAGATGACTGGATCCAGACCCAGCTTGATCAGCTGAATCTAATTGACGAAAAGAGACTCACTACTATTTATCATGGTCAGACGTACCAAAAATGGATGATCAAGGCATTTAACAAGAAAGTCAAACGCCAAGAGTATCAAGTTGGAGACCTGGTAATCAAGCGCATCATTCTCCCTCAAGGTGATCCCAGGGGCAAATGGACCCCCACGTACGAAGGGCCATTTGTGGTTAAGAACATCTTCTCAGGAGGAGCAATGATTCTAACCACCATGGATGGTGACGACCTTCCTCACCCCGCCAATGCAGACATAGTAAAAAGATACTACGCATGATTAAAGACCCGCTAGGTTGACACACCTAGGCAAAAATAAGGGCTTCCCGGCGAACCAAAAGGGTTCGGGCAAAAATAAGGGATGAAAAATGAAAAAAAAATCTGTACACCCGGTAAGTCGAAAACCTGAAAAGGCGGCTTGGGCAAAAATGGGTATCCCGGTGGACTGAAAACCCGAAAGGGCGGTCCAGGCAAAAGTTAGGGATAAGCGTAATACTATGTCTCATTGGATCACCCTACATCCAGACTTCGGCATCAACTATCAGGTTCAGACGGCATCGATCAATCAGCTTCATCTTCAACTAAGCAGCAAAGTGATGAGACGCTTGAAGACATAAAGGCGATAGCAGAGTTGGAACCCAGTGGGATTATTTTTTCACATAGCTGTTTTGTTTTCCTTTTCACAAAATTGTATAAATTATATTCGGCGGCGTTCTCTTACTAGGACGTCAGCCTCTTGTACAACAAATGCCTATTTACAAGCAAATTTAAAAATCAATACAAGCTCACTTTTCCAGACAAATTGCCAATTGTTTTTTCTTTTTCTGTTTTGTTTTGCAAAGAACGTCCAATGGTCATTTTTGATATATGCATTTGACATTAATTGCTAATCATAAATATTTGCATACGAAACAAAGGACTAATTACAGGTGACATCAAAAACAAGAGCAATAATGAGTTGTCCAAGCGATCTATTTGCTCTGTCCTCCAGGTACAAGGTAGACTCAGCTGAAGAATCTGACCAAGACACCTTCACTCCCTGCAGAGTAGAATAAGATTCAACATTACTCTCTCCAAGCAGAGTCGGTCTCCAATCAGCCCAAAAAGGCACAGTATCTCCAGCAAGTCAACAATACTCTCCCCAAGCAGAGTTAGCCTACTGTCAGCCTTAAGGAAGTTGGGTATCCCCAGAAGATCTCAATATTCCCCAGCGGAGTATACAAATGTTCCTAAAGCAAGCATCCCCGATAATCTTAATATTCCTCGACAGAAATATAAGATTGTTCCCCGGCGGAATACCAGACACCCCAGTGGAATCAATTTCCCCAGCACAGTCCAAAAGTTTCCCCAGGAGAGTTGAATCATCCTCCCTAGTAGATTCTGGAAGCTTATCCCCAGTAGATTCTGGAAGCTTATCCCCAGTAGATTCTGGAAGCTTATCCCCCGCAGAGTGCAAAAGCATCTCCCCGGCTTTATTCAGAAGATTATCCCCCTCCAGAGCGTATAACTGGGTTATCCTCAGCAAATTACAACAGAAACATCGTTCTCGACGAAGTTCTTCCTATCCCCAGCGGAGTTCATCAAATTCCCCAATATAACTTATCAATGGAATCCCCCAGCGGAGTTATCATCAAAATCTCAGCGAAGCATCTCTTCCCCACAGAGTATTTCCCCGCAGAGTAATCTCTTCAACAAGTTTATTCCCCAACAGAGTCATCTTATCCTACCGGTTTATTCTTGCAATCATCATTCCCCAGCGGAAACGAAGAACTCTAATCTTCAGCATCAGCCCAGGATTTAACTTCCCGGCATTCGTCAAGGATTGATTTTCCCAGATGAAAATACATTCATAAACATTTCACATCTCATACCTCCTATTCATATACATGATAAAGTGCATACGACACAATCTCATTTATTTTTGAGAACATCATGACCTCATGCATTTCATACATCATGACATTGCATACAACTAATGTTTTGCCTTTTCAGGAAAAGGTCAATCCAAAGATGATTACCATCAACCTTTAGTTCCAGATTCGATACCTGTATCTAGCCAGGGCATATATGTGAGCGATTGAATGTAGATTCGATACCTGTATCTAGCCAGGGCATATCTGCATGAAGAGTTTGAAAATCAATACCTGTATCTAGCCAGGAAGTCATCTTTCATTCTCAGGTCAGAGGTCTACACCTGTATCCAGCCAGGAAAGCTATCTCGACCAACCTTTTGAAATTCCAGATTCGATACTTGTATCTAGCCAGGGCATATCTGTGGACGACTAATTCCAGATTCGATACCTGTATCTAGCCAGGGCATATCTGTGGATGACTAATTCCAGATTCGATACCTGTATCTAGCCAGGGCATATCTGTGGACGACTAATTCCAGATTCGATACCTGTATCTAGCCAGGGCATATCTGTGGACGACTAATTCCATATTCGATACCTGTATCTAGCCAGGGCATATCTGTGGACGACTAATTCCATATTTGATACCTGTATCTAGCCAGGGCATATCTGTGGACGACTAATTCCAGATTCGATACCTGTATCTAGCCAGGGCATATCTGTGAGCGATTGATTGTAGATTCGATACCTGTATCTAGCCAGGGCATATCTGCATGAAGAGTTTGAAGATCAACCCCTATAACAGGCCAGGAAACTATCTTTCATTCTCAGGTCAGAGGTCCACACCTGTATCTATCCAGGAAAGCTATCTCTACCAACCTTTTGAAGTTCCAGATTCGATACCTGTATCTAGCCAGGGCATATCTGTGAGCGATTGATTGTAGATCCACACCTGTATCTAGCCAGGAAAGTATCTGCATGAAGAGTTTGAAGATCAACACCTGTAACAGGCCAGGAAATTATCTTTCTTTCTCAGGTACGCAAGTTCTCGCTAAGGAATCTCTTACGCGATCGACACCCCTGGATGGCATCTTTAAGCCCATCTCCATAACTATCAGTTACATCTCCAAATGACATCTATAAGCCTATTCCCGACAGGATTCTGTCACATATACAGATGGCATCTATAAGCCCATCCTCCTATCCATCATCTTTCCAAATGGCATCTGTAAGCCCATTCCCGACATCACATTGCTGATACTCCACTATGCGAGTGCAAATTTCTGGGCACTCTAGTGTTCAATCATCTTCCACCTTCGGATCACGAAAGGCACGCAAGCCAATCTACATCCTCAGGTTTAAGAAAATTGAACATGGGCAAATGTTGTACCCCAAAATTTTCCCTCCCATATTCCTCAAGATTTGTCAAGAATCATCTTCAAATGGTTCAAGATTACTCAAAGATTGCACAATCCAAACACCTCCTAAGCCAGCTGAAATTAGGGTTTTGGTTCTTGCAAGGAAATTGAAGTTTTCAATGGCTCAATCAAGTCCCATAGGCCTATATACATTTTCAAGCATCTACATGTCAAGTTTCAAGACTCAAAATGCCAGTTTGCACAGTCAAAAGCTCCATTTGCTTCACAATCAACTGCAGGGGTAAAATGGTCATTTGGCAGTCAAAAGTCAAAAAATTTGGTCAACATCCTATTTTGAGCTCACAATCATCATTTGATCAAGTCTTGATCATGATTCCACAAGCATGGCTCAAAAATCATCAAAGATGCAAAAGTTATTATTTTTGGACAGCAGAAAAGTCAACTGTATCTTGACCAGGGCATAACTTTTTCATGGTTCATCAGAAAAATCCCATCCAATGCTCATTTTGAAGGAGATGACATTTCCTACAACTCATATTCACATTCCAAGTCCAAGAAATGCTCTCATAAAAAGTTATAAATTTCTACATTATAGGTCAATTTCAAAAGTCAACAAAGATGCACTTTAAGTCAAAGACCATAACTTGAGATTGGTAAGTCCAAATGACATGGGACCAAAGGAATTGGTTAGAGGACTTCAAGACCTTTCCAAAATGTCCAAGAACATGTTCGTATGATCAAAATTGAGCAAGATATGCATTGGAGAAGTTGGGAAATTTTTGTGAATTTGCAAAAGTCAACTTTGCTCAAAACACTTTGTTTTTGCTAATGGGCCCCAAATTCCTTCTTGAAACTTTGTCCAAGACTTATGCACGACCCATCAAGCTTAAATTGAATTATTTTCTTATTTTTTATTAATTAATTGAATTTTTAATCAATATTAATTCATTTAATTCATTTAATTGTAGGAAAATATCAAGATATGGTTTTTCAATCTTTTCATGAAGCAAATAGGACCTACAAGAGCTGGCAAATTCGTGTATCAATCAAAGAGACAAAAATATCCAAAATTAGCAAGTTTTGTCAATCAAAAAGATTGAAAATTATTTGATTTTCAATCAAATATACAAACCATTATTCCATGGATTTTTGGTCAAAGATTTAACCTAAATTCAGTCCATTATATATACAGAACCTAACCTAATGCATGGCACGTGAGAATTGCTGCAGAAAGCCATAGCCAATATTGAAAAAATCAAAGAAAAGTGAAAATTGAATTCCACATTCCAACGTGATTCAAAGGCTTTTCTTATTTCTAATACATTGCTGGAACTCTCAGAGACCTTTTGCAATCAAAATCACACGCCAAAGCTCAAGAAATCACCATTCACAGACCCACGGTTTGCATACTTTTTTCATAATTGAAACTCATGATTCATGCATATTTGATATGATTTTTTGTTGGTTTTGCATTGCTAGCACTCACAGGAAACTAATGGTATTGGTTAATTGGATTATAGCGCACTAAATCAAAAGATACCATTGACAAATTCTAGGGTTCCGAAGCTTTGATTTTGGGGCTTTATTATTCAGGAAAAATTGGACACTTTAAGACCCATGGTTAGAATCGTTGAGACTAGACAAATCTAAGGGGACCATCGCGAAATATTTATGTTGAACACATGCCTAATCGCTATTATTGGTCGTTGCAGGTTGTGGGGGTTAAAAACCCCCGCTATCTAATGTATTTTTATGCAGGCGAAGGAAGAAGACGATGAGCTGTTGGCATATCATTGGCTCATTTGAAACATACGCGCGCGTGTTTTGTTTTTTGCAGCACATGAATTGATTTGTATTTATTATATTTACTTATTATTCCAATGATGACTAATGCAGCGTGGTGGAGTGGTTGGCCAAACGCCCAATAAGCTTTGGGACCTGGGTTCGAATCCCAGGTCCCCCAAATAATTGTTTCTATTTTTTCTTAAAGTGATCTCATGCAGGCTTGAAAAAGTAGTCTATCATGCATTTCAAGCAATCAGGCGCCAAGTGGCCACATGCTTAAATCTGTTGGCCAGGAGATGAAGAACACCATACTCCCTAGTCAACCAACGTGCAGACAATTACCAAAGTCAAAAAAAGCTTGAGAGATTAATGGGCCATAATTGCTAATTTGCCTCCTCTTTGGGCCAACACCCCCTGGGTTTTGTTTTCTTATTTTTTCTCTTTTATATTTTATCTTTAATTATTTTATTATTAATATTATTATTATTTAGTTAACTTAACTATTATTTTCATAATAAATTCAGACAATTAAAAAATGTAAATATTTTTATTATTATTATTATTATTATTATTATTAATTTCACTATTAATTATTTTTTGTAAATAAATTCTAAATATAATTAATTTAGTTAATTAGGTTAACTTTGACTTTTTTCACAATAAATAAAATCAATCTAGAATTAGGTTTTTTTTCTTGTGACAATTTTAATCCTTTTTATTTTATTTTCATTAAAACATAAAAAACACAAAAATACTTTTTCTTGTAAATATTTAATTAATTAGTAAATTAGGTTTAATATTTAATTAAATGCAAAAAAGGATCAAATTCAATTCTTTTCTCAAAAAGGATCAAAACCCTAAGACTTTTCCCGATTCAATTTTTCTCGCGCATATTTATTTTTGATTATTATTTTGATCATATTTATGTATCTGCTCAGAGGATGTAATAGATAATTAGGACTTTTATCGCTTTCTTTAATTTCCCGCATTTATTTTCAAGGGTTATGTTTTTAGCGATGTAAATACCCGACGCCTTGTAATAGTGTAGATTCAATTTTCCGTAATTTATTTTCCGCACAATTGCTAAACTGTTAATTATGCATGACAAGACTTGTATGAAAAATAAAATCAACCCGTAGCTCACAATGATGCATGTTCAAAGATAATTTAAACATTGAAACCTGACACACTCGCACATGCCACTCCTAGGGTACGCCTCACTTGGTTGCCTCGACGTGGTCATCAATTATAGGGTGTTTTAGAGGTCGCCCTCCTGTCTAAAGATCCAGTTGCCTCGAAACGGTTGCCTCGGATAAAAAGGATCTAGGACATTAGGGTTACCGCTAAGGCGTCCTACTATTGCTTTGGTGACCACACATGTCCCTATAATCGAATTGACCCGAATAACTCCAACGATGATGCTACCTACTTCTCAATAGTGGGATAGTACTGTCTAAAGGACTCTTACACAGCTTAATTCCTTAGAGTAAGTAGATTTCTCCTGGGTACTTGCTCTTTCAAAAAACAAAAACAACTTTTCGCACCTACACTTTCAAAAAGTTTTCAAACAAAACACTTCATACACTCTTGAGGACGGATACAAGAGTTACCTAGAAGTTTTCAAATGAAACTTTTTTTCAAAACCCACGAACACAAGAAAAGCAAAACATTTTTGAAAACATAGTGAGCAAGTACCTAAGAGCCCGTGGATAACCACAGATAGAAAGGGTGCTAACACCTTCCCTTTCTATAATCTACCTCCCGAACCGAGAATCATCTCGAAAAGGAATTTTGCTGTGCTTTTGTCCTTTCCTTGTTGGAGAAAATAAAAGACGGTGGCGACTCTTGCTTACCGCGACATTTCGCGAACCAGCATTTCAAAACAGTCAGTTCTATTTCCACCGATCACACCAAGGAGATTGAGTTTGGTCCTCCGGAGACTCCAGCATAATCAATGCTCCTTTGGCAAATCATTGAGAGCATCTTTGTTTCATTTGAATTTTCAAGTTGTAATTCCTTTTGTTATTCAAACAATTATCTATTAATGTCAAACTTTGTTTCATTAATGCATTGCATATGTTTGTCTTGATTTGATCCACTCATTTTCATTACATTTAAACTGTTCTTTTTACTGTCTTTATGACATTTAACTCTTGCTAAAAGTTACAAGCCTTTAGAGGGAGGATGACGAAAACAATGCCATAATCTCACACAGTATGCTTTTGGACAGACCTTACTGACGATGTACAGGCGTTTCTTTCAAATCCTAAACACTGGAGTTATAAGGAAGATAATACCTAGTCAACCCCTTCGAGCCAAAGAAGTAGAAGTTTTCTGTTTTAAACACAAATTGAAACCTTTAAACCTGGGGCAGGGTAGTCACTCAGTTAATTCAAAAGATGCGTATTGAAGTCGCAAACTCTCAGTTCGTAATACAACGAACGACATCAAAAGCATTCCTCTGGAATCAAAAGACAGTGGTGGTTCCTTATCTCATAGGCAGTCATTATCTCTCAAAAAAAAAGGAAAAGCCCACTAAGACAAAACCTATAAAGGAGGCTTAAGAAATTTGGGGCATCCCGCTGACTGTAATCTCGAAAACAGGAACAGTCAGGAAAAAGTTAGGGATAACAAATCAAAAGAACGAGGTCGCCACAAATCCTCAACAACATGAAAAATGTTGCAAAAATGACTGCCTTCCATCAAATTCAACTTGTGTGAACCATCACCAAAAACGTCGTTCCAAATTCGAATAGAGTTCGACGCACAATTAACTGAGTTTAGGATTGAAGAACATCACGAAGAGCGGGTGGGTACAAATATACTTTGAGCCTTTATCCTTTGTTTCTTAAACCGTGAACTAAGCCACATTACAACCCTTCAAAAGTCCTAACTGAAGTATGGGTTAGTTCGAAAGCATACTGTTACAAAGGTATCCTGACTCCTGTAAGGCTTAGCCCTAAATCTTGTGTTGAATTTGTCTTATAAAAAGTTTTCTACTAAAAAACGCATTTTTCAAAACTTCAAGACAAACATAAACTTTGCATTACTTGAATATCACTGTTTGCATATGGCTATTTGTTTGACAGCGGAGAAATTCACACAATGAATATCCGATAAACGAAAGCTCTCTTGGTGAACCTAAACTTCAAGAAGGATGACACTTCCATTGACAAATCTCCTATCAACAGGGGGACTTAACATGTCACTATCCAGCACACATAGGGCAGTCCAATCAAGATTTCAAGAAATCTCTGAAGAAGTGCAGAGTAACTAGGGGCAAGTCTCCATCTCCGTCACTTGGGGCATTGAACGTCAACCCCGACAAAGGGTTACATACAATCAATCTTTTTGGCAATGCCACAAACATTCGATACTAGGGGAAATGACAAGTCTCCCTAAAGTCCTTCTCATAGGATGATTCCACAACAAGAGTATAATCTCTGACCCTCTTTCCCCAACTGAATCAACCTCAAGAATCCTCGAGGACTTCCCCCAACGAAGATGTCACCTCTCCAGCGGACTGACGATAGGGTTTATTTCCCCAACAAAACCAGGATTCCCCAGCTTGAGTTTGCCTCTCCGACTACTACAAATCAAAGGACCACAACTCCTCTTCCCCAGTAGACTACTCAACAATCCCCAGCAAGTTATTGCGAAACCTGGACCCGACCAGATATCAGTTCAACTTCGACTCCCCAGTAGAGCAACGGACGCCTAAGGCTCCTAAACTCCTTTTTCAAGCAGAAATAAACATACTCCCCACAGGGTTTTCAACTCCCCCCAGTTGAAAAAATGCATGGACTAAGTCCAAGTTTATTATGAAAGTGTTTCAAGTTTAGAAATAAGAAGAGTTTAAAAAGGAGGGAGAATATTTTTGAAATTAAAGAAGATGGGAGGAGAAGAAGAGACTACCCTAAAGCATAAGTTAAAAGCTAAGGATAAGGACCATCTAACCAACAAGAAGCCAAAACTTGACATTATGAGCCAAGATAGAATTCCCATTCTTTGGATTGAAACCAAGCAAGCAAAGATACTAGAACTCTTCAAATGTATTAAGTCTTCACAAAAATTGGGCAGAGTAACGGCTGTATACGGGTGAATTCCAGATTACAAACAAAGGATGTAATCACAAAAAACCTGCACACAAAAACAAACAAGCAACCTAATGTCTTGAGGTAAACCTCAAAAACTCCAGACAAAATAATCAGATAAAGTCACAAAGTCTCCAAGATAGGCCAAGGTCCCTAATCCTAAGTCCAAGAAAAAGTCCCATGCTCCATAATGCCAAGGATAGTAACCAAATAGTCTAAGTACCATTAAGAGATTTTTTAGGGTTTATGTTGATTATTAAGTATCTTAGGAAAAGAAAAAGAAAAGCTCAAGTGAGCAAAGTAAAAATGACAAGAAAAATAAATGCTCAAATGAGCAAAGATAAAAATGGCATGAAATGAAAAATGCTAAAAAAAATTTAAAAAAAAATAGTACATAAAGCATAAAGGAATAAAAGCATAAAATAAACAAGTCAATAATTAGTGGTTAGTTGGATGACCATCTTGAAACTTGCATTTGCAACTCATTAAAGGATTGGTAGAACCAAAGCCTCCACACAACAAGTTGCATTTGCTTTTTGTCAAGTATATCATCCATTTGGAATTCTCATAAGTACCATTTAATGATCAACGGTGTTTAAGTGATCCGCGTTGACCAAACGTGTTGTAGATCCATTAGAGGATTGGTAGAACCAAAGCCTTCACACAATGAATCTCAAGGTTATTGGATCAAAGAGATCAAATTAACATACTTGGGCTTGCAATCATAAGTTTGGGCCACGAATGATCATTTATTCGAATCAGGACAAAATTTAGCGCTATGTTAAGCAATCGTAAGTGGACTTATATAGAAGTCACACCTATTTTGAGGTCGGTCAATAGCAATCTATGCACCATTTGTTTTGAGACATGATATAGAGATCATACTCCAACAATATTTAGTGCAATGAGAAGGGGATGAGATGAAGAGGATTAGGGCAAAAGAGAAACCACATTTGAATTAATATTTAATCAAACTATTATTAAAATCATTCATTCATTTTTTGTGGAGTTAAACTCAACACCATGGATCCAATGATGTTAATAAAGCCATGATCAAAAAATTACCCCAAGACAGCCAGAAAATAATCACAAAATAATATCATATTTAATATATACATTAAAAGGTTTAAAAATGTTTTTAAAAAAGGAAAATAATGAGGAAAATATCAATTATATTCAAATTAATCAAGAAATGAAAAATAATACCATAGAAAAATCAGAAAAGAAGCCAAGTAATTTTACAAAAAATTTGGTAATTTTTAAAAGTCAGAAACTATT
Organism: Vicia faba; assembly: GCA_948472305.1. Lineage (NCBI taxonomy): Eukaryota > Viridiplantae > Streptophyta > Magnoliopsida > Fabales > Fabaceae > Vicia > Vicia faba. The sequence goes on from OX451737.1 coordinate 1,007,128,230, forward strand.
TTTAAAAATTAAAATAAATGGGTAAAGTAAACAAAAATAGTAAAAAATAGTAAAGTCAGAAACAAAAATAAAATAAGGTCACCAATATTTGTCACAATATCATTGGATCATTCCATAATTTTTTCAGAATTTAAAAATGTATAAAAGTATTTTTAAACATTTTAAACAAATCAAATAAGTGTAAAATTCATAAAAAAATATAAAAACACAAAATTAAATTGTGAAAAAATAAAAATCAGAAAGAGAATAATCAAAAATATTTTTCATAATTTTTTCAGATTTTTTGGACTAAAAATGAATTTTCTATGATTTTTTGAAATTTAAAACAATTAAAATATAAAAATCAGAAAAAGAAAATAAAAGTAAAAGATGTGGACCATTGGATGAGAGTCAAAACACGTTAGTAATCAAATCCAAGGGATCTGGCACGCTGTGCATATCATGGTCATTAATGAATAATGTACATAATCAGTAATAAATCAGATTTTTGAAAAACACAAGTGGCACGCCATCATTGGTTGGAAGATGACACGTAGGTCATCTTCAACCTCCAGCCAACGTGATTTGCAGGTCTCTCAAACTGTAAAATCAGAAGCTCAGACCTATGCCAATCGCTTCGTCTCTTCAAGATGAAAACAACCACACCCTCGCGCCAAATTTATATAAACTGTAGCTCAAGCAATTTGGAAAGAAAGTTTTGAAAAGGGATTTGAAAATTCATGGACAAAACGTGTTTCCAGTGAACTGTTAGTGTTGCGACTAGAACCCGGGCAATGAGAGCAACATAATGATATCAGAGTTTTGAAGAATTGATGAAGGAATCTACCTATTGAAGTTGAGTTGCAGAGCTCTGAAACTGGACTTCTATGGAGAAATATAGGGCACGATTCTTGAATGTAATTATATGGTTAGCTTCAGGGAAGATCAAGGAAGGTGAATTGAGGGAAAATGGATCGAAAAAGGCTTGAGAATAGATTTCGAAGTTGCTGAATTCTGGGTTGTGAAGCAAGTTTGGCAGGGTGATTCTGGCTATCTAAGCTTGGGAAATTGAATGGGTAATGACCCTCTATTTATAAGGAAGCAAATGGGATCAAAAGGAATAGCAAATGATGCGTTTTGGAGGGAATTCATGTGGGTTTGCATCATGAAGAAAGTGTGACTCAAACTTGATCAAAACTCAGCCAAATCGTGCGTTTCATGATGCTAATCACTTCTGGAAATTTGCTAAACATGATTAGAAACAAAAATGCGTGGAAATCTTGTGATTAGAAGCTAAAACAAAGATTTCAAAATCCTGACTTTGTGAAAAATTCAGTTTCAAACTACTAAATTCAAATCCATGGCATTTCCAATTCAAGGGGTCTTAGGGCATAATTCTTGATGCTTTAGAAAGTTGAGGTTACAAGCTTTGCAATGGAAAAAGAATGGAATCAAATGGATGCTTGAGCTGAAAATTACATGGAGTCAAAGTTGAAGAAAAAGAGTTGACTTTCCATACTTAAAAATATTTCAAATTCTTCTTTAAAAATGACCTATAATCTTTTGTATCCAAACACGGCCTTCCACTTAGAATTTTCTCTTGACCCAAAAATATGGGATGAAGTAGATCTCTTGAATGACATTTTGCAATTTGAACCAGTCAAAATATCCAAAAATTTAGCAAGTTATGACTTATTGAAGTTGGCCAAAAATTATGAAATGACCTATAATCTTTTGCATTCTTAAGGAAACTTCCATCCATTTTCTCACTTTGCATATAAAAGAAGGCATGAAGTACACATCCTTAAGATCATCATGAAAAAAGAATAGGCTCAAGGTGATAAAAATTGACCAAGTTATGACCATTTGAAGTCACATATGGAAAATTGGGGATTCATCTGGGTGACTTGTAATCTTTCTTCTTCACCAAGTTCCTTCCACATGAAAACTCCTTGGAACTTTTAAAGTGATTTGTTGGTAACTATTTTAAGATAAGGATGTTTTTGGAATCACTCAAAAATACCAAAATATGAGCAAGATATACTCCTTTGAAATCTAAAACCCTAGCCTCTAGATTAAGAGAATGCTTTGAGGAACTTTGCCAAGTTTGAACAAACGTTTTGTGCCAATATTCTTCCTTTGTGAATAAAAGTTGTTGAGGATGATGATGAGGACTCATATCCACCAAAACCACTTCCATGTCTTTAAATTAGAAAGAAATATGCCCTTGTGACCAATAGGAACAAGACCTTGTTCAATCATGACAACTTCTTCCCTTAACCCTTTGTATTTTTGAACCAATTTTGATAACTTTGAAATATGTTGAACCAAAATGAGACTTGTCATGCCATTTCTTCCAAAATCACTCCAATAGTGAGGTTTTGAATTTCTCAAGATTGACTAGGGCATAGAAATAAACTCATGAACCCATGAAGCAAACTTGCTAAACCTCATTTCCTTTACCTACATTATTAACAAGTAAGGCAAACCAACATTGCATTTTATTAATTAGAGAGAAAATCAAAGCAAAAAATATCCATGATCACAAAAGAAAACAAGTCAAGGTGCTTGGTAACTCCTAAAAAGATCTAGGCTAAAGATAGGGAGAATAACCAAAAGCCATAATGTGACCTTGTTGTGATTGAAGCAATATGGTATGATGAAGGGATCTTAGGGGGAAAATTGGGGCACAACAAAATGACGTCACAACTCTGTTGTGAACGAGTTACTAGCTAGAGATAAACATTTGCAAATTCCATTTTTTATGAAAGATAATGCAAGCATATGATGCCAACACAGATATTCAAACATACCTCTTAGGAGTCAGTTAAACGCTATCTCGTTGTAGCACGCTTTTGAATTGACCCATGCTTCAATTAGGACTTTTATGGGTTGTAACGTGGCATGGTTCACGGTTTTAGAAAAAAGGATTTAAGGCTCAAAATTATTTGGTTCCCACCCATTCTCCATGATGTTCTCCATTCCTACATTCAATTGACCCGACACAAGTATTCATCTCTCTCGAAGAGTTTGCGATGGTTGAGGAACCACTGAGGCCTCTTGGATACAACAGTCACTAACTTCTGATTTTGGTGTCTGATCAGACGACTTTGTTCTTTGATGAGGATTTTCATTGGTAATCCTTTTCTTGCCTTTTAGGCTTTTCAATTTTCTTCTTGCTTTTTCCTGGACATATTCTTTTGAATTTCAATTTGGAAGTCCAGCGGGATGCCCCAACTTTTGCCTAAGCGACTTGTTTTCAAGTTTCGACTTAGCATGGATTTTTGTTTCTTTCTTATTCGTATTTTCTTTTCTGAACAAGTAGTTGATCTTTGCGTTGTCTTTGATTTGTTGGAAGTGATTGTGATTGTCTGAGTCTTTAGTATATGATGGATAGCCATTGTTGTCTTGTCATCTGTCGACCTCCTGATGTGCGAGAGATACCCATTGGGATATTGTCAATTGATGCACGTTGCTGATAGATAAAGGTTAACCATTGTGGTTTTGACTTTCCTCAACCTTTTGATGGATAACCATTGTTGTATCCTTGGATGCACACTCTTGATGAGTTCTAAACGCTTGATCAGATTAACTGAAATCTACCCTGCCCCAGGTTAAAATGAGGGTTTTTTTCTGAACAAAAAAGAAACTCCTACTTCGAAGGCTCAGAGGGGTTAACGAAGGTCTATCTCCCTTATATCTCCGGTGTTTAGGAATTGAAACAAGGCATGTACATCGTCAGAAGGGTCTTACTTAAAAGCATACCAACCAGAGATTTTGAGTTTTTAGATTATCGTCATCCTCCCTCCAATCTTTACCTAAGCATAAGACTAGGAAATTTGGCATCAACATGCAAGTAAAACATTTAAAGAGTGATAACAAATAGATGAATAAAAATGAAAGGAACACTTCAAGACAAGAATACCTATTGCATTAAGATTTTTATTAAAAAATAGACAAGTTTCTATATACAAGCAATGTTTAAACAAACAAGCAAGCATGCAAATGAAAATGCAGTAAAGAAACCAATGGTTGCCATTATTGAGGAGACTTGACTCCGTATGGAATTCTTGATTCTGACGACTTTCTGTAGTCTTGATACTTGAGTGGGAGGGAGGATTCCCCTTTGGATATGATGTGAACATGACAGTTTTTGAATTGATCTTGTCTTGGACTATGTCTCTGGATGACATACCTTCAATCGAATGGCCATGTGCCCCAAAATATGCGTAGAAGGTTCTTTCAGGAGAACGAATGAATGGTTTATTGAGCAAGCTGGTATAAATCGCATCACCAAGCATATCGTGTCTCAAAGAAATAATATATTTCATCTTCTCTCAGAATAACAAAGACATCCAATTGGAGAGAAAGAGCCCAATAGTTGGCCAAACAGGAATTAGACTTCTAGAAGAGACGCCAGACAGGTGCTGGGCTTTATACTTTAACCCCTTTACGGTATTTGATATCAAAACTGGGTGCCTCATAATAGGGGATACATCTAGCATGTGTATTGCAATCAGAAGAGATGTTTGTGGAAAGAGGACCACAAAGATCAGAGCTTTGTCGAACTTCCACCAGGAGAGGAAATAACTGGATGTAGTGTGCTAGGGTCACATCACCATGCTCATCAGGCTTCTTCTGTCTTTGCTTAAAAGCTTTTTTTTCATGAATTCACTAGGGGAACAGAGACTGACAGCTGTCGAACATATTAGGGAACGCAAAGCTGTGGAGAGTGCCCCTGTTTGAATTGTCGGATGCTCCAGCGTAGTAAACACATCTGACGTTGGTATCAACAAGAATGAAGCATTGATATAAGATCCCACAGTAAATGTGAACCATCTGCTGATAAGATGCTCCAAGAACTCAATATTGTGTAGCACTCCATGGTTGAAAGCAATTCCCATAAGATGAGAAGAAGAGGAACCTGCTGCAACAATGACTGCAAGATCATTATCAGAGCTTTCATGACCTGGCTCATCTGAGTCTTCAATCAATTATCTTCCTGTTCGAAGAAGTTTCTGACCACGGGCCAAATCTTGCATGTACTAGTCGGAGTTATTCCATAACTGATCCCTAAACATGTGTGGTAAGAAACAAGTTTGAACCTCTGAAGAGAGCATTGGGTCTGAATAAGAATCCCCAATCTTCAGGTACCTGTTATGAATGCATGAATATGCATGGGGTGCATGAATGAATGCCATGTCATGTTCTGTCATTTCCAAGGAATTTACGTGCTTTAATTTTGATTTTACGCAAGTAAAAGATGGAAGAGTTTAGCACAAGGCTTGCAAATATGATTCCTTGGAAATAATAGAACGTGTATGTTAAGCATGTGGTTAAACATGTTATGTATGCAAAGGCATGAGATAAAATTGGATCAAGGTTCCATCATATTTCTGAACATGATTGTTGCACTGTTTTTGAACCATATGAGTATCATCAAGTCAAAGGTCCGACATAGCCTCCGCACATATAAGAACCGAGTACCATGTAGATCTCCCATTGTACGGGATCAAGGCTTCTGGAACAACATATACTGTTGAGCCTTTTCTGAACATGCTGGGAATACCATGATCGAAGGCTCTAACAAATCTCCAAGTAAACAAGTCAGGAACTCAGAAAATAAATTCGAGAACCATACGGTCACCAACAGAATACAGCATCTGCATAAAGTCATCAACAAAAATCCAAAGCATAGCCATTAGAACCAATAGTCACTGTCTGAGCATGGTCACCATCTGAATATGAGTAATCATCTGAACATAGTCACTAACTATACCTGTGATAATAATTCCCTCCCCACTCACGGGTGAAAACTAGGTCAGGGTAAGGCAATGGTAACTCAGAATCGAGGGTACTCCTGAAAAACTATCGCCGTATCACCTACGTGAAAATGATAGCCCCTCATTTGTATCTCATCTAAGCGTGGACGACATGGCGACGATAGTGAGACCTAAGTCAACTAGCCGTTCATGTTCCACTCTATTCCTAAGGTTCCTATGGTATACAACTCTGGCCTGGGTATTGGGCATTTTACCTCATAGTAACACCCACCCAATAAGAAGCAGATCCAGTACAACAGTAGCATATGGAAGACAGTAGCATATGGAAGACAGTCATATGCTCAAATATATACAAAATGAGTGAATAAATTGAAAGCATAAAAATAAACACCCAAAGAGAAGAAATCAAGAACTAGGAACGACCCCGGGATGGACCAGCATTTGGTCGACCTTTCCCCAGTAAAGATTGAAAAGTTTTTCAAGCTTGCAATCCAAAGGAGCCCGAAGATGAAGGTGATGTTGAGGATGAAGGTTGAAAGAAGGTGCAGAGTGAAGGTTGAAGATCATAGAGAGTGAAGGTTGAAGATCAAAGATTGAAGATATAGTTGAAAGGTGAGTCTTGTAATTTCTGTTGTGAATTAATCTTCTCCCTTCTAGTTCTGTTTCCCCTTTCTCTTATGCCCATCTCCCTCAATTCTGTTAGAAAACTGTTATCACGTGGAAATTCTGTTATGATCCTGTTATAGGAAGTTTGAGCAATTAGTTTAGGAAAAGTTAGTTACGAACGAATTTGATCCCAAATGTTGATTCTGGAATCGGTTAGAGAAATTGGATGGTTAGATTTACTGGTTTTGGATTCTGTTAGTAGCTGCCTTTTTTCCGTTGCTGGAAGTTTGTTGAGTGAGCTAGAAAAGCGGTTAGGCAGTTAGTTCTGTTATAGTTTGCAGTGAATGTTAGTTACAGTTGGTAAAAAAGTTTGTTAAGCATTTTTTGAAGTTAGAAACAGTTAGGAAGCAATTTTTGTTTTCTGTTATGACAGTAATTAACTGGTTTTTTTGATGAACTGTTTTTGGGTATTTTTGCAGGGACTTGTTGCAGCAGGGTTATAAAGAGATTTTCTTACAGTTTCTTGTTACATCATATAAGCAGGGCTGAAGGGAATATGCAAGGATGATGGTTTAGATTGAAGCAAGGATTAGCGTGTACTCTTGGCAAGCAAATGGATCAAGTTGTATAAGTTGAAAACTATTTATTGAATGAACTTTGAATTAGCATTTGGACTGTTTTGGAACAAGGCATTAATTTTTCTTAGGATGCAATAGAAAGTTTGAACTTTTTGTAATGTTTCTTTGAAATTCCGGATTTTAGATGTAATGACAATGTTGAATGGTTTTTTTATGCGAAGAAATTGGAACTTGAATAAAATTTGAATTTTTGAAATTTTGATTTGAACCTTGCTTTCTTGAATTATGCCTTGCAACTTAAAAACTAGTCTTAGGATGCAATAGAAAGTTTGAACTTTATATGCCTTGAATTCAATATTAATTTGGAAATTCCAAATCTTCAATCTTCTATCCGAAATCAAGTCTTCTTCAAATAGAACTAAGAGCTCCCAATGCTTCTCTTCATTTTCAACTTGACTGAAACACATGATATCGAACCTTTTTTATGGATAATTCATGAGATAAACTCAAAGATGACTAAAGAAAGATTTTTATTTGAAATTCAAAATCTTGATCATGGATGAACATGGGGTGCTTTCTTCTTCAAAGTGACTTGAATTCTAAGGAATCCACGTGGATGGACTTTCCAAACTTAATACGCTTTGCCTCTTAAAATATTGGTCCAATTTAACAAATTCGAACCTCTTGAACTCATGACCCCAAATAATCACTTGAACAAATACTTTCACCATAATGAATCCACACTAATTAAATTCACTCAATATCCATCAAACTTGTATAACAAGAAATGAGAGAACCAATAATGCCTTAATCTCAGTGAATTCGTAACATCATCCTAGTATAACGTCTTTACTTGATGATCGACAAAAATTTAATGCTTTGAATCCCTAAGAACGAATGATAAGGCTTGAAGCATAGAATAACTCATGGATATCTAACGACCCTCAACTGAACAAAACTCAAGCGTAAGTATAGGTAATACCTAATTCTCTGGCTTTGGATACTCAATGAGGAGAAAGATAGTTTAAGCCAAAATCTCGGTTCAAAATAACCTCAACTACAACCTTGATGAGACACCAAATACCATAAGTAAAAACCCTAATGCACTTTGCTCTGGATGAATTCCTGATGGGTTGTAGCTTGATGAAGAAAAGATCCACAACAACCATGAACACAAAAACCTAATTCCACAATTTCACTGTCTTGAAGAATAACCAGAAGAATCAAGCTTTGTTGAACATATACACCTCAATCAATTGCCAAAACCCTAATCCCGTCCATAAACATTGATCTTATGCAAAATTTGTTGATGAATGATGCATGAGGAGTTAATTGGCCTAATGAAGGTTATGTGCATGTGATAAGTGCGAAACACATAAGCCAGATAAACGTAAAAGGGGTAGGAAAAATTTGGGGTATTACACCCGGGATCAGTCAAATCGATACTAATATTTCTATCCTAGTTGTAGTTATCACAAGTTTTCCATGGTTCAGTCAAATCGATACTAAGATTTCTATTCCAGTTCAAGCTATGAAGCCCGGAAGTCGACCAGATAATATCTTGATTTCTCCAAAATACTATGAAGCCTGGAATTGACCAAATAGTGGTATATCTCAAATTCAAGCTATGAAGCCCGGAAATCGACCGGATAATAGCTTAATTTCCCCATTATACTGTGAAGCCTGGAAATCGACCAGATAACAGTACAAGATACTATGAAGCCTGGAATCGACCAGATAATGGTATAAGACACTGTGAAGCCTGGAGCACGACCAGATAACGGTATAAGACGTTGTGAAGACTGGAGCACAACCAGATAGTGGCAAGAGACACTGTGAAACCTGGAGCATGACCAGATAACAATATGAGGTACTGTGAAGCTTGGAATTCGACCGAATAACAGTTTACTCAGCCAATTACTATGAAGCCCGAAAATTGACCAGATATTAGTATGCCTTAAATTCAGGTTGAAACCCGGATGCGACCGGATAACCACTTAAATCCTTCTAAAGCCTGGAACACGACCAGATAAGAATTGAGAAATTGCAAAGCCTGGAGCACGACCAGATAGCAAGTTTAATCTCATCTCCCCAGTAAGTCACTGTGAAACATGGAGCACGACCAGATAGCAGTCAATCTTATCATCCACAGCAAATCATTGTAAAGCCTGGAGTACGACCAGATAGCAGTTCACTTTCACATCCTCGACTAAGAGATGATTCCCCGGTAGATTAACGGACAACTGAAACTCCTAAAATTCTATTTCTACCAAGACAAAGACCAACATTCCTCAGCAGGTTCCTCCTCAACGACAGGAACAGGAATTCTCATCAAAGGAATATCTCGAGAAATCAACATCCTCTAGATGGCATCTTTAAGCCCATCTTCGACGATTCTCTATCATATCTTCCGGATGGCATCTTTAAGCCCACCTCCGGTGACCTTTCGTCGTCTCCTCCAAATGGCATCTGTAAGCCCATTCCCGATACTACCTACACAGTCCAACACTATCTCAGACGAGTGCAAATTTTTGGGCACTTTAGTGTTCAATCATCTTCCACCTTCATATTACAAAAGGCAGACAACCCGTCTACATCCTCAGGTTTAAGAAGATTGAACATGGGTAGCTGTTGTACCCCAAAATTTTCCCTCTCATTTTATTCAACACATGCCCATTGAGGTCCTCAATTTGCTCAAGGATGACTAAGATATGACCAGACAAACTCTCTCCTAAGGCAATGTACCTCAAACTAGGGTTTCCATTTTCAGCATGATGGTTGAAGTCCAAAGGTCCCAAATGCTTTCCATGGTCCTAATATGTTCTCAAGATCATGCATGTCAATTTTCATGTCTTGCACAAGAAGTTTGCTCAATCAACTACTCAGATGCCTGAAAGTCAACTACACTAGGTCAAAAGTTAATTGTGGCCCACATACAGTCAAACTTCAGAATTTTTGGTCAACATCAAAATTTTGAAGGGATATACATAATTTAGTCAAAGGTTGATCATGATTCCCCAAGGAATGCCCCAAATTCATCAAAACCCAAAAGTTGCTAAATTAGGGTTTCTCAGGAAAAGTCAACCAAACTTTGACCAAGCATAACTTCTTCATACTTTATCAGAAATTTTCATTCCAAGGCTCATTTTAAAGAGGATACAATTCCAACAACTCATATTCATCCCACAAGTGCAAAATATGCACTCATCAAAAGATATGAATTTCTACATTATAGGTCCTTTTGAAAAGTCAACAAAAATACCATTTGGGTCAAAGCTTCTTACATGAACATGGAAGACCCATTGAGATGAGACCAAAATTTTTGTTTAGGGGACATCCTAATATTTCTAAAAAGTCAAAGAACACCTCTCTAGGGTTAAAATTGGAGGATATATGCCTTGTCAAAGTTGACCATTCTTGCAAAATTGCCAAAAGTCAAATGTGCTCAAAAATGCATTTTTTGTCAAATGGGCCTAGTATTTCATGATTGCATCGTGCTTGTGACATGGTCCATGATCCAAATCAGCATCTACGCTTTATTTTCTTCATTATTTATTTTATTTTGATTTTTTATTATTTAAAATTCAAATTAAATCAAATAAATAGCAAAAAATGCAAAAGATTGATTTTTTATCTGATTTCTTGTAGGAATCAAATCCAATTAGGCTGACAAATCAGATCAAATCGTGCAAAGAAAATTGAAGCAAAAATTGGCATGATTAGGCCTATTTTGGAAACATATCATACAAGAACAAAATTAAATCCAATCTTCATAATGTTCAAAGATACAATGCGTTTTTATTGACCTAATCAGTTCTAATACATATATAGGACACAACCAGTGCATAAAAACAAGGATTGAAGTCGTGCAAGCAGAAAAACCAAACTGAAAATTTTGGCAAAAAGTGTGGATCCGATTTCTAATATAGAGGACGATTCAAAGCCACAAATCCCTTCCTGGATATCTCTTGAAGCTAACAGGACCATTTGTACGATAAATTGCGTAATGTAAATATTTCTAAGCTATTACAACAATTTATGGGAGGGGGGAATACAAATTTGAATGGGGATTTGCAAGAATATAAAGCTAAATAAATTATTACAACCAAATCGAATTTGTACGAATTTAGAATAAATACAATAAAATATTTAGAATACAATGCAATGTACATGTAATAAAATATTTTTGGGTCTTGTTTTTATGTAAAAGAAAATTTAATCTAAACCTAAAAATATAAAAAAAGAATTAATTTTCTAAAAGGGGTTTAACCCTAATTATTATTTAAGAGAAAATAAAGTTTTTATATGTATTATTTTGTGTATTTTCTTGTACAAAAATAATAAATGATTATATATATAAATGTAAAAATTAAATATATGCAAAAATAAGTATTTATAAGTATGAAATAAAAAATAAATTGAATAAAATATATTTAAATATATTTACAAGTTTATTAAGAAAATAAATCATATCTTATTAAAATAAAATATATTTTATGTGAGAAATAATAAAAAAAAAGTATAATTCATTAATTTATATTTTTGGGATTTTTTTATATTAGAGAAAATATTTAAAATATTAAATGTGAAAATAAAACAAAATAAAAATAAAATATAGAAAGTTAGCTAAGGGGGTGATGTAGCAGATTTGGTGGTAGTGCTAGCAAAAAATCTGGCCCAAAAGACCAAGCCCAATCCTGCAAAAAAGTCACAAAAACTGAAAAGGAAAAAATATGAAAAATACAAAAGTAGCGCGCAGGTTCGAACCTAGGACATGGGTCTCACCAGCGTGCTGCTTTGCCACCGGGGTGGCTATACTTCCATTATCTTTACTGAAATGAAAATAACATATTACAAAACGCGCCCTATGCCCTGTTTCATCTTCTTCCTCAAGCTTTGGCCAGACACCCTGTAACTTCTTCATACTTCCATAAAAATGAAAATGCATAACATGAAAACTATAGTACTTGAGCTCACGATTCCAACCATGTAAGCTATGTAATCTAACTATCAAAGATCAGAGAGAATTTGAAAAGCCCTAAATCTTAACCTAATATCTTCAAAATTTTCAACTTCCAAATTCTCTTACCTCAAGTAAAATCAATGCAATATAATGGTATGTACAGCTTCATTATGATGAGGACTACATTTTTTATTCACAGATTGTGGCCTAAGGTTGCCTGTACAAGGAGATAGAGTTTGAAATTTTACCTCCTTCAGTTGGAATCGTGAAATGAACTGGGGTGAGTTTGGGGAAGGCCTGATGCTTGCTTGAGCTTCCTTGAGCTTCCCTGAATCTATTCCAACCCTTGCCTTGCTCTGAAAGTAGATGGAACTCCTTGGCCAAGTCCAACTGCAAACTCTGAAGTCAACAATGGAGGATGATGGAGAAGTGATTATAGAATAGGAATGATGGTTTGGATGGGCTTGATATCAAGTATGTAAGGTGTTTGAATGATCTAAACACAAAACGCACGAGCCAAATGGAAGATGGATGTGCTTATGCCAAGTCTGCAGTTTTTGGACAGTTTTTTGGTGTTTTACTGGTTGAGAGTGTTTCAGGTCCTTGCCAATCGTGTATTGTGTTGTATATTGTTTGTATATTAGTATAGAAATGATCTTAGGTCAGCTTCCCAACAGATCTGCAAATGCTAGCCTTTTTGCCAACTTTCTTGTACTTGAAGCAAAGTGATAAGATCCAAGCTTCACATGCTTGTACCAGCTTGCTTAAGATTGGTATGAGTTTGTACAACTTACTTGAGACCTGTGAGACTTGTATGCACCAAGGGGACATGTCCAAAGCTCAAAAATGTAAAGTTTGCAAAAGTTGCTCTTTTTAAAAATGGCAATGGAACCTTTTTGCCATAAATGGAATTACAAGTTGGATAAAGGTTCAAAAGCATGGATCAAAGCTTTGTAAACTGAGTAAGCATTTAATTAAGGAGTGTGGAACAAGTTTAGGACCTGTACAACATGAATTAGCCAGCATAGGATTGATTTGCAACTTTGTTCTTCATGAAATGGCTTGGACAAAAAGTGAGAAATTGCCAACTTCATCTCTTCGATTCTCCCTACTCAAAAATGATCTTGAGGAGTTCTTGGACATTTTGGAAAGCTTGAAATGTGATCTATAATTAATATTTGAAATGAATTTTGAGATACCTCTTGGAACTAGGTGAAAAATTTCCATGAAGTTGGGTCCAAAACCTGCCTAAATTAGGGCAAAATTTCACTAAGTTAACAAGTTCATGACCATGTATTCACAAATTTATATCTTGAGATCAAAGCATCTTTAGGGAAACGTTTGTGAAGCAAAGTTGTATATTTCATGGAGGTATACAATTTTCATGTTGGGAACTTTCCTTGAATCAATATGCATCATGGTGAAAAAGTGGCCTAAAGTTGAGAAAAAATAAGAAAATTTTCATACTTAGAAAATTTCTATGTTATGAAAATTTTCAAATACAAACCCTAATTTTCAAAATTGGTTTTCTTGGTGAACAAGTTTCACATTTTGGCATGTTTTGATGAATTATGACCCTTGGTGCTTAATTTTGACCAAAAAGTCAAAGTTTGACTTTTCAGTATACAGTTGACTTTTGATCAGTTGACTGCAAATTTCATCTGTCAATCCAATGAATTTGAGATGTTTTGAGCCATGTAATTAAGTCAAGATGATGAGATTGAATCCTTGAAATAATTCTTGAACTCAATTGGTCATTTTCTAGGTTAAAAATCAGAAATTGCCCTTCCTCAGTCAAAACCCTAATTTTGACCATTTTGCCCCTTTTGATGATTTGATCAAATTTCTTGAGGAGTTGTAATCCACACTTGATCAAATGGTACATATGAGTCTAAAATGTTGATGTGGATAAAAAATTATGAAGTTTGACTATAAATTGGCCATGGTTGACTTTTTCCCCAATACAGATGATTTTTAGGTCAACTGTCCAATTGACTGAGCAAAAGTGTGATCCAAGGCTTGAAACTTGACATGAGCAATCTTAGGGATCCATAATGATGTTTGAAAGTCACATGAAGCATTTATAGTCCAAAAATCCTTGTGCAATATCAAACCCTAATTTGGGATTATCAGTGCAAGATGAGATGTCTTGAGCTGACCAAACCCTAATTTTGTCTTGAGTTAAAGAAAGCTTGTGAGAAAAAATCTTGATATATGAGAGGACAAATTTTAGGGTACAACAGTATGCATATACAAGCAAAACAAACAAGTTCTTAGTTTAGGCTTGCATGGGGTTTTATAGGTAAGAACCCTCTTGAAGTTTAGTTGGCTTAAACCTGTCCTAATAATAGTAACCGAATTCTAAGGAGCTCAATATCTCCGGATTGTTTCCTTGGTCATTGTTTCAGCTCAAGCCTCTTTAATGGCGACCGAAATATCCAAATAAATCAAACCTCAATGAGTGTAGTATCGAGTATCTACCAACTTTGGACTGCACCAAAGCTGGTCATCTCACTACATCCTAAAGGCCGAGTTGGTCAAGTAAAGGGTTCTAGAAGTTCATTAGTGCCTCATGACATCACTCAGCGGCCCCGTATTCTCTTAGATTAACTCAAAGGCTACCGGTACCCACAAATATGTCACACTAACATAGCTATTGCTTAGACTATGCCGGTATACCCCGCACAGTTTCCACAACGTATTGCTATTTACCTATAATGTATCCCAAATCCGGGTAGAGGAATTCAAACCCAAATAAAGAACTATAATGTAAAGCATACAAGTCAAACAATGTAAGCAAATAAATGTGATCTAGCGCTAAGGTAACCCCACTTTTATAAAATCCCCAGCAGATTCGCCAGTTCTGTGATACGATGAGAGAACTGACTTGAGGGTTTTGCGTTTTATCGCAAATGTTGCGATTAGCAAGAGTCGCCACCGACTTTTCTTTTATCCAAAAGTAAAGGTGAAAAAGCACAGGAAAGACCTTTGAGATTGTTTCTTGAGTTTGGGGGGTAGATTATGAAAAGGGAAGGTATTAGCACCCTTTTCATCTATGGTTTTCCACGGGCTCTTAGTTACTTGCTAGATCACTTTCTTTTGTTTTTTAAAAATGTGTTTGGTGTGGTTTTGAAAGTATTTTGTAAAAGAGGCCATTTGTTTAGGCAATCTTTGTAATGATTCTCGTTCGTAAGAATGTATACAAAGATGTTTGTCTTTTTGAAAATGTTTTCAATGTTTGTAAAATGTTTGGAAATGTGTGTGTTTGTTTTGAAAATAGCAAGGATAGTTATTTGAAAATAGAGCAAGTGACTAGAAGTAATCTACCTACTCAAATATCTTTCTTGTTCATTTTATATTCCTTTGACATTGTTGTCTTACCATTGATTTGGTAAGCAACCCTATCTTTGGATGTAAACGGGGTGGGCGTGGGTCATCGTATAACCATGATTAGCAATGTTGCAAAGTATCTTAGCATTTTTGAGGGACCAAGATCATTTTGTAAGGCAACTTAGAGTAGCGTCATCGAGGGACTATGATCTTATATTTGTTGTTTTGCCAAGATACTTCGCATGCGTGATATGGCTATTTTTGTATAAGGCAGCCAAGTGGAGAAACCCTAAGGATGTTTGTGTGCAAGTGTGTTAGTTTCATGCTTTGATATTGTCTTGGATTTAGGTTTTTCTATTTGATTTGTTTTTATCTTGCCATACAAACCCTAATTACTAGCATGGTATATAAAAGCGGTAAATTGCGTAATTTAAAGATTACTACGCTATTACAACATTTTTATGGGAGGGGGAATACAAATTATGAATGGGGATTTGCAATAATGTAAATCTAATTAAGCTATTACAACCAAATCGAATTTGAACGAGTATTGGAATAAATAAATGCAACACTTAAATATGAAATATTATGTATATGCAAGAAAAGGATTTTTGTTTTTGTTTTTATGTGAAAAGGAATTTTGAAGTAAACCTAATAATATTAAAAAAGGAAATCATTTTTTTGATAAAAAATGGTTAACCCTAATTTCTAATTAAAGAAAAAATAAAATTCTTTAAGTATTATTTTTTTTTGTGTATTTTTATATTAAAAATAATAAATAACATTTTATGAAAATATTTAGTTTTTTATATGTCAAAACAAATATTTACAAGTATGAAATGAAAAGGAAATAAAAATTAACCTAAGTCTATTTTATTCATATTTACAAGTTTATTTAAGAAAAATAATTTATATATATATATATATATATATATATATATATATATATATATATATATATATATATATATATATATATATATATATATATATATATATATATATATATATATATATATATATATATATATATATATATATATATATATATATATATATATATATATATATATATATATATATATATATATATATATATATATATATATATATATATATATATATATATAGTTTAATAAAAATATTTTTTCATGTGAAAATAAAATAAAATAAACAAAATGCAATATTTATCAAGTTTTATATTTGTCATGATTTTATGTATTAAAGAAAATATTTAGTAAAACAAAAAAAACAAAAACAAACTAATAAATAATAAAGATTGGGCCAGGGGGTATCCTGAGAAATTAGGTGGTGCTATGTTAGAAAAAAACGCTAGGCCCAATGTTGAAGCCCATCCTGCAAAACAGCAAAAAATGAAACTGGAAAAATATGAAAAAAAAAAACAAAAGGTAGCGCCAAGGTTCGAACCCACGACCTATGCATTTCCAGCGCGCTACCTTGCCACTGGGGTGGCTGTACATCCGTTGGTTTATATGAAACAATAAAAACATAACATAAGAAAATTCCTTGCCATGTACTTCATCTTCTTCCTCAAGCTGGTCGGACCTCCTGTAACTCTTTCATCTCTCAACAAAAATGGAAATTGATAACATGAATGTTATAGCATTTTGTCCCACGATTCTAACCATGTGCATAACTAAAACTATAAGTCCAAGATTAAAGAGAATTTTCATGGCCCTAATTCTTAACCTAAATTTTTTAGGAACTTCAAGCTCAAAGTTCTCTCAATTCGGGCCAAATAAATGCAAGTTATAGATATGTACAGCTTCGTAGCAATGATGTCTACATTGTTTATTCACAAATTGTGGTCAATGGATGCCTGTATGAAAAGATAAAAGTTGGAGTTTTTACCTCTTTCAGTTGAGATCGTTAATGGAGTTTGAGTGAGATTTATGAAGGCCTGAAGATTGCTTGAGCTTGCTTGAACCTCCCTGAGTGTGTTCCAATCCTTACCTTGCTTTGAAAGTGTCTGAAACTCTCTATCCAAGTCAACCTGCAAGCTTGAACAACAAAAATGGCAGATGAAGAAGGAGGATTTACAGTGCAGGGATGATGGCCTGGATCACTTAGATATGAGGTAGGTAAAGTGTTTGAATGATTAAAACTTGAAACGCACGAGCCAATTTGTGGATTGCTATGCTTATGCTCAAACTGCAATTTTTGACAGGTTTTTAGTGAGAGGGTGTTTTGGAGTATTTCTGGCCCTTAGCAATCGTATTCTAAGTTTTAATAGGTTTGTGCATTAGTATGGAGAAAGTTTCAAGTCAGTTTCACAACAGATCTTTGAGTTGTAGGCTTTTTGCACACTTTCTTGCTTTTGAAGCAAAGTGAAGGGACAAATCTTTACATGCTTGTACTGGCCTGCTTGGAGTTGGTATGAGATCTATAAAAATTGCTTTAGGTCTTCAGTACTTGTGTGTGCAGAGAAGACAGGTCCAATGCTCAAGAATTGGAAAGTTGCAAAAGTGAATCTTTTCCAAAATGGCAATGGCAACTTTGTGCCATTTATGGAATTAAAGCTTGAATAAAGACCTTTGGGCTTGGATTAAAGCTTTGTCAACTGAGTAAGCATTAAATAATGTTGTGAGAAACAAGTTTGAGACCTGTAAATCATGGATTAGGAAGAATAGGTTCAGATTTGAATTTTGTTCTTCATGAAATGGCTTGAAAACAAAGTGAGAAATTGCCAACTTCATCTCTTCCATTCTCCTTACTAAAAAATGATCTCAAGGAGTTCTTGGACATTTTGTAAATCTTGCAATGTGCTCTATAACTCATCTTTGAAATGAATTTCAAGATTTCACTTGGAAATAGGTGAAAAATTGCCTTGAAGTTGGGTCAAAAACCTGCCTAAATTAGGGCAAAATTTCACTAAGTTATTTTAGTTCATGGGCATGTATTCACAAAATTATATATTGAAATCCAAGAATCTTTAAGGAAAAATATGTGAATAAAAGTTGTATATCTCATGGAGATCTACAACTTTCATGTTGGGAATTTCCTTTGAATCATCTTGTATCATGGTGAAAAAATGGCTTGAAGTTGAGAAAAAATATAAAATTTTCTATACTTAGAAAAATTTCTAAGTTAAGAAAATTTCAAATTTCAAAACCAAATCTTCAATCTTTGATTCCTTGATGAACAAGCTTCACATTTTGACATGTTTTGATGAATTATGATTTTTGACACTTGATTTTGACCAAAAAGTCAAAGTTTGACTTTTCAGTATACAATTGACTTTTGATCAGTTGACTGCAAATTTCATCTGTCTATCCAATGAAATTGCAATGTTTTGGACCATGTCATTAGGCAATTGAATCCTTGAAATCATGCTTCAAATAAATTGGTCATTTTCTAGGTCAAAAATCAAAAATTGCCCTTCCTCAATCAAAACCCTAATTTTGACCATGTTGCCCTTTTGATGATTTGATCAAATTTCTTGAGGAATTATGATCCAAACTTGATCAAATGATACATATGAGTCTAAAATGTTGATGTGGATAAAAAATTAGGAAGTTTGACTATAAATTGGCTATGGTTGACTTTTTCCTCAATAAAGTTGAATTTTAGGTCAATTGTCCAATTGACTGATCAAAAATGTGGTTCAAAGCTTGAAACTTGTCATGAGTAATCTTAGGGGTCCATAATGATGTTTGAAAGTCATATGAAGCATTGAAAGTCCAAAAATCCTTGTGCAGTCTCAAACCATAATTTTGGGTTATCAGTGCAAGATGAGATGTCTTGAGCTGACCAAACCCTAATCCAGTCTTGATAAATGAGATGGAAAATTTTGGGGTACAACAGGGACACTAAACACCCTAATCTCATCCCTTACAAAGAACTTGTGCTATCATTGATTCCATATTTCGAAGAGATCACCTTTGAGCACTTCCCTAGGGAAGAAAATCAGTTGGTTGACACCTTGGCAACCATGTCTTCAATGTTCAAGGTCAGATGGGACAACGAAGCCCCTATGATGACAATTGAAAGATTCGACGAACCTGCACACTGTTATGAGCTTGACACTGATACATAAAAGCCATGGTACCACGAGGTGATGAGATACCTTGAAGCACAAGAGTATCCTGAGGGAGCATCCATCAATGACAGAAAGTTCTTACGAAGATTTCCAGCCAAATTCTTCCTAAGCAACGGAATATTGTACAAGCGCAACCATGACTCTACTCTACTCCGATGTGTGGACAAGAAGGAGGTAGAGGAAATTATGGAAGACATGCACGATGGTCTCTTTGGAACTCACTCAAGATGACATACGATGGCTAATTGAGTCTCACAGTCGGTAAACTTTTTACTAAGGTAATAAATGGCATGCTCTTTTCGACCAGACTCATCATGTTGGCCTAGTACGCACCCCATTGAATTCTCCAAGACAGTCAGATACATGATTAAAGGTCTTCCTTCGACGGGATGCATCAAGATAGGAGGTTCCAACAAATACTCCTTGATTTTATCGAAAGCAACTTGACAGTCATCATTCCATTTAACCACCTGATCTTTCTTCAACAGCTTGAAGATTGGCTCACAGGTAGATGTTAGGTGAGAAATGAACCTTGCAATGTAGTTTAGGCGTCCTAAGAAACCTCTGACCTCCTTTTCAGTGCGAGGGGCGGGCATTTCTTGTATAACCTTGACTTTGGCAGGATCAACCTCGATGCCTTTGTTACTGACGATGAATCCCAACAGTTTACCGGACCTGACTCCGAAAGTGCACTTGTTAGGGTTCAGTCTGAGTTTGTACTCTTTTAATCTGACAAACAGCTTTTGCAGATGGTTGAGGTGTTCTTCTTCTGTCTGTGAATGGGCTATCATGTCGTCTACGTAGACTTCAATCTCATGATGTATCATGTCATGAAACAAAGCTACCATGGCGCGCTGATAGGTTGCCCCGGCATTCTTCAGTCTGAATGGCATCACTTTATAGCAGAAGGTACCCCATTGTGTAACAAAAGTAGTCTTCTCCATGTCTTCGGGGGACATTTTGATCTGGTTGTACCCTGAAAATCCATCCATGAAAGAGAATACCTTATGTTGAGCTGTATTGTCAACCAAGATGTCAATGTGCGGTAATGGAAAGTCATCTTTAGGGCTAGCCATGTTTAAGTCTTTGTAATCCATGCACATTCTCACTTTTCCGTCCTTCTTAGGCACAGGCACAATGTTAGCAACCCATTGTGGATAGGAAGTAACAACAAGGAAGCCATCATTGAACTGCTTCATCACTTCAACTTTGATCTTTTCGGACATATCGGGCCTCATTCGGCGGACTTTCTGTTTAATTGGTGGACAATCTTCTCTTGTAGGGAGACGGTGAACCACAATATCTGTATCGAGTCCCGACATGTCTTCATAGGACCAGGCGAAGATCTCAACATATTCATTCAACAGCTGAATTAAGCACTCTTTGACATTTGGCTTTAGGTTGGCACCCACTTTAACCTCTTTTCTGTCTTCGGCAGTACCCAAGTTGATAGTCTCTAACAGCTCTTCATGGGGAAGAATAGCCGTTTCTTCCTATTGTAGAAGTCAAGCCAACTCTCCAGGCACTTCACAGTCTTCATCACCTTCGTATTCGGCATGATTGACCAGATCTTCAGAGTCACTGAAGGCCATAGCAGAATTGTTACCCATGGAATCCGGAGTGGATGGGTACCTGCATTTTGTGAGTGTGGGTGTGTGTAAGGGATATCCACCTTTAAACAAATAAAATGTAAAAAGAAAGACAATGAACACAAAAGTTTATTTATGGAAACGTCCATGATTCATTAAAATGGCATATGAAGATGAAAAATCAAACCTTTACAAATGGACCTATGTACCTCGGGTAAGGCACAAGGCAAAAGAGTGTACGAATTCTTTAATAATTATTACAGACCAACAGAAAATGTTCGAAAGATAAATTACTAATTGATGAAAGTAATGGGAACGAAGTCTTTTGCCTCCCATTTGTTCATTCCTCCTTCAATAGTCGGGAAAATCCAATCTTCAAAATTGCTCTCAACTTCACAATCCTCCAAATCATGAACTCCATGATGAGTGATCTTTAATGGTGGCCCTCCAACCCGGGAGCGGCGCACAACCTTTTGAGCAGAAGAAGTGAAACCCAAACCAAATTTATCTGTTTTGAAAGGAAAATCTGGTAGCTGACCCCATACTGTGCTTCCTCCTTCCTCGATCACAACCTTCACATCTTTAAGGGATGACATCCGGGACACAGGCTTGGTAATGATGGGTACAAAAGTCATTGTTTTGGCTGCCGCAACTTCAGGAGAAACCTCTTCAAAGTGTTGGAAAGGGGTTTCTATGAATTCACCATCTAACTCCACATAGCGGAAAGAATTAAGATGGCTTATCATATACTCCTCCTCGCCATGAACTGTTATGATTTTCCCCTGGACTGGGTATTTGAGCATTTGGTGTAGAGAAGAAGTGATTGCCCCAGCGTTGTGGATCCAAGGTCTTCCCAACAAGCAAGAATATGAAGGATGGATGTCTATCACATAAAATGTAGAGTTGAAAATTTCCGTTCCCACTTTAATTGGGATGTCCACTTCCCCGTGGACCATCCTCTTAGAACCGTCAAAGGCTCTAACAATGATATTGCTGGGCTTTAGGGTCAAACCTTCACAGTCCAATATGTCCAATGCTTTCTTTGGCAGGACATTTAAAGACGACCCGGTATCAACCAGAACGTGAGCAAGAGTAGTCCCTCTGTATTCTACCGAGACATGCAGTGCGTCATTATGCTTTCTCCCTTTAGATGTTAGATCGACATCGGGGAAGCCAAGACCATTGTCGACGGTTAGGCTGGCTACACACTCCTGGAACTGGTCCGTGGAGGTTTCTTGAGGCACATAGGCCGTCTTCAGGAATTTGATCAAGGCTTTGGCATGAGCCTCGGAACAGAGCAATAGGGCCAGCATAGAGATTTTTGAAGGGGTTTACCCCAGTTGTTCTACGACATCATAGTCGCTTTTCTTAATTATTTTTAAAATTTCCTCCATTTCCTTTTGAGTGGTCTCGGGGATGACCAAAGGCTGAGCCCTCGTCCTAACGGGCGCTTCTTGGATCCCCTTACCTTTATCAGCAGCAACAACAGAGGGTACAACTATGGGAGTAACAATTTTTTCAATAACTAGACTTTGCACAGAGATGTTGACCGGCACAGGAGTAACCTTAGGAGCATTTGAGGGTCCAAAGGTTGCCCTTGGAGGAGCAATCTCCGGAGAGAAAATTCTTCCATTGCGGGTGATCTTACTCGTCCCTGCAATATTTCCTATGTCAGGAGTCTCTTCATCGGAACTTTCTTCCACTGATTCAATCTGCTTAACACTGTGGTAGAAGATCTATCCTCCATAATTCCACGGTATTGTCTTGTTGGACTTGTATGGGATAGGCCCCGACATAGTTATCTTCAGAGGTACAAACTTTGGATCGGGTGTAATCTTAACAGGTCTTTTGGAGACCTTGGAAAGACTGGCGGAAATGGTAATTATAGCAACATCATTGATAGGAGTTGGAGTAACAGGAGTAACAGGAGTTTTCTCGAAGAGGATTTCTTGATTATCCATTAGGCGTTGGATGCCTAACTTCAATAACAGACAGTCGGATTGCAAGGACGAAAAAAGGTAACAATCTTTTTCACAGCCTGGGAAAATCCCGGCTTTCAACAGATTCATCTTGATTATTGGTAATGGAGTCAATAAGTCATCAACAATAGCAACATACAGATCCTCTTCAATAGCATGGGCATTGTGACCATGTTTTGGCATTGGGGCAGAGATCACATTCGGCTTTTCGGGCGCGTCGAATTCCACCTCCTTGGCATCTATTAAATCCTGGATCTTGTTTTTGAGGGGCCAACAATTGTTGGTGCCGTGCCCTATACCGTCTGAATGATAAGCACATTTAGCGTTGGCATGGAAAAAAGGAGAAGTTGTATTCGGATTTTGTGGTGGCTCTCTCAAGGTTGTAAGGTTTAACTTCAAGAAATTGGGGAGAACCTGGGCAGGTGTCATGTTTATTTTGGTGAATTGCCTAGAAGTCCTCCCCCCTCTTTGTTGGTTGGTTCTGGGTTGATCGTTTTTAGGCTGATCAGCCGCAGTCTTTTGAATCATTACAGCCCCCACCGCTGGCCGTTGCTCCACTCTTCCTCGACCTCTTTGGGAGTAAATAGCTGACACCTCTTTCTTTGCTGGAAAAGGTTTTTTAACGGCAGCGGAAGCAAATGTATCTTTTTGAATTTTACCGCTCTTGATGCCAGCTTCGACTCTTTCACCAGTCAGAATTAACTCGGTGAACCCCGCAGATGAACTCCCTATCAGGTGATTAAAGAATGGACCTGACAGCGTCCCCAAAAACATATCAACAAGCTCTCTTTCAGACAAAGGTGGTTGCACCCTTCCAACCAAGTCCCTCCACTTCTGGGCATACTCCTTAAAGCCTTCATTAGAGACCATACCCATACTCTATAGTTGAGTACGAGTAGGTGCTAAGTCTGCATTATATTGATATTGTCTGTAGAAGGCAGCAGCCAAATCCTCCCAATTGTGTACATCAGATCTCTCAAGTTGGTAGAACCAATATAATTGTGTCCCTGAAAGACTATCTTGAAAAAAGTGGACCCATAGATCCTTATCAGAAGAATGAGGTTGGATCTTTCTGACGTAAGACCGTAGGTGCATCTTCGGACAAGACAAACCATCGTATTTAGAAAATGTAGGCACCTTGAATTTAGGAGGAATCACAATCCCAGCAACCAAGCCTAGCTCCTCGAAATCCAGCCCAGACACTCTTTTTACCTCTATAGATGCCAGACGCTCTTCCAGATTCTTGTACTTGTCATCTGCAGGAGGGTACTGCTGCTCAGAGTAATCTTCATCCTCTTCTTCTTCTTCTTCTTCAGCCTCAGACACAGATGGTACCGTAGCTCCCTTTCCTTTGCCAACCCCTTCATCAGATGTTGAGGGGAAATCCAGGACCCTTCTAGCTTGATTCTCAAATCTTCTTCCCAAAGTAGCTACACCCACTATTTTCTTTTTCTTTTTCTCTTTTTCATTTTCCTTCTCTAACAGTGCTTTAAGATCCTCCTGACCCTTTGCCAAGGTCACGAGGAGTTGTTGGAACTGTGAATTCTGCGCTTGTAGATCTTTGACTGTCTGCTCTATATCCATATTGCTGAAATAAACAGCAGAGAGATAAGGAAACCTGGTGTGAAGACCTGTTTATGCATATGATGAATGATATGTATTCATGTAATGCATTCAAGGATTCAGAAATTCAAAGTTGTTGCAAACAAAAAGAAGACACGTCATATTAATAAGATAGAATTTGTAGTACATAAGTGCCCCATGGGCAAAATAGATACAAAACTCTAATGTAAAAAGACGTTGTGCATCCTCTTTGGTGCGATGTAGGTGTTGAGAGTCTGCTCTTTATAGAGTCGATGAGTAAGTTCCAAAACTTTCTTCTCACTAGCGTAGAAGCTGGCTTCAAAAGTATTTCGTTCTTCCTTGAGATATATCCAACTCTTTTTCAAATCTTCCAATGATGTTTGTATGTCAAGACATAGGAGGGTGAATGGAACCTCTCCTTCCATAACAAGCTCTTTGATCACAGGGAGAATGTAGGGGTAAGGAATCATAAGACTCTGGGCGTGGGTTCGTATCCACTTGAGGTAAGGCTCAAGGGGGATAGAATTATTGTGTCCCAGTGTCTTATTGTCCACTTTGTTGGGCATCCTCCAAGCTCGGATAAACCTTTGTCGAAGTCCTTGAGCGTCATTGTCGAAGTAAAAAACCAAGTCCGGAATCAGCATGTCGTGAGGGCCATCCCTTCGGGCATACCCAAATTGTCTCAGAGCCAAGCAGGGGTTGTAGGTAATGCCTCCCTTAATGCCAAGTAATGGGACATTAGGTAATTCCCCACAACGATCAATGATGATGACATATTCTCTGGACCGAGAACACCAACGAACATTAGAACATGTAAGAGTCATCAACCGTTGTGACCACCTCAAACCTTGCTCATTCTTCAAGACTGGTTGGGGGAGGTGAGAAATAAACCACCTTGCTAGAAGAGGAGTACAACACATGAGAACACCTCTTTTCCTTATTGTTCGTGTGTGAAATGAGTGGAGGATATCCCCAAGCAATGTAGGCACAGGATTCCGAGATATGAAAATTTTGACAGCATTCACATCTATAAGCTGATCAGGGTTTGGGAACAAGACCAACCCATAGATGAGAAGTGCTACAATCTCTTCAAAAGCTTGCAGGCCTAGAGAATTCCAGCATTCTTGTGCCTTCTCAAACAGAAACTTTGCCAAGAAACCCTTGACACCACTTCTGGTTTCCCAATGGCCTTTGATATCAGATGGTTGCAAGTGTAAGGCTTGAGAAACATCTTCAGGCTTTGGTTCTTTTTCCGTACCGTTGTAGGGTAGTTGATGGAGAATAGGAATCCTCAGAAGTTGAGAAAATTCCTCCAAAGTAGGCACTAGTTGGTAATCAAGAAATGTGAAGCAGTGGTGTAGGGGGTTAAAGAACTGGAAGAGAACTTTCACCATGTCTTCCTCTATGTTGGATTTGACCAAGTTGAGAAGTTTACCATGTCTTTCAGTGAAGGGAGAATTCTCTGGAACTTTGGAAGCAAGCTCCTTGAGTTGAGGAGGGATTCTCACAAGGTTGACCTGGATTGTTTTTCTGCAGAGTGATTACATAACCTTCAAAACTGGAACAAAGATGAAGATCCAAACCCTTGAAATGGTTAGTAGATGCATATGATGCTTCATGATGTTTATGATGTATGCACAAGTATATGTCGCACTAATATAGCTATTGCTTCAACCATGTCGGTATACCATGCACAGTTTCCACAATGTATTGCTATTTACGTATGATTGTTTCCCAAATCTGGGTAGAGTATTTCTAACCCAAACAATAGAAACAAGTGTAAAGCAATAAAATCAAACAAGGTAAGCATGTAAAGGTGATCTAAACCCTAAGATAACCCCACTTTTAGATTATTTTCCCCAGCAGAGTCGCCAGTTCTGTGATACGGTGGGAGAACTGACTTGAGGTTTTGCGTTTGTGTTTGCAAATGTTTCAGTTTAGCAAGAGTCATCACCGACTTTTTATTTTATCCAGAGGAAAGGTCAAAAAGCACCGGAAAGACCTTTGAGATTATTTCTTGGGTTCGGGAGGTAGATTATGAAAAGGGAAGGTGCAAGCACCCTTTTCATCCATGGTTATCCATGGGTTCTTAGTTACTTTCTTAGATCACTTGCTTTTGCTTTTCAATTGTTTGAAATGGTGCTTTGTGTGTGGTTTTGAAAATGTTTTGAAAAGAGGCCATCGTTGTGGCAACCTTTGTAATGATTCTTGTTTGAATATATACAAGGGTGTTTGTCTTTTGAAAAATGTTTCAATTCTTTGAAAGTTTGTTTTGGGAAATGTTTTGAAATTGTGTTGTGAGGTGTGTTTGAAAATAGCAAGGATGTTTTTGCAAGTTTTGATAAAGTAACTAAGAGTTGTCTACCCTATATACTCAAGAGTCTTTCCTACACATTTTTAACCCTTTTGACAGTGTTATTTTACCATTGTATTTGGTAAACAACCTTGTATTTGGATGTTAAACGGGACAGGCGCGGGTCATCGTATTGACCATGATAGCAATTGTGCCAAGTATCTTAGCAAATTATTGAGGGACTAGATCATTTTACATAGGCAACCAAGATAGCGTCATCGAGGGACTATGATCTTTTGTTTTGTTTTTGTATTGCCAAGATACTCAACATGCATAACATGGCCATTTTAAAGGCAACAAGTGGATGAAACCCTAGGGGTGCATGTGTGCATTGTGTTGTCAATTTACATGCTTTTATGTCTTGTATTAGGTCTAACTATTTGTTTTGATTTTGGACATTTGCAGGCAAAACCCTGATCTCTATCATGGCATATTTGAAAGCATAAAGTGCGTAAAATAAACCTAAGCTATTACAATATTGATATAGGGATGGGGGTACAATTTTGGATAGGGGATTATTTTGCAAGAAATTAAGACCCTAAGTTATTACAACCAAATTGAATTTCTTTGTTCAAATGATAAATAAACAAATATTTAAATAAGCAATTAAATAAATATGCAATATATTATAAATATGCAAAAAAAATGTTTTTTGTTTATTTTTATGTGTGTAAAAATATAATATTTAATGTACAAAAAAAAAGAAAATAAAAAGTTATTTTTGTTAAGGGTAAAACCCTAATTTATTTTTAAGAAAGTATATATATATATATATATATATATATATATATATATATATATATATATATATATATATATATATATATATATATATATATATATATATATATATATATATATATATATATATATATATATATATATATATATATATATATATATATATATATATATATATATATATATATATATATATATATATATATATATATATATATATATATATATATATATATATATATATATATATATATATATATATATATATATATATATATATATATATATATATTATATTATATTATCTATGTACAATAAAATAAAATAAAATATATACAAATGTCAAAAAATAAAAATATATTAGAAAAAATATTATTTAAGTATGTAAATAATAAAAATAAAAATATAATATTTTTATGTATTATTTTCAAGTTTTTATTAAAGAAAATAAAAGTATGTTATTTAATAAATATTTTTATTTTAGAAAAAATAATAAAAAATACAAAATAAAATGTGAAAATTTATGAAAATGTTTTTGGCAATTTTTTATGTTTAGAAAAAGTAAAATAAAATCATAAATGAAAAAGAAATAGAAAAATATAAAAATATAATGAAATGGGCCAGCGGGGTGCAATCAACAAGCTGGGGGGTGCCAAAAGTGAGAAACAAAGGCCCAGCCCAGTTCCAACTTCATCTTCAACCTTTGAATCAGAAAAAACGTGCGCCCTGTACAAATGTCCAACTCCTGTATACGTGCTCTAAAGGAAAAACTCACAACATGAAAGTTATATCAATTTTCAACACGATTCCAACCATATAAAAAACTTAATCTAACTCTCAATGACCTGAGAGAATTTCTTTGGCCCTAATTTCTAACCTAACTTTTTCAGAATGTTCATCAATCAAATTCTCTTAACACACTTAACTTAAATGAAATATATTCATATGTACAGCTTGAGGGCAATGAGTACTACATTTTTTATTCATAAACCTAAGCCTAATGATTCCTAAATAGAAAGATAGAAAGTTGGAAAATACCTGTTTCAGTTGAACACGAGTATGACAATGTAGCAACTTTCAGTGAGGCCTGAGGTTCTTTTGTGCTTGCCTGACCTTCCCCAATGCTTTGTTTGCTTTGAGCTTGCTTGAATAAGCCTGTAGAAGTCAACCTGCACAAGCTGAAATCAGAAATGGTGAAGCTTGCAAATGGAGTTACAGTTAATGGCCAATGGTTGGTATAGTTCAGATAGGTTGTATGGAGTGTGTTGGAAGTAGTTTGGGGCAAAACGCACGAGTGGTTTTTGTTTTGGAACTCAAAGTGCAGAAGCTGCCCTGTTTTGCAAGAGGAAGGTGTTTTGATGTTTTAGGAGGCTTGAGGAATGGATAGCTCGTGTTTTTGGCTCAAGGCAATGTGCAAAACTTGTTTTGAATAGTTACCAAAGTTGGTTTTATCAGATTGCCCAGTTCTCTCACTTTTGCAAGCTTTCTTGTTTTTGAAGCAAAAGGTGAGAAGTGAAAAAGGGAAGGCCTGTACAGGCTAGCTCTAATCCTGAATACATTTGGTGAGCTTGGCCCCAAGTTTGTGGATTTTGTTTTCTTTCCAATATTTGGTTCAAGGCTCAAGGGATGCAATTTGACATAAAGCAAGTTTTAACAAAAATGGCAATGTTGCCTTTTTGCTATTTTTGGATTAATCCCTTGTGTAAACCTCTAATGATCAGAACAAAGCTTCAATCCATTGAGTTTGAACTTAATTCTTGAGTTTGTAAGGGTTTAGATACCTCTAAACAAGTATAAACAATGCTGGATGGAAATTGCAACTTGTGTCAACATGAAACATGTCATGGATCAAAGTGAGTTTTTGCCAAATTCAAACCTTCGATTCTCCCTAACCATAAATGATTTTGGAGAGTTCTTGGACATTTTGGAAAGCCTGTAACATGATCTACAATCCATATTTGAAATGCATTTTGAGATTCCAAGTGAAAATAGTTGAAAAAGTTCCATGAAGATAGGTCAAAATCCTGCCTAAACTAGGGCAAAATTTCACTAAGTTAAAAGTTTCATGGACCCTTGTTCCAAAAATCATAACTTGAGATCCAAGCTTCTTTTGGGAAAACTTTGTGAATAAAAGTTGTAGATTATGTGTAGGACTACAACTTTCATGTTGTAAGTTTTTTTTGAATCCAATTGCATCATGGTGAAAAAGTTGGGCAAAGTTGGAAAAAAATAAGAAAATTTCATAACTTAGAAAAATTCTAAGTTATGAAAATTTTCAAACTTAAACCCTAATTTGAAAAATTAAATTTCTTGATGAACAAGTTTCATGTTTTGACACATTTTGATGAAAAATGACCCTTGGCACTTGATTTTGAACAAAAAGTCAAAGTTTGACTTTTCAGTATACAGTTGATTTTTGATCAATTGACTGGAAAATTCATCTGTCAATCCAATGCAATTGAGATATTTTGAACCTTGTGAATAGGTCAAGATGATTCCATTGAGTCCTTGAATCCATGCTTGAACCCAATTTTCCATTGGCTAGGTTAAAAGTCAGAAATTGCCCTTCTGCAGTCAAAACCCTAAAAATGACAATTTTGCCCTTTTGATGATCTGATCAAATTTCTTGAGGAGTTATGGTCCAAACTTGATCAAATGGTTCATATGAGCCTATAATATTGATGTGGATAAAAAATTATGAAGTTTGACTGTAAATTGGCCACAGTTGACTTTTTCCCCAATACAGTTGATTTCTAAGTCAACTGTCCAATTGACTGGGCAAAATTTTGATTCAAAGCTTGAAACTTGGCATGGGCAATATTATAAGTACAACATGAAGTATGAAAGTCACTTTGAGCATTGAAAGTCCAAAAATCCCTGTGCAAACTCAAACCCTAATTTCAGGTCATCAGTGCAAGGAGATGTCTTGAGCATATCAAACCCTAGCTTGGTCTTGAGTTCAAAAAGTCTTGTGAGGAGAAATCTTGATAAAATGAGAGGGAAAATTTTGGGGTACAACAGCTGCCCCTGTTCAATCTTCTTGAACCTGAAGAGTTAGATTGGAGAGTTTGCCTTTCGTGACTCGAAGGTAAAAGAGGATTGGACACTAGAGTGCCCGTAAATTTGCACTCGTCACACTGTGGTTGAGGAAGTGGGCTTAAAGATGCCATTTTGAGATGATTGAATATTGTTGGAGATGGGCTTAAAAGATTCCATCTAAGGATGTTGATCGCATAACAGATTCCTTTGTGAGAGCCCGTATACCTGTTGTTGAGGAGGACTACGCCGGGGAATGCTGGTTTCTGTCGTGGGAGAAATAGAATTTTAGGAGCTTCGGTCGTCCATTATTCTACTGGGGAGTCACCTCCTGGTTGAAGAGGTGAAAACGAACTGCTATCTGGTCGTGCTCCAGTCTTTAGAAGGAATTAAATTGTTATCCGGTCACCTCCGGGCTTCAAAATAATTGGCCGAGTAAACTGTTATTTGGTCAACATTCAAGCTTCACAGTATACCCTACTGTTATCTGGTCAAAATCCAGGCTTCACAGTCTTGTATTGCTATCTGGTCAACATTCAGGCTTCATGATACCTTACTTCCTATCTGGTCAACATCCAGTCTTCAGAAGGAAATTAAATGGTTATTCGGTCGCCTTCGAGTTTCCCTTTGATTTTGGGGCCTACTAATATCTGGTTGGATCCGGGCTTCAAAGTAATTGGCCGAGTAAACTGTTATTTGGTCAACATCTAAGTTTCACAGTATACCTTACTGTTATCTGGTCAACATCCAGGCTTCACAGTCTTGTATTGCTATCTAGTCAACGTCCAGGCTTCATGATACCTTACTTCCTATCTGGTCAACATCCAGTCTTTAGAAGGAAATCAAATGGTTATCCGGTCGCCTCCGAGTTTCCCTTTGATTTTGGGGCCTACTAAGATCCGGTTGGATTCGGGCTTCAAAGTAATTGGCCGAGTAAACTGTTATTTGGTCAACATCCAAGTTTCACAGTATACCTTACTGTTATCTGGTCAACATCCAGGCTTCACAGTCTTGTATTGCTATCTGGTCAACGTCCAGGCTTTACAAAAACTTGCAGGGGATTCAACTATTTTCCGGTCGCTCTCCGGGCTCCAGTATAATCAAGATATTATTTGGTCAAATCCAGGTTTTAT
The DNA here is from genome assembly GCA_948472305.1 of Vicia faba. Classification (NCBI taxonomy): domain Eukaryota; kingdom Viridiplantae; phylum Streptophyta; class Magnoliopsida; order Fabales; family Fabaceae; genus Vicia; species Vicia faba. The sequence continues at coordinate 1,007,159,944 of OX451737.1, forward strand.
AAGTGGAACAGGAATCTGCACATTGATTTGAATAAGCAAAATAGGAAAGCATCCGCGTCTGGAGCATCTCTAGGCCGTTTTCTGAGCTTTGAATATTTGCTTTAGGTAGCTATTAATTTCATCCTGAAAAGGGTAGAATGTTAGCTGAAACACAAACTTATGTTGCATGAAATGTATGATGCAATATATGTGTTTTATCAATGTTTATGATATGTGAATGTATGCGCATATAAGCTGATTCACTGTCTTGCTGAGGAAAATAGTTCCTTCACCGCTGGAGACAAAAAAAAAGAAACTTTGACTGCTGCTGAGGAAAATAAATCCATGACCGCTGTTGAAGATTCAAGATCTTTGACAACCTCTATGGGGAGAAGCTATACTGCTAGGGAGATCAGGAGTTTGGGTTGTATGCCAATCTACTGGGGACTTCAAAAAATGAGAATCTCCATTCTGTTGGGGGTATCAGGGGAAAACTGAATGGTTTCCGCTGGGGGTTGGTAGCTCAAAGTTTCCTCTCTGTTGGGGATCTTAATGACGTACTGATTTGATCGTGCATGGACATTTGACTCCGTTGAGGAAGAAGGATTTAAAATAACTCTCTAGGGAAATATCTGGTTTTAAAGTTTTGCTCTGCTGGGGATTGGGAGTTTGAAAACTCAACTCTGATGGGAATTTTTGAAACTTAACTCCGCTGGGGATATGTATTTCAAGGCTTTAGTTCCGCCAAGGACCTGGATGATGTACTACAGGGGATTTCTCCTGGAATAGCCTAAAGACGTTTTCCTATACTTTCAATCTATCAGTAATTATTCTTTCTCATTTAGTTGTATTTGTAAGCAGTGATTATATTCAAATGCATATGCTCATTTAATAAATCATTGGACATTTTCAAATAAAACACAAGTGTAAAAAAGAAAGAAAAGGCAAACAATTTTCCGCACTTTGAAGTATCTTTGTATTAACTTTGTGTAAGTATTTTGTACAAAGGAGACAGACATCCTAGTAAGAGAATGTTGTCATAAAATTGAGAAAAATTTATACAAAGAAAGATGGCTATGTGTAACAATTCCATGGGGTTCCCATTCTGCTATAGCCTTCGTAACTCTGAGTATCTTGTCCATTCGTTGCTTTGTCCACAGATGATTGGATTGATCGGAAGCTTGGAGCTTGTCCGTGAAGAGATTTTCCTTAAAGTGATCCGACGAGACATAGTCATACGCTTTAATTCCCTAAATTTTGCCTGGATCACCCTTTGGGGTTTTCGATCCACCGGGAAACCCCTTTTTGCCCAAGTCTCCCTTTCGAGTTTTCAACTTGCCGGGTGTACAGATTTTTTGTTTATCCCTAATTTTTTCCTGAACCGCCCTTTCGGGTTTTTGATTCACCGGGATGCCCATTTATTCCCAAGTCGCCCTTTCGGGTTTTCAACTTGTCGGTTCATTTATGCGTAGTATCTTTTGACTATGTCTGCATTTGCAGGGTGCAGCAGGTCGTTGTCGTCCATGGTGGTTAGAATCATAGCCCCACCAAAAAAGATGTTTTTGATCACAAATGGCCTTTCATAGGTAGGAGTCCATTTGCCCTTGGGATCACTTTGCGGCAAGATGATCCGCTTGATTACAAGATCTCCTACTTGATATACCTGGCGCCTGACTTTCTTGTTGAAAGCCTTGATCATCCGTTTTTGATACGTATGACCATGACAAATAGCAGTAAGTAGCTTTTCGTCAATTAAGTTAAGTTGATCAAGCCCGGTCTGAATCCAATCGTCTTCACTCAAACCAGCATCCTTCATAATTCTCAAGGAAGGAATCTGAACCTCCATAGGTAAAAAAGCTTCCATGCCGTATACCAAAGAAAAGGGTGTTGCCCCAGTTGATGTACGCGCCGTGGTACGGTATCCGTGCAGAGCAAATGGTAACATCTCATGCCAGTCCTTGTAGGTGACTGTCATATTTTGAATGATCTTCTTGATATTTGTGTTCGCAGCTTCGACATCATCGTTCATCTTTGGCCGATAGGGAGATGAATTGTGATGTTGAATTTTGAACTGCTCGCACAGAGCGGTGATCATATTGTTGTTCAGGTTTGTATCATTGTCTGTGATGATACGGTCGAGGATACCACACCGACATATGAGGTTCTGCTTGATGAAGCGGGCAACCACATTCTTTGTAACAGAGGCGAAGGAAGCTGCTTCGACCCACTTGGTAAAGTAATCAATGGCCACCAGGATGAAGCGGTGTCCATTGGATGTCATAGGCTTGATCTCTCCAATCATGTCGATACCCAACATTGCGAATGGCCAAGGAGCTGTTAGGACATTGAGAGGAACTGGAGGAATATGTACCTTGTCAGCGTAGATTTGGCATTTGTGACAAGTACGGGAATGTTGATGACAGTCAGCTTCCATGGTAGACCAGTAGTAGCCTGCCCTTAGAATCTTCTTAGCCATCGTATGTCCGCTCGAGTGGGTGCCAAAGATACCATTGTGCAGTTCTGCCATGATCTTCTCAGCTTCAACCTTGTCCACACAACGAAGTAGAACACAATCATGGTTGCGCTTGTATAGGATACCATTGCTCAGGAAGAACTTGGCAGAAAATCTCCTTAAGAACTTTTTGTCGTTGACTAAAGCTCCTTCAGGGCATTCTCGAGTCTCGAGATACCTTTTGACTTCGTGAAACCAGGGTCGGTCCACTACTTCTTCGGTTTTGATCTCATGACAATGTGCAGGTTCGTCCATCCGCTCAATGGTAATTTGAGGAGCCTCATTATCCCAGCTAAGTTTAAACATGGATGACATTGTAGCTAGCGCATCTGCTAGCTGATTCTCTTCTCGCGGGAAGTGCTCGAAAGGGATCTGCTCGAAGTGTGGTAACAATGTCAGGACATGTTCTTTGTAAGGGATGAGGTTAGGGTGTTTAGTATCCCACTATCCTTTGATTTGACTGATAACCAAAGCTGAGTCCCCAAATACAACCAAAGATTTGATTCCCAAGTCAATAGCGGCCTTGAGACCAAAGATACAAGCTTCATACTCGGCCATGTTGTTGGTACAGCTGAAGCAGAGTCTAGTGGTGAAAGGTGTATGGAAACCTTCTGGAGAGATAAGTATCGCACCGATACCGTTCCCAAGTGCATTTGAAGCACCATCAAAGTACAGGGTCCATCGGGATCCTTGTTCAGGTCCGTCATACGGTCTGTTTTCTTCAATGTTGCTCAAAGTCATGATATCCTCGTCGGGGAAATCGAACCTCATGGATTGGTAATCTTCGACAGCTTGATGGGCCAGATGATCGGCTAGCACACTCCCCTTTATAGCTTTTTGGGTCGTGTATTGTATATCATATTTGGTGAGGATCATCTGCCATCTAGCGATTCTTCCGGGTAGAGCAGGCTTCTCGAAGATGTACTTGATCGGATCCATCTTAGAGATCAATAAAGTGGTATGTGTCAACATATACTGCCTTAGCCGGCGAGCAGCCCATACCAAAGCGCAACAAGTTTTCTCGAGTTGTGAGTAGCGAGTCTCACAGTCGGTAAACTTTTTACTAAGGTAATAAATGGCATGCTCTTTTCGACCAGACTCGTCATGTTGGCCTAGTACGCACCCCATTGAATTCTCCAAGACAGTCAGATACATGATTTAAGGGCTTCCTTCAAAGGGAGGCATCAAGATAGGAGGTTCCAACAAATACTCCTTGATTTTATCGAAAGCAACTTGATAGTCATCATTCCATTTAACCACCTGATCTTTCTTCAACAACTTGAAGATTGGCTCACAGGTAGATGTTAGGTGAGAAATGAACCTTGCAATGTAGTTTACACGTCCTAAGAAACCTCTGACCTCCTTTTTAGTGCGAGGGGCAGGAATTTCTTGTATAGCCTTGACTTTGGCAGGATCAACCTCGATGCCTTTGTTACTGACGATGAATCCCAACAGTTTACCGGGCCTGACTCCGAAAGTGCACTTGTTAGGGTTCAGTCTGAGTTTGTACTCTTTCAATCTGACAAACAGCTTTTGCAGATGGTCGAGGTGTTCTTCTTCTGTCTGTGAATGGGCTATCATGTCGTCTACGTAGACTTCAATCTCATGATGTATCATGTCATGAAACAAAGCTACCATGGCACGTTGATAGGTTTCCCCAGAATTCTTCAGTCTGAATGGCATCACTTTATAGCAGAAGGTACCCCATTGTGTAACAAAAGTAGTCTTCTCCATGTCTTCAGGGGCCATTTTGATCTAGTTGTACCCTGAAAATCCATCCATGAAAGAGAATACCTTATGTTGAGTTGTATTGTCAACCAAGATGTCAATGTGCGGTAGTGGAAAGTCATCTTTGGGGCTAGCCCTGTTTAAGTCTCTGTAATCCACGCATATTCTCACTTTGTCGTCCTTCTTAGGCATAGGCACAATGTTATCAACCCATTATGGATAGTAAGTAACAGCAAGGAAGCCAACATTGAACTGCTTCATCACTTCAGCTTTGATCTTTTCGGACATATCGGGCCTCATTCGGTCGACTTTCTGATTAATTGGTGGACAGTCTTCTCTTGTAGGGAGACGGTGAACCACAATATCTGTATCGAGTCCCGGCATGTCTTCATAGGACCAGGCGAAGATCTCAACATATTCATTCTACAACTGAACTAAGCGCTCTTTGACATTTGGCTTTAGGTTGGCACCCACTTTAACCTCTTTTCTGTCTTCAGCAGTACCCAAGTTGATAGTCTCTAACAGCTCTTCATGGGGCAGAATAGCCCTTTCTTCCTGTTGTAGAAGTCTAGCCAACTCTCCAGGCACTTCACAGTCTTCATCACCTTCATATTCGGCATGATTGACCAGATCTTTAGAGTCACTGAAGGCCATAGCAGAATTATTACCCATGGAATCCAGAGTGGATGGGTACCCGCATTTTGTGAGTGTGGGTGTGTGTAAGGGATAGCCACCTTTAAACAAATAAAATGTAAAAAGAAAGACAATGAACACAAAATTTTATTTATGAAAACGTCCATGATTCATTAAAATGGCATATGAAGATGAAAAATCAAACCCTTACAAATGGACCTATGTACCTCGGGTAAGGCACAAGGCAAAAGAGTGTACGAATTGTTTAATAATTATTACATACCAACATAAAATGTTCGAAAGATAAATTACTGATTAATGAAAGTAATGGGAATAAAGTCTTTCGCCTCCCAGTTGTTCAGTACTCCTTCAATAGTCGGGAAAATCCAATCTTCAAAATTGCTCTCAACTTCACCATCCTCCAAATCATGAACTCCATGATGAGTGATCTTTAATGGTGGCCCTCCAACCCGGGAGCGGCGCACAACCTTTTGAGCAGAAGCAGTGAAACCCAAACAGAATTTATCTGTTTTGAAAGGAAAATCTGGTAGCTGACCCCATACTGTGCTTCCTCCTTCCTCGATCACAGCCTTCGCATCTTTAAGGGATGACATCCGGGACACAGGCTTGGTAATGATGGGTACATAAGTCATTGTTTTGGCTGCCGCAACTTCAGGAGAAACCTCTTCAAAGTGTTGGAAAGGGGTTTATATGAATTCACCATCTAACTCCACATAGCGGAAAGAATTAAGATGGCTTATCATATACTCCTCCTCGCCATGAACTGTTATGATTTTCCCCTGGACTGGGTATTTGAGCATTTGGTGTAGAGAAGAAGTGACTGCCCCAGCGTTGTGGATCCAGGGTCTTCCCAACAAGCAAGAATATGAAGGACGGATGTCCATCACATAAAATGTAGATTTGAAAATTTGCGTTCCCACTTTAATAGGGATGTCCACTTCCCCGTGGACCATCCTCTTAGAACCGTCAAAGGATCTAACAATGATATTGCTGGGCTTTAGGGTCAAACCTTCACAGTCCAATGCTTTCTTTGGCAGGACATTTAAAGACGACCCAGTATCAACCAGAACGTGAGCAAGAGTAGTCCCTCTGCATTCTACCGAGACATGCAGCGCGTCATTATGCTTTCTCCCTTTAGATGTTAGATCGGCATCGGAGAAGCCAAGACCATTGTCAGCGGTTAGGCTGGCTACATACTCCTGGAACTAGTCCGCGGAGGTTTCTTAAGGCACATAGGCCGTCTTCAGGAATTTGATCAAGGATTTAGCATGAGCCTCGGAACAGAGCAATAGGGCCAGCATAGAGATTTTTGAAGGGGTTTAACCCAGTTGTTCTACGACATCATAGTCGCTTTTCTTAATTATTTTTAAAATTTCCTCCATTTCCTTTTGAGTGGTCTCGGGGATGACCAAAGGATGAGCCCTCGTCCTGACGGGCGCTTCTTGGATCCCCTTACCTTTATCAGCAGCAACAACAGAGGGCACAACTACGGGAGTAACAATTTCTTCAATAACTAGACTTTGCACAGAGATGTTGACCGGCACAGGAGTAACCTTAGAAGCATTTGAGGGTCCAAAGATTGCCCTTGGAGGAGCAATCTCCGGAGAGAAAATTCTTCTGATGCGGGTGATCTTACTCATCCCCGCAATATTTCCTATGTCAGGAGTCTCTTCATCGGAACTTTCTTCCACTGATTCAATCTGCTTAACACCGTGGTAGAAGATCTCTCCTCCATAATTCCACGGTATTGTCTTATTGGACTTGTATGGGATAGGCCCCGGTATAGTTATCTTCAGAGGTACAAACTTTGGATCGGGTGTAATCTTAACAGGTCTTTTGGAGACCTTGGAAAGACTGGCGGAAATGGTAATTATAGCAACATCGTTGATAGGAGTTAGAGTAACAAGAGTAACAGGAGTTTTCTCGAAGAGGATTTCTTGATTATCCATTAGGCGTTGGATGCCTAACTTCAATAACGGACAGTCGAATTGCAAGGATGAACAAAGGTAACAATCTTTTTCACAGCTTGGGAAAATCCCGGCTTTCAATAGATTCATCTTGATTATTGGTAATGGAGTCAATAAGTCATCAACAGTAGCAACATACAGATCCTCTTCAATAGCATGGGCATTGTGACCATGTTTTGGCATTGGGGTAGAGATCACATTCGGCTTTTCGGGCGCGTCGAACTCTACCTCCTTGGCATCTATTAAATCCTGGATATTGTTTTTGAGGGCCCAACAATTGTTGGTGTCGTGCCCTATACCGTCTGAATGATAAGCACATTTAGCGTTGGCATGGTAAAAAGGAGAACTTGTATTCGGATTTTGTGGTGGCTCTCTCAAGGTTGTAAGGTTTAACTTCAAGAGATGGGGGAGAACCTGGGCAGGCGTCATGTTTATTTTGGTGAATTGCCTAGCAGGCCTTCCCCTTCTTTGTTGGTTGGTTCTGGGTTGATCGTTTTTAGGCTGATTAGCCGCAGTCTTTTGAATCATTACAACCCCCACCGCTGGCCGGTGCTCCACTCTTCCTCGACCTCTTTGGGAGTAAACAGCTGACACCTCTTTCGTTGTTGGAAAAGGTTTTTTAATGGCAGCGGAAGCAGATGTATCTTTTTGAATTTTACCACTCTTGATGCCAGCTTCGAATCTTTCACCAGTCAGAATTAACTCGGTGAACCCTGCAGACGAACTCCCTATCAGGTGATTAAAGAATGGACCTGACAGTGTCCCCAAAAACATATCAACAAGCTCTCTTTCAGACAAAGGTGGTTGCACCCTTCCAACCAAGTCCCTCCACTTCTGGGCATACTCCTTAAAGCCTTAATTAGAGACCATACCCATACTCTGTAATTGAGTATGAGTAGGTGCTAAGTCTGCATTATATTGATATTGTCTGTAGAAGCCAGCAGCCAAATCCTCCCAATTATGTACATCAGATCTCTCAAGCTGGTAGAACCAATCTAATTGTGTCCCCGAAAGACTATCTTGAAAAAAGTGGACCCATAGATCCTTGTCAGAAGAATGAGGTTGGATCTTTCTGACGTAAGACCGTAGGTGCATCTTCGGACAAGGCAAACCATCATATTTAGCAAATGTAGGCACCTTGAATTTAGGAGGAATCACAATCCCAGCAACCAAACCTAGCTCCTCGAAATCCATCCCAGCCACTCTTTGTACCTCCATAGCTGCCAGACGCTCTTCCAGATTCTTGTACTTGTCATCTGCAGGAGGGTACTGCTGCTCAGAGTAATCTTTATCCTCTTCTTCTTCTTCTTCAGCTTCAGACATAGATGGTACCGTAGCTCCCTTTCCTTTGCCAACCCCTTCATCAGATGTTGAGGGGAAATACAGGACCCTTCTAGCTTGATTCTCAAATCTTCTTCCCAAAGTAGCTACACCCACTCTTTTCTTTTTCTTTTTCTCTTTTTCCTTTTCCTTCTCTAACAGTGCTTAAAGATCCTCCTGACCCTTTGCCAAGGTCATGAGGAGTTGTTGGAACTGTGAATTCTGCGCTTGTAGATCTTTGACTGTCTGCTCTATATCCATCTTGCTGAAATAAACAGCAGAGAGATAAGGAAACCTGGTGTGAAGACCTGTTTATACATATGATGAATGATATGTATTCATGTAATGCATTCAGGGATTCAGAAATTCAAAGTTGTTGCAAACAAAAAGAACACACGTCATATTAATAAGATAGAATTTGTTAGTACATAAGTGCCCCATGGGAAAAATAGATACAAAACTCTAATGTAAAAAGACGTTGCGCATCCTCTTTGGTGCGATGTAGGTGTTGAGAGTCTGCTCTTCATGGAGTCGACGAGTAAGTTCCAAAACTTTCTTCTCACTGGCATAGAAGTTGGCTTCAAAAGTGTTTCATTCTTCCTTGAGTTGTATCCAACTCTTTTTCAAATCTTCCAATGATGTTGGTATGTCAGGATGTAGGAGGGTGTATGGAACCTCTCCTTCCATAACAGGCTCTTTGATCACATGGAGAATGTAGGGATAAGGCATCATAAGACTCTGGGCGCGGGTTCGTACCCACTTGAGGTAAGGCTCAAGGGGGATAGAATTCTTGTGTCCCAATGTCTTACTGTCCACTTTGTTGGGCATCCTCCAAGCTCGGATAAACCTTTGTCGAAGTCCTTGAGCGTCATTGTCGAAGTCAAAAACCAAGTCTGGAATCAGCATGTTGTGAGGGCCATCCCTTCGGGCATACCCAAATTATCTCAGAGACAAGTAGGGGTTGTAGGTAATGCCTCCCTTAATTCCAAGTAATGGGACATTAGGGAATTCCCCACAACGATCAATGATGATGACATTTTCTCTGGACCGAGAACACCAATGAACATCAGAATGTGTAAGAGTCATCAACCGTTGTGACCACCTCAAACCTTGCTCATTCTTCAAGACTGGCTGGGGGAGGTGAGAAATAAACCACCTTGCTAGAAGAGGAGTACAGCACATGAGAACACCTCTTTTCCTTATTGTTCGTGTGTGAAATGAGTGGAGGATATCCCCAAGCAATGTAGGCACAGGATTCCGAGATATGAAAATTTTGACAGCATTCACATCTATAAGCTGATCAGGGTTTGGGAACAAGACCAACCCATAGATGAGAAGTGCTACAATCTCTTCAAAATCTTGCAGGTCTAGAGAATTCCAGCATTCTTGTGCCTTCTCAAACAGAAACTTTGCCAAGAAACCCTTGACACCACTTCTGGTTTCCCAATGGCCTTTGATATCAGATGGTTGCAAGTGTAAGGCTTGAGCAACATCTTCAGGCTTTGGTTCTTTTTCCGTACTGTTGTAGGGTAGTTGATGGAGAATAGGAATCCTCAGAAGTTGATAAAATTCCTCCAAAGTAGGCACTAGTTGGTAATCAGGAAATGTGAAGCAGTGGTGTAGGGGGTTAAAGAACTGGAAGAGAACTTTCACCATGACTTCCTCTATGTTGGAGTTGACCAAGTTGAGAAGTCTACCATGTCTTTCAGTGAAGGGAGAATTCTCTGGAACTTTGGAAGCAAGCTCCTTGAGTTGAGGAGGTATTCTCACAAGGTTGACTTGGATTGTTTTTCTGCGGAGTGATTCCATAACCTACAAAACAGGAACAAAGATGAAGATCCAAACCCTTGAAATGGTTAGTAGATGCATATGATGCTTCATGATGTTTATGATGTATGCACAAGTATATGTACAAGCAAGTCACACAAGATCCTAGTTTCAGGCTTGCATGGGGTTTCATAGGTAAGTACCCTCTTGAAGTTAGTTGGCTCAACCTGTTCTATAAATAGTAACCGGGTTCTAAGGAGCTCAATATCACTGGATTATTTTATGTGTTCATTGTTTCAGTTTAGCCACTTAACTGGCGACCGAAATATTCCAAGAAAATAGCCCTCAATGAGTGTAGTATCGAGTATCTACCAACTTCAGACTGCACCAAAGTCGGTCATCTCACTACCCCTAATAAGGCCAAGATGGTCAAGTAAAGGTTCTAAAAGTCCATTAGTGCTTCATGACATCACTCAGCGGCCCCGTATTCTCTTTGATTGACTCAAAGGCTACCGGTACCCACAAATATGTCGCACTAATATAGCTATTGCTTCAACCATGTCGGTATACCCCGCACAGTTTCCACAATGTATTGCTATTTACCTATGAATGTTTCCCAAATCTGGGTAGAGTATTTCAAACCCAAACAATAGAAACAAGTGTAAAGCAATCAAGGTAAATAAGGTAAGCATGTAAAGGTGATCTAAACCCTAAGGTAACCCCACTTTTAGATTATTTTCCCCAGCAGAGTCGCCAGTTCTGTGATACGGTGGGAGAACTGGCTTGAGGTTTTGCGTTTGTGTTCGCAAATGTTTCGGTTTAGTAAGAGTCGCCATCGACTTTTTATTTTATCCAAAGGAAACGTCAAAAAGCACAGGAAAGACCTTTGAGATTATTTCTTGGGTTCGGGGGGTAGATTATGAAAAGGGAAGGTGTAAGCACCCTTTTCATCCATGGTTATCCATGGGCTCTTAGTTACTTGTTTAGATCACTTGCTTTTGCTTTTCAATTGTTTGAAATGGTGCTTTGTGTGTGGTTTTGAAAATGTTTTGAAAAGAGGTCATCGTTGTGGCAACTTTTGTAATGATTCCTGTTTGAATATATACAAGGGTGTTTGTCTTTTGAAAAATGTTTCAATTCTTTGAAAGTTTGTTTTGAGAAATGTTTTGAAATTGTGTTGTGATGTGTGTTTGAAAATAGCAAGGATGTTTTTGCAAGTTTTGATCAAGTAACTAAGAGTTGTCTACCCTATCTACTCAAGAGTCTTTCATACACATTTTTAACCCTTTTGACAGTGTTATTTTACCATTGTATTTGGTAAACAACCTTGTATTTGGATGTTAAACGGGACAGGCGCGGGTCATCGTATTGACCATGATAGTAATTGTGCCAAGTATCTTAGCAAATTTTTGAGGGACTATATCATTTTACATAGGAAACCAAGATAGCGTCATCGCGGGACTATGATCTTTTGTTTTGTTTTTGTATTGCCAAGATACTCAACATGCATAACATGGCCATTTTAAAGGCAACAAGTGGATGAAACCCTAGGGGTGCATGTGTGCATTGTGTTGTCAATTTACATGCTTTTATGTCTTGTATTAGGTCTAACTATTTGTTTTGATTTTGGACATTTGCAGGCAAAACCCTAATCTCTATCATGGCATATTTGAAAGCATAAAGTGCGTAAAATAAACCTAAGCTATTACAACATTGATATAGGGAGGGGGATACAATTTTGGATAGGGGATTATTTTGCAAGAAATTAAAACCCTAAGTTATTACAACCAAATTGAATTTCTTTGTTCAAATGATAAATAAACAAATATTTAAATAGGCAATTAAATAAATATGCAATATATTATAAATATGCAAAAAAAATGTTTTTTGTTTATTTTATGTGTGTAAAATTATAATATTTAATGTACAAAAAAAAAAGAAAATAAAAAGTTATTTTTGTTAAGGGTAAAACCCTAATTTATTTTTAAGTATATATATATATATATATATATATATATATATATATATATATATATATATATTAATTATATTATCTATGTACAATAAAATAAAATAAAATATATACAAATGTCAAAAAATAAAAATGTATTAGAAAAAATATTATTTAAGTATGTAAATAATAAAAATAAAAATATAATATTTTTATGTATTATTTTCAAGTTTTTATTAAAGAAAATAAAAGTATGTTATTTAATAAATATTTTTATTTTAGAAAAATAATAAAAAATACAAAATAAAATGTGAAAATTTATGAAAATGTTTTTGGTAATTTTTTATGTTTAGAAAAAATAAAATAAAATCAGAAATGAAAAAGAAATAGAAAAATATAAAAATATAATGAAATGGGGCAGCGGGGTGTAATCAGCAAGCTGGGGGTGCCAAAAGTGAGAAACAAAGGCCCAGCCCAGTTACAACTTCATCTTCAACCTTTGAATCAGAAAAAACGCGCGCCCTGTACAAATGTCCAACTCCTGCATACGTGCTCTAAAGCAAAAACTCACAACATGAAAGTTATAGCATTTTTCAACACGATTCCAACCATATAAAGAACTTAATCTAACTCTCAAAGACCAAAGAGAATTTCTCTAGCCCTAATTTCTAACCTAACTTTTTCAGAATGTTCATCAATCAAATTCTCTTAACACACTTAACTTAAATGAAATCTATGCATATATACAGCTTGAGGGTAATGAGTACTACATTTTTTATTCACAAACCTAAGCCTAATGATTCCTAAATAGAGAGATAGAAAGTTGGAAAATACCTGTTTCAGTTGAACACGAGTATGACAATGTAGCAACTTTCAGTGAGGTCTGAGGTTCTTTTAAGCTTGCCTGAACTTCCTCTGACCTTCTCCAATGCTTTATTTGCTTTGAGCTTGCTTAAATAAGCCTGTAGAAGTCAACCTGCACAAGCTGAAATCAGAAATGGTGAAGCTTGCAAATGAAGTTACAGTCAATGGCCAATGGTTGGGATAGTTCAGATAGGTTGTATGGAGTGTGTTGGAAGTGGTTTGGGGCAAAACGCACGAGTGGTTTTTGTTTTGGAACTCAAAGTGTAGAAGCTGCCCTGTTTTGCAAGAGGGAGGTGTTTTGGTGTTTTAGGAGGCTTGAGGAATGGATAGCTCGTGTTTTTGGCTCAAGGGAATGTGCATAACTTGTTTTGAATAGTTACCAAAGTTGGTTTTATCAGATTGCCCAGTTCTCTCACTTTTGCAAGCTTTCTTGTTTTTGAAGCAAAAGGTGAGAAGTGACAAAGGGCTAGCTCTAATCCTGCAATAATTTGGTGAGCTTGGCCCCAAGTTTGTGGATTTTGTTTTCTGTCCAAGATTTGGTTCAAGGCTCAAGGGATGCAATTTGACATAAAGCAAGTTTTGACAAAAATGGCAATGTTGCCTTTTTGCTATTTTTGGATTAATCCCTTGTGTAAACCTCTAATGATCAGAACAAAGCTTCAATCCATTGAGTTTTCATTTAATTATTGAGTGTGGAAGGGTTTAGATACCTGTAAATAAGTATAAACAATGCTGGATGGAAATTGCAACTTGTGTCAACATGAAACATGCCATGGATCAAAGTGAGTTTTTGCCAAATTCAAACCTTCGATTCTCCCTAACCATAAATGATTTTGGAGAGTTCTGGGACATTTTGGAAAGCTTGTAACATGCTCTACAATCCATATTTGAAATGCATTTGGATATTCCAAGTGGAACTAGGTGAAAAATTTTCATGAAGATAGGCCAAAATCCTGCCTAAACTAGGGTAAAATTTCACTAAGTTAAAGTTTCATGGACCCTTGTTCCAAAAATCATAACTTGAGATCAAAGATTCTTTTGGGAAAACTTTGTGAATAAAAGTTGTAGATTTTGTGGAGGACTACAACTTTCATGTTAGAAGTTTTGTTTGAATCCAATTGCATCATGGTGAAAAAGTTGGGCAAAGTTGGGAAAAAATAAGAAATTTTCATAACTTAGAAAAATTCTAAGTTATGAAATTTTTCAAACTTAAACCCTAATTTGCAAAATTAAGTTTCTTGATGAACAAGTTTCATGTTTTGACACATTTTGATGAAAAATGACCCTTGGCACTTGATTTTGACCAAAAAGTCAAACTTTGACTTTTCAGTGTACATTTGATTTTTGATCAATTGACTGGAAAATTCATCTGTCAATCCAATGCAATTGAGATCTTTTGAACCTTGTGAATAGGTAAAGATGATGCCATTGAGTCCTTGAACCCATGCTTGAACCCAATTTTCCATTGGCTAGGTTAAAAGTTAGAAATTTCCCTTCTGTAGTCAAAACCCTAAAAATGACCACTTTGCCCTTTTGATGATCTGATCAAATTTCTTGAGGAGTTATGGTCCAAACTTGATAAAATGGTTCATATGAGCCTATAATATTGATGTGGATCAAATATTACGAAGTTTGACTGTAAATTGGCCACAGTTGACTTTTTCCCCAATACAGCTGATTTGTAAGTCAACTGTCCAATTGACTGGACAAAAATTTGATTCAAAGATTGAAACTTGGCATGGGCAATCTTATAAGTCCAACATGAAGTATTAAAGTCACTTTGAGCATTTAAAGTCCAAAAATCTCTGTGCAAACTCAAACCCTAATTTCAAGTCATCAGTGCAAGGAGATGTTTTAAGTAGAGCAAACCCTAGCTTGGTCTTGAGTTCAAAGAGTCTTGTGAGGAGAAATCTTGATAAAATGAGAGGGAAAATTTTGGGGTAAAACACTAAGGATTATGAATGAAGCATGCTTAGTCGAAGACGAGTGGATTCAGACGAGATATGATCAGCTGAACTTGATCGACGAAAAGCGATTGGTTGCTGTTTGTCATGGTCAGGCGTACCAAAAACGTATGATCAAGGCTTTTAACAAAAAGATCAAGCCTCGAGTATATCAAGCTGGTGACTTGGTGATAAAGTGTATCATTTTTCCACAAGACGACCCCAGAGGCAAATGGACTCCCACCTACGAAGGGTCATTTGTTGTCAAGAGAGTGTTCTCTGGCGGTGCCATGATGCTGACTACCATGGGTGGTGAAGACTTCCTACATCCTATAAACGCAGACATAGTTAAAAAATACTACGCATAAGAGACCCTATAGGTTAACACACCTAGGAAAAATAAGAGCATCCCGGCAAACCAAAAGGTTTGGGCAAAAATTAGGGATATATGCAAAAGATTGTACACCCGGCAACTTGAAAACTCGAAAGGGCGACTTGGGCAAAAATGGGTATCCTGGTGGGCTGAAAACCCGAAAGGGCAGTCCAGGTAAAAGTTAAGGATTGAAAGTGTATGACTATGTCCCGTGGAATCACCACAATCAACTTTATCACCAAGGTCCGAGTTCAAATGGTCCAAGATCAATCCAATCAACTTCTGTCAACGGCAACGAGCATTCGAAGACATTGGGGAAATAGTAGAGTTGGAATGCAATGAGATCATTTCACATGGCTATTTGTTTTTGTTTTCAATCTTTGTTTTCCTTTCGACGATTTCCTCTTACTAGGATCTCCATATCTTTGTACAAAAAATGCCTATTCATGGGCAAAATATCATTACAAATATACTTTGAAGTGCAAACTTTCTGTTTTAATTTTGAATGCAAATTTGTCCAATGACTAAAATTGAACGAACATATGCATATGAATATAATTAAAACTGTTTGGCACATGTGTCCTGCTAAGCAGTAGTAAGCATCTCTCTAATGTACATGGAATATCCCCAAAGAGTTATTTCATTAGCATTATCCCCACAAGACGGTTATAATAAGCCAGTCCTCAACAAAGTTACCCACGAAGTCTCTTTGCATAGGTTGATCTCCAGCCAGAGTCTCAATCTCTTGGTAGCTCTCTCCTCAACTAAGTTGATCCTACAAGTAGAAGCCTTATGGATCCCTTTCTCAAAGAACTCACCTCGTCAGTAGTTCATCAAATATTCATCAACAAGGTTTATTTCCCCAACAAACAACGAGTAGCATAACTCCTCAGCCGAGTTCAAATTCCCTTGGCATAATCTATCTTCCTCAGCTAAATCTGTTATCCCCAGCTGAGTATATCCTTCCCAAGCTAAGTATATCCCTCAAGCTGAGTTTGTCTTCCCCGACTGAGTCCATATTCTCCAGCTTGAGTTTTCCTTTTAGACTATTGCATATCATAGGGCCACAACCCTTAAACCCCAGTAAAGTCGTCAACAAAACCTTTACTATCTCCAAAAGCTACTATGAAGCCTGGACCCGACCAGATAATAATCAACTTCTCAAGTCACTATAGAGCCTGGACCCGACTAGATAATAGTGAAAACCTTTCAAATACTATGAAACCTAGACCCGACCAGATAATAGTTCAAGATATAGAAGAACCTGGACTCAACCAGACCAAGGTTTAACTTCGTTTTCCCAGTAGAGTTTGCCTCTACCCCAACAAGTTATTGTGAAGCCTGGATTCGACCAGATAACAATTCCCTTCAAAAATTCATTGTGAAAACTGGAACCCGACCAGACAACAACTAAATCCCTAAGCAGTTTATTATGAAACCTAGACCCGGCTAGATAACAATTAACCTCATCCACCTTAGAAATCTGCAAAGCCTGGATCCGACCAGATATCAGTTTTCAAGCAAGTTATTATGAAGCCTGGAGCCCGACTAGATAACAACTAGCTACAAATATCAGCAAGACACTATGAAGCCTGGACTCGACCAGAGAATAGTATAACTTTTCCAAAACCATGAAGCCTGGACCCGACCAGATATCAGTTCAACTCCATCCTTTCTAGCAAGTTACTACAAAGCCTAGAATCCGACCAGATAACAGTTAACTTCCTTATCCCCAGCAAATTTTTGTGAAGCCTGGATCCGACCAGATAACAGTTTAATTTCAAGAAATTTTCTGCAAAGCCTGGAATCCGACTAGATAACAGTTAATTTATTGTTCCCTAGTAAATTACTGTGAAGCTTGGATCCGACCAGATAGCAGTTGACTCCCTCGTCCTCAGCAAATTGTGAAGCCTGGATCCGACCAGATAGCAACTAACGTTCAAGAGATATCCCCCAGCGGAAGCATTCTTCCAAAAAAGTTTGAAGATATGTATACTCTTCATCCCCGACAGCGATCCGGGATTTAGCTTCCGAAAATTCCTCAGCAGTAGTAAGGGATTTATTTTCCCGGAAAAACATACATCTCACATTCATACATCATAGCACATACATACAAAATGCATTTAGCATGATCCCACAGGTAAAACACCAGGTTTTAGTATAAATGGACCAAAGATTTGTGTTGATACTTCTGCCAGTGTTTACCAACATTCCTCCAAATGGCATCTATAATCCCATTCCCATTACATCTTCGAGTGCAAATTTATGGGCACTCTAGTGTTCAATCATCTTCCACCTTCAAGTCACGAGTGCAAATTTATGGGCACTCTTCAGGTTTAAGAAGATTGAAAAGGGGCAGCTGTTGTACCCCAAAATTTTCCCTCTCATTTCTCAAAGTAATCTCTCACAAGATCTTCTTTGGTTCAAGATTGCACAAGGGTTGATCAGCTCAAGACACCTCCTCAAGCACTGATGACTGAAAATTAGGGTTTGAGATTGCACAAGGACAAATGGATTTTTAATGCCCCGTATGACTTTCATGGATCAATAGGGACACTCAAGATTGCTCATGTTAAGTTTCAAGTCTTGGATCACATTTTTGCTCAGTCAATTGATCAGTTGACCTAAAATCAACTATATTGGGGGAAAAGTCAACTATGGTCAATTTACAATCAAACTTCATAATATTTTACCCATATCAACATTATGAACTCATATATGTCACTTTATCAAGTTTGGATCATAATTCCTCAAGAAATTGGATCAGATCATCAAAAGGGCAAAATGGTCAAAATTAGGGTTTTGACTTAGAAGGTGCAATTTTTGATTTTTGACCTGGAAAATGATTGATTGGTTTGAGACATGATCTCAAGGATTAAAATGCATCATTTTTTACCTATTGGCATGACTCAAAACATTCATCAAGATCAATTGATTGATAGTTGATTTTCAGTCAACCAATCAAAAGTCAACTGTACATTGAAAAGTCAAACTTTGACTTTTTGGTCAAAATCAAGTGTCAAAGATCACAATTCATTAAAACATGTAAAAATATGAAACTTATTAATCAAGAAATAAAAAATTCAAGATTTCATTTTGAAAAGTCAAAATTTCTAAACTTAGAAATTTTTCTGTGCTGAAAATTTCATATTTTTTCATAACTTTGAGCCAAATTTCCACCATGATGCAAGATGATTCAAAGGAAACTTTCAATATTAAAGTTGTAGATATCAATTAGATCTAAAACATTATAGAACACAACTTTTTCTAGAAATGCATGGATTTCAAGTTGTGATTTTAAGAATACATGTTCATGAAACTTGGAAACTTAGTGAAATTTTGCCCTAGTTTAGGCAGGATTTTGACCTAACTTCATGGTAATTTTTCACATAGTTCCAAGATGAATTTTAAAAAATGTTGAACATAGATGTTGTAGAGGATGTTACAAGATTTCCAAAATGTCCAAGAACTCATTGATATCATATTTGAGCAAGGAGAGTCAAAGGCAAGAAGTTAGGGTTTCATTCTTGAATTACAAGTCATTTCTTGATGAACACATAATTGAATTTCAATGTTAGGCTACATAATACTTCTTTGCATGCCTTCTAACTTGTGTATTTATCCATCATTAATGGATTACACAAACTTTTGAGTTATAATCCAAGTGGTTTAAGCTTTATCCAATTCACATTGCCATTTTGGGAAGAAAGTGAAGAATGTCATTCTTGAAAAGCAAGCTTTATGCACAAAGTCAACTCTTGAGCCTCTAACTTGTTCCCTCTGATCACACTCCATCTACAAAGTTAGAAGCAAGTGTGTTTAAAGCATAACCACACTATCTTAGCAAGTACACAAAACTTTGAAACTTGGATTTCTCAAAAATCACATGTTATGCTTAAACTTGTGATTTTGAATTCTGATCAACAACAAGCTTCCAAACTTGTTGCTTATATATAGAGTCACTATTTATGAGCTAAGACACGAGCATTAACACCCTGAGACACTCTCAAACTCCCTGAAATCAGAAATTTCCCAAAAACTTCGTTGTTGCACAATTTCTGACCTTAAACTCCAAACTCATATTTCCCTCGTGCGTTCTTTGGCCTTTTAGTTCCTAAAGCTTCCTTACATAAAATACAAACCACCCCACACCTTGTTACATGACTGTAACATCATCTTCATCAACTTCCATAACCAAAAACAGAGCATTGCACATTGACTTCTCCAAGCCATTTCAGCCATCCATTGCTCAAGCTAACCATTGCATTAGCTTCCTAGAGACTCAAGGAAGCTAACCTGATCATTGCATCACCTTGAATCAAGCTCAAACTCATTTCATGATTTCCATTTTTTAGGTACATTTTCTGACTTTTCATCTCATTATTTAGGCATTGTTAGGCTTGCATTTGTGAAGATAATATGTAGACATTATTGCCCTCAAACTATACATGTCCATAAATTTCACTTATTTTGATTGAGCTCGGAAAATTTGGAGTTTGAACTTGCTGAAATATTTAGGTCAGAATTTGGTACTTTTAGAAATTCATGTCCATCTTTGATTTATAGCTTTAGTTATTTATATGGTTGGATTCGTGAGAAAAAATGGAACAACTTTCATGTTTATATTTTCCATTTTGGTTGAGAGATAAAGAAGTTACAGGTTTTAAAAATCATGTTCAGTTTGTTGGCGCGAGGAAGAAGATGAAGTTGGCCTCCTAACTTGTTTTCAATTATATATTTATGGTTATGTATTAATGAAGGATGTATAGCCACCCCAGTGGTAAAGTGCGCGCCTGTTAACCTTTAGGACCTGGGTTCGAGTCCCAGTGGTACCCTTTTGCACTTTTTTCACATTTTCTTCCATTTTTTGTTTCAGCAGGCGCATGGGCTTCCCCCCCTTTGGGCTTTTGTTTTTTTGCTGACCTCTAACCCCTGTTTACTTTTGCACCCCTGGCCTTTTTTCCCTTTATTATTTCATTTTTCTTTTTCTTTATTTTATTTTCATTTCATATTATTTTTATTTTTATTATTATTATTATTATTATTATTATTATTATTTTTATTACTAAAAAATATAAAAATATTTTTATTTACTATTTACACTTATACGTTTTTTATTTTTCTTTATAAAACAAAAAGAATAAAAACATTTTCTTAAACAAATTAATTTAATTTCTTAAATAAATATTTATACTTAAGTTTAATTATTATTATTTTTCTTTTTTTATTTAAAATTAATTTAGGACTTAGATTTCTTTTAATTAATTAATTTTCACATTATTCTTATTAATTTAAAACATTTTCATAAAAAAACCCTAAAAATCATTTTTAACTTATTTTCTTTGTTAATTAATTTAGTTTTAGTTTTGTTTAATTTTTAATTAATCACTCTCTTAATTAGGTTAACACTCTTTCATGAAAACCAAACAAAATCATTTCTTTTTCCATTTGCATTTGTGCATTATTTATTCAATTATTGTACATTTATTCAATATGGTTGTAATAGATAATTAGGTTTAATTTTCTTGCAAAATCCCCATTTGTAAATTTGTACACCCCCTCCCCTAATGACGTAATAGCTTAGTAATTTTAATTTCCGCAATTTATCGCTTTATATAAATGCTATAAATTAGGGTTTGTATGGAAAGACTAAAATCAATAAGTTTAGCGAATCCTTATTCAAGATAAAACAATGCATGTAAATCAACACATTTGCACACTTGTACCCTTCGGGTAATTCCACTTTGTTGCCTTACAAAAATGGCCATGTTATGCATATGAGATATCTTAGTAAAAAGCAATAAAAAATGCAAGATCATAGTCCCTCAATGACGCTATCAAATGTTGCCTTTCAAAATGATCTTAGTCCCTCAAAGAGAATTTCTAAGATATTTCACAACATTGCTATCATGACCATACGATGACCCACGCCTGTCCCTTTACATCCAACGATAGGGTTCTTACCAAATCAATGGTAAGATAGTAATATCAAAGGAAACGAAGAAATGAACTAAGACTTTTGAGTAGGTATATTTTTCTTAGTTGCTTGCTCAATTTCAAATCAAACATTCTTGCTTATTTTCAAAACAAACACCAACACTTTCAAAAACACTTTCAAAACATTTTCCAAACTTGAAACATTTTCAAAAGCTCAACACTTTGTATACGTTCTTACGAACGAGAATTATTACAAAGTTTGCCTAAACGATGGTGTCTTTTCAAAATACTTTCAAAAACCACACAAAGCACACATTTTCAAACAAAAGCAAGTGATCTAGCAAGCAACTAAGAGCCCGTAGATAACTATGAATGAAAAGGGTGCTAACACCTTCCCTTTTCATAATCTACCCCATGAACTCGAGAAATAATCTCAAAGGTATTTCCTGTTCTACTCAGCCTTTCCTTTTGGATAAAAGAAAAGTCGGTGGAGACTCTTGCTAACCGCAACATTTGCAATAAAACGCAAAACACCCAAGTCAGTTCTCCCACCGTATCACACATGCCATAGACTAAAGAAAAGGGAGTTGCCCTAGTTGATGTTCTAGCTGAAGTGCAGTAGCCATGAAGGGTAAACGGTAACATCTCACGCCAGTCCTTATAGGTTACTACCATCTTCTGCATAATCTTCTTAATATTTTTTTTGGCCGCTTTGACCGCGCCATTCATTTTAGGTCTATAAGGAGAAGAATTGTGATGCTTGATTTTGAACTGAGTGCAAAGTTCAATAATCATAGCATTGTTGAGGTTAGTCCCATTGTCGGTGATGATCCTTTCGAGGATACCATAGCGGAAGATGAGGTTATGTTTGATGAATCTAGATACCACATTCTTTGTAACTGAGGCAAATGAAGCGGCTTCGACCCATTTGGTGAAATAATCAATAACGACCAGAATGAAGCGATGTCTATTGGAAGCAGTGGGTTTGATCTCTCCAATCATGTTGATGCCCCACATTGCAAATTTCCACAAAGCAGTCATGACGTTAAGAGGGATATGAGGCACATGGACCTTGTCAGTATAGATTTGGCATTTCTGACAAGTTCTTGAATGTTGATGGCAATTAGTCTCCATTATTGACCAACAGTAACCAGCTCTCAGGATTTTCTTGGCTATCGTATGTCCTCTTGAGTGAGTTCCAAAGAGACCATCGTGCATGTCTTCCATAATTTCCTCTGCCTCCTTCTTGTCCACACACTGGAGCAGAGTAGAACCATGGTTGTGTTTGTATAATATTTCTTTACTTAAGAAGAATTTGGCTGAAAATCTTCGTAAGAACTTTGTCATTGATGGATGCTCCCTCTGGATACTCTTTTGCTTCAAGATATCTCATCACCTTATGGTACCATGGCTTTTCTGTATTAGTGTCAAGCTCACAGCAGTGTGCAGGTTCTTCGAATCTCTCAATTGTAATCATAGGAGATTCGTTGTCCCATCTGACACTGAACATTGAAGACATGGTTGCCAAGGCGTCAGCTAGCTAATTTTCTTCCCTAAGGAAGTATTCAAAGGTGATCTCTTCGAAGTAGGGAATCAGGGATAGCACAAGTTCCTTGTAAGGGATGATATTAGGGTGCTTAGTGTCCCAATATCCTTTTACTTGGCTAATCACTAGAGCAGAATCCCCAAACATATTCAAATGCTTGATCCTCAAATCAATGGCAGCCTTCAGACCCAAAATGCATGCTTCGTACTCATCCATATTGTTCGTGCAATCAAAGCATAATCTGGCACTGAAAGGAGTGTGGCAACCTTCGGGGGAGATGATTACAACACCAATTCCATTACCTGAGGCGTTGGAAGCCCCATCGAAGACCATAGTCCATCGGGATCCTTGTTCAGGTCCGTCATATGGTCCAGGTTTCACACAGTCGGTCACCAGCACGATGTTCTCATCTGGGAAGTCAAAGTTCATAGACTGATAATCATCAACATCTTGATGGGCCAAATGAGATGCTAATATGCTTCCTTTGATGGCCTTTTGCGTTGTGTATTGAATGTCGTACTCAGTCAAGATCATTTGCTACCTGGTTATCCTTCTGGAGAGAGCAGGTTTCTCGAAGATGTACTTGACTGGGTCTGTTGTACCCCAAAATCTTCCCTCTCATTTTTACT
The DNA here is from genome assembly GCA_948472305.1 of Vicia faba. Lineage (NCBI taxonomy): Eukaryota > Viridiplantae > Streptophyta > Magnoliopsida > Fabales > Fabaceae > Vicia > Vicia faba. The sequence goes on from OX451737.1 coordinate 1,007,183,114, forward strand.
CAAAATTTACTCCTAGAGGTTCTCAATTGCTCAAGTTGACTAAGGATTGACTAGACAAATCCTCCTCCTAAGACAATGAGCCTCAAACTAGGGTTTTACTCCTCATCAAGATGTTTGAGTTACAAGGGTCCTAAGTGATTTCCATTACCCTAATATATTCTCAAGATCATCCATGCCAAGTTTCATGCCTTGCACAAGGATTTTGCTCAATCAACTGCTCAGATGCCTGAAAGTCAATTGTACTAGGTCAAAAGTCAATTGTGGCTCACATACAGTCAAACTTCAAGATTTTTGGTCAAAATCAACATTTTAAAGTAATATACATCATTTGATCAATGGTTGATCATGATTCCTCAAGGAATGCTCCTAATTCATCAAAAGTCAAAAATGGCAATTTAGGGTTTCTATAGGAAAAGTCAATCAAACTTTGACCAGACATAACTTTCTCATACTTTATCAGAAATTTCTCATCCAAGGCTCATTTTGAAGAGAATCCAATTCCCTACAATTAATCTTCATCCCTCAAGTTCAAGAAATACACTCATGAAAAGATATAAATTCAGACATTATAGGTCATTTCAAAAAGTCAACAAAAACACATTTTGGGTCAAGGCTCCTAGCATGAACATGGAAGATCCAATTGAGATGAAACAAAAGAGGATGCTTAAGGGATATCCTAAGCTTTCTAAAAAGTCCAAGAACACTTTCTTAGGATTAAAATTGAGAGAGATATGTATTGTCAAAGTTGACCAATTTTTGGGAATGTGCATGAAGTCAACATTGATCAAAATGACTTTTTTTTCCAAATGGGGCCATGTTTTCTTGTTTGAAACTTGTTCCTAAGATGGCCCACGACCCCTGAGCTTGTCCACCTATTATTCTATTATTTTTATTATTTATTTTGATTTTTTATCCATTTAAATCAAAATAAATCAATTTAAATAGTAGGATAATCAAATAAAATCAAAGATTTGATTTATTATGAGTCCATGAACAGCTAGCAAATCAGAAAATTCATGCAAAAGCTAATTAATTGGAAAAGATCATGATTTGGCTTATTTTAGAAACAAATAATGCAAGGAACAAAATCAAATCAAATCTCAATAATAGATCCAATTGAGATGAAACCAAAGAGGTTGTTTAAGGGATATCCTAAGCTTTCTAAAAAGTCCAAGAACACCTTCTTAGGATTAAAATTGAGGGAGATATGTATTGTCAAAGTTGACCAATTTTTGGAAATGTGCATGAAGTCAACATTGATCAAAATGACTTTTTTTTCCAAATGGGACCATGTTTTCTTGTTTGAAACTTGTTCCTAAGATGGCCCACGACCCCTGAGCTTGTCCACCTATTATTCTATTATTTTTATTATTTATTTTGATTTTTTATCCATTTAAATCAAAATAAATCAATTTAAATAGTAGGATAATCAAATAAAATCAAAGATTTGATTTTATGAGCATATTATGAGTCCATGAACAGCTAGCAAATCAGAAAATTCATGCAAAAGCTAATTAATTAGAAAAGATCATGATTTGGCTTATTTTAGAAACAAATAATGCAAGGAACAAAATCAAATCAAATCTCAATAATAGATCCAATTGAGATGAAACCAAAGAGGTTGCTTAAGGGATATCCTAAGCTTTCTAAAAAGTCCAAGAACACCTTCTTAGGATTAAAATTGAGGGAGATATGTATTGTCAAAGTTGACCAATTTTTGGAAATGTGCATGAAGTCAATATTGATCAAAATGACTTTTTTTTCCAAATGGGACCATGTTTTCTTGTTTGAAACTTGTTCCTAAGATGGCCCACGACCCCTGAGCTTGTCCACCTATTATTCTATTATTTTTATTATTTATTTTGATTTATTATCTATTTAAATCAAAATAAATCAATTTAAATAGTAGGATAATCAAATAAAATCAAAGATTTGATTTTATGAGCATATTATGAGTCCATTAATAACTGGCAAATCAGAAAATTCGTGCAAAAGCTAATTGATTAGAAAAGATCATGATTTGGCTTATTTTAGAAACAAATAATGCAAGGAACAAAATCAAATCAAATATCAATAATGTGTGAAGATACAGTCCAATTTTGTTAACCTAAATCAGTCTCTTATATGTCCACAACATTCCCAGAGCAAGAGGAGAGGGATTAGGTCGTGAAAACTGAAGAACAAAGTTGCAAATTTTGGAAGAAAAGTGCAGATCATATTCTCTTCCGTAGACCAATTCAAGCAATTTCAAAGTCAGTAATCCGTTCTTGGACGTGTTCTGAAGCTATTCCAATCATCCTCAAGGCCTCAAACATCAAGAATCGTGCCCTTACAGTACCACGGTTTACATATTTTTCTCAAACTCGAATTTATTGATTTACCCATTATAAACATGTTTTGATCACATATCCATGTTTGTTATCATATTTTCATTGTTTCTGGATGGTTTAATCTGCGTACAAGTGCAAGAATGGAACGATGCCATTGTTAGGGTTTTAAGATCCCAAATGGGGGACTCTCTGTAGAGGCGAAATTAGATCAAATTATTGGTACCAATGAACTCAGGGCATGATTTGCAATTGATCTATGCCTTTGGTTTTGATTTATCTTGCTTGTATTATATTTTTGAATCTTGCAGGGATGTAGCTACGGATAAAAACTGTCACTATAGCCTTTAGTGACGGTTTTTTATGTAGGTAAAAGCTGATATAAAAAACAACAGTTATGGGGAAGAAGACAAGAGGTGGCAGCATACCATTGGCCCATTTGAAATTGGCGCGTGTTTCTGGGCAAGGAAATTTGTTTCAATTATATTTTATTTGCTTTATTATATTTACAAATAGTCCAGCTAACATAGATGGTGAAAGGGCGCGCCTATGAAGCAAACGTCCTGGGTTCGATCCCATGCGTGTGCTTTTATCATTTTCTTAACAATTTCCTACAGATTCAGTGCGTCATTATTCCGTGTGCCCATCATGCGCTACAAACTTTAGCCATTGGATCCATCCAGCCACCAGATCCAGCGTATATCAAAAGCTGCACATGGTGAACCCTCAGACAAGAGCCACACCGTATCAAAATAAAGAACATGGGCCAACCAATCTGGGCCTTGGCAATTCCATTCCACACCCCGAATTCACTTCATACAGACCCACTTTTCTTTTTAATTCTTTCTTATTTTTTATTATTTCATTTTATTTATTTTGTTTATTTCAAAAAAAAAATCTTTTTTTTTATTAAAATCATAAAATCACCAAACATTAGAATTAGGTTTTTTTTTAATAATTAATTTCATTAATTAATTAGATTAATTTAATTAGGGTAATTTAATTTCTTTTTCCATAATTAAAATCAATTAGAAAATTAGGTTTAATTTGCAAATATTTAATTTTCTCAATAAAAAAAATCAAAAATATCTTCTTTATTTAAATAGATTCTTTAGGATATTTACTTTATTCTCGCTCGCAATATTTTATTTTTAATTCCAATTATTGTATTTGCTTCGGGTTTGTAATAGCTTTTAATTAGGATTTACCGCATATTATTTACTGTTTAATCCCCAGTTTTTGGTTATGTAACCCCCTCCCCAAAACTTTGTAATAGCGTAGGTTTACTTTTCTGCTTTTAATTTTCGCAACTATTAATTGTTAGATGATTGATAATAGGATTGTATGCAAAAGACAAATGAAATTAAAACAATAGAAAACCCTAATTATGCAAAGATAATCAACTGAAATCAAACACATGCACATGTTCACTCCTAGGGTTTATCCCACTTCGGTTGCCTTCGGTAAATGGTCATGAAGTATAAGGAGTTTTAGTGGTTGCCCTCTAGTCTCAAAAGATCAAAAATGACCCATTCGAATGTTTCCTCGGAAAGATCTTTAAGACCCTAGGGTAACTACTAAGGTTTCCTAATCATTGCTTATGTGACCGTAAAAACGTCCCTTTTGATTGTCCCTCAAACTCCGACGATGGAGCTACCTACTCTTTAATAGTAGGATAGCGCTGTCTAAAGGAAATAGGAAAACGAACAGTCTTTTTCGAGTAGGTAGAAACTCCTAAGTACTTGCTCAAAATAATCTTTTTCACACTTACACTTTCAAACACTTTTCAAACAAAGTTTTCAAAAACGCTTTATCACACTCTTAAGGACTGATACAAGGGTTACCATAAAGTGAAACGCCGCACTAAGGCATTTTCAAAGTTTTTCCAAACACACACAAAAGCAATTTAAAAATGAGAAAGTACCTAAGAGCCCATGGAAAACCACTGATAGAAAGGGTGCTAACACCTTCCCTTTCTATAATCTACCCCTTGTACTCAAACATCTCGAAAAAGGTTTTTTCTGTTCTTTTTCCCTTTTCCTTTGTTAGATAAAATAAAAGTCGGTGGCGACTCTTGCTTACCGCAACATTTGCAAATACAAAAACGTAAACCAGTAAAAACAGTCAATTCTGCCACCGTATCACAGAACGGGCGACTCTGCTGGAGACAAATAATAAAGTGGGGTTCACCTTAGGACTTAGGTCATTCTTAAATTGCTTCTTTAGTTTGTCTTATCTGTTTTATTTTTAAGGGTATCTGTTTGGGTTGTTTGGATCCTAAACCCGGATCGGGGGAATTCCTTTTAGGTAAGTAGCAATAAACTGTGGGGGAGCTGTGCGGGGTAAACTGACACGGTTGAAACAGTAGCTACATTGATGCGATACTTTGGTGCGTATCAGTTGCCCTTGAGTAATCAAGGAGAAAACGGGGCCGCTGCGTGGTATCATAAAGCGTCAACTGTCCTTAGCACCTTAATGACCAACTTGGCTTTTAGGACGTAGTGAGATAGCCATCTTTGGTGTAAACCCAAAGTCGATTGATACTCGATGCTACACTCATTGAGGTTTGACTCTTGAGTTTTATTTGGTGGCAAGTCAATTGTCTATCAGAACGAAATTTGGGGGAAACATCGGTGATATTGAGATCCCTTAGAACTCGGTTACTATATTTAGGATAGGTTGAACCAATCTAACTTCAAGAGGGTATTACCTTAAAATCCATGTAAGCCTTAAACCTAAGGTCTTTGTGTGATTTGTTTGTGTTTGCTATATCTGAGCATAATCATGACATCTTAACATAGCATATCATACTAACCATTTCAAGGATTCTTAGAGTTTATTTTTGTCTTGTTTTGTAGGACATGGCCCTCGCCCGCAAATTCACTATCCAAGTCAGTCTGGTAAAGGTACATCCTCAGCTTAAGGAGTTAGTATCAAGGGTTCCCGAAAGCTCTCCCTTCACTGAAAGGCATGGTCGACTTCTCAGCTTGGTCACCTCAAATCCTGATGAAGAAATGTTAAAAGTACTCTTTCAGTTCTTTGACCCACTACATCATTGCTTCACTTTTCCGGATTACCAGTTAGTGCCTACGATGGAGGAGTTTTCTCTGTTATTGGGGGGTACCTATCCTTAACAAGGTACCTTTCAATGGTGTGGAAATAGACCCTAAATATGAAGATATCGCTAAAGCTCTGTCCTTACAACGGTCTAACATAGTGGAAAATTGGGAAACCAGGAGAGGTATCAAGGGCCTTTTGGCTAAGTTCTTGTTTGAGAAAGCTCGTCATTTTTGGGATACCATGGACTTACAAGATTTTTAAGAGGTGTTAGCTCTTCTCATCTATGGGTTTGTACTGTTTCCTAATCTGGACCAGCTCATAGACGTGAATGCGGTTAAGGTTTTCCTGTCACGCAATCTGGTACCTACTCTGCTTGGAGATATCATACATTCTCTGCATACTCGCACTATAAAGAGAAGAGGGACCCTTCTATGTTGCACTCCTATTTTGGCTAGGTGGTTTATTTCGCACCTATCCTGATCCGTCCTGAAGAATGAACATGGTTTGAGATGGTATCATAGGCTAATGACGCTTACGCATTCAGGTATTCATTGGTGTCCTCGATCCTCGGAGAATGTTACCATCATTGATCGATACAGAGAATTCCCCAATGTCCCTCTCTTAGGAATTAGGGGAGGAATCACTTACAATCCTTGTTTGGCATTGCGACAGTTTGGATACGCGAGAAGGGATTGTCCTCATGATACACTTATCCAAGGAATCATCTTCGACTACGAGAATGATGCTCAGGGTTACCGTAAAAGGTTCATGGGAGCTCAGGGTATGGTACATATAGTTGATAGAAATACATTGGGGCACAAGAACTCAATCCCTCTTGAGCCTTATCTCAAATGGGTGCGAGCCCGTGCTCAAATCCTTATGATGCCTTACCATGTTGTCCTACCAATGATTGTGGAACTGGTTACTAAAGGAGACACTTCTTATCTTGTTCTCTATCCTGACATGCCAACTGATCATGAGGAGTTACAAAAATCCTAGGTTCAACTTAAAGAGGAGCGGGATACGTTTGAAACTCAATTTTGCACCAGCGAGAAGAAGGTCCTGGAACTCACTAGGCTACTTCATGAAGAGAGGAATATAAATTCCTACATCACACCAAAGAGGATGCGCTCATGGGAGACCTAACTTTCTTTTTGCTTTAAAGTTTTGTGTTGTCCGATTGTAAGCCTAAAAGGCACTCTTTGTAACAATTTAAACTTACTAATACAATTAACGTGTGTTTCTTTTGGTTAAACAAATTTGATCCTTTAAGAATTATTGAAATCATTGCATACACATATCATCCATGACATTGCATAAACAGGTTTCATAACATGTTTCTCATCTTCTGCGTTGTTTATTTCAGCAAAAATGTCTTCTGAACAAAGTATCAAGGACCTCCAGGCACAAAATGCCCAATTTCAGTAAATGTTCGTAACCTTGGCTAAGGGGCAGGAAGATCTGAAGGCCCTTATTCTGAAAGAGAAGAAGAAGAAGAAGAAGAAGAAGAAGAAGAAGAAGAAGACCGCTGGTGTCCTGAATCTGGGCAGAAGATTCAAGGGACTGTTGAAGCAACCGGTTGATCTGACCTCCTCGTCCAAAGAAGGGGATAATCAAGGAGGAGAGTCAAGGGATGAGGACCGTAGCCCTGAGGTTTCTGATAATGACACAGATTACAATGATGAACAGTATCCTCCTGCTGAGGATAGATACAAACAATTAGAGGATCGTCTGAGCGCAATGGAGATCCAAAGAATATCAGGGCTGGATTTTGAAGAGCTGAGTTTGGTATCTGGGGTAGTCATCCCGTAGAAGTTCAAGGCTCCAGTATTTGTGAAGTATGATGGGGTGTCTTGTCCCAAGCTTCATCTTCGTTCCTATGTGAGGAAGATTCAGCCTCACACTGCTGATAGGAACTTGTGGGTCCATTTCTTTCAGGACAGTCCGTCGGGACTCAGCTCGAGTGGTTTTATCAGCTGGAAGGAACCAATGTCCGCAACAGGGAAGATCTGGATGCTGCTTTTCACAAGCAGTTCCAATACAACACTGACCTAGAACCAACTCGAGTGCAACTGCAGAATATGTCTATGGGCTCGAAAGAAGGGTTCAAGGAATATGCACAAAAGTGGAGGGATTTAGCTGGTAGAGTACAACCTCCTCTGACTGATCGAGAAATGGTAGACATGTTCATGGGCACTCTGACAGGACCATTCTTCAATTTTCTAATTGGAAGTTCCTCATCCGGGTTCACAGAGATGGTTCTGACAGGAGAGAAGATCGAAAATGGTATCAGGAGCGGGAAGATCCCGATGGCTGCATCTTCTAGTGTTAAGAAGAAGCCATTTGGTGGTAAGAGGAAAGCCAATGATATGCACGGCCATAAGGGGCGTAATAAGGTAGACTACCACCAATCTATAGGGGGTGCTGGTCTCTAATTCGGCACGCGCATAACGACCACAACAACAGAACAATCAGCCAAGGGTAGAAAGACCTCAAAGGCAGTTCACCCAAATCAACATGCCATTGTCACAAGCATTGCAACACATGTTGAAGATGAATTTGATTACGGTGATAGACCCTCATCCAAACCCGAAGACTTCCTCTCTTAACTACAATCCGGATGCAAGGTGTGCTTATCATTCTGGCAGCCCGGGGCACGATACTAACGATTGTTGGGTGCTGAAATACAAGATTCAAAATATGATTGACTCCAAGGAGATTGAATTTGACCCTCCTGAGACTCCCAACGTGATCACTGCTCCCATGCCAAATCATGGCTAGGATTGAAAGCATTTTTTTTCATTTGAATTCTCAAGTTGTATTTTCTTTGTTTATTCGAATAATTATTGTCATGCCAAAACTTTGTTATTTCATTAATGAGTTACACATGTTTTATCTTGAATTAATGCTTAAACTGCTTTATACTTCCTTTTCGTGATATTCAACTCTCAATTAAAATCTATAAGCCTTTATAGGGAGGGTGACAAAAACGATACCACAATCTCTACAGTATGCTTTTGAATAGACCCCGCTAACGATGTACAGCCGTTGTTTCAAATCCCAAAGAGTGGAGTTATAAGGAAGATAATCCCTAGTCAACCCCTTTGAGCCAAAGAAGTAAGAGTTTTTCTTTCGCACAAATTAAAACCCTTAATCATAACCTGGGGAAGGGTAGTTTTCTGAGTTAATTAAGAGGCGCATTCAGTCGCAATCTTCCGCTTCGCACACAATGAATGGCCTTGAAGACGTCCTTCTGAATCAGAAGATGGTGATGGTTCCGCATAATCATCAAAGCAGGAAGTCATTATTTTTCAAAAGAAAAGCCTGTTAAGTCAACACCCATGAAAGGGACTTAAGAAAAAAAACGGGGGCATCCCGCTGACTGTAGTCACAAAAAGAAACAATTCAGGCAAAAGAAGTGATAACAAAATAAAAAAAGAAAGAGGTCCTACAAATCCTCAACAGAAAGAAGATTACAAAAATGATTGCCTATTCAAAATAAACTTTCAGTATCTGAACCATCACCGGAACATCAAGGACAATACTCCAGGACTCAACTGGGATTCTAAACGCGTAATTAACTGAGCATAGGACTGAAGGACATCATGAAGAACGGGTGGGTACAAATAAATTTTGAGCCTTTATCCTTTGTTTCTTAAACCGTGAACTAGGCCACGTTATAACCCTTAAAAGTCCTTGCTGGAGCATGGGTTAGTTTGAGAGCATACTGTTACAAAGGTATCCTAACTTCTGTAGGACTTGTTACAAATCCTGAGTTGATATCACATTCTTGCAAATTTTGTTTTACTACAAAAAACACATTTTCAAAAAAAAAAATTAAGACAGACATGAGATTTGCATTCTTTAAATGACATTGTTTGTATATGACTAATTGTTTGACAGCAGAGAAATCCGCACAATGGATATTTAATGAACAAACATCCTCTCAATGGACAGAATCACCTCAGTAGGAAATACACTTCCAATAACATGTCTTCCATAAGAAAAGGGTGTGACATGATGTCTAACACACCTGGGGAAGTCTCTCCAAAAGTGTCAAATAACTAGGGGCAGATCTCTATCTGAATCACTGAGGGCATTACGCACATACTCCAACAATGAATCATGTTCCATCATGAAAACATTTTTTACACTACTACAACACAACACTATGGACTGTTGTGATACGGTGGGAGAACTGAATTGAGGGTTTTGCGTTTTATCGCAAATGTTGCGGTTAGCAAGAGTCACCACCGACTTTTCTTTTATCCAAAAGGTAAGGTGAAAAAGCACAAGAAAGACCTTTGAGATTGTTTCTTGAGTTCGGGGGGTAGATTATGAAAAGGGAAGGTATTAGCACCCTTTTCATCCATGGTTTTCCATGGGCTCTTAGTTACTTGCTAGATCACTTTCTTTTTGTTTTGAAATTGTGCTTTGTGTGGTTTTTGAAAGTATTTTGTAAAAGAGGCCATTCGTTTAGGCAATCTTTGTAATGATTCTCGTTCGTAATAATGTATACAAAGATGTTTGTCTTTTGAAAATGTTTTCAATGTTTGAAAATGTGTGTATTTGTTTTTGAAAATAGAAAGGATAGTTGTTTGGAAATAGAGCAAGTAACTAGAAGCAATCTACCTACTCAAATGTCTTTCTTATGCATTTTCTATTCCTTTGACATTGTTGTCTTACCATTGATTTGGTAAGCAACCCTATCTTTGGATGTAAACGGGACAGGTGTGGGTCATCGTATAACCATGATTAGCAATATTTGCAAAGTATCTTGGCATTTTCGAGGGACCAAGATCATTTTGTAAGGCAACCTTGAATAGCGTCATCGAGGGACTATGATCTTATATTTGTTTGTTTTGCCAAGATACTTTGCATCGTAATATGGCTATTTTTATATAAGGCAACCAAGTGGAGAAACCCTAAGGATGCTTGTGTGCAAGTGTGCTATTTTCATGCTTTGATTTTATCTTACATTTAGGATTTTCTATTTGCTTTGTTTTGATTTTATCATACAAACCCTAATTACTATCATGGCATGTAAAATGTTAAATTGCATAATGTAAAGATTATTAAGCTATTACAACAATTTATGGGAGGGGGGAATACAAATTTGAATGGGGATTTGCAAGAATGTAAATCTAAATAATTTGTTACAACCAAATCGAATTTGTGCGAATATTAGAATAAATAATATACAATATTAAAATATGCAATATTATGTACATTCAAGAAAAAAGATTTTGTTTTGTTTTTTGTGTGAAAAGAAATTTTAACCTAATCCTAAAAATATAAGGAAAAGAAATTAATTCTTAAAAAAAAGGGTTAACCCTAATTTCTATTTTGAAGGAAAATAAAGTTCTTGTATATATTATTATTGTATATTTTTGTATCTAAAAATAATAAATAATATTGTAAGAAAGCAATTAATTTTTTACATGTAAAAATAAATAGTTTACAAGTATGAAAAAATAAAATAAAAAGGATAAAATAATTAACCTAAATCTATTATATTTACAAGTTTGTTTAAGAAAAATAATTAATATATATATATATATATATATATATATATATATATATATATATATATATATATATATATATATATATATAGTTTAATAAAAATATTTTTTATGTGAAAGTAAAATAAAATAAACAAAATGCAATATTTGTTAAATTTTATATTTTTCATGATTTTATGTATTTAAGAAAATACTTGATAAAACAAAAAAAAAAAGATTGGGCCAGGGGGTGTAGCAAGTAAACTGGGGACAGTATGTTAGCAAAAACGCTATTGCCCAAATATGGAGGCCCATCCTGCAAAAAAGCAAAAAAAAACTGAAAATGGAAAAATGTGAAAAAACAAAAGGTAGCGCCAAGGTTCGAACCCAGGACCTAGGTCTCACCAGCGCGCTACCTTGCCACTGGAGTGGCCATACATCTGTTGATTAATGTGAAACAAAAATAACATAACACAAACAAAGTCTTTGCCCTGTACTTCATCTTCTTCCTCTAGCCAGCCAGATGCTCTGTAACTTTCTCATTTCTTCATGCAAATGAAAACTCATAACATGAAAGTTGTAGCATTTTGTCTCACGATTCTAACCATGTAAATTATGTAAGCTAACAATCAAAGATCAGAATGAATTTTAAAATCCCTAAATTTAAACCTAATTTTTCCAGGAACTTCAAGTTCAAAATTTTCTCAACTCAGGCCAAATAAATGCAAGATATGTATATGTACAGCTTCGTTGCAATGAGGTCTACATTGTTTATTCACAAATCGTGGCCAATGGATGCCTGTATGAAGAGATAAAAGTTGATATTTTTACCTCTTTCAGTTGAAATCGTGGATGGAAATGGAGTGAGTTTTATGAAGGCCTGATGATTGCTTGAGCTTGCTTGAACCTCCCTGAGTGTGTTCCAACCCTTGCCTTGCTCTGGAAGTGCCTGGAACTCTCTATCCAAGTCAACCTGCAAGCTTTGAAAATAAAAATGGCATATGATGGAGAATGGGTTACAGTAAATGGGTGAGGGTCTGGATCAGTTAGATATCAAGTAGGTAAGGTGTTTTGATGGTTAAGACTTAAAACGCACTAGCCAAATGAGAGATTGCTATGCTTATGCAAGAAACTGCAAGTTTTAACAGTTTTTGGTGAAAAAAAGTTTGGGAGTGTTTCAGGCTTCTAGTAATCGTGTGTTATGTTGCAATGTGTTTGTATATTAGTATGGAATCAGTTTAAAGTCAGCTCTCCAACAGATTTGCAAGTTCTAGCCTTTTGGCAACTTTCTTGCTTTTTAAGCAAAGTGAAGAGACAAGTCTTGACATACTTGTACTGGTTTACTTAGGGTTGGTATATGTTTTGTACAATTTTTTTTAGGCATGTGATACTTATATGTGCAATGGAGACAGGTTCAATGCTCAAGAATTGGAAAGTGGCAAAAGTTGAGCTTTCTCAAAATGGCAATGATCACTTTATTATGGAATTACAACTTGGGTAATGGCTCTAAGGCTTGGATTAAAGCTTTGTCAACTGAGTAAGCATTAAATTATGGAGTAAGAAACAAGTTTGGGACCTGTAAAGCATGGATTAGGCAGCATAGGTACTGATTGGAACTTTGTTCTTTATGAAATGGCTTGAATCAAAAGTGAGAAATTGCCAACTTCATCTCTTCGATTCTCCCTACTCAAAAATGACCTTGAGGAGTTCTTGGACATTTTGGAAATCTTGAAATGTGATATATAATTCATCTTTGAAATTAATTTCAAGAATCCTCTTGGAACTAGGTGAAAATTTTCCATGAAGTTGGGTCCAAAACCTGCCTAAATTAGGGCAAAAATTCACTAAGTTATTTAGGTCATGAGCATGTATTCATAAATTTATATCTTGAGCTCTAAGCATCTTTAGGGAAAATTGTGTGAATATAAGTTGTAGATTTCATGGAGGTATATAACTTTCATGTTGGGAACTTCCTTTGAATCATCTTGTATCATGGTGAAAAAATGGCCTAAAGTTGAGAAAAAATAAGAAATTTTCTATACTTAGAAAATTTCTAAGTTAAGAAAATTTTCAATTTTAAACCCTAATTTTCAATCCTTAATTTTTTGATGAATAAGTTTCATATTTTGACATGTTTTGATGAATTGTGACCCTTGGCACTTGATTTTGACCAAAAAGTCAAAGTTTGACTTTTCAGTGTATAGTTGACTTTTGATTAGTTGACTGCAAACTTCATCTGTCTATCAATGAAATTGAAATGTTTTGAACCATATAATTGGATCAAGATGATGCAAATGAACCCTTGAAATCATGCTTTAACTCAATTGGTCATTTGCTAGGTCAAAGATCAGAAACTGTCCTTCCTCAGTCAAAATCCTAGTTTTGACCATTTTGCCCTTTTGATGATTTGATCACATTTCTTGAGGAATTGTAATCCAAACTTGATCAAATGATACATATGAGTCTAGAATGTTTATGTGGATCAAAAATTATGAAGTTTGACTGTAAATTGGCCATGGTTGACTTTTTCCCAATATAACTGATTTTTAGGTCAACTGTCCAATTGACTGATCAAAAATGTGGTTCAAGGCTTGAAACTTGTCCTGAGTGATCTTAGGGGTCCATAATGATGTTTGAAAGTCACATGAAGTATTGATAGTCCAAAAATCCTTGTGCAATTTCAAACCCTAATTTTGGGTCATCAGTGCATGATGAGATGTCTTGAGCTGACAAAACCTTAATCCAGTCTTGAGTCAAAGAGATCTTGTGAGAAAAGTTTTGATAAATGAGAGGGCAAATTTTGGGGTACAACAACAGTGATAACTCCTCACATAGTAGAGGCAACTAAAGCTTTGACATCGGCTTCCCCAAACATGAGCTACTTTCCCCAACAAAGCTCCTTCAGAGAGCCGACGTCTATACTCCCCAACCAAATTTTATAAATCACAAACGGTTCATAAAGTTGTCTCCCAAGCAGAGTTTATTTCTCTGAATGCGGAAGCTCAACCCCCAATAGAGTTTATTCCTCCAGCTACGGAAGTTCATCCCTCAGCGGAGTTTATTTCTCTGAATCGGAAAAATCTTCCAGCAAAGCATCTCCTCTCTCAAATAGAGATATTCCCTCGCAGAGTTATTCTCAAGTAGAGTCTCTCCTCGGCAGAATATTCACAAACATAAGAAAATCCACTGCATAGTCATCTTCGTTCACCATCCCCAGCGAAAGTAGTAGAACCAATTTTTCTACGACGGTCAGGAATTCAATTTCTAGTACTCTCCAACAGCGGTCAGGTATTTATTTTCCCAGACTCGGATATGTCACAATAGCATTTCATGTTCATACATCATGACGTGCGCATACATATTGCATACAGCATAATCTCATTTATTTTTGAGAATATCATCATACAATGCATTTCATGCATCACATAATTAATCATGTACCTTTTCAGGAAAGATGGTTATCATCAACAATTTCCAGCAGGCCCAAGATTAGCTCCTGAAACTAAATAGAGTAATTATCTGCGCGACCAAATGCAGCTTTATACGGGTTCGTCACGAAGCAATCTTACCCGGGTTTCTCCTAAATGCAGCTTCACACGGGCTTATCTTGGAAAATATCTCACACGGGTCCCTTCTCATACATTTCCAAATAAAGTTTCACACGAACTCATCACGAAGTAACCCTATAATCCAGATTCCTTCCCATAGCCCTACACGGACTTATCCCGAAGTAACCTTACCTAGGTTCCTTCTAAAGTTTTACACGAACCTATCCTGAAATAACCTTACCCAGGTTCCTTCTAAATCTTTACATGAACTTATCCCGAAGTAACCTTACCCAGGTTCCTTCTGAATTTTTACACGAATTTATCCCGAAGTGACCTTACCCAGGTTCCTCCTGAAGTTTTACACAGACTTAGCCCGAAGTAACCTTACCTAGGTTCCTTCTGAAGTTTTACACGAAATTATCCCGAAATAACCTTACCCAGGTTCCTTTTGAAGTTTTACTCAGACTTATCCTGAAGTAACCCTACCCAGGTTCCTTCTCAGTTCAGATGCAGTTTTACCCAAACTCATCACGAAGCAACCTTACCCAGGTTCCTTCTCGGTTCAGATGTAGTTTTACCCAGACTCATCCTGAAGCAACCTTACCCAGGTTCCTTCTCGGTTCAGATGCAATTTTACCCAAACTCATCACGAAGCAACCTTACCCAGGTTCCATCTCGGTTCAGATGCAGTTTTACCCAAACTCATCACAAAGAAACCTTACCCAAGTTCCATCTCAGTTCAAATGAAGTTTCACCCAAACTCATCACGAAGAAACCTTACACAGGTTCCCTCTCGGTTCAGATGCAGTTTCACCCAAACTCATCACGAAGCAACCTTACCCATGTTCCCTCTCGATTCAGATGTAGTTTCACCCAAACTCATCACGAAGCAACCTTACCTAGGTTCCCTCTCGGTTCAGATGCAATTTTACCCAAAATCATCACGAAACAACCTTACCCAGGTTCCTTCTCAGTTCAGATGTAGTTTTACCCAAACTTATCACGAAGCAACCTTACCCAGGTTCCTTCTCGGTTCAGATATAGTTTTACCCAAACTCCTTACGAAGCAACCTTACCCAGGTTACCTCTTATAGCCCTACTATCCAGGCTTTCATTTCGAAGTAACCCTACTATCCAAGTTCCTTCTCTTTTATCTCCAGACAACAGTTTACAACACTGCAAGACCTGGACCCGACCAGATACGGTTGATTACACATTTCCCTAGTAAGTCACTGTGTAGCCTGGACCCTGACCAGATATGTAGTTCACTTTCGCTTCCTCAATTAAGAGTTAATTCCACAGTAGAGTAATGGACAACTGAAGCTCCTAGACTCTATTTCCCAGGACATAAATCAACATTCCCCGGTGAAGTCCTCCTCAACGGCATGTGTGATGCGGTGGGAGAACTGACTTGAGGTTTTTGCGTTTGATTGCAAATATTGCAGTTAGCAAGAGTCGCCACCGACTTTTCTTTTATCCAAAAGGAAAGGTGAAAAAGCACAGGAAAGACCTTTGAGATTGTTTCTTGGGTTCGGTGGTAGATTATAAAAAGGGAAGGTATTAGCACCCTTTTTATCCATGGTTTTTCATGGACTCTTAGTTACTTGCTAGATTACTTTCTTTTGTTTGAAATTGTGCTTTGTGTGGTTTTTTGAAAGTATTTTGTAAAGAGGCCATTGTTTAGGCAATCTTTGTAATGATTCTCATTCGTAAGAATGTATACAAAGATGTTGATCTTTTGAAAATGTTTTCAATTTTGTAAGATGTTTGAAAGTGTATGTGATTGTTTTGAAAATAGCAAGGATGTTTGTTTTGAAATGGAGCAAGTAATTTAGGAGCAATCTACCCACTCAAATGTCTTTCTTGTTCATTTTCTTTTCCTTTGACATTGTTGTCTTACCATTGATTTGGTAAGCAACCCTATCTTTGGATGTAAACGGGATGGGCGTGGGTCATCGTATAACCATGATTAGCAATGTTGCAAGGTATCTTATCATTCTTTTTGAGGGACTAAGATCATTTGTAAGGCAACTTTGAATAGCGTCATCGAGGGACTATGATCTTGTATTTGTTTGTTTTTGCTAAGATACCTTACATGCGTAATATGGCCATTTTTGTAAGGCAACCAAGTGGGATAACCCTAGGGGTTCTTGTGTTCAAGTGTGTTGATTTAGATGCTTGTTTTTGTCTTGGATTAGGGTTTTCTATTTGATTGATTTTATCTTCCCATACAAACCCTAATTACTAGCATGTTATGTAAAAGCGATAAATTGCGAAATTTAAAGTTACTATGCTATTACAACATTTGTGGGAGGGGGGTATACAATTTATGAATGGGGATTGAAATAATATAAACCTAATTAATCTATTACAACCAAATTGAATTTGTACAAGAATTGGAACAAATAATATGCAAGATGAATTAAATATGCAAGAAATGCAAATGCAAAGAAAAGATTTTTGTTTTTAGTTTCTTAAGAAAAAGGGTCTTGATTTTAACCTAATTTGGTAAAGAAAATAATTAGTCAAGTTTGATATCATTAAGAAAAAATATTCTTGAATAAAACCCTAGTTCTATTTAAAAAGAAATGAAGTTTATAAAAAGTAGTATTTTTTTTATCTTGAAAATAATATACGGTGTCATGAAATATTTTGGTCTTTTGTACATTAAAAATAAGTGTATTTAAATAAATAATAACCTAGTTTTTATTTTAATATTTATAAGGAAATTAATAAAAGTAAATAAAGGGTGATAAATAAAATGATTTTTATGTAGAAAAATATTTAAATTATGTCAAAATATAAATCTATTATTTTTATACATTTTTATGATTTTTTTGGTATTTAAGAAAATATATTTAAAACAAAAAGAAATAAATAAATGAATGAAAATAAAAATGGGCCAGGGAGGTGTCATAAGTAGACAGGGAGTATGAGCTAGCAAAAAAAAATGTCAGGCCCAAAGGGCCCAGCGCCTGCCAAAAAACATGTTAGAAAATCAGAAAATTAGAAAAATGTAAAAGGGGGTTCACATTGGTTCGAACCCTTGCCCTTTAGGTAATATATGCCTTAGTACGCGCGCACTTGCCACTGGGGTGGCTGTTTCATACGGTCATATAATCAATGCATGAATATATAAAGCAAATTGCTTTCTGAAAGCAACTTCATCTTCAACCTTGAGCCATGGCCGAACCACCTGTATCTTCCTCATTTCTCCACAAAAATGGAAACTCCAAACATGAAAGTTATAGTGTTTCTTCCCATGAGTTCAAACATATAACTTATATAAACTAAATGTCAAAGATAAAAACTAATTTTGCTGGCCCTAAATTGAAACCTAATTTTCTCAGAAATTTCAAATCCAAAATTCTCTATACACAGTTAATATAAATGGAAACTATGAACATGGTTAGCTTTAGAGCCAGGATATCTACATTTTGTTTTCACAAATCAGGATCAAATGATGCTTTTATGAAGAGATAGAAGTTTGAGTTTTTACCTCTTGCAGCTGGAGTCATGAATGGAGTTTGAGCAGCTTTTGAGATGGCCTGAGGATCTGTTTAGCTTGCCTGGACCTCCTTGAGTGTACCCCAACTCTTATTTTGCCTTGAATGTCTCTGAATCCCTCTACTCAAGTCAACCTGCAAGCTTGGTTTTTAAAAATGGTGGATAGTGATGGAGAAGCTACAGTCTTGAAACAGGGGCCTGGATTTCTTTGGTATGATGTATAAAAGGTGTTTAAGTAATTAGTTTTCAAAACGCACGAGTGGAAATGAAGTTCATGAGTTTTGGTTCAAAACTGTATGTTAATGGTATTCTTGAACAGGTTTTTGGTTTTGGAATGTTTGAGGCAGTTTCAGGGCAATAGCATTCGTGTGTCCACTTGCCAATAGTGTATCTACTTATAAGCAAAAGGTTTCAAGACTTGTATCAACTCAGATTTCAAAAACTCACATGTTTTGCTTGGTTACTTGTTTTTTAAGCAAAGCTGGCAAGCATGGTTTCAAGATGAAGTACAAAGCTTGTAAGGGGGCTGAGACCTTTAAGCACACTTATTCTGATTGTGTGGAGTGTGTTTGTGTAGAAAGAACTAATGCAAGGCTCAATGCAAGCTGACTTTTCATAAAGCTTACTTTTCTAAAATGGCAATGTTGCCTTTCTTCCCAAAATGGAATTAAGTTTGTACAATGCATTGAATGCTTAGATTAAAGCTTCCAACAGTTGTGAAATCATTTAATTATGGAGTGAAAATCAAGTTATAAGCCTGCAAAGTGGGATTTGTACATCATGCTTGAGGATTGGATCCAATGTTCTTCACAAAATGGCTTGTAATCCAAGTGACAAAACACCAACTTCATCTCTTCGATTCTCTCTACTCAAGAATAATCTCAAGGAGTTCTTTGACATTTTAGAAAGCTTTCAATGTTCTCTACATCTCATCTTTGAATTGCTTTTGAAGATTCCCCTTGGAACTATGTGAAAAATTTCCATGAAGTTAGGTCAAAAGTCTGCCTAACTAGGGCAAAATTTCACTAAGTTATTTTTAGTTCATGAGCATGTATTCAAAAAACTATAACTTGAGATCCAAGCATTTTTACGAGAAATTGTGTGAATCAAAGTTGTATATTTCATTGAGATCTCCAACTTTCATGTTGGAAGTTTCTCTTGAATCACTTTGCATCATGGTGAAAATTTGGCTCAAAGTTATGAAAAAATAAGAAATTTTCTATACTTAGAAAAATTTCTAAGTTAAGAAATTTCATCTTTTCAAAACAAAATCTTGAATTATTGATTTCTTGATGAACAAGTTTCATGTTTTTACATGTTTTGATGAATTATGATCTTTGGCATTTGATTTTGACCAAAAAGTCAAAGTTTGACTTTTCAGTATACAGTTGACTTTTGATCAGTTGACTGAAAAGTTCATCTGTCAATCCAATGGACTTGTAGTGTTTTGAACCATGTCATTAGGTCCATTTGATGAAATTGAACTCTTGAGATCATTCCTTAACCCAAT
This sequence comes from Vicia faba, assembly GCA_948472305.1. NCBI lineage: Eukaryota > Viridiplantae > Streptophyta > Magnoliopsida > Fabales > Fabaceae > Vicia > Vicia faba. The sequence goes on from OX451737.1 coordinate 1,007,202,570, forward strand.
TGATCATTTTCTAGGTCAAAAACTAGAAATTGCCCTTTCCTAGTCAAAACCCTAATTTTCACCATTTTGCCCCTTTGATGATTTGATCAAATTTCTTGAGGAATTATGGTCCAAACTTGATAAAATGAGACATATTAGTTTAAAATGTTAGTGTGGATCAAAAATTATGAAGTTTGACTATAAATTGGCCATGGTTGACTTTTTTCCCAATACAGCTGATTTTTTAGGTCAATTGTTCAATTGAATGATCAAAAGTGTGATCCAAGGCTTGAAACTTGACATGAGTAATCTTAGGGGTCCATAATGATCCATGAAAGTAATATGAAGCATTGATAGTTCAAAAATCCTTGTGAAATCTCAAACCCTAATTTTAAGTCATCAGTGCTTGAGGAGGTGCCTTGAGCTGATCAACCCTAATGCAGTCTTGAACTCAATGAGATCTTGTGAGCAAATTATTGATAAGTGAGAGGGAAAATTTTGGGGTACAACAGCTGCCACTGTTCAATCTTCTTAAGCCTGAAGAGTTAGACTGGCGAGTTTTTCAATTCGTGACTCGAAGGTGGAAGATGATTGGACATTAGAGTGCCTAGAAATTTGCACTTGGTGATATGAGAGTCGAGGGAATGGGCTTAAAGATGCCATTTAGAGAGGTGCTAGAAAGTTGTTGGATATGGGCTTGTAGACGCCATCCAAAAGTGATTGTTGAATTGTAATTTGTAAGTTGAAAGAATGAGTATCATAATTGCGTCCGTGTCTGGAGCGTATCTATACTGTATCTAGAGTCCGAATCTGAATGAGTATCAGAATGGCATCCGTGTCTGGAGCGTATATGTATTGTATCTAAAAGTTGAGTCTGAATGAGTATCAGAATGGCATTTGCGTCTTGAGCGTATCTGAACTGTATCTGAAAGTTGAATCTGAATGAGTATCAGAATGGCATCCGTGTCTGGAGCGTATCTGTACTGTATTTGAGAAGTTGAAATTGAATGAGTATCAGGGTGGAATCCGTGTTTGGAGCGTATCTGAACTGTATCTGAGAGTTGAATCTGAATGAGTATCAGAATGGCATCCGCGTCTGGAGCGTATCTGAACTGTATCTGAAGACTGTGAACATTGTTAATGGTAGCTGTTTGATTAATCTTATCCTGAAAAAGATAAAATGTTAGCTAATATGCAATGTTATGTTGTATGAAATGCATAGTGTAATGCATTAGTTCTACCAATGTTTATGATATATGGATGCAATGTATGTGTATATGAGCTAGTTTGTTGTACTGCTGTTGGACAGGGGAAAATAAATCCCTGGATGCTGTTGAGGATATGTAAGTCTTCATGTTATGAAGTCTAAGTGTTGATGAATTTCTGCTTAGAGAAATAAACTTTGTTGTAAGGGAAATGTCGTATACTGCTTGTAAATATCCATTGGGGAATTCTGAGGAATTTGACGACTTCTACTGGGGAGTGATAATTGGGAGTTTTGTTCCGCTGGGGATTAAACGACATACTATGGGGATTTCTTATGGAATAGCCTAGAGGTATTTCCCTATCCATTCAACCCATCAGTAATTGCCTTTTTTTCATTTTGTTTATTTGTAAACAGTAATTATATTCAAATGCATATGTTCAACAATGAATCATTGGACGTTTTTTGCAAACAAAACACAAGCTTAAAGAAAAACAGATAGTTTTTGCACTTTCAAAGAGATATCTTTGTATTGACTTTGAGTAAGTATTTTGTACAAGGAGACAAACATTCTAGTAAGAGAATTTCGTTGTAAATAATGAAAATTTTGATACAAAGAAAAGATAGTTATGTGTAATAATCCCATGGGGTTTCCATTCTGCTATAGCCTTCATATCTTTGAGCATCTTGTCTATTTGTTGCCTTGTCCGAAGGTGATTGAATTGATCTGAAACTTTGAGTTTTCCAGTGGAAACCAAAGGTTATCCGTAAAGTAATCCAACGGGACATAGTCATACGTTTTAATTCCCTAACTTTTTCCTGGACCACCCTTTCGGGTTTTCAGTCCACCGGGAAACCCTTTTTTGCCCAAGTCGCCCTTTCAGGTTTTCAACTTGCCGGGTGTACATATTTTTTTGTTTTATCCCTAATTTTTGCCTGAACCTTTTTGGTTCGCCGAGATGCCCTTGTTTTACCTAGGTATGTCAACCTAGCAGGTCTCTTATGCGTAGTATCTTTTGACTATGTCCGCGTTTGCAGGGTGCGGCAGGTCATCACCATCCATGGTGGTCAAGATCATTGCCCCACTGGAGAAAATGTTTTTGATTACAAATGGTCCTTCATATGTAGGAGTCCATTTTCCCCTAGGATCACCTTGTGGAGGTATGATGCGTTTGATCACCAAATCTCCAACTTGATACACTTGGCGTCTGACCTTTTTGTTGAAAGCCTTGATCATCCGTTTTTGATACATTTGACCATGGCAAACAGCAGTAAGTCTCTTCTCATCAATCAAGTTTAGCTGATCAAGTCGAGTCTGGATCCAGTCGTCTTCGTTCAGCCCTGCATCCTTCATAATTCTCAGAGAGGGGATTTGGACCTCGATAGGCAAAATAACTTCCATGCCGTAAACCAGAGAATAAGGTGTTGCCCCGATTGATGTGCGAGTCGTGGTACGATACCTGTGGAGATCAAATCGTAACATCTCATGCCAGTATTTGTATGTGACTGTGATTTTTTGTATGATCTTTTTAATGTTCTTATTTGCAGCTTCGACAACACCATTCATCTTTGGCCGATAGGGAAAAGAATTGTGATGCTGAATCTTGAATTGCTCGCATAATGTGGTGATCATAGTATTGTTGAGATTCGTACCATTGTCAATGATGATCCTTTCCGGGATATCGTACCGGCAAATGATATTTTTCCTGTTGAAGCGAGCAACAACATTCTTGGTAACGGAGGCGAAAGAAGCTGCCTCCACCCATTTTGTAAAATAGTCAATGGCCACTAGGATGAAGCGGTGTCCATTGGAGGTTGTCGGCTTGATTTCCCCAAACATATCAATCCCCCACATAGTAAAGGGCCAAGGAGCCGTCAAGACATTCAGAGGAACCGGAGGTACGTACACCTTGTCAGCATAAATCTGGCATTTATGGCAGGTTCGAGAGTGTTGATAGCAATCTGCTTCCATGGTAGACCAGTAATAGCCTTCCCGTAGGATTTTCTTTTCCATTGTATGCCCACTGGAGTGGGTGCCAAAAGTTCCTTCATGCAATTCAGCCATGATCCTTTCAGCTTCAGCCTTATCTACGCATCGAAGTAACACAGAATCATAATTGCGTTTATATAAGATGTCGTTACTAAGGAAGAACTTAGCAGAGAATCTCCTTAAGAACTTCTTATCATTGATTGAAGCTCCTTCTGGGTATTCTTGAGCCTCGAGATACCTCTTGACTTCGTGAAACCAAGGTTGGTCCACTACTTCTTCAGTATTAATCTCGTGACAGTGCGCTGGTTCCTCCATTCGTTCGATGGTGATTTGGGGAGCCTCGTTATCCCAATTAAGTTTAAACATAGATGACATTGTGGCTAGAGTGCCTGCTAGCTAATTTTCTTCTCGTGAGAAATGCTCGAACGTAATCTTCTCAAAATGTGGTAACAATGTCAAAACATGTTCTTTGTAAGGGATAAGGTTTGGGTGTTTGGTGTCTCATTCCCATTTGATCTGAATGATAACCAAAGCTGAGTCTCTGAATACATCCAAGGATTTGATTCCCAAGTCTATGGCAACTTTGAGACCGAAGATACATGCTTCGTATTCCGCCATGTTGTATGTACAATTGAAGCAAAGTCTTGCGGTAAATGCAGTATGACACCCTTCTAGAGATATGAGTACAGCACCAATACCATTGTCGAGTGCATTAGATGCCCCATCAAAGAACAGGGTCCATCGGGATCCTTGTTCAGGTCCGTCATATGACCTGAATCTTCATAGTTGTCTAATGTCATGATGTCTTCATCCGGGAAATCGAACTTCATGGACTGGTAGTCTTCTACAGCTTGGTGAGCAAGGTGATCGACTAGTACACTGCCCTTTATTGCTTTCTGGGTAGTATATTGTATGTCGTACTCTGTTAGGATTATCTTCCATCTCTCTATTCTCCCAGAAGGGGCAGGTTTCTCGAAGATGTATTTTATCGGATCCATTTTAGATATCAGCAAGGTAGTATGAGTCAGCATATACTATCTTAGCCGGTGAGCAGCCCATGCCATAGCGCAGCAAGTTTTCTCGAGCAGTGAATATCTGGTTTCACAGTCGGTAAACTTTTTGCTCAGGTAGTAAATAGCGTGCTCTTTTCGGCCAGACTCGTCATGCTGCCCCAATACACACCCCATTGAGTTTTCTAAAACAGTCAGATACATGATCAACGGTCTTCCCTCGACTCGTGGCATCAACACAGGAGGCTCTTATAAGTATTCCTTAATTTTGTCAAAAGCAACTTGGCATTCATCATTCCATATGACTACTTGATGTTTCTTTAATAGTTTGAAGATTGGCTAACAAGTAGCTGTCAGGTGAGAGATGAATCTAGTAATGTAGTTCAAACGTCCCAAGAATCCTTTGACTTCCTTCTCAGTCCGAGGAGCATACATATCTTGTATTGCTTTAACTTTGGCAAGATCAACCTCGATATCTTTGTTGTTGACGATAAAGCCTAGGAGTTTACCAGACCGTACCCCAAATGTGCATTTGTTAGGATTCAACCTCAGCTTGTACTTCTTCAGTCTCTCAAACAGTTTTTATAAGTGATCAAGGTGCTCTTCCTCTGTTTGAGACCTGGCTATCATATCGTCCACATAGACCTCTATTTCGTGATGTATCATGTCGTGAAATAGAGCTACCATGGCATGTCGGTAAGTTGCACCAGCGTTCTTCAGTCCAAATGGCATCACCTTATAGCATAAAGTTCCCTACTGCGTGACAAATGTTGTTTTCTCCATGTCCTCAGGCGCCATTTTGATTTGGTTGTAACCTGAGAATCCGTCCATGAAGGAAAACACTTTGTGTTTCATCATATTGTCAACTAGGATATCAATGTGGGGGAGTGGAAAATCATCCTTAGGGCTCACCCTATTCAAATCTCTGTAGTCCACACACATTCGCACCTTGCCCGTCCTTTTTGGGCACGGGAACAACATTGGCAACCCATTGAGGATAAGAGGTGACATCCAAGAATCCAACATTGAATTGCTTCATGACTTCTGCTTTAATCTTTTCTGACATATCAGGCCTCGTGCGACGAACCTTTTGCTTTACTGGCAGACAATCCTCTCTTGTAGGCAGACGGTGTACCACAATATCTTCATCAAGTTCTGGCATGTCTTCATACGACCAGGCAAAGACTTCGACATAATCGTGTAACAATTGAATCAGATGCATCTTGATGTTGGGTTTCAGATTGACATCCACCTTGGCCTCTTTTTTGTTCTCTTCGGTACCTAGATTGATCATATCCACGGGTTCCTCGTGAGGCTGAATAGTTCTCTCTTCTTGTTGTAGTAGTCTGGCAAGTTCCCCTGGTACTTCACAATCTTCCTCACCTTCGTCTTCGGCTTGGTAGATTAGATTCTTAGAGTCACAAAAGGCCATAGCAGTATCGTTATCCATGGGATCCCGAATGGATGTATACCTGCATTATGAGTGTGGGTGTGTGTAAGGGTATAACTATCTTTGAAAGAAAGTAAAATGTAAAAGAAAAACAATGAGCACAAAAGTTTGTATGCGAAAACATCCATGATTCATTGATGTCATATGAAAAATGAGATAATAACCCTTACAAATGGACCATTGTACCTCGGGTAAGACACAAGGTTTTAAGAGTGCGAATTGTTTTGAATATTACAGATCCAACAAAATGTAAAGACAAATTACTGAGGGATAAAAGTGATCGGGACGAAGTCTCTAGCCTCCCAATTGATGAGCCCTCTATTGACAGTCGGGAAGATCCAATCCTCCAGGTTGCAGCCATCTTCACCATCTTCTATTGTGTTAACTTCACGGTTGCTAATCTTTAAGGGTGTCCCTCCAGCATGGGCACGACGTACAACCTTTTGAGCACTTGAAGTGAAACCTAGGCCAAACTTGTCAGACTTATATGGGATATCTGGGAGTTTTCCCCAGATAGTGCACCCGCCTTCTTCTACCACTGCTCTGGCATCCTTCAGAGATGACATCCAGAGTGGAGGCCTTGTAATCTTGAGAACAGTCTTGGTCACTGCCACATCTTGAGGGACCTCTTCAAAGGGTTGAAATGGAGTTTCAATGAATTCACCATTCAATTCCACATATCTGAAGGAATTGAGATGGTTGATCATGTATTCTTCCTCTCCATGAACGGTGATAATCTTCCCTTGAACTGGATACTTCAACATTTTGTGCAGCGTAGAAGTAACAGCGCCAACATTGTGGATCCATGGTCGACCTAGCAGGTAGGAGTATGAAGGGCGGATGTCCATCACATAAAAAGTTGAATTGAAGGTTTGGGTTCCAACCTTTATGGGAATGTCCACCTCCCCATGTACCATCCTTTTCAAGCTGTCAAAAGCCCTTACTATTATGTTGCTTGGCTTCAAAGTCAACCCCTCACAGACAAGTCTATCAAGAGCTTTTTTGGGTAGTACATTCAGATATGAGCCAGTATCCACCAAAACATGCGCCAGAGTTGTACCCCTATATTCCACTGAGACATGCAATGCCTCATTATGTTTTCTTCCCCTCGGAGTCAGATCAGCATCTGAAAAACCTAAACCATTGTCCGTAGTTAGGCTGGTTACACAATCTTGAAACTGATCGGCAGAAGTCTCTTGAGGTACATGGGCGGTTTTTAAGAACTTCACCAAGGATTTTGCATGTGCCTCGGAACATAGTAGTAATGCCAGCATGGAGATTTTAAAGGGAGTTTGCCCCAGTTGTTCAACTACATCGTAGTCGTTTCTCTTTATAATTTTTATTATCTCCTCCATTTCTCTCTTGGAGGTCTCAGGGATAGTCAATGACTGAGCCTTCGTCCAAACAGGCTCAATCATAACACCTTTTCCTCGAGTCTCGATTAATTCGGCAGCAGGAGTGTCGGTCAAAATGATTACAGGGGTTGTAACGGCTTTGTCAATTGGAGTATTTGCTGAGATGATTATGGGTCCAGAAACTGCTTTTGGGGGAGAAATTTCTGGAGAAAAGATCCTACCACTTCAGGTAATCTTGCTAGTTCCTGTAATGTTACTGATGTCGGAGTTGACCTTCTCGGACCTTGAATCTTCTGCGATTGGTCAGTCCTGCTTGATACCATGGTAATAGACATCTCCTCCATAATTCCATGGTATGGTTTTGTCTGATGTATATGGGACTGGTCCAGGCATTGTGATTATTAAAGATCTGCTTTCGGAACTGATGTAATTCTAACGGGTCTTTTGGTGGAGACCCTGGAAGAATTGGCGGAAATGGTAATGATAAAAACATCTTCAAAAGGAACAGGTGGAACAGAAGTCTTCTCGAATAAAATTTCTTTATTATCTATTAGGCACTGGACGCCTATTTTCAACAAAGGACAGCCGGTTGGGGAGGACAAACAAAGATGGCAAACTTCACCACAGCCCGGGAACACACTGACATTCAACAAATTCATTTTAACAGTCAGAAGTGGGGTCATGAGTTCATAAATTAAATTAACAAACAAATCTTCTTCAATGGCATTGGTATTGTGGCCATGTCTGGGCATAGGGGCAGAAATGACATTTGGCTTTTCAGGCGCATCAAACTCAATTTCGTTTGCTTCAGTGAGGTCTTGTATTTTGTTCTTTAGAGCCCAACAGTTATTAGTATTGTGACCAGGGCTTTCAGAGTAATATGTGCAACGGGCATTGGGATGATAATGAGGAGATGTTGTATTGGGGTTTTTTGGAGTTTCTTTCAAGGTCGCCAAGTTGGATCTTAGTAGATGCGGTAATACTTGAGACGGGGTCATGTTGATTCTGGTGAACTGCCTGACTGGCCTTTCCATCCTTGGTTGATTATTTCTTTTCTAATCAGACGCAGGATTTGGGATCATAACAGCCCCCACCATTGGTCGGCATTCAGCCCTATCTTGGGTTCTCTACGGGTATACGACAGCCACCTCTTTCTTTCTGATGAAGGGCTTCCTTACAGCTGTAGAAGAAGATATGTCTTTCTGAATCTTTCCATTCTTTATACCGGCTTCTATCCTCTCTCCGGTCAATATTAGTTCAGTAAATCCTGCAGATGAACTTCCGATTAAATGATTGAAGAAGGGACCAGACAAGGTGCCCAAGAACATGTCTACCAATTCTCTCACAGATAGAGGGGGTTGAACTCTTCCAGCCAAATCTCTACATTTTTGTGTGTAGTCCTTGAAACCTTCATTGGACACCATGGCCATACTCTGAAGTTGAGTACGGGTATGTGCAAGATCAGCATTGTATTGATATTGTTTGTAGAAAGCTGCAGCAAGATCTTCCAATTGTGAATGTTGACTCTTTCTAGTTGGTAAAACCAGTCAAGTTGAGTTTTAGACAGACTGTCTTGGAAGAAGTGCACCCATAAGTCTTTATCAGCAGTATGGGGTTGAATTTTCCTCACATATGACCGGATATGCATCTTAGGGCATGAAACTCCATCATATTTAGTGAATACAGGTGCTTTGAATTTCAGAGGAATCACAATCCCTGACACCAAACCCAATTCCTCAAAGTCCAAGCCGGGCACGTTTTGGATTTCCATCGCGCTCAGACGCTCTTCAAGATGTTTATACTTGTCATCAGCTGGAGGGTATTGTTCCTCAGAGTAGTCCTCTTCTTCCTCTTCCTCCTCTGATTTTGTCGAGACAACTGTTTCCTTGCCTTTACCATCTTGGTTGTCTCTTTCACTTGATGTTGTTGCAAAGTCCAAAGTCCTTCTTGTCTGTCCATGAAATCTTCTTCCCATGTTTAAGACTCCGGTTACCTTCTTGGTTTTCTTTTTCCTATCTTCAGCTAGCAAAGTCTTCAATTCTTCTTGTCCCTTGGCTAGGATCAAGAGCAACTGTTGAAACTGTGTATTCTGAGCTTGGAGGTCTTTCACTGTTTGCTCGAGATCCATCTTACTGAAATAAATAGTAGAAAGATGAGGAGACTTGTTGCAAAAGACTTATTTATGTTATGATGAATGGTATATGCATATGTAATGTTTTCAAGGATTTCAAAGATTCAAATTTGTTTTATACAAAAAAGGAAACACACGTTATATTAATAAGATAAAGTTTGAGTACATTAATGCCCCTTGGGCAAAATAATACAAAAGCTCTAAGATATAAAAGTAGTGTGCATCCTCTTTGGTGCAATGTAGGCATTGAGAGTCTGCTCCTCATGAAGTAGCCTAGTGAGTTCCAAAACCTTCTTCTCGCTTGCGTAGAATTGGGCTTCGAAAGTATCTCGCTCCCCCTTTAGTTGTATCCAATCCCTTTGTAGGTCTTCAAGAGATGTGGGCATGTCATGATGTAGGATAGTGTATGGAACATCTCCCTCCATGGCATGCTCAATGATTACCGGGAGAATGGAGGGGTAAGGAATCATAAGACTCTGAGCACGAGTTCATACCCATTTGAGGTAAGTCTCAAGAGGGATGGAATTCTTATGCCCCAAAATCTTTCTATCCACCTTGTTTAACATTCTCTAAGCTCGGATAAATCTCTGGAAAAGACCTTGATCATCGTTGTCATAGTCAAATACCAAACCCTGAATCAGCATCTCGTGCGGGCCATCCCTTCGGGCATAACCAAACTGTCTTAAGGATAAACAAGGGTTTTAGGTGATTCCTCCCCTAATGCCAAGTAAAGGTACATTAGGAAATTCTCCGAAACGGTCGATAATGATAACATTCTTTTTGGATCAGGAACACCAATGAATGTCTGAATGTTTGAGCGTCATCAACCTTTGTGACCACCTTGATCCTTGCTCATTCTTTAATACATATTGGGGAAGATGAGAAATAAACCATCTTGCCAAGAGAGGAGTGCAACACATAAGAACACCTATTTTCCTCATTGTGCAAGTGTGAAAAGAGTGTAGGATATCTCCTAGCAATGTAGGTACTGGGTTGCGGGATATGACGATTTTGACAGCGTTGACATCTATGAGTTGGTCAGGATCTGGAAACAAAACCATCCCATAGATGAGGAGAGCCACAATTTCCTCAAAGGCTTGCAAGTCAAAAGAATTCCAACAGCTTTGGGCTTTCTCAAACAGGAACTTTGCTAGGAAGCCTTTGACACCACTCCTTGTTTCCCAATGAGTTGTGATATCAGATGAGTGCAAGTGTAGAGATTGAGCAATCTCTTCTGGATTTGGATCTCTTTCCGTACCGTTGAAAGGTAGTTAATTGAGAATGAGATTCCTCAAGAGTTATGAGAATTCTTCCAAAGTAGGCACAAGTTGATAGTTGGGAAAGGTGAAGCAATGGTGTAAAGGATCAAAGAACTGAAAAAGCACTTTCATCATGTCCTCATCTGTGTTGGAGGTAACCAAGTTGAGTAGGCGACCATGTCTCTTGGTGAATGGAGAGTTTTCAGGAATCCTTAAAACTAGATCCTTAAGTTGTGGAGGGATTCTCACAAGGTTGACTTGAATAGTTTTCCTGCGAAGTGAATCCATATCCTACAAAATAAGAACAAAGATGAATTCCAAAATCCTTGAAATGGTTAGTGGATGCATATGATGTTCATGATGTTCGTGATGTTATGTACAAGTATGCATATATAAACAAAGCAAACAACTCCTTAGGTTTAGGCTTGCATGGAGTTTTATAGGTAAGTACCCTCTTGAAGTTTAGTTGGCTCAAATCTGTCATAGTAATAGTAACCGGGTTCTAAGGAGCTCAATATCACTGGTTTATTTCCTTGGTCATTGTTTCAGCTCAAGCCTCTTTAATGGCGACCGAAATATCCCAAGAATCAAAACCTCAATGAGTGTAGTATCGAGTATCTACCAACTTCGGACTGCACCAAAGCCGGTCATCTCACTACATCCTAAAGGCCAATTTGGTCAAGTAAAGGTTCTAGAAGTTCATTAGTGCTTCATGACATCACTCAGCGGCTCCGTTGTTGTACCCCAAAATTTGCCCTCTTTTCATACACGCATATTATTGGTTTTATGGTTATGGAATAAAGGTATATTTATCAAGCTTCTTCAGGTTACAAGTGACGTTTATTTCGTCAATGGATATTCTCAGAGTATTTTCCATGCTGAAGATCGGTTCGCCGTTTTGCAACGATTTGGGGTTCAAAGATTCACAAGTCCAACCTGGCGCGTCATATTCAGGTGTTCTTTTGCCAAGATATCTCTGATAACATATTCTCAAATTCAGGTTTGGCTCAAGAGTCGATTTTTTAAAGAAGGTATCCGAATGGTGAGTTTTCTCGAAGAAATATGGTGAAAAAGTGTGCTGAAAGTGCAGTTTTTACGCGCTAAAAAATTCATAACTTGAAGATCGTGGCTCATTTTGAACCCGTTTCAGTGGCCAAAATTCCGTCTTAACGACATCTACGTTTTCATCTCTCACGGATGGAAGCCAATTTCGATCAGAATATTTTCAAAAATGCGGATTTATCAAGTATTTTTGTACCGAAAATTTGTGACAGAAGTTTATTTGCGTCATGTTCAGAAAATCATAACTTGGTCGATTTTCATCGTATCGAGCTGGTTCTGGCGCCAAAATTTCACAAATTGAGTTGGCTACGTTTTCACATGAGGTATCGAGTTCGAACGGTATTCAAAAGGCTTTTGTTTTTTGCTCAGAGTGCGTGTGACGCGCCGAAAATTCTGAATGCTGAATATTATTTCATCTGGGCCGAAACTTCGAAAATTCATAACTCGGTCAATTTTTATCGGATTGGGCCCATCTTTTTACACAAGGTCACAGACTCAGAGATCTACAACTTTAATTCAAAAGTAGAGACCGGATTATGCTCCTATCAATACCAGTTTTTTATTGAAGAACGTGTCAGAGTCGACACTGGAGCCCAAAATAAGTCTGTCTGAGCTGAAACTTCAAAAATTCATAACTAATTCACCGTTTATCCTATTGAGCCTATTTTCGGACAGGAGTTAGTTCTTGATGTCGGCTACATTTTGTTTTCACATTTCAACTTCAAAAATTGCACTTAAGCCCCTGCGATTTTGCCTAGAACGTGACGGACTCAAGTGAACATTGGAGGCCCAATTGCACATTCAAAGCCCATTTTTTGTCTCTAATTTCCATTATATAATCTCATTCTTTTCACACAAACAAAAGAAAAAGAGAAAAAAAGCTTTTGCCACAACGCTGTCAGAATATCAAATTCTTTCAAGAACCCTAAAACCTTGAAATCCTTATTACAAACCTTCATCTCACTACAAACAAGTCATCCCTGTTACAAACCCACATCTCACTACTTCTCCAGTAAGGGTAAGGCTGGTTTGATCTCCATGATCAAAAGGGCATAAAAGCATTCATCTCACTACTTCTCCAGTAAGGGTAAGGCTAGTTTTATCTCCATGATCAAAAGGGTATAATCATTCATACATGCCATATCAGTTTTAACATTAAATTTTTTCATATATTGTCTTTATTTATATTTCATGATATATAGTAATTTATTTAATGTTTTCATGAGATTCAACACTGCAGTTTTAGACAGAATCTCATGCAGGTTCATTACAGAATGTTGAGGCCAAAATACAAATGGCCAAAATAGAACAACCAACGCATGACAATAATGCATGACAAGGCAGACATCTTGAGAAGGTTAAGGGCGTGGGTTCAACAACCACCCCTATTGGTTTTGATTTTCTTCCTTTCTATTTATCTTTTTACCTATTTTTATTCTTTCTGTTTAAATTTTTTTCATAAAACTTAACATTTTTCACAAACCTTTGATTTTTTATAATAAACTCGAAAATTAATTTTAGGTCTTTCTTTAATTTAATTTTAGGTTTTAAATTAATTTTTGGTTCAACAACCATCCATGACATTTGCATTATATTTATTTTCCAACCCTATTTTTCATTGATGTTTCTTCCTCTATCTACTTTTTGGCAAACTTAATCTTTTTTATTAATCATTAGACATAAACTCTTTTTGAAAACCTTTTTTTATTATTAAAATTAATTAGGTTTTAAGATTTTTTAATTAACCATTTTTTTCAAAACTAACTTTTTTTATAATTCAAATAAATTAGGATTAGGTTTTTGTTTTAGTTAGTAACTGAATTTTTGGCTTTCTTTTCATTTATTAATAAATTAAGTTAATTAACTTTTTTTATTAAAATTAGTTAGAATTAGGTTTTTTAATTAACTTAGAATTATTTTCTACAAAAAACACCAAAAACATTAACTTAGAATTTTAGGTTTTAATTTTTCCTTAATTTCTTTTTATTTATTCTTTTACATTTTACTTTCTAGAAAAAAACTGTATAGATCGCATTATCAATGTAATAGCGTAGATTTATCTTTTCTCGCATTTTTTTTCTAATTATGTAATTGCTCCGAGGTTGTAATAGTCTTTTAAACTAGAGTTTTATTTACTGTTTAATTTCCCTCCAAGTTTTGGTTATGTAATCCCCATTCCCCGAAGCCTTGTAATAATTAGATTTACTTTTCCGCTTTTAATTTCCACAATCTTTAACTGTCTAGATGTATGGCTAATAGGATTGTATGACAAGAATGTCTGGAAAATTAAAACGGTAGATCACCTAATATGCAAAGATTAAATAACTGAAATCAAACACATGCACATGCTCACTCTTAGGGTATGCCTCACTTGGTTGCCTCGAAAAACAATGGTCATGTCCCTCGAACGTAGGGATATCTTAACAAAGACCCTCGGTTAAAATCATCATAAAGATCATGGTCGCTTAACGTCCCTCGAGTTGCCTACGAGAAATGATCTTGTCCCTCGATGTTGCCTACGAATATATATGACAGTCCCTTCGAAATGCTAAGGTATCCTTACATGTTGCCTTCAATGACCATTACGTCCCTTTCGAATTGACCCTTACAAACTCCAACAACGATGCTTCCTACTTCTCAATAGTAGGATAGCGTTGTCCAAAGGAAACGAGAACAGAAACAATCCTTTTTCGAGTAGGTAGATGCTAGTAGGTACTTGCTCAAAATCAAACTTTTTACACCATACACTTACACTTTTCAAACTAAGTTTTCAAAATGCTTCGTAACACTCTTGAAGACAGAAACAAGGGTTAAATCGAAGTAAAACAAAAAAACTTTTCAAATCACACAAACACACAAAGAAGCAAATTTTAAAATGATGAGCAAGTACCTAAGAGCCCGTAGAAAACTACGGATAGAAAGAGTGTTAATACCTTCCCTTTCTATAATCTACCCCCTGTACTCAGAAAATCTCGAAAAAGGAATTTTTCTGTGCTTTTTTCCTTTCTTGTTGGATAAAATAAAAGTCAGTGGCGACTCTTGCTTACCGCGACATTTTGCAAACAAAAAACGCAAAACACAAACCAGTATTAAACAGTCGGTTCTGCCACCGTATCACACCCGTATTCTCTTTGATTAACTCAAAGGCTACCGGTACCCACAAATATTTCGCACTAACGTAGCTATTGCTTAGACCATGTCGGTATACCCTGCACAGTTTCCACAATGTATTGCTACTTACCTATAACGTATCCCAAATCCGGGTAGAGGATTCAAACCCAAACAAAGAACTATAATGTAAAGCATACAAGTCAAACAATGTAAGCAAATAAATATGATCTAATCCCTAAGGTAACCCCACTTTTAAAATTGTCCCCGGCAGAGTCGCCAGTTCTGTGATGCGGTGGAAGAACTGACTTGAGGTTTTTGCATTTGATCGCAAATGTTACAGTTAGCAAGAGTCGCCATCGACTTTTCTTTTATCCAAAATGAAAGGTTAAAAAGCACAGGAAAGACCTTTGAGATTGTTTCTTGGGTTCGGGGGGTAGATTATAAAAAGGGAAGGTATTAGCACCCTTTTTATCCATGGTTTTCCATGGGCTCTTAGTTACTTGCTAGATCACTTGCTTTTGTTTGAAATTGTGTTTTGTGTGGTTTTTTTAAAGTATTTTGTAAAGAGGCCATTGTTTAGGAAATCTTTGTAATGATTCTCGGTCGTAAGAATGTATACAAAGATGTTGATCTTTTGAAAATGTTTTCAATTTTGTAAGATGTTTGAAAGTGTATGTGATTGTTTTGAAAATAACAAGGATGTTTGTTTTGAAATGGATCAAGTAATTTAGGAGCAATCTACCTACTAAAATGTCTTTCTTGTTCATTTTCTTTTCCTTTGACATTGTTGTCTTACCATTGATTTGGTAAGCAACCCTATCTTTGGATGTAAACAGGATGGACGTGGATCATCGTATAGCCATGATTAACAATGTTGCAAGGTATATTAGCATTCTTTTTGAGGGACTAAGATCATTTTTAAGGCAACTTTGAATAGCGTCATCGAGGGACTATGATCTTGTATTTGTTTGTTTTTACTAAGATACCTTACATGCGTAATATGGCCATTTTTGTAAGGCAACCAAGTGGGATAACCCTAGGGGTGCTTGTGTGCAAGTGTGTTAATTTACATGTTTGTTTTTGTCTTGGATTATGGTTTTCTATTTGATTGATTTTATCTTCCCATACAAATCCTAATTACTAGCATGTTATGTAAAAGCGATAAATTGCAAAATTTAAAGTTACTACACTATTACAACATTTGTGGGAGGGGGTATACAATTTATGAATGGGGATTGCAATAATATAAACCTAATTAATCTATTACAACCAAATTGAATTTGTACAAGAATTGGAATAAATAATATGCAAGATGAATTAAATATTCAAGAAATGCAAATGCAAAGAAAAGATTTTTGTTTTTGGTTTCTTAAGAAAAAGGGTCTTGATTTTAACCTAATTTGATAAAGAAAATAATAATTCAAGTTTAATATCATTAAGAAAAAAGATTCTTAGATAAAACCCTAGTTCTATTTAAAAATAAATGAAGTTTATAAAAAGTAGTATTTTTTTTATCTTGAAAATAATATATGGTGTCATGAAATATTTTGGTCTTTTTTACATTAAAAATAAGTGTATTTAAATAAATAATAACCTAGTTTTTATTTTAATATTTACAAGGAAATTAATAAAAGTAAATAAAGGGTGATAAATAAAATAATTTTTATGTAGAAAAATATTTAAATAATGTCAAAATATAAATCTATTATTTTTATACATTTTTATAATTTTTTTGGTATTTTAGAAAAATATATTTAAAAGAAAAAGAAATAAATAAATGAATGAAAATAAAAATGGGCCAGGGAGGTGTCATAAGTACACAGGGAGTATGAGCTAGCAAAAAAAAACAATGCCAGGCCCAAAGGGCCCAGCGCCTGCCAAAAAACATGTTAGAAAATCAGAAAATTGGAAAAATGCAAAGGGGGGGGGGGGGGGGGGGGCTCACATTGGTTCGAACCCTCGCCCTTCAGGTAACATATGCCTTAGTACGCGCGCTTGCCACTAGGGTGGCTGTTTCATCCGGTCATATAATCAATGCATGAATATATAAGTGTTGTACCCCAAAATTTGCCCTCTCATTTTATCAACATTTCTCATCACAAGACTCTTGGAACTCAAGATCAAGCTAGGGTTTGCTCTGCTCAAGACACCTCCTTGCACTGTTGACCTAAATTAGGGTTTGAGTTTGCACATGGATTTTTGGACCTTCAATGCCCAAATTGACTTTCATGCTTCATGTTGGACTCATAAGTTTGTCCATACTAAGTTTCAAGCCTTGAATCAAATTTTTGCCCAGTCAATTGGACAATTGACCTAAAAATCAACTGTATTGGGGAAAAAGTCAACTGTGACCAATTTACAGTCAAACCTCATGAATTTTGACCCACATCAACATTATAAACTTATATGAACCATTTGACCAAGTTTGGACCATAATTCCACAAGAAATTTGATCAGATCACCAAAAGGGCAAAATGGTCATTTTTAGGATTTTGACTGTACAAAGGCAATTTTTAACTGTTTGACCTAGCCAGTGGCAATTTAAGCTCAACCATGGACTCAAGGACTCAATGACATCATCTTGACCTATTCAACAAGTTCAAAAGATCTCAAATGCATAGGATTGACAAATGAATTTTTCAGTCAACTGATCAAAATTTGACTGTACACTGAAAAGTCAAACTTTGACTTTTTGGCCAAAATCAAGTGCCAAGGGTCATTTTTCATCAAGATATGTCAAATTATGAAACTTTTTCATCAAGAAACCCAAAATTGCAAATTAGGGTTTGAAATTGAAATTTTTCATAACTTAGAATTTTTCTAAGTTATGAAATTTTCTTAATTTTTCCTAACTTTGTCCCACATTTTCACCATGATGCAAATGGATTCAAACAAAAATTAAAACATTAAAGTTGTAGTCCTCCACAAAGTCTACAACTTTGATTCATAAAGTTTTCTCAAAAGAAGCTTGGATCTCAAGTTATGATTTTTGGAACAAGGGTCCCTAAAACTTAGAGAAATTTTGCCCTAATTTAGGCAGGATTTTGACCCATCTTCTTGGCCATTTTTCACATAGTTCCACTTGGAATCTCAAGTTTCATTTCAAATATGGATTATATTACATGTTGCAAGATTTCCAAATTGTCCAAGAACTCCTCAAACACATTTGTGGTTAGGGAGAATCGAATGCTTGAAGTTGGCAAAAACTCATTTTGTATCCATGGCCAATACATGTTCATACAAGTTGCAAAATTTGTCCAAACTAGCTTTGTACTTGTTTACAGGTCTCTAAACCAATTCACACTCAAAAATTAATTTCAAATACATTGGACATTGGTATTATTCTGATCAATGGAGCTTGGTACAATGAATAAATCCATTTTGGGAATAAAGGTAGCACTTCCATTTACATAAAGCATGCTTTATTGCAAGTTTCATTTCTTGAGCCATACACCAAGCCCTTTGTTGCAAACAAGGCTCCCTAATGTCAGGCAAAGTTCAAAAACTTTGTGCAGCTATGTTACAAGCCAGTACAACCATAGCATTGTCAACTCTCACTTTTTACTTCAAAACCAAGTAATTATGCAAAAGGTCAACAACTTGCATATCTGATATATTCAACTCTTGCCAACATTTCAAACAAGTTTTACACATCCCTTGGAGCCAGAAACATGATCCATTCATCCCTCAAACACCCTTGAACACCAAAACACCAAAAACTTGCAAAACAGGGCAGTTGCTGCAACTTGAGTGCTATAGCCCATTTTGCTCGTGCGTTTTGCTCCTTTCCACTTCAAACACCTTCCATTCAACTGACTCAAGCTATCCCAAACCTCCATTGCCAACTATAACTCCATTTACAGTGTTCACCATTTCTGTTTTGAAGCTTTGCATGTTGAGTTCTATAGAGAGATTCAGACCATTTCAAAACAAACTAAGCATTGGGAAAGGTCCAGGGAACATCAAGCAAGCTCAAAAGAACCTCAGGCCTCACTGAAAGTTGTTGTATTGCCATACTCGATCTTGACTGAAACAGGTAAAGTTCAAACTTCTATCTCTCTATTTAGGAAACATTAGGCTTAGGTTTGTGAATAAGAAATGTAGTCCTCGTTGCCTTTGAGTTGTACATATGCTTAGAATTCATTTATGTTAACTGAGATAGGAGTATTTGATAGTTGAACTTTCTGAAAAAACTAAGTCAGAAATTGGGGGTGATAAAATTCTCCCTGGTTTCTTAGAGTTAGGTCAAGTGTTTTATATGGTTGAAATCGTTGTTTCAAGCTCTATAATTTTCATGTTATGAGTTTTTGATTTCAAGCAAAGTACAGAGAGAACAGGTTTCAAAGTCAGAAGCGCGCGCGTTTAGTCGTTGGCCAGAGGACAGGGACGAAGGCCATTAGGCTGGGCTTGGCTTGTTGCTACTTTTTGCACCCCTATGCTTGCTTTTCACACCCCTTGGCCCAATTTCTCGTATTTTTATTATTTTTGCATTTTAATTTCATTTCTCACTTTATTATTTTATTTCCAAACATAAAAAATGCTTAAAAAATATTTTCATAATTTTTTTAATTTATTTGGTATTTATTTTAATTATTTCTAACATTAAAACATTTAAATACTTTATATTATTTATTAAAACTTGAAAAATAATGTAAATAATACTTTTATTTTTATCTTCTTATTTTTTATTCACACTGAAAATATTTTCTTGAATATATTTTATTTTTGTAAATATTTTATTTTATTTTATACATACTTAATATATTTAATATATATATATATATATATATATATATATATATATATATATATATATATATATATATATATATATATATATATATATATATATATATATATATATATATATATATATATATATATATATATATATATATATATATATATATATATATATATATATATATATATATATATATATATATATATATCTTTATTTTATTAAAAACATAGATAAAAATACAAAAATATTACTCTTTTTATTTTTTATTATTATTTATACTAAAAAACACCTTTTTTAAAATGTATTTCATTTTTGTACATATTAATATATTTTTGTATATAAATAATATATAACATTTATCTTCTTAAAAGAAATTAGGGTTTACCCTAAAAATGAATAAAATTAATCTTTTTTATTTTATTTATTTCTTTATATTTCTTTACATTGAAAATATTTTTACATACATAAAAACTTCTTTTTTTACATAATACATTTTATTCTAATATTTATTTAGTTTGTTTATTTATTGTACATTTAAATATTGATTGCATGTGAGATTCAATTTGGATGTAATAGTAACTAGGGTTTATATTTCTTGTCAAATACCCCCTATTCAAAAATTGTACCCCCATCCCCATAATCATGTTGTAATAGCTTAGAATTTAAATTCTCACGCTTTAACGCTTTCAATTATGCCATGATTAGAGAATTAGGGTTTGTATGCAAAATCAAATTAACAAATAGTTTGACCTAATCAAAGATAAAAATGCATGAAAAACAAACACAATGCACACTTACACCCCTAGGGTTACAATCCACGTATTGCCTTCAAAAATGGGTCATGGTATGCATGTTAAGTACTTTGGCAAAACAAAAACAAACAAAAGATCATAGTCCCTCGATGACGCTATCTGAGTTGCCTAAACAAAAATGATCAAGTCCCTTAAGAAAATTGCCAAAAATACTTGACACAATTGCTATCATGGTCTATACGATGACCCGCACCTGTCCCGTTTAACATCCTAACACAAGGTTGTTCACCAAATACAATGGTGAAACAACACTGTTAAAAGGGTTAAAAACATAAGAAAGATCTTTGAGTAAAATAGGATAGATAACTCTTAATTACTTGATCAAAAGCTTGCAAAAACATCCTTGCTATTTTCAAAACACAGCACAATTTCAAAACATTATCCAAATCAAACTTTCAAAATATGGAAAACTTTTCAAAAGACAAAAACACCTTTGTATACATTCAAACAAGAATCATTACAAAGGTTTCCACAATGATGGCCTCTTTTCAAAACATCTTTCAAAACCATACACAAAACACCATTTCAAACAATTGAAAAGCACCATTTCAAACAATTGAAAAGTAAAGCAAGTGATCTAAACAAGTAACTAAGAGCCCATGGATAACCATGGATGAAAAGGGTGTTTGTACCTTCCCTTTTCATAATCTACTCCCCAAACCCAAGAAAACATATCAATGGTCTTTCCTGTGCTTTTTGACCTTTCCTTAGGATAAAATAAAAAGTCGGTGGCGACTCTTGCTAAACCGAAACATTTGCGAACATAAACGCAAAACCTCAAGTCAGTTCTCCCACTGTATCACAGAACTGGCGACTCTGCTGGGGAAATTTTAAAATTGGAGTAACCTTAGGGTTTAGATCACCTTTGCATGCTTATCTTGATTGCTTTGATTGCTTTACATTTGGTTCTCTTGTTTGGACTTGAAATCCTCCACCCGGATTTAGGAAATATTCATAGGTAAATAGCAATACGTTGTGGAAACTGTGCGGGGTATACCGACATGGTTGAAGCAATAGCTATATTAGTGCGACATATTTGTGAGTACCGGTAGCCTTTGAGTCAATCAAAGAGAATACGGGGCCGCTGAGTGATGTCATGAAGCACTAATGAACTCTTAGAACCTTACTTGACCATCTTGGCCTTTTTAGGAGTAGTGAGATGACCGGATTTGGTGCAGTCCGAAGTTGGTAGATACTCGATACTACACTCATTGAGGGTTGTTTTCTTGGAATATTTTGGTCGCCAGTTAAGTGGCTAAACCAAAACAATGAACACAGAAAATAATCCAGTGATATTGAGCTCTTTAGAACCCGAATACTATTTATAGGACAGGTTGAGCCAACTAACTTCAAGAGGGTACTTACCTATGAAACCTCATGCAAGCCTGAAACTAGGATCTTATGTGACTTGCTTGTACATATGTTTGTGCATACATCATGAACATCATAAAGCATCATATGCATCCACTAACCATTTCAAGGGTTTGGATCTTCATCTTTGTTCTTGTTTTGTAGGTCATGGAATCTCTTCGCAGGAAAACAATACAAGTCAACCTTGTGAGAATCCATCCTCAACTCAAGGAGTTTACTTCCAAGATTCCGGAGAATTCTCTCTTCAGTGAAAGACATGGTAGACTTCTCAACTTGGTCAACTCCAACATTGAAGAAGACATGATGAAAGTTCTCTTTCAGTTCTTTGACCCCCTACACCACTGTTTCACCTTTCTTGATTACCAACTAGTACCTACTTTGGAGGAATTTTCTCAACTTCTGAGGATTCCTATTCTTCATCAACTACCTACAACGGTACGGAAAAAGAACCAAAGCCTGAAGATGTTTCTCAAGCCTTACACTTGCAACCATCTGATATCAGAGGTCATTGGGAAACCAGAAGTGGTGTAAAGGGTTTCTTGGCAAAGTTTCTGTTTGAGAAGGCACAAGACTGCTGGAATTCTCTAGATCTACAAGCTTTTGAGGAGATTGTAGAACTTCTCATCTATGGGTTGGTCTTGTGTCCCAAAACCTGATCAACTTATAGATGTGAATGCTGTCAAGATTTTCATATCTCGGAATCCTGTGCCTACGTTGCTTGGGGACATCCTACACTCATTTTACACACGAACAATGAGGAAAAGAGGTGTTCTCATGTGTTGTACTCCTCTTCTGGCAAGGTGGTTTATTTCTCACCTTCCCCAATCAGTTTTGAAGAACGGGCATGGTTTAAGGTGGTCACAACGGTTGATGACCCTCACACATTCTGATGTTCATTGGTGTTCTCGGTCCAGAGAAAATGTCATCATCATTGATCGTTGTGGGGAATTCCCTAATGTCCCGCTACTTGGCATTAGGGGAGGCATTACCTATAACCCATGTTTAGCTTTGATACAATTTGGATATGCTAGAAGGGATGGCCCTCATGATATGTTGATTCCTGACTTGGTTTTTGACTTTGACAACGATGCACAAGGACTTCGACAAAGGTTCATCAGAGCTTGGAGGATGCCCAACAAAGTGGATAGTAAGACACTAGGGCACAAGAATTCCATCCCCCTTGAGCCTTATCTCAAGTGGGTACGAACCCGCGCCCAGAATCTTATGATGCCATACCCTCACATTCTCCCCGTGATCAAAGAGCCTGTTATGGAAGGAGAGGTTCCATACCCCCTCCTACATCCTGACATGCCGACATCATTGGAAGAACTACAAAAGAGTTGGATCCAACTCAAGGAGGAACAAAATACTTTTGAAGCCAGCTTCTATGCCAGTGAGAAGAAGGTTTTGGAGCTTACCCGCCGACTTCATGAGGAGGAAACTCTCAACACTTACATCGCGCCAAAAAGGATGCGCAATGTCTTTTTACATTAAGAATTTTGTAATATTTTTCCCATTGGGCACTTATGTACTAAAATATTTCTTCCTAATATGACGTGTGTTCTTTTTTGTTTGCAACAAATCTGAATTTCTGAATCCTTGAATGCATTACATGAATAACATTTCATTCATCATATGCATAAACAGGTCTTCACACCAGGTTTCCTTATCTTTCTGCTGTTTATTTCAGCAAGATGGATTTGGAGCAGACGGTTAAGGATCTGCAAGCACAGAATTCTCAATTCCAGCAACTCCTCATGACCTTAGCAAAGGGTCAAGAAGACCTTAAAGCACTGTTGGAGAAAGATAAAGAGAAAAAGAAGAAAAGGCCTGGTGTGGTCATTATGGGAATGAGGTTTGAAAACAATGCTAGAAAAGTTCTCGAGTTCCCCTCAACGTCTGATGAAGGGGATGGTAAAGGAAAAGGAACAGCGATGCCTTCCGAGTCTGAAGTTGAAGAGGAAGAAGAAGAAGAGGATGAAGATTACTCCGAACAGCAGTATCCTCCGGCGGATGATAAATTTAAAAATCTTGAGGATTGGTTGGAGGCCATGGAATTGCAAAAGGTACCTGGTTTAGATTTCGAAGAACTAGGGTTGGTTGCTGGGATTATCATTCCTCCCAAGTTCAAAGTTCCTACATTTGCTAAGTATGATGATTTGTCCTGCCCAAAGATGCATCTAAGATCCTACGTCAGAAAGATCCAACCCCACTCATCTAAGGATCTTTGGGTCCATTTTTTCCAAGACAGTTTGTCAGGAACACAATTGGACTGGTTCTATCAACTCGAGAGATCGGAGGTTCATAACTGGGAAGACTTAGTTGCTGCTTTCTACCGACAATACCAATACAATGCTGATTTAGCGCCTACTCGTACTCAACTACAGAGTATGGGTATGGCTTCTAACGAGGGATTTAAAGAGTATGCCCAGAAGTAGCATGATTTGGCTGGAAGGGTGCAGCCACCATTGTCAGATAGAGAGCTGGTTGGCATGTTTTTAGGGACCCTGTCTGGCCCTTTCTTCAATCATTTAATTGGGAGTTCCTCCGCGGGATTCACCGAATTAATTCTGACCGGTGAAAGGGTCGAGGCCGGCATTAAAAGTGGTAAGATTCAGAAAGATGCATCCGCGTCCACTGCCATTAAGAAGACCTTCCCAGCTAAGAAGGAAGCTTCTGCTGTTTATTCTCAGAAAATCCAAGGAAGAATCGAGCGCCGACCAACGGTGGGGGCTGTGATGATCCAAAACTCTTCAAATGATCAACCTTGCAGCAATCAGCCAAGATCTAATCAGCAAAGGGTAGAAAGGACACAACGACAGTTCACCCGAATCAACATGACACCGGCTCAAGTCCTCCCCCATTTGTTAAAGCTGAATCTTACCAATTTGAAGGAAGCGCCAAAGAACCCCAATACCTCTTCTCCATATCACCACTCCAATGCAAAATGTGCTTACCACTCTGACAGTGTAGGGCATGATACCAACAACTGTTGGGCTCTTAAGAATAAAATCCAAGACTTGATCGACACCAAGGAGGTAGAATTCGATGCGCCTGAAAAGCCGAATGTGATTTCTGCCCCAATGCCCAAGCACGGTCATAATGTTCATGCCGTTATGGAAGACCTTCATGTTACCAATGTTGCTGACCTTTTGACTCCCTTACCAGTAATTAAATTGAATTTGATAAGAGCCGAGATATTCCCAAGCTGTGGAAAAGACTGTTACTTTTGTTTAAACATACGAGCTGACTGCCCACTGTTGAAATCAGGCATCCAACACCTGATGGATACCCAAGAGACACTCTTCCAAAAGACTCCTGTTGATACCTTCACTCCTGTTACTCCTACTACCTTTGTTACTTCAACCAATGACATTGCAATAATAACCATCTCCGACAATCTTCCCAAGGCTTGCAAAAGGCCTGTCAAGATTACGCCTGATCCTAAATTTGTGTCGTTGAAAATCACCATGCCGGGGCCTATCCCGTATAAATCTAACAAGACGATACCATGGAACTATAGAGGAGAAATCTTCTATCATGGTATCAAACAGATTGAATCAGTCCAAGAGAATTCTGATGATGAAATCCCTGATATAGGGAACATTGCGGGAATAAGCAAGATAACTCGCAGCGGAAGGATTTTCTCTCTGGAGATTTCTCCCCCACGAGCAGTCTTCGGACCCTCGAAAGCTTATGTGCCTGTTAAGCCATCTGTGCAAGGCCCGATAATTTAAGAATTGGATACTCCTGAAGTTAGACCCTCTGTTGATACTACCGATAAGGGTAAGGGGATACTAGAAGCGCCTGTCAGGATGAAGGCTCAGACTGTGGTAATCCCTGAAACCACCCAGAAAGAAATGGAAGAAATCTTAAAGATAATCAAAAAGAGCGACTACAACATCGTGGAACAGCTAGGGCAGACCCCTTCCAAAATCTCCATGTTGGCTCTCCTACTCTGCTCTGAGGCTCGTGCTAAGGCCTTAATCAAATTCTTAAAGACGGCACACGTGCCTCAAGAAACTTCGGCTGACCAGTTTCAAGAGTGCGTGGCTAGCCTTACTGCTGATAATGGTCTTGGTTTTTTTGATGCTGATTTAACTCCTAAGGGAAGGAAACACAACGACGTGTTGCATGTATCACTAGAATGCAGGGGAACCACACTTGCCCATGTCTTGGTGGATACTGGTTCATCTTTGAATGTACTAGGCATGGCAAAAAAACCCAGACCCGCTGGGCCCCGCCCGGACCCGCCCCGAAATTAACGGGGAAAACCCGGCTAAAACGGGTACGGGTGTGGGGGCGGGTAAAACCCGGTTTCTAACTACGGGTGCGGGGGCGGGGGCGGTAAGACACTGAGACCCGCCCGCACCCGCACCCGCCCCGCCCCGAATAATCCAATTACTATAATAACCTTGTTTTAATTATTTTTATGTTACTTTTATTTTCTCAGCTTGTTTTAATTATTTTTATGTTACTTTTATTTTTATGTTACTTTTATAATAACCTTGTAATAACCTTGTTTTACTTATTTTTATGTTACTTTTATTTTTATGTTACTTTTAATTGTTTTAATTAATTTTGTATTTTTAATGTATTTGTTAATGCTGTCCAGGAAATTTGTGAAAAAAATAGATATTTTTTTATTTAAAAAAAACAGTTTTCGCGGGTGGGGGCGGGTGCGGGTGCGGGTGACCCGTTCTCCATTGGGGGCGGGTCTGGGGGTGAATTTCCATCCCCCGGCGGGTTTGGGGGCGGGGGCGGGTCTATTACTGGAGTTGCGGGTGCGGGTGCGGGGTTAGCTAAACCCGCCCCCGACCCGCCCCGTTGCCATCCCTAGAATGTACTACCAAAGAAGGCGTTGGATAGACTGGACTGCAAAGGATTGACCCTCAAACCCAATAACATTGTTGTTAGAGCCTTCAAAGGTTCTAAGAGGATGGTTCATGGAGAAGTGGACATTCCTATCAAAGTGGGCACCGAGACCTTCAACTCTACCTTTTATGTGATGGACATCCGTCCTTCATATTCGTGTTTGTTGGGAAGGCCGTGGATCCACTATGCTGGGGCAGTTACCTCCTCTTTACACCAAATGCTAAAGTATCATGTTCAGGGTAAGATTATAACGGTTCACGGTGAGGAAGAGTACATGAGAAGTCACCTCAACTCCTTCCGCTATGTGGAGTTGGATGGCGAATTCATAGAAACGCCTTTCCAACATTTTGAGGAAGTTTCTCCTGAAGTCGCAGTTGCAAAGACAATGGTTGATGTGCCTATCGTTTCCAAGCATGTGTCTAGGATGGCATATCTCAAGGATGCAGAGGCTGTAATCAAAGAAGGAAGGAGTACAATGTGGGGGCAACTGCCTGATTTTCCTCACAAGACGGACAAGTTCGGATTAGGTTTTACTGCTGCTGGCCAAAAAGCTGTGCGTCGCTCCAGGGCTAGAGGACCACCCGTAAAAATCACTCACCGTCGCAAACTCTCAGTTCGTAATACAACGAACGACGTCAACAAGAAAAGCACTCCCTTGGAATCAAAAGACGGTGATGGTTCCCTATCACATAGGCAGTCAATCTCTCAAAAGAGAAAAAAAAACCACCAAGCCAAAACCTGTAAAGGAGGCTTAAGAAAGCTGGGGCATCCCGCTGATTGTAATCTCAAAAAACGGGAACGGTCAGGCAAAAGTTAGGGATAACAAATCAAAATCAAAATAGTGAGGTCATTACAAATCCTCAGCAACATGAAAAATGTTGAAAAGAAAAGGAGATGATGACTGTCTCCCAAATTCAATGGGTGAACCATCACCCAAAGGTCGTTCCAAACTCAAAACAGAGTGCGACGCACAATTAACTGAGCTTAGGGTTGAAGAACATCATGAAGAGCGGGTGGGTACAAATATACTTTGAGCCTTTATCCTTTGTTTCTTAAACCATGAACCAAGCCACGTTACAACCCTTCAAAAGTCCTAATTGAAGCATGGGTTAGTTCGAAAGCATACTGTTACAAAAGGTATCCTGACTCCTGTAAGGCTTTGCTCTAAATCTTGTGTTGATTTGTCTTATAAAAAGTTTTCTGCTAAAAAACGCATTTTTCAAAACTTCAAGACAAACATAAATTTTGCATTGTTTGAATATCACTGTTCGCATTTGGCTATTTGTTTGACAGCGAAGAAATTCATACAGCGAATGTTCGGAGGAACGAAAACTCTCTCAGTGAGTAAGATCACTTCAAAAAGGATGACACTTCCAACGACAAATATCCAATCAACAAGGGGCATGACATGTCACCATCCTATTAACCTGGAGCAGTTCAGTCAAGGTTTCGACAGATCTTTCAAAGTTCAGTTAACCTGGGGCAGTCCAGTCAAGGTTTCAATAGATCTTTCAAAGTTCAGTTAACCTGGGGCAGTCCAGTCAAGATTTCAAGAAATCTCTCAATCTGCAGAGTAATCTGATTCAAGACTCCTTAATCATCACTTAGGGCATTCGAATGTCAAAAGTGTTCAACAATTCCCTCATCACCTCAGAAGATTGATATAGTTCAAGATGTGACCCAAGATTTGGCGACATTCTATAACTCATTCAGATTTTCATTCCAGAAATAGTTCCAGATGTGACCCAGAGATGGCGACATTCCGCAACTTATTCAGATTTTCATTCCAGATATAGTTCAAGATGTGACCCAAGATTTGGCGACATTCTATAACTTATTCAGATTTTCATTCCAGAAATAGTTCCAGATGTGACCCAGAGATGGCGACATTCCGCAACTTATTCAGATTTTCATTCCAGATATAGTTCAAGATGTGACCCAAGATTTGGCGACATTCTATAACTCATTCAGACTTTCCTTCCAGATATAGTTCAAGATGTGACCCAAGATTTGGCGACATTCTATAACTCATTCAGATTTTCATTCCAGATATAGTTCAAGATGTGACCCAAGATTTGGCGACATTCCGTAACTCATTCAGATTTTCATTCCAGATATAGTTCAAGATGTGACCCAAGATTTGGCGACATTCTATAACTCATTCAGATTTTCATTCCAGAAATAGTTCCAGATGTGACCCAGAGATGGCGACATTCCGCAACTTATTCAGATTTTCATTCCAGATATAGTTCAAGATGTGACCCAAGATTTGGCGACATTCTATAACTTATTCAGATTTTCATTCCAGAAATAGTTCCAGATGTGACCCAGAGATGGCGACATTCCGCAACTTATTCAGATTTTCATTCCAGATATAGTTCAAGATGTGACCTAAGATTTGGCGACATTCTATAACTCATTCAGATTTTCATTCCAGAAATAGTTCCAGATGTGACCCAGAGATGGCGACATTCCGCAACTTATTCAGATTTTCATTCCAGATATAGTTCAAGATGTGACCCAAGTTTGGCGACATTCTATAACTTATTCAGATTTTCATTCCAGATATAGTTCAAGATGTGCCCCAAGATTTGGCGACATTCTATAACTTATTCAGATTTTCATTCCAGAAATAGTTCCAGATGTGACCCAGAGATGGCGACATTCCGCAACTTATTCAGATTTTCATTCCAGATATAGTTCCAGATGTGACCCAGAGATGGCGACATTCCGCAACTTATTCAGATTTTCATTCCAGATATAGTTCAAGATGTGATCCAAGATTTTGGCGACATTCTATAACTTATCCAAGCCTGCTTTCAGATATAGTTCAAGATATGATCCAAGATTTTGGCAACATTCCGTAACTTTTTCTAGATCAACGCCTACGGCAATCAGAAGATTCTTGCAATCCCCAGCCTGAGAACCTTCCAGAATCTAATTCCCCTCAGAATCAAGTTTCAATATCCCCAGCGGAGCTAAATTTCCAACTATCAATCCCCAAGCAGAGTTGAAGACTCTCATTCTCAGTTCCTCACAGAATATTCGAATATTCTCCGGTGAAGATCCCCTCAAGACAGGAATTCCCCAGTAGATTGGCATACAACCCAAGCTTCTGATTTCCCCAACAGTGGTCCCAAGACTTCTCATTTTTAACAATCGAAGATTCTTGCCCTCCACAGCGGCAGCCAGGGATTTATTTTCCCCGGCAGCAGTCAAGATTCCTTTATCTTCAACCATCCAGGATTCATCTATCCTCAGCAGGACAGCTCATTAGCTTGCATGCGCATTCATCACATTCATATCATAAACATTGATATAACATACATTGCATCATGTATCATGACATTGCATACAACTAACTCTTTACCTTTTCAGGAAGGATCAGTCAACAGACAAAGACCGTCATCTTCCGAGATTCTTTCTAGAAATAGTTCAGATGTGACCCAGACACGGCGACATTTTGATACTTATTCCAGATTCACTCAGAGACAGTTCAGATATGACCCGGACACGGCGACATTCTGATACTTGTTCCAGATTCATCCAGATGCAGTTTCACACGGACTCATCATCAGGAAACCCTACACCGGTTCCTTCTTCAGACTTCTGGAAATAGTTTACGGATTCTTCCCAACACCGGATGTTAATCTATCACTTGTTCAGATGCAACTTCTTCATGGACGCTTCCCGATAACGGATGCTACTTTAACTCCTGAAAACAGTTTACGGATTCTCCAAACACGGATGTCAATCTATTGCTGGCTCAGACCCCCAGTTCAGAGATGTTCCAAAACATGGATACCTTTCTGATACTCGTCCACTCACCAGTGACATACAGTTCAACAATCATTTCCAGATGGCATCTATAAGCCCATTCTCCTCAACAAACATTTCTAGATGGCATCTATAAGCCCATCCTCCTACCAGCAGTCACCAGATGGCATCTTTAAGCCCATCACCAAATGGCATCTTTAAGCCCATTCCCTCTACCATCACGCCACCGAGTGCAAATTTTCTGGGCACTCTAGTGTCCAATCTCCTTTTACCCTCGAGTCGCGAAAGGCAAACTTGTCAATCTAACTCTTCAGGTTCAAGAAGATTGAACAGGGGCAACTGTTGTACCCCAAAATTTGCCCTCGCATTTTTCCATAAGAAATCACAACTTCAGACATTTCCTGACTTTTTCAAACTGGCTCAAGAATCGGTCAAACAGACTCTTCTCGTCAGTCAGACAGAATTAGGGTTTTCATTGGTTTTCATGGCTCTAGAACAGTTCACACAGTTTGCTCAGGGATTTGGTGGATTTTGGTTCAGCTTCGATCAGGCGAACGCTTCTTTGGCATTTAATCAGGAACTGGGTTTTTATGCGCGCATTCTCAGAAAGAATTAAATCCCCACAGTGCTTTTCAAGTTATTCCGAGATATGGGTTGATACATTTGGATTGAATTCGCATTGTTTGACTTAATCAGTGAAAAGATGCATTTGGATTGAATTTGCAGTGTTTGGTTAAAATCAGTGAAAGGAAAATACGTTTGGGCAGTTGTTGTGTTTGACTGTGCTTTGCTTTGGATTTTTGGAAGCGCCAAGTTTAATTGATCAAGGCCAAAACAATGTTTATTTAATTATTTATTATTCTGAATTTAAATGATGGGAATTTATTTTCCATTATTATAATTTAAAGAATTTTAAATAATAAATAAACAATTGGAGATAATAAAGAATTAATCAAATAAAAGGACTTTTATTTATCTTTAAATTATTTGTATAATTGTTTTTGTTTACAAAATGTTTACAATAATAATATTACATTTATTTAAATTTAAATAAAACTATCCTAATATTTTTCTAAATCTTCAATTATTCATCTTCTATCCCTTGCTCCCTCTGCCTCATTGGATTTTATCTGCAAAGAATAAGAAAGGAGAAAAAGTCAGAAGCAGATAAATAATTAAAAGCAGGTAAAAGAGAATTCATCATTAAAAGCAAACGGCCGGAATCAGTTTTACCCTCTTTGCAAATCACGGGATTTCTCCCGGTTCACAAAGAGGGATGAATATTGCTTGCTAAAACATGAAATGCAAAGTTGAAAAATGCACAAATTCAAAATTGGCCAACCAACTGCATAGTTCAAAACAAACAGTATGTATCACTATGAAAGTTCAAACTGAACTACAGGGTTCCCAAATTCAAAACATTCAAACTAGGCTAAAAGCTGTCAAAATGTCCAAAATATGGAAAGATGTCAAGATACAAAGGCTACTCCACACTGTAACAAAGATGCAGGAAAGCTGAAAAAGGAAAGTATGCAGGTTAAAACCAATTTTGCAAGCAAGCATAGTCAAGGTCATCATCTTCCAGCCTGTATGCCTTTTCAGAAAAAAGTACACTAAACATTATTTAATGTTTTAACTGTACTAGTGAGAGAAAAAAGAGAGAAAAGAAGTACAGGTTTGCAGGCTTAGGCTTGAGAGACAAAAATATAAAACAAGCTGCAATGGAACAGTAGAGGGGGGCGAAAAAATCACAAAACAAATACACAGAACATCCAAACCTCCATCCTAAAAAACCTGCTGAAGCAAACCTCCAGCCTAAAACCAGTAAGGCCAGAACCTCACAAAACTTGTAACAGAAGCCAAGCCTGCCTTGAAATATAACAAAAAACATCAAAACCTGCAAGACACAAGTTTGAAACCAGTACCCAAGAACCATCAAGCCTCAAAAACTCATTCAAAAAAGCCAAACCTGTCAAACCTTGAACCAACCTGCATAACTACAAACAAATATACAAACGGCAGGTTAAGCCTCAAAGCCCAAGCCTTACCAAAGCACAACAGGCCTGAAACCAGCATAAACAAAAGCCATACACCAGTGGCCTACAACCTGCAAAAGCATAACCTGTAAAAAGGCCAAGCCCCCAACCTGTAAAAAGGCCAAGCCCCCAACCTGTAAACAGAAGCCATGAACCTGCCTCAAGCCTTAGCCAAGCTCATTACAAATTGAAACCAGCATAGGCCTTTCAGACCTCAAGCTTAAATCATTTTCAAGCTTCAACTGATAACAAAAACTTGATTCAAAGTACACAAAATCCAACCAAAACACCACGCCCTCAGAATTGTTTCATCACTGGGCTAACAACAACATTAACATTTCTCAGAGTCAGGGGCAAGAAGAGGAAAAGGCGAGCAAGCAAGCATATCAGTAATCAAACATCTAAGACAAATCATCATTGGAGGCAATAGAAGCGAATAAAAGAGAAGAAGATAAAGAAGTTCGTTTTCAGCATGCATCATTAAACAACAAAAAAGGCAAAAATACTGAGTACCAGGGAAGCATCCCCAAAGCTCACAGCTTCATCACGTTTCTCTGTCCTTGGCCGCCTAGGACGCCACCATCCACTTCTTTTCCTCCCCAAAGGTCCATCTCTTCCCTTTTTTTTATTTTTCTTCCTTCAAAACCTCATATAAACAGAGTTTAATCATGATATAAGAATCGAAACAAGGAAACGTTAAAAGCCTGCATGAATTTAAAACCCTAAAGATTGAAAGAGCATAATCGATTACCTCTTGGCAAACGTCTGCGTAACCATGAAAGGGAAGAGAAGGAGGCGGCGCCTCTGACAACAGGGACGGAGAAACTCAGAGGCTATGGTGTGAAAAGACGAAGGAAGACGAAGGAAGATGAGCGCCGTTCGTAACTCACAAACCCTTATGTCCCAAATGAAACAAACATTCTGAAACCCTAAAACGAAATCTGGTGAAGTATCATGGGCCTTGCCCCTTTCGTTTTCCTTAAGCCCATTTCAATTGGCACCCCCCCCCCTTTGTCTCAGCCTTTTTGTGTTTTGTTTGGGCCCAAAACTCCCATAAGGCCTTTAGCTTCTTTTTATTTTTCAAGCTAACAAATTCTTTTTTTTTACATACCATATTTTTTTGTTTTGTTAAATAAACTAACACCCTTTTTTTACATCACATTAACTCTTTGATTTTCTTTTCATAACATAATTTAATCTTGTTCATAAATTAAATAATACATTGACTCCTTTTTATATAAAACCTGTTTAATTACTTTTTTTTATTTTAGTTAGTTAAAAATACGTAAGAATTGAATTTAGAATTAGATGAACCTTTTTGTGTATAAAACATAAATATTAATACATCAAAAATAGAATACTTAAGGATATTTCCTTCTCTTTCCTTACAACCTTTTGTTTGTACATATTAACAAAAATACGAGAATACAAAATTGAATAAACAAAGCACTTAATTTTTCATTAAATTAACACTTCTCACCTTGTAAATAATCTTACACATATACAATACATTTTACATTTGATACATTATACAATTACTATTCTTATACATTGCTATACGTTACATTTACACTTTTATCGCAATTCGATTTGGTTGTAAATTATTGGACACTACATTCCTAAAGTCTCATCCCCCTTTGTGAATTTGTACCCCCACTCCCGGATACTATTTGTAATAGCGTAGGCTTTAAATTCTTGCAATTTATCGCTTTCGAATTATACCATGGTTAGACCTAGGGTTTGCATGTACATAAAATCAAACGCTAGATAACCTAATACAAGACAAATACATGAAATCAACACACAATCACACTTGCACCCCCTAGGGTAATCCCACATGTTGCCTTCCAAAATGGGCCATGCTTGCACGTCGAGTTTCTTTGGCAAAACAAATTCAAATGATCATAAGTCCCTCGATGACGCTTTCAAAAGTTGCCTAAAACGGAATGATCATAGTCCCTTCAAGCAAATTGCCAAAGACACTTGGCACCATTGCATTCATGGTCCGTACGATGACCCGCGCTCGTCCCGTTAAACTTCCTAAACGCAAGATTGTCCACCAAATTCAATGGTGGAACAAAATTGTTAAAAGGGGTTGAAAACATGGAGAAAACCTTTGAGTGCAATAGGGGTAGACAAAACTCTTAGTTACTTGAGATCAACTTGCAAAAACACTTGCCTCATTTTCAAAAAACCACACTTCATACACACTTTCAAACAAACTTCCAAAAACATTTTGAAAACATCTTTTTGAAAAGATACACACCGTTGTATATACTCAAACACGAGTCATTACAATGGTTGCCGAAATAAAGGCGTCTATTTCAAAAACATTTTCAAAACACACACATACACCACAATTTCAAGCAATCAAAAATCGAGGCAAGTGATCTAAAAAAAAACCAAGTAACTAAGAGCCCATGGATAACCATGGATGAAAAGGGTGCTAATACCTTCCATTTTCATAATCTACCCCCCGAACCCACAAAACATCTCAAAAGGTTTTTCCTGTGCTTTTTAACCTTTCCTTTAGGATAAAATAAAAAGTCGGTGGCGACTCTTGCTAAACCGAACAAGTGTGAATACAAACGCAAAACTCAAGTCAGTTCTCCCACCGTATCACACCCATACACTCCGGATTCCATGGGTGACTATTCTGCTTTAGCCTTCGGTGACTCTGAAGATTTGGTAAATCATGTCGAGTATGAAGGTGATGAAGACTGTGAAGTGTCGGGAGAGTTAGCCAGACTTTTGCAACAAGAAGAGAGGGCTATTCTGCCCCATGAAGAATTTCTAGAGACCATCAACTTGGGAACAGAGGAAGACAAGAAAGAGGTTAAGGTGGGTGCCAACCTGGAACCAAGTGTCAAAGAGCGCTTAGTACAGTTGTTGAATGAATATGTTGAAATCTTCGCCTGGTCCTATGAAGACATGCCGGGATTAGACACAGACATTGTGGTTCACCGTCTCCCTACAAGAGAAGACTGTCCACCGATCAAACAAAAGGTCCGCCGAATGAGGCCCGACATGTCTGAGAAGATCAAAGCTGAGGTAATGAAGCAATTCAATGCTGGCTTTCTGGCTGTTACCTCCTATCCATAATGGGTTGCTAACATTGTGCATGTGCCTAAGAAGGACGGCAAAGTCAGAATGTGTGTGGACTATAGGGACCTTAACAGGGCTAGCCCTAAAGATGATTTTCCCCTACCACACATCGACATCTTGGTTGACAACACAGCTCAAGACAAGGTATTTTCCTTCATTGATGGATTCTCGGTATATAACCAGATCAAAATGGCCCCCGAAGACATGGAGAAAACTACTTTTGTTACGCAATGGGGTACCTTCTGCTACAAAGTGATGCCATTCGGACTGAAGAATGTCGGGGCAACCTATCAACGCGCCATGGTAGCTTTGTTTCATGACATGATACATCATGAGATTGAGGTCTACGTAGACGACATGATAGCCCGTTCACAGACAGAGGAAGAACACCTTGATCATCTGCAAAAGTTGTTTGTCAGGTTGAAGGAGTATAAGTTCAGACTGAACCCTAGCAAGTGCACTTTTGGAGTCAGGTCTGGTAAACTTTTGGGATTTATCGTCAGCAACAAAGGCATTGAGGTTGATCCTGCTAAAGTAAAAGCTATACAAGAAATGCCTGCCCCCCGCACTGAAAAGGAGGTTAGAGGTTTCTTGGGACGCTTAAACTATATTGCAAGGTTCATCTCTCACCTAACATCTACCTGTGAGCCAATCTTCAAGTTGTTGAAGAAAGATCAAGTGATTGAATGGAACAATGATTGTCAAGTTGCTTTTGATAAGATCAAGGAGTATTTACTGGAACCTCCTATTTTGATGCCACCCGTCGAAGGAAGGTCGTTAATCATGTATCTGACTGTTTTGGATAACTCAATGGGGTGCGTACTGGGCCAACATGACGAGTATGGCAGAAAGGAGCATGCCATTTCTTACCTTAGCAAAAAGTTTACCAATTGTGAGACTCTCTACTCACTGCTCGAGAAAACTTGTTGCGCTTTGGTATGGGCTGCTCGCCGGCTAAGGCAGTATATGTTGACTCATACCACTTTGTTGATTTCCAAGATGGATCTGATCAAGTATATCTTCAAGAAGCCTGCTTTATCTGGAAGGATCACTAGATGGAAAATGATCCTAACTGAGTATGATATCCAGTATACTACCCAAAAAGCTATAAAGGGGAGTGTACTAGCTGACCATCTAGCTCATCAAGCCGTCGAAGATTACCAATCTATGAGATTCGACTTCCCTGACGAGGACATCATGACATTGGACAACATTGAAGGTAGTGGACCGTATGACGGACCTGAACAAGGATCCCGATGGACCCTGTACTTTGATGGTGCTTCAAATGCACTTGGCAACGGTATCAGTGTGGTACTCATTTCTCCGGAAGGTTGCCATACACCCTTCACTGCCCGACTCTGCTTCAACTGTACCAATAACATGGCTGAATATGAAGCTTGCATCTTTGGTCTCAAGGCTGCTATAGACTTGGGAATCAAATCTTTGGTCGTATTTGGGGACTCGGCTTTGGTTATCAGTCAAGTCAAAGGAGAGTGGGACACTAAACATCCTAATCTTATCCCATACAAAGAACATGTCTTGACATTGTTGCCTCATTTCGAGCAGATTACTTTCGAGCACTTCCCGCGAGAAGAAAATCAGCCAGCAGATGCTCTGGCTACAATGTCTTCCATGTTTAAACTCAACTGGGATAACGAGGCTCCCCAAATCACCATCGAGCGAATGGACGAACCTGCGCACTATCATGAGATTAATACCGAAGAAGTAGTGGAACAACCCTGGTTTCATGAAATCAAAAGGTATCTCCAGACTCGAGAATACCCTGAAGGAGCTTCCGTCAATGACAAAAAGTTCTTAAGGAGATTTGCTGCCAAGTTCTTCCTGAGCAATGGTATCCTTTATAAGCGCAGCCATGATTGTGTTCTACTTCATTGTGTGGACAAGGTTGAAGCAGAGTTGATCATGACCGAGATACATAGTGGCCCATTTGGCACCCACTTAAGCGGACATACGATGGCTAAGAAGATTCTAAGGGCAGGCTACTACTGGTCTACCATGGAAGCTGATTGTCATCAACATTCTCGTACTTGCCACAAATGCCAAGTCTATGCTGACAAGATACATATTCCTCCTGTTCCTCTCAATGTTCTGACAGCTCCTTGGCCATTTGCAATGTGGGGCATTGACATGATTGGAGAGATCAAGCCTACAGCATCCAATGGACATCGCTTCATCTTGGTCGCTATTGATTACTTTACCAAGTGGGTCGAAGCAGCTTCCTACGCCTCCGTTACAAAGAATGTGGTTGCCCGCTTCATTAAGCAGAATCTCATATGCCGATATGGTATCCCCGACAGGATTATCACGGATAACGGTACAAATTTGAACAACACTATGATCACCGCTCTATGCGAGCGGTTCAAGATTTATCATCACAATTCATCTCCCTATCGGCCAAAGATGAACGGTGTTGTTGAAGCCGCGAACAAAAATATTAAGAAGACCATTCAAAAGATGACAGTCACCTACAAGGACTGGCATGAGATATTACCGTTTGCTCTGCATAGATATCGTACCATAGGACGTACTTCAACAGGGGCAACCCCCTTTTCTTTGGTATATGGCATGGAAGTTGTTCTACCTATGGAAGTTCAGATTCCTTCCTTGAGGATTATGAAGGATGTCGGTTTGAGTGAAGACGATTGGATTCAGACCCGACTTGATCAACTTAATTTGATCGACGAGAAACGACTTACTGCTGTTTGTCATGGTCAGGCGTATCAAAAGCGGATGATCAAGGCTTTCAACAAGAAAGTCAGGCGTCAGGTATATTAAGTCGGAGATCTTGTAATCAAGCGGATCATCTTGACGCAAAGTGATCTCAGGGGCAAGTGGACTCCTACTTACGAAGGACCATTTGTGATCAAGAGCATCTTTTCTGGTGGGGCAATGATTCTGACCACCATGGACGGCGACAACTTGCTGCACCCTGCGAATGCAGACATAGTCAAAAGATACTACGCATAAAAAGACCCGACAAGTTGAAAACTCGAAAGGGCGACTTGGGCAAAAATGGGCATCCCGGTGAATCGAAAACCCGAAAGGGAGGTTCAGGAAAAAATTAGGGATAAACAAAAAAACTTGTACACCCGGCAAGTTGAAAACCCGAAAGGGCGACTTGGGCAAAAAAGGGTTTCCCGGTGGATCGAAAACCCGAAAGGGCGGTCCAGGCAAAAGTTAGGGAATTAAAGCGTATGACTATGACTCATCGGATCACTTTAAGAACAATCTCTTCACCAACAAGCTCCAAGCTTCTGATTAATCCAATCATTCGCGGAAGAAGCAACGAATGGACAGATACTCAGAGTTGTGAAGGCTATAGCAGAATGGAAACCCCATGGAATTGTTACACATACCCATCTTTCTTTTTATATAAATTTTTTCTCAATTTTATGACAACATTCTCTTACTAGGATGTCTGTCTCCTTTGTACAAAGATACTTACAAAAGTTAATACAAAGATACTTCAAAGTGCAGAAATTTGCTTGCCTTTCATTCTTTTTTACACTTATGTTTTATTTGAAAATGTCCAATGTGTTAGAACAATGTTTGAATCTACTACCCTATATTTAAGTTTTGATGATAACAAAGTGAAAAGATATAGTATTTATATGTTTCATGTTTGAACTATATGCTGCCTAAAATTACTATGCTCTGACTTGCAGATATGCTGATTAAAATAAGCAAGATCACTTCTTTAGCATCAGAATTTGATTTCATACACCAGCATCAGAAGTTGCTGAATCAGAACGTCAAGATCAGATGATCAACTCACGTACATGCTGAAGCTTGATGAACAGAACTGCGCGTAAACACTCTGATACAAAAACAATAGTTCATCAGCAGCGAAGCAGAATCAGAATGAGCCAAGCCAGAACGTGCATTGAAGAAGCAACGGTACTGTGCATTGAACGCTAATTAATTCCAACGGCATCATTCTAGACAAGATCTGCTCAAAAAGGAAAGCTTGTTATTAGCATTGAATCAAGAATATTGCATTCAACGTTCATCTTCTCAAGTGCTATATAAACAAGGCTTCGAAGATTATAATGGCTAATGCTCTCCAAATCTCTACACGCACAAAGCTGAACCATAATCTTCATCTACAAGTTTTGCTAAACCAACAAACTCTGATACTCCATTAGTGTTTAGCAATCTAGTTTCTAAGCTTAATTTGTGTATACATCACAGTTGTGATAAAGTTTTGTAGAAAACATTCACACACATTGTTTTATACCTTTGTAAGAAAGTGTTGCCTTGACAAACCGGATTGTGGTTTGAATCAAGAAGGCTTTAGCAGTTGTTAAAGCAGTCTGTAATATTCAGTTGAATATAGTGAATTAAGACCTCGTTGGAGAGAGGCGAAATCACCTTGACGGGTGGACTGGAGTAGTTTGAGATCAAACGAACCAGGATAAAAATATCTTGTCAATTGCTTTAAGATTTCAGTTTTACAATTCAACCCCCCCTTCTTGTGTTTTTCACCCCTTCAATTGGCATCAGAGCGCCTGGTTCTGAGCTAAAACACTTAACCGTGTCAGTACAAGATCCAGCGTCAGAAAAACACAATGGCAGGAAACAACTCTCATTTCAGCAATGACAACAATGAGGACAGAGACAGATTCAGCGGCAAACCTCCAATTTTTGATGGAGAAAACTTTGATTACTGGAAAGACAGAATTGAAAGCTTCTTTCTAGCACATGATGCTGATCTGTGGGATATGGTGACAGATGGATACACGCACCCTGTGAATGCAACTTTTCAGAAGATTGATAGAAAATCAATGACTGATCAACAAAAGCGTGACTTCAAGAATCACCATAAGGCCAGAACCATCCTCCTCAGTGCCATCTCCTATACTGAGTATGAAAAGATCTCTAACAGAGACACAGCTAAGAACATCTTTGATTCTCTCAGAATGACGCATGAGGGCAACGTTCAAGTCAAAGAAACAAAAGCTCTGGCGCTCATTCAGAAGTATGAGGCGTTCAAAATGGAAGAATCTGAATCCATTGAAACTATGTTCTCTAGATTCCAGATTCTGGTAGCTGGTCTCAAAGTTCTGGACAAAGGATACTCTACTGCTGACCATGTCAAGAAGATAATCAGAAGTTTACCCAAGCAGTGGAGGCCTATGGTTACTGCTCTGAAGCTAGCTAAAGATCTCAACAAGATCACTCTGGAGGAACTTATAAGCTCCCTCGGAAGTCATGAGATAGAGCTAGAAGCTGACGAGCCTCAGAAGCAAGGTAAGCCTTTAGCTTTAAAATCTAACAGAAAATCTGAATCTAAAGTTTTGCAGGCAGTTGAAGAAACATCTGATGGATCCTCATCAGAAGAAGACGAACTTTCCCTTCTCTCCAGAAGAGTAAATCAACTGTGGAAGCAAAGACAAAGGAAGTTCAGGAATCCCAGAAGATCTGATCAGAACGAGTCCTCTTCCAGATACAGAAGGACAGATTCTTCCTCTGGATACAGAAGATCTGAAGGCTCCTCCGGTAGCAAGAAGCCAAACACAAAAGACATCATCTGCTACGAGTGCAATGAGTAAGGACACTACAAGAGTGACTGCCCAAAGCTTCAGAGGGAAAAGCCCAAAAAGAAGTTTGGAAGAGAGAAGAAGAAAAGTCTCATGGCCACATGGGATGACTCTGACTCGTCTGAAGCTGACTCAGAATCAGATGATGAAAGGGCAAACATAGCGCTCATGGCTAACATTCCAGATGATAGTGAAGCTTCTGAATCAGACTCAGAATCAGACACAGAAGAGGTATTCCCTAACTTCGCTGTTAATTTTACAAAGGCTGAACTTGCTGAAAGCCTCAATGAAATTCTGGAACGTTATCAGCAGATTAGAGCTAAATTCAGAGACCTGAAAAGGAATCTTGAATCTGACTCTAATAAGTCTGAGAGTCTCAAATTGGAAAACTCTGAGCTGAGAGATAAAATTTCAA
The DNA here is from genome assembly GCA_948472305.1 of Vicia faba. Classification (NCBI taxonomy): domain Eukaryota; kingdom Viridiplantae; phylum Streptophyta; class Magnoliopsida; order Fabales; family Fabaceae; genus Vicia; species Vicia faba. The sequence goes on from OX451737.1 coordinate 1,007,243,817, forward strand.
AATTAGAAAACTCTTTACAAAACTCTCAGAAGGAACCAATCTCTGAAACTCCCAGCAACGCTGATGAGATCATCAAGGAGTATGATCACAGTTTCCAGAAGTTCCTTGCTAAAAGCATAGATAGAAGCAGAATGGCTTCAATGATCTATGGAGTTAGCAGAAACGGTAGGAAAGGAATAGGATACCTAGGTAAGGTTCCTACACCTAAAAATGTCATGGATTTAACCATTAAACACACTCCTTTAAATTCACACTTTGTGTATGGTCACACACACGACATCAAATACACTAGCAGTAAGCACTCTGTGAAACCAAAATTCAACCAGAGTTTTGGTAAAACTAACAAGTCAGGACCCAAGAAAATCTGGGTACCTAAGGATAAAATAATACATGTTGCAGATATCTTTAGCAGCAAGTCAGAAACACCAGTCATGGTACCTGGACTCTGGCTGCTCACGACACATGACGGGAAGAAGGCATATGTTCCAAAGCCTGGAACTTAAGCCTGGAGGCCACGTTGGCTTTGGAGGCAATCAGAGGGGAAAGATAATTGGCTCTGGAACTGTAGGTAATGGAAATCTTCCCTCTATTAATAATGTTCTGCTAGTTGATGGATTGATGCATAATCTGTTATCCATAAGTCAATTAAGTGATAACGGTTATGATATAATCTTTAATCAAAAATCATGTAAAGCTGTTAGTCAGAAAGATGGGACTATCCTGTTTAATGGAAAGAGGAAAAACAACATTTACAAAATCAAACTTTCTGAACTAAAGAGTCAGAATGTAAAATGTCTTCTGTCTGTTAACAACGAGCAGTGGATCTGGCACAGAAGATTGGGGCATGTTAGTATGAGAAGAATATCTCAGATTAACAAACTCAATCTGGTCAGAGGACTTCCAAATTTGAAGTTCAATTCAGATGCTCTGTGTGAAGCATGTCAAAAAGGCAAATTTGCAAAACCCTCTTTTAAATCCAAAAATGTTGTTTCTACCTCTAAGCCATTAGAACTTCTGCACATTGACTTATTTGGACCAGTTAAAACTGCTTCAGTCAGTGGCAAGAAGTATGGGTTAGTAATCGTAGATGACTATAGCAGATGGACATGGGTAAAGTTCTTAAGACACAAGGACGAGTCACACTCTGTGTTTGTTACCTTCTGTAACCAAGTTCAGAATGAAAAAGATCTTAGAATCGTTAAAGTCAGAAGTGATCATGGTGGTGAATTTGAAAATAAAGATTTTGAGTCATTCTTTAATGACAAAGGCATTCTGCATGATTTCTCTTGTCCTAGAACTCCCCAACAAAATGGAGTTGTAGAACAAAAGAACAGAACATTGCAAGAAATGGCCAGAACCATGATCAATGAGACAAACGTTGCTAAGACTTTCTGGGCAGAGGCAATAAACACAGCGTGCTACATTCAGAATAGAATCTCAATAAGACCTATTCTGGAAAAGACTCCATATGAATTGTGGAAGAACAGAAAGCCCAACATTTCATATTTTCATCCATTTGGATGTACTTGCTTTATGTTAAATACAAAGAATTATTTGAACAAGTTTGATTCTAAGGCACAGAAGTGTATTATGTTAGGATACTCTGAACGCTCAAGAGGGTACAGAGTATACAATACAGAAACACAGATTGTGGAAGAATCAATCAGTGTTCGTTTTGATGACAAGCTTGACTCTGAAAAGTCAAAGCAGAATGAAAATATTGCAGGTATAGAAATTGAATTTGCAGGTTCTGAAGACAAGTCATCAGAAGCTCTCAACACAGACATTCCTTCAACGTCTGAAAGGAGCAATGCTAGAAATCCTACAACAGCTGCTGATCAACCTCAGAAGAGATTGCCCAGAAGCAGTTTGGATCACCCAGAAGAGACTATCCTAGGAAGAAAGGAAGATCCAATCAGAACAAGAGCAAGCTTCAGAAACTCTGAAGAAACTCTTATGGGACTTGTGTCTCTGATTGAACCTTCTTCTATTGATGAAGCACTTCTGGATAATGACTGGATTCTGGCAATGCAAGAAGAGCTGAATCAATTCACCAGAAACGACGTATGGGATCTCGTTCCCAGACCAAAAGGATTCAACGTCATTGGAACAAGATGGGTGTTCAGAAACAAGCTAAATGAACAAGGTGAAGTCATCAGAAACAAGGCACGACTGGTTGCACAAGGTTATAGTCAGCAAGAGGGGATAGACTATACAGAAACCTTTGCCCCAGTCGCCAGGTTAGAATCTATCAGACTTTTAATTTCATTTGCTGTTAATAGAGGCATCACTCTGTATCAGATGGATGTCAAAAGTGCATTCTTAAATGGTTATATAGAAGAAGAAGTTTATGTTCACCAACCCCCAGGTTTTGAAAATACAAAACATCCAGAACATGTTTTTAAACTAAAGAAGTCACTGTATGGTCTGAAACAAGCTCCCAGAGCTTGGTATGAAAGGCTAAGTAACTTTCTGCTTGAAAATGAATTCACCAGAGGGAAAGTGGACACTACTCTATTCTGTAAAACAGTTAAGAGTGACATTTTAGTCTGTCAAATTTATGTTGATGATATTATTTTTGGTTCTACTAATCCTTCTCTTGGAAGAAAATTTGCTAAGTGTATGCAGGCAGAATTTGAGATGAGCCTCATGGGGGAACTGAAATTCTTTCTAGGAATTCAGATCAATCAAACTCCAGAGGGAACTTACATTCATCAGAGAAAATACATCAGAGATCTTCTGAAGAAATTTGACCTCTCAGAATGTAAGCCATCAAAGATTCCAATGCATCCCACGTGCATTCTGGAAAGAGAAGAGGTAAGCAAAAGTGTAGAACAGAAAGTCTACAGAGGTATGATTGGTTCTCTCCTTTATCTGACAGCTTCAAGACCTGATATCTTATTCAGCGTATGTATTTGTGCTAGATTCCAATCAGATCCTAGAGAATCTCACTTAACAGCTGTTAAGCGAATTTTCAAGTATCTGAAAGGTACTACTAATCTGGGTTTTTTTTATAGAAAATCTAGTGATTACAGCTTAGTAGGTTACTGTGATGCTGATTTTGCTGGAGACAGAGTGGAACGTAAAAGTACTTCTGGAAGCTGCCAGTTTCTGGGAGAAAATCTGATCTCGTGGTCCAGCAAAAGGCAATCAACAATTGCTCTGTCAACAGCAGAAGCTGAGTACATAGCAGCAGCAGGATGTAGCACACAAATGCTCTGGATGAAAAGTCAGCTTGAAGACTTCCAGATTTTTGAGAGTAACATTCCTATTCTTTGTGATAATACTTCTGCTATTTGCTTAAGTAAGAATCCTATTTTACATTCTAGAGCTAAGCATATAGAAATTAAGCATCATTTCATTAGGGACTATATTCAGAAAGGTATTTTGAACTTGAAATTTATAGATACAGACCATCAATGGGCTGATATCTTTACTAAACCCCTTTCAGAAGATAGGTTTAATTTCATTCTGAAACATCTCAGCATGAAAGTATGCCCAGAATGAAAATGTTTTAATTCCATATATTTATCTTCAGAATGTAATTATATTACTGTGAACTTCTGATCAATCTTCTTTCAGAAAGATAGAACATGCAGATTGTATCAGATGCAAGTCTAAAGATCTGAGAGTCTAATCTCAAAAACAGACGTGCTGATCACTACATCAAACAAGTGTCATCCAATCATCAGCAAATCTCTGAAGCAGAACGCGTGCACGCTTCTGAGAAGGCAAAGCGCTGATTGGGTGCATTGAGACACATGTCTGGTAACCATTTTTAAGTATCTTTCTCAAATCCCCCAAAATCAGCAAGCATTTAATGAAAAGTAATCACGCTTGTTAAATGGCAATCATTATTTTTTTTCTCTCTCTTAAAAACGTTTAATTTTTCAAAATAATTTTTGAAAACTCTATTTAAGCACATTAATCCTTCATTTTTAGTCTTTACGCTTTCTCATAATCTCTGAAACATTTTCTGCATATTTCTGAGTTTATCTCCTACAAACCTTTTTTCTCTCAAATCATTCTCAAAGCTTTTTTTAGTGAGAACAATGGCATCCTCCAGCATTTCTGCAGGCAATCAGAAGAAAGAAACCTCTGAACAATATCAGGTGCCCCTCAGAACTCTTCTCACACCGGTAAAAAATCTTGAAGTTCTCTCTGAGTTAATCGTCGACTTTGAAAGTTTGAAGGAAAATGGATTTGACCTAACTGAAGAAATTAGGGCTCAAAAGTGGGAGAGGTATTTCGATAGGTTGGTTGGACCAACATTCCCAGCGCTTGTCAAGGAATTTTGGATTCACGCCAAGATTGCTAAACATCTAGTCATCTCTTCTGTCATGGGAAAGAAGATAGTAAATTCTGAAGACCTCATTGCTAGGCTAATCGGTCAAAGTGGTGGTGGAGTCCGTTGTGTGGACATGGCTGATAGATGCCCTGATATAGGCGTGGTAGCTAACAGCATTTTCACTCTTGGAATGCCCAACAGCAAAATTAAGGATCTGAAGGATCACTGCAGAGTATGGGCTAAGATTGTTCTTGGATGCTTCAACCACAGGAAACCAACAAGTTCTCCTGATTATATAAACGTGGATCAGCAGTTTCTGATCTACTTTATTGATCAGAGGGTAAAGATCAATCTGGCACACTTCCTGTTCAACCATCTCAAGACCAGTGTCAAAGAAACAAGAGAAGAAGAAAGGACCAAAAGGGACTGGATACCGTTTGGAAGGCTCATATCAGATATTCTGACAGAGAATAAGCTGATAGAGTATCTGAGCGAAGCTCAAGTGCTGAGCACTATTGAACCAACTGTTGGAAAACCGCTGAACGCTAAGAACCTGAAAAAGATGAAGCTGATAGAAAATATTAAGAAGGAACCCAGAGCTACTTCAACTGCTGACATCTCCAGCAGAAGAGTGCCTCTGAGTGATTTCCCAAAATTTTCTGAAATGGAATCCAAACCAGAAATGTTTCTCAAGTATCCAGATTCATACAAGGAAGAAGATACAGGCTCAAAGCTGAAGATCAAAGATCTGAGTCAAATCCAACCAGAAGTGACTCAGAAGAAGACAAAGAAGAGGAAAGCGCCAACAGAAGGATCATCTCATCAGACTCCAAAGAAAAGAGGTATTTCATCTGCTGCCCCTATTTCAATTTCATCTACTATTCCAACATCTGCTGCCCCTCCTCAAACCTCTCACAGAATATCCATTCCAATCCCTACCATTGATGAAACCATACCAGAAGACCCTTCTGAGGCCTTACTACTCAGAAGACCCAGAACTAAGATTCCCAAACATCCAACTGTTTCAACAACACCAGCACTTGATAGAGTGCTAGCTGATATTGAGCGTGAACATGCTTCTGCTCAACCAAATTCTGAACCACCAAATATTCCTCCTCCTCAACCAGAACCACAACCTGAACCAGAAATACAACATCAACCAGAACCAGAACCACAATCACAACAACCACTCACAGAAGAACCTCTGATCCTTGAGCAATCAGAGATTCCACCTCCCCAACCAGAAAATAATCCACCTTCACCACAAACAGAGTTTCACCACTATGAAACCCCTTCTCCTCATCATTCTGACCCTCACTCACCTCAACCTTCACCGCTGGCAATCCAGTTGCCATGTGGAACCACTATTGTCAGGCCCCAGTTGCCATCCTCATTAGAATCAACACCTCCAAAAACTCCAACCACTCCAATAGAAATATCTGACTCTGATTCTGATAACCCTCCTCCAAAACAAACAACCTCTCAGAAAACCGCTGAAAACCCCAACAGAACTTTCATTGACTTAACAAGTCTTGAACGTCTTGCTGATCTAAGACACAAAATTGCCATACCCAAACCAAAGCAACCAGATGTTGGCTCTGGTATTTTGAATTTTGAAACAGGTATGCTGCAATGGATTGCTTCTTTGAAGCAGGTATGTCCTGGGATGATTGACCCAGCTGCTTCTGATCAGCTCTGGTCACAGTTCAGAATATGGGTACGTGCTGAAGCCCTCAAGCTGCAGGACGTCAACTATGAGCAGGCTCAACAGAACTTCAGCAAACTACTGAAAGAAGTTGAGAGTCAGCTGCCTCAAGAAGTTGTGCTCCCTCTGGACAGTGAATCTTGGTCTGAGAAAGAGCAAGCTGCAAAGGTGCAACCATCAGAAGAAGACAAGACCATTCAGGCTGAAGAAAATCCAGCAGAAGATGTCGCTGAAAGTTCTGAGAAGCTTCCTCCCTCTGACACTTCTCCAGCTGCCTTGGATAGGCAGGCTCTGGAAGAATTAAGGCTGAATGACTTGCGTCTACAGCAGCGGATGGAAGAGAATGATCAGAAGATGAAAGCACGAATGGATGTGCAGGACAACAAAATTGACACTGTTGTCAACATGGTTCAGAAGCAGAATGAAACTTCTGAAAAGATTCAAGCAATGCTGGAAAGCCTGTTCTCACGCATGCCCCCTCAACCTTAAATCTTTTTCATGCATAACTTTTTCATGCTTTCTTCATTTTCTGATGTACTGTTTTGACTATGTTTTGTAATGTTCTTTTGCTCTGATTATGAACTATTTTAATATAATTTGTTTTTCTGATCTAAATTGTTTTAGCACATCACCAACACTTTTTGATTGCTGACAAAAAGGGGGAGAACAAGAATGATATTTAAAATCAATAACGGCTAACTAGACAGAAATTCTCAAACATTCTAACTCTATTACTTGAAATGTTTTTCTGTTTTGCTTTAAGTCTACAGGCACAAGGAAGCTCCTGAACACTATGAAGACTAGAAGCTCTGATCAAAATGTAGAAGCCCTGATCAATGTTGCTCTGATCAAATATGAAGTTCTGATAGACCTAATACTCTGATCCAAAGCAAAGCTCTGACAGGAAAAGCTCTGAAGCTCTGCTCTCTGATAAGTCAAAGACTCTTATAATCTGATGTTCAAAGAAAGAAAAAGATCTGATCTTGAAGAACACGTATCATCAAAGGGAAGTAATCAACTCAGGGGGAGTATCTCTTAACTCTGATTTCTCCTTACTTCTTATCTCTGAAACATTTCCCAGACACCTTTTCACGTTATTTTTTCATTTAAAATATCTAGTTTTTGTCATCATCAAAAAGGGGGAGATTGTTAGAACAATGTTTGAATCTACTACCCTATATTTAAGTTTTGATGATAACAAAGTGAAAAGATATAGTATTTATATGTTTCATGTTTGAACTATATGCTGCCTAAAATTACTATGCTCTGACTTGCAGATATGCTGATTAAAATAAGCAAGATCACTTCTTCAGCATCAGAATTTGATTTCATACACCAGCATCAGAAGTTGCTGAATCAGAACGTCAAGATCAGATGATCAACTCACGTACATGCTGAAGCTTGATGAACAGAACTGCGCGTAAACACTCTGATACAAAAACAATAGTTCATCAGCAGCGAAGCAGAATCAGAATGAGCCAAGCCAGAACGTGCATTGAAGAAGCAACGGTACTGTGCATTGAACGCTAATTAATTCCAACGGCATCATTCTAGACAAGATCTGCTCAAAAAGGAAAGCTTGTTATTAGCATTGAATCAAGAATATTGCATTCAACGTTCATCTTCTCAAGTGCTATATAAACAAGGCTTCGAAGATTATAATGGCTAATGCTCTCCAAATCTCTACACGCACAAAGCTGAACCATAATCTTCATCTACCAGTTTTGCTAAACCAACAAACTCTGATACTCCATTAGTGTTTAGCAATCTAGTTTCTAAGCTTAATTTGTGTATACATCACAGTTGTGATAAAGTTTTGTAGAAAACATTCACACACATTGTTTTATACCTTTGTAAGAAAGTGTTGCCTTGACAAACCGGATTGTGGTTTGAATCAAGAAGGCTTTAGCAGTTGTTAAAGCAGTCTGTAATATTCAGTTGAATATAGTGAATTAAGACCTCGTTGGAGAGAGGCGAAATCACCTTGACGGGTGGACTGGAGTAGTTTGAGATCAAACGAACCAGGATAAAAATATCTTGTCAATTGCTTTAAGATTTCAGTTTTACAATTCAACCCCCCCTTCTTGTGTTTTTCACCCCTTCACAATGTTTTGTTAAATGGGCATATGAATTTGAATATAATCACTGCTTAGAAATAAAACGAAATTGAGAAAGGATAATTACTGATGGTTTGAAGGTGTAGGAAGATATCCTTGTGCTATTCTAGAAGAAATCCCCTGCAATATGTCATTCAGATTCTCAATAAAGCTAAAACCTTGGAGTATATATCTCCAGCGGAGTTAAATTTCAAGATCCCCAGCGGAGCCAGTGTATTCTAAACTTTATTCCCCAACGGAGTTAAGTTTCAAAGTCCCCATCGGAGATAAGTCACTAAACTCCTGATCCCCAGTGGAGCCTGAAAACCCTGAAATACATATCCCTAGCGGAGCTAGAATGTTCTAAACCTTCTTCCCCAGCGAATTCAAAACTATCAATCCCTAGTGAGAACCATTCAATTTTCACCAACTTCCCCAGTAGATTGGCGTACAACCCAAGCTCCTGATTTCCCCAGCCGAGTAAACACTCTCCCCACAGAGTTACTTCCAAACAGACAAGGATTCTAGTTCCTGTTTCTCCACTTGAAGCCTCCCAGGTTTTAATTCCCCAGTAGAGATTTTCAGAGTTTTCCTTATTTCCCAGGAAAGTCATAAAGAATTCTCATTCCCCGCAGAAGTTGTCAAAGCTCTTGTTAAATCCCCACAAGTCGCCAAGGATTTTCAATCCCCAGCAGTGGTCCCAGAATTTCTCATTCTCAACAATCAAAGATCTTTAATCCCTAAGCAGTCAGCAAGGATTTCTCATCTTCAACAATCAAAGATTTTTGAATCCTCAGCATCGGTCAAGATTTTACTTCCTCCGGCAGCAGTCAAAGATTTCTTTATCTCCAGTTATCAAGGATTTATTTTCCTCAGCAAGACAGCTAATCAGCTTACATGCACATCCATTACATTCATATATCATAAACATTGATGAAACACAGTTCATTGCATCATACATATCATACAACATAACTTTGTGTTTTAGCTAACATTTTACCCTTTTCAGGATAAGATTAAAAGGCTATCATTAACATTTATTCAGATACAGTATGGATACACCCCAGACACAGCGGTCATTCTATTACTCATTCAGAATTTCAAGTCAAAATACAGTACAGATACACCCCCAGACACGGCGGTCATTCTACTACTCATTCAGACTTCAGCAATCCAATACAGACTAGATACGCTTTAAACACGGATTCCATTCTGGCCCTTACACCAAAAGTTTGATTCTCCCCAGTGCAGTCGCCACGGAAGTCATTCTGTCACTTATTCAGATCCTAGTTACAGTTTCAGATACGCTCCAGACACGGAAGTCATTCTGCTACTCATACAGATCTCAACTACAGATACAGTCCAGATACGCTCCAGACACGGTTGCCATTCTGTCACTCATTCGGAATTTATCCCCAGCACCCAGTTGCTCCATACACAGATGTTTCTTTGTTACCCATTCAAAATACAGATACACTCCAGACATGGCAGTCATTCTGATATTCATTCAAAGATCAAATACAGTTACAGCTCGGATACGCTCCAGACACGGATGCCATTCCTTTGCTCATACAGACTCAGTCTCCAGATACAGTTCAAATGCATTCTAGACACGGATACCATTTTGATGCTCATTCTTCTGACCTACAACATTGCAGTTCAACAAACATTCTTGGATGGCATCTTTAAGCCCATCTCCAGCAAGATTCTACCATCTCCAAATGGCATCTTTAAGCCCATTCCCTCAACAACATTTTGACGAGTGCAAATTTACAGGCACTCTAGTGTCCAATCCTCTTTTACCTTCGAGCCACGAAAGACAAACTTGCCAATCTAACTCTTCAGGTTCAAGAAGATTGAACAGGGGAAACTGTTGTACCCCAAAATTTCCCCTCTCATTTTATCAACATTTCTCATCACAAGACTCTTGGAACTCAAGATCAAGCTAGGGTTTGCTCTGCTCAAGACACCTCTTTGCACTGTTGACCTAAATTAGGGTTTGAGTTTGCACAGGGATTTTTGGACCTTCAATGCCCAAATTGACTTTCATGCTTCATGTTGGACTCATAAATTTGTCCATACTAAGTTCCAAGCCTTGAATCAAATTTTTGCCCAGTCAATTGGACAGTTGACCTAAAAATCAGTTGTATTGGGGAAAAAGTCAACTGTGACCAATTTATAGTCAAACCTCATGAATTTTGACTGACATCAACATTATAAACTTATATGAACCATTTGACCAAGTTTGGACCACAATTCCACAAGAAATTTGATCAGATCACCAAAAGGGCAAACTGGTCATTTTTAGGGTTTTGACTGTACAAAGGCAATTTTTGACTGTTTGACCTAGCCAATGGCAATTTAAGCTCAACCATGGACTCAAGGACTCAATTACATCATCTTGACCTATTCAACAAGTTCAAAAGAGCTCAAATGCATAGGATTGACAGATGAATTTTTCAATCAACTGATCAAAATTTGACTGTACACTGAAAAGTCAAACTTTGACTTTTTGGCCAAAATCAAGTGCCAAGGGTCATTTTTCATCAAGATATGTCAAATTATGAAACTTGTTCATCAAGAAACCCAAAATTGCAAATTAGGGTTTGAAATTGAAAATTTTCATAACTTAGAATTTTTCTAAGTTATGAAATTTTCTTAATTTTTCCTAACTTTGTCTCACATTTTCACCATGATGCAAATGGATTCAAACAACACTTACAACATGAAAGTTGTAGTGCTCCACAAAGTCTAAAACTTTGATTCACAAAGTTTTCTCAAAAGAAGCTTGGATCTCAAGTTATGATTTTTGGAACAGGGGTCCCTAAAACTTTTAACTTAGAGAAATTTTGCCCTAATTTAGGCAGGATTTTGACCCATCTTCTTGGCCATTTTTCACATAGTTCCACTTGGAATATCAAGTTTCATTTCAAAGATGGATTATATTAAATGTTGCAAGCTTTCCAAATTGTCCAAGAACTCATCAAACACATTTGTGGTTAGGGAGAATCGAATGCTTGAAGTTGGCAAAAACTCACTTTGTATCCATGGCCAATACATGTTCATACAAGTTGCAAAATGTGTCCAAACTAGCTTTGTACTTATTTACAGGTCTCTAAACCAATTAACACTCAAATATTAATTGCAAATACATTGGACATTAGTATTATTTTGATCAATGGAGCTTGGTACAATGAATAAATCCATTTTGGGAATAAAGGTAGCACTTCCATTTACATAAAGCATGCTTTATGTCAAGTTTCATTTCTTGAGACGTACACCAAGCCCTTTGCTGCAAACAAGGCTCCCTAATGTCAGGCAAAGTTCAACAACTTTGTGCAGCTAGGTTACAATCCAGTACAGCCATAGCATTATCAACTCTCACTTTTTACTTCAAAACCAAGTAATTGTGCAAAAGGTCAACAACTTGCATATCTGATATATTCAACTCTTGCCAACATTTAAAACAAGTTTTGCACATCCCTTGGAGCCAGAAACACGAGCCATTCATCCCTCAAACACCTTTGAACACCAAAACACCAAAAACTTGCAAAATAGGGCACTTGCTGCAACTTGAGTGCCATAGCCCATTTTGCTCGTGCGTTTTGCTCCTTTCCACTTCAAACACCCTCCATTCAACTCACTCAAGCTATCACAAACCTCCATTGCCAACTGTAACTCCATTTATAATGTTCACCATTTCTGTTTTGAAGCTTTGCAGGTTGAGTTCTATAGAGAGATTCAGACCATTTCAAAACAAACTAAGCATTGGGAAAGGTCTAGGGAACATCAAGCAAGCTCAAAAGAACCTCAGGCCTCACTGAAAGTTGTTGTATTGCCATACTCGAGCTTGACTGAAACAGGTAAAGTTCAAACTTCTATCTCTCTATTTAGGAAACATTAGGCTTAGGTTTGTGAATAAGAAATGTAGTCCTCATTGCCCTTGAGTTGTACATATGCTTAGAATTCATTTATGTTAACTGAGCTAGGAGTATTTGATAGTTGAACTTTCTGAAAAAACTAAATCAGAAATTGGGGGTGATAAAATTCTCCCTGGTTTCTTAGAGTTAGGTTAAGTGTTTTATATGGTTGAAATCATTGTTTCAAGCTCTATAATTTTCATGTTATGAGTTTTTGATTTCAAGCAAAGTATAGAGAGGACGGGTTTCAAAGTCAGAAGCGTGTGCGTTTGGTCGTTGGCCAGAGGACAGGGACGAAGGCCATTGGGCTGGGCTTGGTTTGTTGCTACTTTTTGCACCCCTATGCTTGCTTTTCACACCCCCTGGCCCAATTTCTTGTATTTTTATTATTTTTGTATTTTAATTTCATTTATGACTTTATTATTTTATTTCTAAACATAAAAAATGCTTAAAACATATTTTTCATAATTTTTTACATTTATTTGGTATTTATTTTAATTATTTCTAACATTAAAACATTTAAATACTTTATATTATTTATTAAAACTTGAAAAATAATGTAAATAATACTTTTATTTTTATCTTCTTATTTTTTATTCACATTGAAAGTATTTTCTTGAATATATTTTATTTTTGTAAATATTTTATTTTATTTTATACATACTTAATATATATATATATATATATATATATATATATATATATATATATATATATATATATATATATATATATATATATATATATATATATATATATATATATATTTATTTATTTATTTATTTATTTTATTAAAAACATAGATAAAAATACAAAAATATTACTCTTTTTATTTTTTATTATTATTTATACTAAAAAACACCTTTTTTAAAATATATTTCATTTTTGTACATATTAATATATTTTTGTATATAAATAATATATAACATTTATCTTCTTAAAAGAAATTAGGGTTTACCCTAAAAATGAATAAAATTAATATTTTTTATTTTATTTATTTCTTTATATTTCTTTATATTTCTTTACATTGAAAATATTTTTACATACATAAAAACTTCTTTTTTTGCATAATACATTTTATTCTAATATTTATTTAGTTTATTTATTTATTGTACATTTAAATATTGATTGCATGTGAGATTCAATTTGGATGTAATAGTAACTAGGGTTTATATTTCTTGTCAAATACCCCCCTATTCAAAAATTGTACCCCCATCCCCATAATCATGTTGTAATAGCTTAGAATTTAAATTCTCGCGCTTTAACGCTTTCAATTATGTCATGATTAGAGAATTAGGGTTTGTATGCAAAATCAAATTAACAAATAGTTTGACATAATCAAAGACAAAAATGCATGAAAAACAAACACAATGCACACTTACACCCCTAGGGTTACAATCCACTTGTTGCCTTCAAAAATGGGTCATGGTATGCATGTTAAGTACTTTGGAAAAACAAAAACAAACAAAAGATCATAGTCCCTCGATGACGCTATCTGAGTTTCCTAAACAAAAATGATCAAGTCCCTTAAGAAAATTGCCAAAAATACTTGACACAATTGCTATCATGGTATATACGATGACTCGCGCCTGTCCCGTTTAACATCCTAACACAAGGTTGTTCACCAAATATAATGGTGAAACAACACTGTTAAAAGGGTTAAAAACATAAGAAAGATCTTTGAGTAAAATAGGGTAGATAACTCTTAGTTACTTGATCAAAAGCTTGCAAAAACATCCTTGTTATTTTCAAAACACAACACAATTTCAAAACATTATCCAAATCAAACTTTCAAAACATGGAAAACTTTTCAAAAGACAAAAACACCTTTGTATACATTCAAACAAGAATCATTAAAAAGGTTGCCACAACGATGGTGTGATACGGTGGGAGAACTGACTTGGGATTTTGCGTTGGTGTTCGCAAATGTTTCGGTTTAGCAAGAGTCGCCACCGACTTTTTATTTTATCCAAAGGAAAGGTCAAAAAGCACAGGAAAGACCTTTGAGATGTTTTCTTGGGTTCGGGGGGGTAGATTATAGAAAGGGAAGGTATTAGCACCCTTTCTAACAATGGTTATCCATGGGCTCTTAGTTACTTGTTTTAGATCACTTGTCTTTGCTTTTCGATTGTTTGAAATGGTGCTTTGTGTGTGTGGTTTTGAAAATGTTTTGAAAAAGATGCTTTGTCTAGGCAACCTTTGTAATGATTCTTGTTTGAATATATACAAAGGTATGTGTCTTTTTGAAAAGATATTTCAATGTTTTGAAAGTTGTTTTGAAGTTGTGTTTGTGAAGTGTGTTTGAAAAATGGCAAGGAAGTTTTGCAAGATTTTTGATCAAGTAACTAAGAGTTGTCTACCCGATTTTACTCAAAGATTTTTCTTATGTTTTTAACCCTTTTAACAGTGTTATTTCACCATTGTATTTGGTGAACAACCTTGCGTTAGGATGTTAAACGGGACAGGTGCGGGTCATCGTATACAATAATTGAAAGCAACTTGTGAGACGCCCTAGCAATTTTGTAAGGGACGAGATCGTTTTATCAAAGGCAACATCGAGGGTCATCGAGGGACTACGATCTTTGTTTATTGAAGGGACATTTTCTAGAGTGTCTCATACTCTAGGGACATGATTGCATTTTCCAAGGCAACAAGCGAGGTTACCCTAGAGGTGCAAGTGTGAATTGTGTATTGATTTTCATGCATTTATCTTGTATTAGGTCATCTAGCGATTGATTTTGAATCTTCGCATACAAACCCTAATTACTATACAGTATATTGAAAGCGATAAATTGCGGGAATTTAAAGTCTAAATCATTACAAATAAGTATCCGAGGATGGGGGTACAAATGTTTACAAATGGGGATGAGTCTTGTCAGAATAGTAATGTCCAAGTATTATGTTACAACCAAATCGAATCGACGCAATTCAAGCATTGACAAATTGTAACAAAACGTAAAGAGAAACAAAAATATTATGAGATGCATGTGTTTATTTACAAATGATCAAATAAAAATTTTGACTTAAGAAAGATTAAGTGTTTATTATTATTTATTGTGTTTTTTTGTTAATTATATAAACAAAGAGTTTTAAAGAAAAGAAAAAATTACTTAAGTTAAAGTTCTATTATTTATGTATGTTTATTAAATGTAATATTTATTAAGAAAAATTGTTAAGAAAATTTTATATAAAATTTAATATGTTCTTTTTATTTAACAAAAGATTAAAAAAAGAATTAGATTATAGAAAATGAAAACAAAGTGATAAAGAAAAAAATATTGGTTTTAAAACACTAAAAGAAAAGAAAAAAATAAATGGGCTTAAGGAATATCTTTTTGGATGGCCCAAATAAAAAAAGATTAAAAAAAAGGGTTATGAAGAGGGAAGGGGGTGTGACGACTCAGAAGCGTTTGGGCTTCAGTGTTTGTTGGGGCGAAGGCCCATGATGAATACTGAACAGATTTTGTTGGGGTTAATTCATTTGTTTTAGAAATTAGGGTTTACTGTCCTTTGGCCTCAACGGCGCCGCTCCTCTCATCTTTTTCGCCTCTCATCTTCTATCTCAGCCATGGGGTTATGATTCCTCCCTCCAAGCTCCAGGCCGCCAAAGCGCCACCTTCATCCATCTCTCTCCATGACGGCACAGGGCGGTGGTTTAGAAGGTATCCCTTTTTTGTTTCGAACGCAATTTTTACAGTTTGCATGTTTAATTCTTGTATGTTTTATTGTTTGCAAAGTTTAATTTTTGGTGTTTCGTTGTGAGATGCAGAAAAATAAAGAGGGAAAGGAAACTATTACCTTAGCGTTTCGTTCTCTTGAAAGGGGGTGGTGGATTGGAACAGCGGCGCTCTAGGTGGCCGGAGGAGGAGGACGACGAGGATGATGCGTATGGGCTTCTGGTATTTCTGTACCTTTAACTTCTTTTTGAATCGTTTGATGATGATTTCGTTTCTGAAAACTCTATATCGTTTCGCTTCTAGGTTTTTCCTCTTTCTTCTGGGTTCAATGATGATTGTGTTCTGAGATTGACTGTTGTTATTGCTTTGATTTCTGTTGATGATGAATGTATGTTCTGAGACTTTTTGTTTGTTTTGCTTTTACACTCTTCCCTTCTTCTTCTTCTTTGGGTGTTGGATATTTGATGATGGTGAAACTGAACTGTGTTTGTAGTTTAGGCAAGACTGAGTTTGTGTATGCAAATTTGGGCTTGGCCTGAGTATTTTGGGCAAACAGACTTGAGTTGTTCTTGTTTGGATTTTGAACTTGCTTGTATTTAGGCAAGTTTTGCAGTTTGGATATGCTTACAGGTTTGTTGTGTAGTTGGACAGGTTTTTGTGATTTGTGAGGCAGGCCTGGATGTTTGTTGAGCTTTGCTTGATGGAGTTTAACAGGTTTTAGTGTTTGAGTAAGCTTGCGAGTTTTTAGTAAGCTTTAGGCAGGTTTTTGAGTTGCAGTTATGCAGGCTTGATAACTTGCAGTGTTTTAGTTTTACAAGTTTGTTGTTTGAGCTTTTTGGGAAGTTAGGCTTGGGCTTGTGAGTTCTGGTTTTTTGAAACAGGCCTGTAGGTTTGTTTGTTGAAGGCAGGCTTGCTGTTTTTGTTTTGACAGGTTTTAATGGTTTGGATTTTTGATAGCCGTTTTTACAGGTGGTTGAGTTTGGTTTTGAAAGCAGGCTTGAAGGCTTGTGAGTTTTTGCAGGTTATGCAATTTGTTTTTGTTTTTCTGATTTGGAAGCAGGTTTGTGGTAAGTCTTAGGTCGGCTTCTGGTAAGCTTTTGGCAGGCTTTTTATGCAGGCTTGTGTGATTTATTAAGCTTGTAGTTTTGTAAACCTGTAATGCAGGTTTTTGTTGGAAGCAGGCTGTATTCTTTTTAGCTTGCAGTTTTTGCTCTGTCTCCCCCTTGGACTGTTTACAGTCTTGTTCTTTTATATCTTTTAAGCCTGCCAAAACTGCAAACCCTTTTCTGGTTCTCTCTTTCTCTCTCCTTAAAAGCAATTTTTGCTTAATATATTTTAATCTGAAAAGCTTGTTGGGCAGAACATGATGATGAAAATTGACAAGCCTTCTTGCTTGTGACTTGGTTCTTCTCCTGCATTGTTGTACTTTCTTTCTATATTTTCTGCATTGTTCTTTCTTTGACAGCTTGTGTACTTGTTTTGACAGCTTTGCAACTTGGTTTGATAGTTTTGCAACTTGGTTTGACAGTTTTGCAACTTAGTTTGCTTTTGTGTGCAGCCTTGTGCCTTTGGTTGACTAATGCAATTTGAGAATCCAGTTTGCTTTGCCTTGCTGCCTTATATCTTTGCATTTTGAGTTAATTGTATGCTTGCAAATTGTTTTTACTTTCCTCTTTGTGAACCAAGAAGAGAAATCTTCTTGTGATTTGCAAAGAGAACAAGTAAAACATGATGAACCCAATAACAATCTGATTCCGGCCAACAAGCTTTAATGATGACTTTTATTTTATTTACCTGCTTCTGCTCTTCAGTTAATTGCACTGATTTCCTTTTTCTTCTGTCCTTTGCAGGTGAGTACCAGTTGAATAATGGAGGATGCAGTAAAGATCAAAGATTTCAAGAGATTTAGGCATTAGATTTATTTTCTTTTCATTTATTGTAATAAATATTATTATAAACACTGTAAATTATAAATTTACAATATTCGAATAACATTTGTAACAATATTTGAAATAAATAAAAAGTCTTTGTCAAATAAGAATTTTCTACTGTCAAATATTCCATTCTTTCCTTGTATTGCTTATTTAATTATTTAAAACTCTTGAGTTAAAATAACTGGAAATGCATCCCAATAACTTTAATCCAGATGAAATAAATAATCAACAAACTTTGCCGTCTCGCAATCTTGCATTAATCACAGTACGCTTGGCACTCCAATTAACCATGCTTTGTACAGTTAAACAAACACGCACTTCATAAACCTTTTACTCCATTGATCAAGCAAATGCCTTAAGGTTCCAAACAAAAGTCTCAGCTCCTATCCCAGATATTTAGGTTTTGAGAAACAACCGGTAATCTGGAACAAGCGTAAAAATAATGTAACAGTCAATTGATTTATTGTTGATTCAATTTCTTCTGAGAAATACGAGCGAAAACCCTAATCCCAGATTTGTCGTCAAAGAAAAGTCTGCTTGATCAATTCCTGAGCCAATCTCAACCCAATCAGTGGAAACCCTAATTCTAGACTTGTTGTCAAAGAAAGGTTTGTTTGATCAATTCCTGAGTCAATCTCAATAAAATCAATGGAAACCCTAATTCTGGATTGACTGATAAAGAAAAGTTTGTTTGACCGATTCTTGAGCCAATCTTGACAAAATCAAGGGAAACCCTAATTCTGGATTTACTGGATAAAGAAAAGTCTGTTCGACCGATTCTTGAGCCAAATTTGAAAAATCAAGGAAAACCCTGAAGTTGTGATTTCTTGTGAAAATGGGAGGGCAAATTTTGGGGTACAACATATGGCCTCTTTTCAAAACATCTTTCAAAACCACACACAAAACACCATTTCAAACAATTGAAAAGCACCATTTCAAAAAATTGAAAAGTAAAGCAAGTGATTTAAACAAGTAACTAAGAGCCCATGGATAACCATGGATGAAAAGGGTGCTTGTACCTTCCCTTTTCATAATCTACTCCCCGAACCCAAGAAAACATCGCAAAGGTCTTTCCTGTGCTTTTTGACCTTTCCTTAGGATAAAATAAAAAGTCAGTGGCGACTCTTGCTAAACCGAAACATTTGCGAACATAAACGCAAAACCTCAAGTCAGTTCTCCCACCGTATCACAATCAGGCAAATTGCTTTCTGAAGGCAACTTCATCTTCAACCTTGAGCCATGGCCGGACCACCTGTATCTTCCTCATTTCTCCACAAAAATGGAAACTCCAAACATGAAAGTTATAGTGTTTCTTCCCACGAGTTCAAACATATAACTTATGTAAACTAAATGTCAAAGATAAAAACTAATTTTGCTGGCCCTAAATTGAAACCTAATTTTCTCAGAAATTTTAAATCCAAAATTCTCTATACACAGTTAATATAAATGGAAACTATGAACATGGTTAGTGTGATACGGTGGGAGAACTGACTTGGTATTTGCGTTTGTTTTCGCACTTGTTCGGTTTAGCAAGAGTCGCCACCGACTTTTTATTTTATCCTAAGGAAAGGTCAAAAAGCACAGGAAAGACCTTTGAGATGTTTTCTTGGGTTCGGGGGGTAGATTATGAAAAGGGAAGGTGCTAACACCCTTTTCATCCATGGTTATCCATGGGCTCTTAGTTACTTGTTTTAGATCACTTGCCTTTGCTTTTCACTTGTTTGAAATGGTGCTTTGTGTGTGTGGTTTTTGAAAATATTTTGAAAAATATGCCTTGTCTAGGCAACCTTTGTAATGATTCTTGTTTGAATATATACAAAGGTGTGTGTCTTTTTGAAAAGATAATTCAATGTTTTGAAAGTTGTTTTTGAAGTTGTGTTGTGGAGTGTGTTTTGAAAAATGGCAAGGATGTTTTGCAAGTTTTTTGATCAAGTAACTAAGAGTTTGTCTACCCTATTTTACTGAAAGATTTTTCTTATGTTTTTAACCCTTTTAACAGTGTTGTTTCACCATTGCATTTGGTGAACAACCTTGTGTTAGGATGTTAACGGGACAGGCGCGGGTCATCGTATATAATCATTGAAGGCAAATTGTGAGACGCTCTAGCAATTTTGTAAGGGACTAGATCGTTTTATCGAAGGCAACATCGAGGGTCATCGAGGGACTACAATCTTTGTTTATCGAAGGGACATTTGCTAGAGTGTCTCATACTCTAGGGACATGATTGCATTTTCCGAGGCAACAAGCGAGGTTACCCTAGAGGTGCAAGTGTGAATGGTGTATTGATTTTCATACATTTATCTTGTATTAGGTCATCTAGCGATTGATTTTGAATCTTCGCATACAAACCCTAATTACTATACAGTATATGGAAAGCGATAAATTGCGGGAATTTAAAGTCTAAGTTATTACAAATAAGTATCCGGGGATGGGGGTACAAATGTTTACAAATGGGGATGAGTCTTATCATAATAGTAATGTCCAAGTATTATGTTACAACCAAATTGAACTTCTCGCATTCTCAATGTAAAATTGTAACAAGACATAAAAATAAAGAGAATCAAAAGTATTGTGAGATGTATGTGGTTATTTACAAATGATCAAAAATAAAAAAATGTAACTTAAAAAAAATTAAGTATTTATTGTTATTTTTGTGTTTTGGTTAATGTTTTTTTAGAAACTTATATAAAAAAGATTAATTAAACAAAGAGTTTTAAAACAAAGACAAATTATTAAAAATCTATTATTTACATACTTTTAAATTCAATAAATATTAAAAAAAGCTATTAAGAATATTTTATACAAAAATTTAATATATTATTCTTATTTAACAAAAAGAATTATGTTATAGAAAATGAAAATGTGGTGATAAAATAAAAGTATTGGTTTTCAAAATATTTTAAAAAAAAAGGATAAATGGGCTTTAAGGGATGCATTTGGCCCAAAAAAAGACAAAATAAGACTAGAAATGGGGTGTAGGCGCTGAAAGCAATTGGGCCTTAGTTTAGTTCATGGGGCGAAGGCCCAATTGCATTGTACAAAGTTTTTTAGGGTTTGTATTGTAGGAGTTCAGAAGTTAGGTTTACAGTTTTGTACAGCGGCGCCGCTCCTTCTCTCGTTTTCTTCCTCTTCGTTTCTCAAACATGAGCTTCTGACTAATCTCTCTCCAAGCTTCCAGTTGCCAGAGCACTACCTCCAACCTCTCCTCTCCGTGGCTACACAGGGCGGCGATTTGAAAGGTGATAATTTCGTTCTAAGCGCGTTTTTTAGGGTTTAGGTTTTACTCTTGCATGTTAACGTTTTACAAAGCTTTGATCTTTGATACTTATGATGTGGTGATGTAGAAAAAGAAAACAATACCTTTGGGGTTTGGTTTCTGGAGAGTGGACGGTGGAACGGCGGTGCTCTCAGGTAGCCGGAGGAGGGAGGAGCGTGATGACGCAATTGTTAGCTCGCCTTTCCGGTATCTCTGTATCTTTCTCTTTGAATCGTTTTGTGATGAACTTATGTTCTGAAGACCCTATGCTTCTGAGTTCTCTCTTTTTCTTATCTGAATGTTGGATATCTTGAGATGTTGCTATTGTTGTTGATTTGGCTTATGATTTTTTGTGATTATGAACTTGAACTGAAAAAGGGCTATTTGTTGTTCTTGATTTGGATGTTTGATGATGAATGTTTTCTGAAAACTATTTCCCCTTTTCCTTCACTTCTGGACCTCTTCTTTTTCTTTGGGGTGTTAACTTTTGATGATGAGTATGTGCTCTGAAAAAATTGTTTGTTGTTGTTGATTTGGATTGAACTGCAGTTTTTTACAGGTTTGTTGTGTAGTTGGATGTGTTTTAGTGTTTTGGTGTTTTGGTAAGGCAGGCCTGGGTGTTGGACTTGCTTCTGAGTTTTTTGCAAGTTTTAAAACAGGCTTGTATCTTTGAAAAGGGCAGGCTTGTTGCTGGCTTTGGAAAACAGGTTTTGAAGGTTTGTTGTGCTTGGTTGTACTTGTGTTACAAGCAGTTTTGCAGGTTATGACAGGCCTGCTCTTTAGTTTGAGGCAGGCTTGTGTTAGTTTTTGCTAATTTGGATGCAGGTTTGATCACTTTTGTTGAGCTTGCTGGCTTTTTGTTTTTGAGGCAGGTTTTGACAACTTGCAGTTTAAACAGGTTAGAGCTTTTTGTTATGCATGCCACAAGCTTTAGGAAGGCTTGAAGGCTTGTTGGGTTTCTGAGGCTGGTTTTAGCCTTTTGTTGAGCTTTGAATTGCAAATTTTGAATAGGTTATGCAGATTATGCAGTTTTGGGTTTTTGACAGCAGGCTACAGGTTTGTTGGGTTTGGAAGCAGACTTGCTGCTGTAGGTTTGTGTTTGAACAAGTTTGAAGGCTTGTTTTCGTCAGGCGGGTGTTGTACCCCAAAATTTGCCCTCCCATATTCTTCAAAGTTTGACAAGAATCAATCTTCAAATGGTTCAAGATCTCTCAAGGGTTGCACAGTTCAAACACCCTCCTAAGCCAGTCAAATTAGGGTTTTGGTTCTTGCAAGAAAGTTGAGGTTTTCAAGGGCTCAATCAAGTCCCATATGCTCATACACATTGCCAAGCATCTATATGCCAAGTTTCAAGGCTCACAAGGTCAAGTTGCACAGTCAAAAACCCTAATTACTTCACAATCAACTATAGGGGTAAAATGGTCATTTGGCAGTCAAAAGTCAAAAATTTTGGTCAACATCTTATTTTGAAGCCACAATCATCATTGGATCAAATCTTGATCATGATTCCACAAGAATGGCTCAAAAATCATAAAGATGCAAAAGTTTCCATTTCTGGACAGTTGAAAAAGTCAACTGTAACTTGACCAAGGCATAACTTTTTCATGGTTCATCATAAAAATCCCATCCAATGCTCATTTTTAAGGGGATGACATTTCCTACAACTCATCTTCACATTCCAAGTCCAAGAAATGCTCTCACAAAAAGTTATCAATTTCAACATTATAGGTCATTTTCAAAAGTCAACAAAAAGGCATTTTAAGTCAAAGACCATAACTTTAGATTGGTAACTCAAAATGACATGGGACCAAAGTCATTGGTTAGAGGACTTAAAGACCTTTCCATAATGTCCAAGAACATATTCATATGATCAAAATTGAGCAAGATATGCATTGGAGAAGTTGGGAAATTTTTGTGAAATGGCAAAAGTCAACTATCCTTGAAACTTCAATTTTTGACAAAAGGGCCCACTTTTTTCCACTTGATTCAGCCTTGTCATGCCACCCACGTGTCCCATGATCAATTTCAACACCAAATAATTATTTTTCTATTTTTATTTAATTTTTATGGATTTAATTCATTTTAATCCATAATAATTCAAGTAAATCTAAAAAAATTAATTAAATGGTATCTTATGGTTTGAATAGCCTTCATGAAGCATTTGCAACCTACCAATTTCGTGCTAAGCTCATTTAGGCATGAAAATTCAAATTTTGAACAAGCTTTGAAAGGCCTTTAATGGTGGTTAAGACAAAATCCAAAGCTTAATTGCAATGGTTAAAGGCTCCTAAATGTGACTTATTCTCACTCATTACTATATATGCAAGCCTTGAAAGCCTCATTCACAACCTAGAGTGTGCACAAACGGCCAGAGCAAAATCCAAAAAGTGTCAAAAAAAAGTGTGAGATCAAAAGGAGTGTTGCAAGCATTTTCAGGCCAAAAGGAGAACGTGACTCTCTTCTTTGCCATACTCTGAAGCTAAAGCAACCCTTGCCACGTCCTAAGGTCCATCATACCGTGCTGTAAGTTTTCCCAGGTCCCCCAAACGCTTGTTTCATTTTTTCTCTAACATATTCACATGCAGCATTCCAGTGAAAGTCCACCATATGTCTCAAGCAATCAGCGTGCCATGTGTCCAGTCCTACAAATCTGATGGCCAAAGAATGCAGACCATGGTGCTCATGAGTCAACACAGGCGTAGGCAATCAGGAAAGTCAAAAGGGGCTTGAAGGTTCATGGGCCTCACAATTCCATTAACACCTCCAATCTGGCCCAACCCCCCCCCCCCCCCCTTGGTTTTGTTATTTCTTTTTATCTTTTTATTTTTTCTTTTCTTTTATAACTCTTTTTTTTTATTAATTATTAGTATTATTAACATAATTAATATTTTCATAAAAAATCCAAAAAAAGAACTAATATTATTATTATTATTAATTTCATGTTATTTTTGTAAATAAATACTAATAAATTGAATTAGTTTTAATTAGGCAACTTTAACCTTTTTTCTTAATAACTAAAATAAATTTAGAATTAGATTTTTATTAACTTTTAATTTTAATTCCTTTTATTTTATTTCATTAAAAACATAAAAAATACAAAAACATTTTTCTTTTAATAAATTAAATAATTAGTTTTAATTCCATTTCATTAAAAAAAGACAAAATTCAATTTCTTTCTCAAAAGGGTCAAAACCCTTAGGACGTTCCCGATTAAATTTTTATTCGCGCGCATTTATTTTATTTTGATTATTTATGTAACCGTCTCCAGATATGTAATAGTTAATTAGGAATTTTACCGCTTTATTTAATTTCTCGCACTTATTTACCAAAACGGGGCTTTGTTTTTTGGCGATGTATAGACCCGCGCCTTGTAATAGCTAGATTTACATTTCCGCAATTTACTTTCCGCACTCCTAACTGTTAAAAAATGCATGAAAGAATGTATGTAAATAAAACCAATCCATAGCTCACAAATAACATGCAAAAACATTAACTTAAAAACAACACACAAAGCACATGCCACCCCTAGGGTACACCTCACTGGTTACCTCGAACGTGGTCATCAAGTATAGGGTGTCTTAGAGGTCGCCCTTTGTCTAAAGATCCAGTTGCCTCGAAACGGTTGCCTCGGATAAAAGGATCTAGGACATTAGGGTTACTCCTAAGGTATCCTACCATTGCTTCGGTGACCACACTGTCCCGATCATCGAATTGACCCGAACACCTCCAACGACGGTGCTACCTACCTCTCAATGGTGGGATAGCACTATCTAAGGGACTCTTACACAGTCTAATTCCTTAGAGTAGATAGATTCTCATGGGTACTTTCTCTTTCTCAAAACAAACAAAAATACTTTTCACACCTCACACTTTCAAAAGTTTTCAAACAAAACACTTCATACACTCTTGAGGACTGATACAAGAGTTACTTAGAAGTTTTTTTTTCAAACAAACTTTTTCAAAACCCACACACACTTGAAAAGCAAACAAATTTTGAAAACATAAGAGCAAGTACCTAAGAGCCCATGGATAACCATGGATAGAAAGGGTGCTAATACCTTCCCTTTCTCTAAATCTACCTCCCGAACCGAGAAACATTCTCAAATAAGGAATTTTGCTGTGCTTTTGTCCTTTCCATGTTGGAGAACATAAAAAACAGTGGCGACTCTTGCTTACCGCGACATTTCGCGGAACCAGCTTACAAAAATAGTCAGTTCTATTTCCACCGATCACAGAACTGGCGACTCTGCTGGGGATTTAATAAGTGGGGTGTACCTTAGGAATAGTTCATCATCATGTTTTCAATTGCTTGATCTGTTTGCTTTAATATTGTGGGTCTGTCTTGGAGTTTCATAGATCCTAACCCGGATCAGGGGGATACCTTTTAGAAAGTAGCAACAAACTGTGAGGGAACTGTGCGGGGTATACCGACACGGTTGAAGTAGTTTGCTACGTTGATGTGGCACTTTGGTGAGTATCGGTAACCCTTGAGTCAAGTCAAGGAGAGTACGGGGCCGCCGCGTGGTGTCATGAAGCATCAACTGACCTTAGGAACCTTAATTGAACCATCCTGGCCTCTTTAGGGGTAGTGAGATGACCGACTTTAGTGCAGTCCGAAGTTGGTTGATACTCGATACTACACTCATTGAGGGTTGTTTTCTTGGAATATTTTGATCGCCAGTTCAGTGGCTAAATCAAAACAATGAACATAGAAAACAACCCAATGATATTGAGCTCCTTAGAACCCGGTTACTTTTGATAGGACAGGTTTTGAGCCCACTGTGATCGATGGATCTGGAACTGACTGTTTAACGCTGGTTCGCGAAATGTCGCGGTAAGCAAGAGTCGCCACCGTCTTTTATTTTCTCCAACATGGACAGGACAAAAGCACAGCAAAATTCCTTATGAGATAGTTTCTCGGTTCGGGAGGTAGATTTATAGAAAGGGAAGGTGTTAGCACCCTTTCTATCCATGGTTATCCATGGGCTCTTAGATACTTGCTCATTGTGTTTTCAAAAGTGTTTGCTTTTCAATTGTGAGTGAGTTTGAAAAAGTTTCGTTTAAAGATTTCAGATCGACTCTTGTATCAGTCCTCAAGAGTGTTTGAAAAATTGTTTTGAAAGCCTTTTGAAAGTGTCGGTGTGAAAAGAGTTTTGATTTGTCTTGAATTAGAGCAAGTATCTATGAGTCATCTACCTACCCTAAGGAATTAGGCTGTGTAAATGTCCTTAAGGTAGTGCCATCCCACCATTGAGAGATAGGTAGCACCACCGTTGGAGGTGTTCGGGTCAATTCGTTTGTAGGGACAGTGTGGTCACCAGAGCAACAGTAGGACACCTTAGAAGCTACCCTTATGCCATTGATCCTTTTTTAATTCGAGGCAACTTTTCCGAGGCAACTTGTTTTGAGGCATATGGATCATGTCATGGACATAAGGACTTACTAAAACGTCCTATACTCGACGACCATGTTTCGAAGGTAAGGCAACAGTGAGGCGTACCCTAAGAGTGGTCTGTGAATTTGTGTGTTTTTTTCATGTTATATTTTATCTTGTACATGTATCATGGTGATCTACGCATTGTTTTTAATTTAGGCCATACATTCTTTCATGCAATTATAATTTAAAAGTGCGGAAATTTAAATGCGGAAATTTAAATGCGGAAAGATAAATCCTACGTTATTACAAGGCGCGGGTCTATACATCACCAAATTAACAAAGACTCGTTTGGTAAAAAATGCGGAAAATAAGTAAATTCCTAATTACTATTACATGGCTTGAGCAATTACATAATATTCACAATAAAATAACGTGCGAAAAGAATAAAAATAGAACGTTCGAGGGCGTTGGACCCTTTTGAAATTTAAGTTGAATTAAAAAGCTAATTAATTATTAAATTAAAGAAAAGAAATGTTTTTTAGGTTTTTGGTATTTATGAGAGAAAGAAATTAAAATTGAAGAGAAACCCTAATTCTAAGTTGTTTTTAATTATTAATGAAAAAAATATTAAAGTTTAACCTAATTTACTAAATATTTAATGTACATGTTTATTTACAAGAATATTTAATAATTAATAATGAGAAAATTATTTATTTAAGAAAAATGTGAGAATGTTACAAAACCCTAGTTTCTACTTATTTTAATTTATTAAGAAAAATATTAAAGTTTTGAAACCTAAATTAATCTAATTAATTGTTAAAGTTTATTTATAAAAATAATAATGGTAATATTAATATTAATAAAATAAATATTTTTGATTTTTCTGTACTTTATCTTATGAAAATTAATTTATGAAATTAAAGAAAACAATTAAAAACAATTAAAAGAATAAAAAGGAAAATCAAATAAAAAATAAAAATGATGCAAACCATGGGGGGTTTCAGGCCCAAGGGGAGGTTTTTTGAAGTATTCTGGTCCATTAGACAGAAAGCCTTGTTTGACTTTCTGGCATCACGTGCGTGTTCATTGACTCCTGAGTACCGTGGTCTGCATTCTTTTGCCATTGGATTGAGTTTCATGGCCATTTGTGTTCTGGCTGTTGGCCATTTGTGTTCTGGCCTCAACGTTCCTTAATCTTCTCAGGATGTCTGTCTCGTCATGTATTGGTGTCATGCATAAGTTGTTCTTTTGGCCATTTGGCTTTTGGCTTTTGGCTTTTGGCTTTTGGCTTTTGGCTTTTGGCTTTTGGCCATTTGGCTTTTGGCCTCAACGTTCCTTAATGAACTTGCATGGGATCCTGTCTAAATCTGCAGTGTTGAATCTCATGAACACATTAAATAAAATCATAAAATGCAAATAAAGCCAATATATGAAGAAATTCAATGTTTAGGCACAATATGGCATGTATGAATGATTATACCCTTTTGATCATGGAGATCAAATCAATCTTACCCTTACTGGAAAATTAGTGACATGAATGCTTTTATGCCTTTTGGATCATGGAGATCAAGCCAGCCTTACCCTTACTGAAGAAGTAGTGAGGTGTTGGTTTGTAACTGTGATGGCTACAAATTGTAGTGAGAGAGGGATTTGTAATAAGGATTTCAAGGTTTTAGGGTTCTTAAAAGAATTTGATATTCTAACAGTGTTGTAGCCACGTTTTTTTTCCTCCTTTTTTCTCCTCTCTGGTTTGTGTGAAAAGAAGGTGATTATATAATGGAAATTAGGGTAAAGAAAATGGGCTTTGAATGTGCAATTGGGCCTCCAATGTTCACTTGACTTCGTCACTTTCCAGGCTAAATCGCAGGGACTTAAGTGCAATTTTTGAAGTTGAAATGTGAAAACAAAATGTAGCTGACATCAATAACTAACTCCTGTCCGAAAATCGGCTCAATCGGATAAATGGTGAATTAGTTATGAATTTTTGAAGTTTCAGCTCAGACAAACTTATTTTGGACTCCAGTGTCGACTCTGACACGTTCTTCAATAAAAAACTGGTATTGATCGAAGCATAATCCGGTCTCGACTTTTGAAGCAAAGTTGTAGATCTATGAGTCATTGACCTTGTGTAAAAATATGAGCCCAATCCGATAAAAATTGACCGAGTTATGAATTTTCGAAGTTTCGGCCCAGATGAAATAATATTCAACATTCAGGATTTTCAGCGTGTCACGCACTCTGAGCAAAAAACGAAGGCCTTTTGAATATCGTTTGAACTCAATACCTTCTGTGAATATGTAGCCAACTCAATTTGTGAAATTTTGGCGCCGGAACCAGCTCGATACGATGAAAATCGACCAAGTTATGATTTTCTGAACATGACGCAAATAAACTTCTGTCACAAATTTTCTGTATGAAAATACTTGATAAATCCACATTTTTGAAGACCTTCTGATCGAAATTGGCTTCCAGCCGTGAGAGATGAAAACGTAGATAATGTCAAGACGGAATTTTAGCCACCGAAACGGGTTCAAAACGAGCCACGATCTTCAAGTATGAATTTTTTAGCGCGTAAAAACTGCACTTTCAGCACACTTTTTCACCGTATTTCTTCGAGAAAACTCACACATTCGGATACCTTCTTTAAAGAATTGACTCTTGAGCCGAACCTGAATTTGAGAATACGTTATCAGAGATATCTTGGCGAAAGAATACCTGAATATGACGCACCGGGTTGGACTTGTGAATTTTTCTTGAAATATTTTGAGAAATATGGGAGGGCAAATTTTGGGGTACAACACCCACCAACTTCAAGAGGGTAGTACCCCAAACTTCATGCTGGCCTAAACTCTAAGGGCTCTTTTGTGTGACTTGTGTGCTTTCAAACTTGACTACTTGCATGCTTGTTATCTAACACATGAGTTTCTTGCAGGGTTTGTTTACAGTCCTTAACCTGGACTTATAACAGGGTTTACTTACATCACTCCACGCATAGCATAACATCATGCCATCATACCATTGCATACATCCTACATAAGGACTAATCCATTTCAAGGATCTCAAGGGTTTGTGATGCAAGTGATGATGTCTAGCAAGGGACAAAGGGGATTTATTTTCCTCTAGCCA
Organism: Vicia faba; assembly: GCA_948472305.1. Classification (NCBI taxonomy): domain Eukaryota; kingdom Viridiplantae; phylum Streptophyta; class Magnoliopsida; order Fabales; family Fabaceae; genus Vicia; species Vicia faba. The sequence goes on from OX451737.1 coordinate 1,007,273,196, forward strand.
AGGTTGATAACTTGAGTTAGGGGCTATGACCCACTCGATATGGTGAGCCTTGACTCTTGAAGAAGGACTCTCAACAACATGAAGTTCCTTCAATCAAGCTACCCAAATTCAAATTCTAACAAGTTTCTCTGTTTACCCCGCGAGATCCTTAAAAACATCGCATGCATACATACACATCATTGCATAACAGGTACCCTTTTAACAGGTCTCTTACCTTCTTCGCTGTTTATTTCAGCAATGGCTTCCCAACAAGACAACCAGGATCTTCATGCTCAAGAGACTCGGTTCGGGGAGATCCTCCTAAATCTATCTAAGGGGCAGGAAGAGCTGAGAACACTCCTCATGGGGACTTTGGTCAGGAACAATCCTGAAGACGATAAGGACGAACGGCTGAAACATCTACAAGCTGATGTGGATACAATGAGAACCCAGATGCTGGGGCAAATGGCTCTTATCCAATGCTTATCTCAAAGACAAGGAGAGCTCAGGGTTCTCGTCAACCAACTGCTTCGGGATAACCAACTGGGGCAAACATCTAAGGTTGAAGAGCAAGCCATTATTCAACCACCTGTGGGGCAAGAAGACAAGGGAAAAGCTCCTCAGTTTGCTTCGGGGTCACAAGCCCAGCATCAACCTCACCAGCGTCAACCGGGTAGTCGGCGTAAGTGAAATACGTCTGGAAGACATTTCTCAGAGACTGGTGTGCCATCCTCACTAATACTGAAACGCTTGTTGGAGGTCAAGCTGATTGCTTTAAAGGATCCTCCTAAGAAGCTCAACATAACCTCCCTAAAGTACAATCCTGATGAAAGGTGTGCTTACCATTCTGACAGTCCTGGACATGACACTGACGACTGTTGGAGCCTGAGGAACATGATCCAGGACTTGATCGACGAAAGGGTGCTGGAGTTTATGCCGGGTGGCAAAATGAAAATCCTCTGCTGAGAATCTTCTATCTGAGATGACTAGTTCAAACTAAGAAACTTTTGTTCATTCGAATGTTCAAGTTGTATTTTTCTTTGATTGTTCAAACATTTGTTCATGTCAAACTCTTTTACTTTATCAATGTTTCGCATATGTCTGTTTTGAATCAATATATTCGCATTCGCTATTGTAGGTGTTTAGGTATTGGCTTGCATTTTTGGTAAATCCCAAGTGTATGTGTGAATGTCATGACTGATGTCATAACATTCTAGTTCAGGTTGTACTAACTCAATAGGTACATGTGCAGAAAAATATTGTAATTCAAATACTGATGTTTATAAGTGTGTATCTGAGCATGTTTGCAAAATGATCACATTTTGCTAAATCAGTAGACAGGTTTTCTCAGATGACATAACAGATGTTATGACATCCTGTTCTGAACTAACAGGATTGCAGGATTGGATAAGTCTGAGTTTTTTCAGGAAATAACTCAGTCCCTTCTAAACAGAATCCTGCGTTTTCTGAGGAGTAACCTAGCTCAATCCTAACCTGATCAATAAAGTACTGTGACCTGGTCTTTAGGTCAAACGGAATCAACCCTAGGTTTTTGGAAACCCTAACTGAAGTTGCAGCTGCTATATATTCAACAGAGCTGCGGTTTTTCAAAGGATCCCTGCTGATTGATTAGAAGATCAATTTTGTAATCTGTATAGATTTGTTTATTGTACTCCAAGCAATTATCATTGTGATAAGTGCCTTGGAATAGGTTTCAATTGTAAGGGTTGTGTAGCACTCAAAGCTTTGAAGCAAGAGTGTTTGAATGTTACTTGACTAAAGCTGTGAAGCAGAGTCAAGTTAGGTGTGTTCATCACTCAAAGCTGTGAAGCACGAGTGATTGTGTTACTTGATTAAAAAGCTGTGAAGCTTAATCAAGTGTGTGTTTTGAAGAGTGTCTTCATCAATTCTCAAGTCAAATTGGTTTATGTATCACTGCTGTGATTGAGGCGGAGTGAGTAGGAACTCAGGTTTAAGTTGTAACTTAGATTAGAATTGCATTGGGTAGGTCTTAAGTGAAGGAGATAAACTGGTTGGTTTATTCCTGAATTAACATCTCTTATAGTGGATTCTCTCCCTGGCTTGGTAGCCCCCAGAGTAGGTGTTGTTGCACACTGAACTGGGTAAACAATTGACTGTGTTATTTACTGCTTTTGTATTTACTGTCATATAGTAAGTCAGATACGGTGTCATAACATTGGACGTGACATTGAGTATCTGTAAGCCAGAATTTCAATTGGCATCAGAGCAGGCACCCTGCCTGTATTACCAGGTGAGATCTAGGGATATCACTTTCTGGCACTATGGACAAAGAAGGAGTTTTTGGAAATAGACCACCCATTCTGGATGGAACTAATTATGACTACTGGAAACCTCGTATGATTGCCTTCCTAAAATCTCTGGACAAAAAGGCTTGGAGAGCTGCTGACAAAGGATGGATTCATCCCACCATAACTGAAAGAGATGGGACAATCAGTCTGAAGCCTGAGGAAGATTGGAGTAAAGAAGAAGATGAGTTAGCTCTGGGAAATTCAAAAGCCTTAAATGCCTTGTTCAATGGAATTGATAGAAACATCTTCAGACTAGTACATCAATATGAACTGGCCAAGGAAGTTTGGGACACCCTCAAAACTACT